>CM065053.1:193831069-195031069 GCA_032883995.1 Coronaproctus castanopsis
TTTCTCACCCCAGGAGGCAGTTTTGCCTCATCATAATATATACATATATAGTAATGTACTAACACACACATATAAAAAGGAATGCCTCAGAAAAAAAATAATAATATAGGTGATCCTCAGAATCTTGTTTATTAACCATTTAATCGTTTATTTCGACATTTATGTGACAACAATTGACAGGGGTCTTGAGACCCTCGGATCTGCGATTGCTCATGGCCCTTACGTATATATATATTATATGTGTGTACGTGTATATATATACAACAACTGGTCCTTTTTCTTATTTTATTCCATATTTTTACATTACACACATACATATATATATAAATCCGTTCCCCCTGTTCTGTATTTTTACTTATGTATGTATACATCTATATGTGTGTTTGTGGCTATGCCTATATATTTTCTTAACTTATATATATATATATATATATATATATATATATATATATATATATAAGTTAAGACAATAATTATGTGTGTGTTAGTACATTAATATATATGTATATATTAGGATGAGGCAAAACTTATAACTGACTATACTAGAGAGTGATAAAAAAATTTATTCCACATAGGCAACTAGAAAGGAGAATCGAAATATTTAAAAGAAAAAATGAATATATATTACAAATACAATTGCAATAGCCTGTATTTCCCATTTCAAATTAAAATTTACAAATATTATTTTCTTAACGCTAAACTAGTATTAATATGTATAACTGTCTTAATGCTAAACTAATACTAATATTTATTTATTTATTTATTTATGATACGGTTCACATAACAGCTAATGCCAATTACAATGTGAACACTAGAATTAAATAATTAACTAAAATTATACAAATCAACAAAAAAATATATAAATAAAAAATATGTATATATCCACATATGCATATATATACACAATATACATATATACACATATATAAAACATTTATATAGTTGCACACATAACAAAACATAAACACATTCACTCACAATAAATGTACATAAAGGTAAAAATAAACAAATGTCCACATATACACACAATTGCTACACTGGAAAGAGCTTACATGATTCTACATATGAACATGAATACATGTGTACACCAGTATATGGTAACAAAAATTTCAAACAAATTTGTGCATACGTATTACAACAATTTAAAATTATAAAATCAACTACTCTAACAAGCTATCCACGAACCAACGCCAATATGTGAAGCACCACGTCGCATAAGAAATCACTATCCATGTGATAAGGATAATAACCCATTATACGAAAAAATAAATATTTCAAAAACCTAGTCTGAATCCTTTCCACCTCTGTAATATACTTACTGTAAGATGTATTATAAATTATAGAACAATACTCTAACTGAGAATAAACAAGAGTTTTATATAGAGTATTTAATGTTTTTGGATCACTGAATAAATTCGAGTTTCTTAATACGAACCCAAGAATTGAGTTAGCCTGTCGAGTAATATGATTTATGTGCACCGAGAAACTCAAAGTTTTATCAAGGTATAATCCAAAATCATGAACATAAATGACCCTATTCACAATGTTATTATCAAGATTGTAATCAAAGGTAACCTTATTTATATTGCGACCAAAAGATAATGTAACACATTTAGTACAATTGATGGAGAGCCCATTGCGCCTACACCACATAGTAAGGTTATCCAAGTCTCTCTGAAGAGCTTAGCAATCAGACAATGAACGTACTGGCCTATAAATTTTTATGTCATCTGCGAATAATAGAAATTTAGAATGTAAGCTATTGCCTATATCATTAATAAAAGTAATAAATAATAGAGGTCCGAGTTTAGATCCTTGAGGAACACCAGAAACTGGAGTATACTCATACGAGCAATAATCATTGTAACGTACATGTTAAATACGAACGAAAAAGATCAATATACTCATTAGACAAACTGTAAAGCTCAAGTTTATTTAATAAGACAGTGTAAGTGACCTTATCAAATGCTTTCAAAAAATCTGTACAAACATTATCTACCTGAAGCCCCCAATCTATCCATTCAGTTAACTGATTAACGTAAGTAATTAAATTGGTTGTTGTTGATTTATGTAATCTGAACCCTTCATATTTCACATTTACGGGTTTGCTTAACAGTCGCAATATTATAATTCTATCGTTAAGTGGGATGTAATCCATTACATGCTTTTCCATCTTCTGTGTTATAAAAATTCCCGCTCCATTCTCGAGTCTAGGATCATTATTTCCTGAAAAGTAGAAGACCCCTTCATCTGTGTAACGTTTTCCAAATCCCGGCCATCTTGTTTCGCTTACACCTAAAATGTCTATATTTAACCGGTTCATTTCCATAGCCATGGTTTTTAATTTTCCAGCTTCGTAAAGACATCTGACGTTTCATGTGCTGATCTTAAATTCTTTCTTCGCTAAATTCTTCGTTTTTGTAGTTAGTTTATCTACCAGTCGCCCATTTTCCACGCATGACCTGGGATCCATCATCACGTGGCCAGTCACATATTTCTTATTACCAAGCCTGGAAACTTGATAACGTCGGGCGTCAACCAGATCGCATGGCAACACGTTATTACATTTATCTGACATCATTGGTTTTCATGAGAAGGTTACTGTAGTGGTTTGATACCTCGGTGTATGAACGACCCCCGTAGCTTGGGTTGTTTTCGATGCATCTGTTAGAATTTTTCATATAAATCAAATGATATACTTGATTACTAAAAATAGTTAAAATCACTAAATTTATTTTTAATTATGCGAAGCTTTTCGGCAATTACGCCATTGTCAAGCTATATACAGTTAAAATTAATTAATATAAAATCATAACATATTAATTTAAAACTAAGTTTACAATTTTACACAAAATGAATTATGAATACTTTAGACTATCTGACCCTGAAGAGTCAGGGTCAGATAGTCTAAAGTATTCATAATTCATTTTGTGTAAAATTGTAAACTTAGTTTTAAATTAATATGTTATGATTTTATATTAATTAATTTTAACTGTATATAGCTTGACAATGGCGTAATTGCCGAAAAGCTTCGCATAATTAAAAATAAATTTAGTGATTTTAACTATTTTTAGTAATCAAGTACCTATTCTAAATGAATGTAATATAGGAAATTTTTTTTTAAAATGCTTAATTATTGTAATGTAGTAAAATACTTCATAATATTCGTCGTTTTCATATAATTATTTATATTATTACACGTTTATTGCTACATTAAGACAATAATGAAATAAAATTGACGATCTTTAAATTTGAAACAATTTCTAGTCAGAAATTAGTAATCCATTTAATATGTGTACAATATTATTACCATCGGATATACTGCATCGAGGAATGGAAATGTGAATTGCAATAGGAAGGATATGATAAACCACATTGTCTCCAGATCGATACGTCGACAAGCCGTATTAATAATTAATTTAATTTAATTTTATATATTACGAAGTCCATTTCATAAGTCTCCTATTTCGAATTTTAATCTCAAAATTAGTATCGCATCTGATTCTTTGGTAGCGGTTTGTATCAAAAATAAATTTGAGAATCAGTAAAGAACCTCCCATTTGCAACTTGATCTCCAAATGTTTTCTACAGTTTTACTGATTTGCTTTGTTCTTAATTTCATATTGTTAGTGCTTGTTTTCAAATGTATAGAAACTAAACTTGTTGGTAAAGCCATTTTTTAAAAATCGGCATTTAACTTTTTGTTTTGATTATGCTTCATTCATAATGATTTTTCGTAGTTTCAAATTTTACTTTGATGTCGTTTAAGATATATGAACCATTGAACTATACACCGACACATTAGTCTGAACGGTTAGATCTCTATTATTGAATACTCTCTTGGATAGTTTTCGATACGCGTCATTTGCCTTTTTTCAATCGAGATGAAATCTCATCATCGAGAGTTGCATCCTTCTTTACAACGTTACCTAAGTAGTTAAATTAATTTACTGTCTGAATGTTAATCCCATTTAGTTGGATATCCATTTCATCGTTGTTAAGATGCATAATTTCTGTTTTATTTAAATTTATGGTAAGACCAAAATCTTTGTATACGGTTTCCAGACATTTCAGGGCATCTTGCAGGTCATTTGCATTTTTACCAACTAATACGCAATCATGTGCATGCTGCAAGCTTGTAACCGCGAATGACTTGAGTTTTTTTCGCTCTACATTTCGTCAGATTATATAACCCTCTGTTGTATCGGAACTTTATTTGTATACAAATCCGTTTCACACGCTGATTGAAAAATCCGATGCATCATACTCATGTAGAAATTGAACAATGTAGGTGCAAGTACACATCCTTGTTTTACTCCAGTGCTCATATCTATTAACTGCGTCAATCACGCGTCACATATTATAGCGCCCTTAGTTTGGTCATGTAGTTGCTTCATTAAAAACGTAGAATCTGCTGTGGACATCCAGCAGCTTTAAGGCACATTCATAAGCCTTCTCTATTAATAGGATCGAAAACATTTTTTACGACAAAAGCCAAACAGAAGTTAGATGACTGTTCTCTGCATTTTTCAACCAACTGACGCATCGTAAAAATCATATCTATCACGCTATATATGCATGGGTATATGTATATACGATCGCTTTATTGCCGTATAAATTGATAAATAGATAGATAAAAGTGTATTTACAAAATAAATATATGTTACAAAAAAAAATAACGAAAATAATAATATAACGCATACACAGTTCTTACTACGTACACTAGTTTTAAAAAGTATGCCCAGTTGCTCATTTAACTAAAATAAAAATACAGGAAATAACAAAACCTGCATACGCCGTACAAATTGGAGTTACTTTTTTTATTAGAATAGAGTATATGAATGGCAATTTATGTGTTCTTTCTTTACTTTTTTTTATAATTGATTTTACATTAAAATATTTTTAACATGAATATTATTCTTTTGGGCGTGTATATTAACGCAAATTTCTTTCAACTTTTTTATTTGGTTTCTACTTCTACTTATATTATAAAAATGTGAATAATTTTTATTTTTGCTTGTATCAGATATTTGAATTATGACCCTAATAACTCCGTGATAGGTAAAAACGAATTAAATAAAATTGCGTTAGTTATATACATCTTATATATGTAAATGAATGATTCTTGTATTTATATATATATATATATATATATATATATATATATATATATATATATATATATATATATATTTCGTATATAAATATATTTTTCAGGCATCTTGGCAATGGCCCTAATGAATTTTGGATAGAATTTTGTACATACATATAATATATTGATTAATTTAAAATAACCCGTATGGAAATAACGAACTTTGAAAATCTTGGTCCTGAATCCAAACATCCCCTAAAATTTTAGAAATCTCAGTTTGTTCTTTCATAATCTTTTTCTTGATACATATGTAAATTTACATTGAAAGTTCCAGCCCAATTGTATTTACCTTACCGGGCGAATGCTACAAACTTGCAAATTTGTTCTTTATTGCAAATGTGTTGGTAAATATAATTAATATACTATATACCGTTTCGATTTAAGGTACCGGGATGTTACAAAAATATTTTCTAAACTACAAAAAAATGTTCTTTATTGCAAATGTGTTGGTAAGTATAATTAATATACTATATACCGTTTCGATTTAAGGTACCGGATGTTACAAAAATATTTTCTAAACTACAAAAAAATTATTTTGAGGAAAAAGCCCGATCGAAAAATTCGCAAATTCATTTCCAAATATGTAATTGTTTCTAATAAGTATGATTTGTATCCAGTGTACAAAATTTGAATAAAATAAATATAAGTTGGCACAGTACATTTACCTTTGTAATAATTAACAGACGAATAACAATAACGGCTATTTTTTCTGTGCGCTGTGTACGTATTTACCTCAATTTTATATTGATTGTTTAAGAGAAGACGAACTTATGCCATGTTTAAAAAGTGTGTACACGAAGCTGAGATGATAACAATAAAGTCGCGACGAATTTCCAAAAATTCACAATTTAAAAATAATTTTTGCGTAGCTACACTTTCATTGATGTTTCTTCACTATGAATTTTTGTCATTAACATTTGACCATTCATTTTCAAACAACGTAGTAGAAAAAATAAAAAAATAATTCATTTATTATATTTTTAAATAACATTAGTCCGATAATTTTCAAGGTTCAATATAAATTATTCGTCTATCAAATATATTATAAGAATAAAAAGTTGAAAGGTTATTTATATTGTTTCCTTAATAATAAACCGATATTTTGCCCTTCCTTTTTTTAACAATGATTTAGTTAAATTTTCATTCATTTATCTCTTGTATATTTTAATATTAACACTATTCAAAACGGTTACTTTTTCACTCATTCCGATATTTGAAAACGATACCTAACGTTATATAAAAACAGACCACATGTATATATAAAAAACAATTAATTGTAATTCATGTGACTGAAATATTACTAACTACACTCTAAAATATAAACATAGAAGTTTGAATGTTTATAATATAAGAATGATCTCTTCAGATAGGAAAAATAATTTCGAGACAA
This sequence comes from Coronaproctus castanopsis, assembly GCA_032883995.1. NCBI lineage: Eukaryota > Metazoa > Arthropoda > Insecta > Hemiptera > Monophlebidae > Coronaproctus > Coronaproctus castanopsis. The sequence goes on from CM065053.1 coordinate 193,837,612, forward strand.
CACAACATGTGAAAGATGAAGTTATACTCTGTAAAACCATAAGGGCTCTCTTTCTTATTAAAGTAAATGCCCGTTGAAATATGCAATTTTATCTTATTATAAGTATTGTAAATTCTAAATTTATCACTTACCAACTCTTTTATACTATAATGTAGTGCAATCTCTTTAAAATAACACTCTTGTAATACATAATAAACATAATAAACATAATAAACATAATAAACCATATCCTAAATGTTATATATAATACAGTCTTCAGTTTCAGCTGTACCAAATCTTTTTAAGTATATTTAATGACCAGCGATAAATGGTATATTATAAAAAGTAACGTATACTGCTTATTCTTTTCGTTTAAATTTGGAAAGTATTTGTATGTTAATCCCTTAGGCCGAGGTTACATTGGATCCGAATGGCGATTTTTTACGATTGTTTAAAAATTTACTCGAAATTTCGCTACTTTTTCACCTTTCCAAATTGGTAGCTTAACGAAAATCGATCCGATTTCGGAAAACTCTATCTCGTTCGAAAGCTCTTTACTTGCGCTTGAAAAAAGTTTAAACCGCTAATAGCGAAATGTATATTATTTATCGAGTTATTAGGCTTGGAAGTTGACCATATTTTACGGAAAGAACTTTAAATTTCCTAGTATAGCGAACTTTCAACAAGGATAACCGGGGAACGGTTAAAGTTTTCGATTTAATTTCTAGATCGAGAGAAAGCCCCGAGTCCGTAGATCGAAAAGTATAATACCTATACCGGGCGTAAAACCATTTTAAACTACGTACACAGCCGTCCGAACACGAACGTAGGCGATTTTCCGTAAGATAAGAATAGAGGAAATTTCGTACAACTTTTCAATTTTGGATTTACGATTAAAAATCGAATTTTCGACCGATTTAAAAAATGTTTATTTCGTTTTAAAGCTAATACGTATACGAAAAAATAACGTAATAACTACTTTACCGGTATCTCGACTGATACCGTAATAAGCGCACAAGCTCGTAACGCGCTTCTTAATATTTTTAAGGCGGAGCTTTCGTGAGCTTATAAAAGCTCGAATTTTGATTTTACGATTTCCTTTTAAATAACTCGAAACGTCGAGAAATATGTTTAAAAAAAGGAGCGAAATTTCGTTTGGATCGGATAAACCTTTCTAGAGTTATAAACGATAATAGCCACCTACTAATGAGCGTTAAAAAATTTCACTACCCAAAAGGGCCCCGCGTACCCGAGGTTGTTCGGAAAGTTGGGAACGCCGTACGACTTGGACAGAATTTCGAGTTACGAGTTAGGCCTTTGTTTTTTTTTACGTCCGTTTTAACGAAAAGTGCACTTTTTTCGCGCATCATTTTTGCAACTTTGAGTCCGGATAAATGCTCAACTTGGACATTTACGCATTTTTACCGTAGAATATAGGTTATAGGAAATTTAATTATCTATCTATCGATACCAAACTCGACCGGTCATCCTAAATTTATGTAGGTAAGGGGCCGCCTCGATTAAACACGTAGCCTGAAAAACGCGATTTTGACCAAATTTTCGCGAGGTTTTTTAGCCTTAACAGTGGATCGTACGAATTTTTAAGTTATTACAAAATTGTAGGGCCGTCCGTTCCGAATAGGAAAATAAGGTTTTCGAGTAGGTTCGATTATTATTCGATTTTATAGAGGCGGTTAAGTAAAAAAAAGTGCCATTTTAGGCTTTTTTTTGAAGCCCCGTAACACCCCCAATTTTCGAGATAGCCAAAAACGGACTTCACCACGTGAAAGCGCGTATCCAATGACGATTTCGCGACACAACTTTTCTCACGAATTCTGATCCAACGTAACCGCGGCCTTATTCTGAACGTACATTGTGATATTGTTTAATCACTTTAATAACCATAATTTAGTTTTTAACATACTATAATAAATATTAATACTACATGTTATGTTCGGTATTATCATAGATTTATAAAGCATACTTCATCTTTTAAATTATATCTGTTATTATTATTATTATTATTGTATATTATATAAAATATGCACATGATTTTGTTTATTTTATGTGTTAGGGAAATAATTATAAAATTTATTAACATTATATTTGTATATATTATTTTAACACTTTTGGTAAAACGAGTTATTTAACTTAGAAAAAAATAGTAACTGGATTATTCACATAGTAGATTGTAATTTATAGAATACGACAAAGGTATATATTTATATTAACATTTAAAATAATGTATGTTCTGACAAGAGAAATGAAATTATAAATTACAAAGCGTTAATTATGATCAATCTGCTGTATAGAAGATAAACAGCCTAAAAAAGAGTAATTCATTTTCATTTTTAAATAATTAAAACATCAGTTAAAAAAACTATATTGTAGCCAAATAAAACACACAATATACGATGAATTAAATGCTGAAAGTGATTAAAGTATAGCTGCATGAAAAATTGTGGACATTTATATTTTTTTTTTTATTTTTTTTTATTTTAGGACGCTCGACTACAAAGGTCATTTGCGTCCACCGAGATTAAATACAATAAATTACAAAAGAAAAATTATTTTCTACTTACAATACAATATTTAGTCTACAATAATTTTATTAAACCAGTTATTTTAATAAAGTATAATACGCGTTGTATCAAGTCTTCGTTGTAATACTTCGCTTCAATCTAGTCCACTTATTAATGATAACGTTGTTGATCGAATTTCGGACATTCTGTGATAACATGTTCTACGGTAAGCGCTGAATCGTGACAAAATTTGCATATTACCGACGACGAATTCTCCTCGATTAATGGCCCGTGCGTTAACCTAGTGTGACCGATTCGCAATCGGGCCAGCACTATTTCTTCGTGTCTGTTCGCTCGGTACGACGTAATCCATTGCTCTATTCGCGGTTTAATTCTTCTTAATTTGTTCTCAGTTAATCTGGACCACGACTCTTGTCGGACAATATTTATCGCAAATTTTAATTGTTTGCTAACTCGTAAGCCGGGATTTCTAGTCAGTGGAAACGACTTTTGCCATGGTGGGTACAAGGAGGCTACTGGAGTGCGATCAACCGTTGTTAATTTAAGGTATCGTATGAAGTGTTTACATCGTAGGCCAAATGCTTCGTTGTTTTTGCTGTATTTACTTTCTAGGTTTGAATGAAAGGTTTCATAGTAGTTTGGTTGCGTTTTCTTCGTACTCAATTGAAAATAATATTTTAATGCTAACAGGATTCTTCGATCTTTTAGCGTTGTTATGTTAGTTTCGGCCAGTAGACTTGATATCGGACTGGTACAGAAAGCTCCGCTGCAAATGCGAAGTGCCTGATTTTGAATTACATCTAATTTATGAATCACTTTTGTCGTTGCTGTACAATATACAATTGAACCGTAGTCTAGTAATGATCTCACGTGTGTACCATATAGACGCAATAACGTTCTTCTTGTCGGAGCCCCACGATTTGTGGTGTAGAGTTTTTAGTAAATTAAGGGCCTTTGTGCATCTAGCTTTTACGTAATCTACATGCGCCTTCCAGTTTAATTTTTTATCCATAATTAATCCCAGGAATTTAGTTTGATCGGTGTGTCGTATAGTCGTACAGTTTAATTTTAGTTGGACAAGGCGAGTATGCGATGTTTTCCTGCTGAATTGTACCACACATGTCTTTTGCGAGGAGAAACGGATATTTAAGTTGAATTTTGAGATTATGGCGTTTGTTTCTTCTATTAACTGCTCATTAAGATATGGAAAGAAGTCCACGTTTTTTATGGCAAACATGACTGCCCTTCTGAGCATAAGAAGATCGACAGGAAGTACATTAGCAATAACTACAGATGAGCTGTGTGAAATTGTTTTATATCCCCTGCAAGCGTTTATTAGATATTTTCTTTGCATACCAAAAAGTTTTTTCTTTACTGTTTTAACTTTTAGCCGGTTTAGTAGGACAGTGGAGCAGTATGCTACAGTGTTTTCAATCAATGATTTGTATAATACAATTCTGTACTTGTAACTCCCCAAGATATACCTTTGACTAAAGACACTACCACACCTACATTTGCCGACGATACGGCCATATTAGCAGTAAGTGGCTCACAGGTCGAAGCTACTGAGAACCTGCAGAAAGCTCTCGATAAAGTCACCAAATGGACCTGTGACTGGAAAATTAAATTAAATGAATTTAAATCAGTACACGTCACATATGCTCTCAAACAAATAGACAGCAAGCACTGTGTAAGTCTCAATGGTACCCAGATCCCACAGAGCTCATCCGTAAAATACTTAGGTATGCACCTGGACTCGAGGCTCACCTACAGAACACACGTCAAAAAGAAGGCTAATCAGATCAAACTCAAGATGAGGCAGTTATACTGGCTGATCGGTAGACGATCCACCCTGGATATCTACTGTAAGCGACTCTTGTACCAACAAATTATCAAGATGGCATACAAATCTGGGGATGTTCCAAAAAAAGTAATAGGTATATGATCCAAGCACGTCAAAACATCATCCTTCGAGCTGCTGTTGATGCTTATCGCTACTCAAGGAACGATGACATTCATAGAGACCTCAACATGAAGATGATCAACGAAGTCATCATAGACTTTGCCATAGCTCATGAGAAGCGACTACATCAACACGTCAACGTGGAGGCAATACAACTTCTCGACACTGAGCTGGACATCAGGAGGCTTAAACGCTTCAAACCACAGGATTTGGCCATGTGAAGAGTATATATGTATATAATATATGTTTTGGACTATAGTCAATGGATTATAGTTCCACTCATGTTCTACTTGCTTGTTAAGTAACTTTTGTTAATATTAATAATTATTTAACTTAGTGTTAAGATTGTATTACTCAACTATAAAAAAAAAAAAAATATTTATAATAACTGACAGATATATATTATAAAAATTTCCGTTTAAACTTATTTTAAAGTAATAATAACAATACAAAATCTAGTCGGAAGTGTTTCTTTAAAACGTTTATCTAGTCTGTCTAATAATCGGACTTTAAACAAATATTAAATTGAATGTATTTATTATTATAAATTATAAAATAAATATAATAATAATAAATTAGATAGAACAATTTCAGAATAACCGCGTAAAAAAAAGAAAAACCCTATTTATTAATAAAAGTGAAACGATATATTAATAAACCCGAGTTTACGTTTCAAGCAACATGCCGTGCTCATCATCAGAACTTTTAATAATGAGTGTTTGTTTTTTTTTGTACGCGGTTATTCCGAAATTGTTGTATCTAATTATGAATGTCGACTGCGAAAATAGTTTTAAAAATTATGAAGAACAGTTCATTTCTCACGTTATACCATATACAACATTCGGTTTGGATACCTTAAGCATTTCTTTAAATATTACCATACGCATTCATTCAACGACATCGCAACAGAGGTCGTATTTATATTTTATTTATTTTAATATATTTATATTTTGTAATTTCATGTGTGTTTTATATGTCGCTGTGTTCATTATATGCTTTTAAATGTATTTTTTTTATATGTCGAATAAAGAGTAGTCAACAAAATTTAATGATTTAACTTTAATATAAAACGATTGTATAGGTTGGCAGGCTGGCTCCATCGTTTAGTTTTAGTATTCGATGACACTCGTCAGCCTAAAATATTTGAGATATGTAATCGGTTAATACATGGTTCTTTATAAAGTGGCGATGACGACCAAGACTGAATAGATTAAATAAAAAATAATTCTTTGCAGAGAGGCAATCGCAACCAAAACGGAAATTATTTATTATAAATTCTGTGTAAGACCACAAGAAAATAAAATTTCGATAGGTCCATACCATGTACTTAATATATTATAGAGTGGCTAACACCACGAGAAGATAAAAATTTAGATGTCCATACAATACTAAATATTATATATTATATATATATATATATATATATATATATATATATATATAAAATAATAATGAAAGTGAATATTAGCGAACGTACCTGTCATTAGAAGAGGTAAATGAGACTGCAAATGTGAGAATGAATGTACAAATATAAAATAATAAAGTGCGAATAATATAAGCGAACTAAATCCGTCGACAAGATATAAGTTTGGTCGGAAAAATTGAAATTATGTTCAATAAGCATGTATTGTGAGTGTAAATATGCATTTACATTTTTTATATGTTATAAGCAAATATACGATTTTTTTTCAACAGTGCTACATAGACTTAGAAAAAGTAGCGGTAGTATGATTAACCATCAGATGAAGATTGGGTACGCATCCCTGAAATAAGATTAGAGTTAGTTGATTGTTGTGAAAGATTCAGTAATTCAGCTGTTACGATTCAAGTAGATGAAAGAAATGGTTAGCTTCAATGAAACATCGGGCTGGCAAAAGGAATTAAAATTATAAAGGTCTATGATTATTAAATTTATAAATAATTAAATAATTATTATACGTCTCGAAAAGCAGTGAAACGAGACGGTATGAATTATTTTAGAGTAATAAAGATCTTAATTGCGTATTTTACAAAATTGCCTGTTTGAGCGATAAGTAAATAATTTTGTCTTTAATTTATTAATTAACGTCCTAACATATATATATATATATATATATATATATATATATATATATATATATATATATGCATAAATATTTATCGGTACATAAAACAAAATATTCTTAGTATCGAATTATTTAAAATGCCTAAGGACATCTTTATTTGTAATTGTAAATAAAGAGCGATATATATATATATATAGATAGATAGATAGACATATTCCCTATAGATAGTGCTAGTTTTATTCCGCGAGTAAAATGTGATGTCGATACGGCTAACTCACCATGACCACTTAAAACATATGGAGACGATTTTCTTTGTCGTTGTTGTTGGCTCTCCTTATTTACGCAAAAAACTGACGTCACTTATTGATGATGTCACATTTTAAATCTCATTTCGTACGAAGTGTAGATTTTCAATAGTTACTGACTTGTCTTGTGACAAGTCGTTCGATCTACAAGTAATAAAACTGAAGGAAACATACATCCAGCAGAGAGTTTGACACTCGTTACGGGTGGCGAAAAAGGGTCTAGGTTCGAATTTGAAGCACGCCCCTTATAATTGTTACTTTGATAGCACTGACAGCCGAGACAGTTGATAGTAGGTGGTCGATCTGGGAGGTTGATATATGAAACCAGTGCGCCCCGATCTGGGAGGTTGGTATATGAAACCAGTGTGCCCGCCTCAGCTATGATGCCCGCCGTCACCAGTTATGTATATATATATATATATCACACCGGTATCGCATGTATATATTATGTATATGTATATACATCTGTTTACCTAAAGAAGAAGGTACATTATATATATATTATATATTGGCTGGAAAGGAAAAAACAAAATAAGAACAAGATATAAGACATCCACTGAATGCAAAAGAAGCAGCAATAAGCAAGTCAAGAAAGAGTTTTCTTAAAACAGCAAATGCTCTGACACAAACGCCGGAAATCACTAGGTTGGCGCTATGGAAAGGAAGGCTGAAAGAAAACCGATTAAAATTATGGGAACAACCGAATGAACATCTACCTCCCTGTAATAAATTGCCGTGGTCAACATGGAAAACTCTAAATAGAATTAGAACTATGACAGGTAGAACAGCAAAGAATATGAAACAGTGGAAAATTACAGATAATGGCAGATGTGATTGTGGCATGGTACAAGATTCGGAGCACCTATTAACTTGCTCATTGCTGGCGGGATGGAAGATATGACAAGAATAGACGGAATCTCGGATGACGCAGTTCAAATAGTGAAATATTGGGAAAAAAAGGAATATAAATGACCGACACGATAAGAAGAATATACACCGGTATCGCATGTACATATTACGTATATGTATATACATATCTGATTACCTAAAGAAGAACGTACATATTTCTTAAAAATATAAATAATTATATTATAAAATGTGTTATTCAAAATTGTTTTCGAATTTTTGTGTAATTATAACAATACAAACTATTTTTAATATTTGACTGAAATAGATGCGTTTTTAAACTGTTTTTATAAATGCCTCAGGAATGAAAATAGATGTAAGCGAAATTGGAAACAGCAAAAATCATTATGAATGACATAATCAAAACAAAACATTTGATGCAGATTGTTAAAAAATGGCTTTGCCACCAAGTTTAATTTCTATACATCTAAAGACAAACACTAACAATATGAAATAAAGAACAAAAGAAAACATTTGGGGATCAAGTTGCAAATGGTAGGTTCTTTACTGCTTCTCAAATTTCTTTTCGATACAAACCGGTACAAAAGAATCATAAACGACATACATTTTGAGATTAAAATTCGAAATAGGAGGCTGATGAAATGGACTTCGTAATATATAAAATAAAATAAATAAATTATTAATACAACTTGTCGACGTATCGATCTTGAGACAATGTGGTAGATGGTTATCCTATCCTTGCTATTGCGATTCATATTTCCATTCCTCAATGCAATTAGTAATAATATTATATCTATATTAAATGGATTACTGATTTCTGACTAGAAATTGTCTCAAATTGAATGATCGTCAATCTTATTTAATTACTGTCATAATGTAGCAATAAACGTGTAATAATATAATAACAGGGCAGTCCTAACAATTATGAAATGAAAAGGAGTATATTATGAAACATTTTACTACATTATAATAATAAACTTTTTAAAAAATTATCTTTTTTTTTTTTATTTGAGGCACGGAACTAAAATAATTACAACAAAAATAATTAAGGTATTAGATAATTATAACGAAGATATTAACTGTTTACAACAAAGGTATTAAGATAATTATAACAAATGCGTTAATTTGATACATTTTAAAAATTCGAAAACTCTATTAATGATATCCATGTTATCCCTCAGCAAACTTTGCAAGTCGAGCGATGCGATCCCGTACTGTTTTCGGTATTTGTCGTAAATTGGACAGTCTACCAATAGATGCTCGACGGTCAACTGACAACAACATTGTTGGCACGTTGGCGGCGTACTTTTTTCTAATAGATGAATGTGTGTTAATTTTGTGTGTCCTATCCGTAATCGACATAATACTACCTCTTCCATTCTGCTACTACGATGTGCTGAGTGCCACTGTTTTGAAGATAATTTTATCGATCGTAGTTTATTCACCGTAGATATTCTCTGCCAGTTACTATTCCATGTCGATTCGAAATGATGCTTTAAGTATTCTTTTAAGTCAGCTATCGGTACATGGATATTTAGAAGCGGATGCGAAACGGCTGTTCTTGCTGATACGTCCGCTATTGAATTACCATATATATTGCAGTGAGCTGGTATCCGCAAAAGTATTATGTTCTTAGATGTAGTTTGTAACATGAGTTTTATTTCGTTGGGTATTGGATGCAAATTTTCATTATTTAATAGAGTTCTTAATGCTGAAAGCGAGTCAGTACATAAAATGAAATTTTTATTTCTGTTGGAATCTGCGTAATTCACTGCGGATCTAATGGCGTATAGTTCTGCTGATAAGACTGAAAAGCAAAATAATTCGCGAATATTGTGTTTATTTCCTGTAGGTTGTTATACATTACGCCATTAGATCGGATGCACGCTGGTATATAGGATGATGTTGTTTTTTCGATACTTTTTATCTTATTCCATATAACTTTGGTTGGAGTACTTGGTGTCAAACTCGAAATATATTTTTTCCAGGATTGTTGTTTAGGTTGTTTGAGACTATATCTGACTTTTGCACGCATTTTTCTAAATAATAAATGATTTTCCATAGTTGGTTCTACTTTTAATTTTTTTAAAGCTCTTCGCCTATTTCTGATTGCATTTAAGCACTCTTTAGACCACAACGGGACCTTTTTATTGTTTTTGTTCAAGTTTGCTTTTGTAGGAGGAGAACATATTTTGGCATACGTTATTAACGTATTTGTGAAAGATTGTATTACAGTGTCCACGTTATTCGCTATATTAATGTTCGAGTTTAACTTGCACGCAGTATTATATTTTGTCCAGTCTACTTTTTTATAATTATATATTAAGACTTTTGGATATAGAGTCAATTGTATTTTCTCTGGGGTTAATGATAACTGGAAAATGCTCACTTCCTCCAAGATCATGATGTAAAAAGAATTGTAATTTGCTTGTTAATTGAGGTGAGCATAATGCCAAATCAATATTAGACCACGTTCGATACGAAAAATTATAATGTGTTGGCTGTGTGAGATTTAATAGTGAGAGATTAAATATATTTATCGCACTTTCAATAACTTTTCCACTTGTGTTGTAATTGTTGCTTGACCATAGAGGACTGTGCGCATTGAAATCGCCTAAGATAATAAATGGTTTTGGTAGATCTTGTAACAGAAAAAAGAACTGGTCCACAGTGATTTTTTCAGAGAAATATACAGTGCATATGATAACTGGTTGATTCAAATAAACTTTTGTTGCCAATGCTAGTAAATCGGTATCTAGGGTAACCTGTTCATGATGAAATTTTGATTTAACTGCTAACAATATACCGCTATGCGCATACTCAGCAGTTGTCGTATAAATTAGTTCGTAACCAGGGATATTAAATTTCTGATCAGCTTTTAAGTGCGTTTCTTGTAAACAAATTACAGATGGATTATATTCTGATAAGAGAACTTTGAAATCTTCGTAATGTGCCAAAATACCATTACAATTCCAAGAGAAAAATATGTCATCATCCATTTCCGGTATATAATTTTACTTAAAGTAAGTTGATATGTTAAAACGGCGATTCAAAGTTAATTATGATTGAGATAAAGCCGAATTAAGTTGTAGATTTTGAGAACTTTTAAGTGGGTTTCTTATAAAGCTATAGCTAAGGGGCTATATGTAGAAATAAGCAGCTGTAAATCCTCAAAGTGGGAGAAGACACCTGCGCAGTTCCAGGAAATTGGATTCATCATTTTAACAAATATCAATAGAGTCTGAGGATTCGGCTGAAGATGGTGCATTGGAATCATTATTAGGTGACAAAGCAAGATGTAAGCGTTTCTTCAACTTTGTGAATCTAACCTTCATTGACCTATCTGAGATTGATCGATAGAGTCTTTTTTAGGTGTTGGTGTTTTCTTTTTCTTTTTTGGCCGATCATGAGGAAGGGTAAATTTAGAATTTTCTACCGGTTCTTTGTTTATGTCTTCAATTGAAGCCGGGGAGAGTCAGAAATTTTAAAAGTATCTTGCATGCTTTGTTTAATATTGCGTTGGTGAGCAGTGTCAAGTGAGTTGATTGTTATCATTGAACGTGGGTTATTAGAAATAGATGGAGAGGAATTTTCTTGATCATCAACAGGAGTAGATTCTGTATTGACCGATGTTTCTGGCAAAGCAATGATTGTATGGACGTTTTCAGCAGATACTCTACTCGAAATGTTTATCATTACACTGGGTTGATCATGCAATGTATTTGAAACATCGATATGAGAGAGATTATTATTAGTTTGTGTTTGAGGGACAGAGTTATAAGTTGGTATAACATTGAGTTTCTGAACATCAGCTGCATGGTTGATGAAATTTGGACAGTCTGCTGCTTTATGATTTTTTTCTTTGCAAATAGCGCAAAGCGAATCATCGGTGGATATAAAGATTCTATAATCGTGATTTCTGTATGATATATTTAAATAGGGAGGTAGAATAACTTCTTCAAAGTGCGTTATATAAAATTGTCTTCTCCAGCTTATAATGTGACCAAAATCAGAATCTGAGGGGTCAACTCGAAGAATTGAGATAGGTGATACTAATTATCTTAATTTCTCATGTATCACATTCTTTTGGAATAGGAACACGCGCATATATATATATATATATATATATATATATATATATATGTGTGTGTATCTGCGCTAAATAATTGGGGCAATTAAACTCATTCATTATATATATATATATATATATATATATATATATATATATATATATATATATGTATACATATATATTCCCATTTTAATATTTTGATTACAATAAATGCGTGGTTTTTGTTAGGTCATTTTGAAAATGGAAGTTTTACAAAAAAAATTTTTATATCCGCTTAATGTACTCGTAGTTATAAATTATTAAAATTTATTATTACTTTTTACATTTTTCTCCTAACCAGAAAATCTATAGTTCAGACATGTTCAATCGAAATGTTCTCAATCGCTAACCAGTTCAACACGCGTGTCACATCACTAAATGTGAACAAAATAATAATTTTCTTTTCATTAAAGTAGTAGAAGAAGTAGACTTAAAATGTATACATCTAGTCAGAAATATGAATGGTATAAGAAATAATACTTAATAGTAATTTCCAATATGTAAAAGAAGGAAAATTTTAGATGGTAATAATAAAATTATGAAGTACGGAAAACAATTTCGGTAATCGTGGGACATCGTTGAAATATCAGGAATGTCGGCATTGTCTCGAAAAATCAGTCGGCCTAACATCGGAATAATTTAATTATAATATGTACACACATACACACGCGCGAGCATATATATATATATAAGTTCTGTTCAAGTGATATTAAATTCTTATAATGTTAATATAATTGATGCTAAAAGTGATTGTGAAAGTAACCAAAAAGTGAAAACAAAGTTTAAACACTTTAGTGTGTTTAGACAATAAAGTAGAAATGCCACACCCATGTACTTGAATCCAGCTTTAGTTATATATATATATATATATATATAATATAGTGTAAACAAATATTTAAGGCTGTTGATACTGTACATACAGACATATATAATGTGGAGGATACCTTTTTTCAGAAGGGAAAGGAAGATTATAAGTAGTTTTAATGTGTATGAGGAGGACAATAACTATACGATTCATTTTGTATTCCCTGTTAACTATTTTAATCAAAATTACAACGTACATACGGGAAAATAACACGTTTATAATGGCTATACAAAATTTTGTTCCGACAAATGTACAAATAGAACGAACAGTTTTTTCTACATATGAGTACGAGGTTTAGTTTTATATAGGAGGTATATTCATTATTCGTCTTCTTCAGGACTTCCCAAAATAGCAGTGCCTAGTATATATATATACCTTATCTCCGTGCATTTGTTATCTAGTATGAAACTGCACATTGCATACACACACATACACACACACACACGCGCGCGCGCGATTGAATTCGAAAATATCGTAATGTTAATGAAATTATTCAGTTTCATTCATACGAGTTTCAATGTAATATAGGTATAATCACACCAACAATGGCATGGAGTATATATACAGTTTAAATTAAATTGGCGATCTAAATATTAGGATGAATTTGATACCGAAACATCAGAAATCAGATTAAACTGATATTTCGTTTAATACTAATGCTATGTCTATAATTAACTCTGTTTCCCATATATGGCTGTATATTTGAAGGAGAAGGGTTGAGCTCCTGAATTGTGAAGGGTTTGTTATATGGGATTACGTTTTTAATAGGGTTTTTTATCAGTTGCTGTTCAGTCTGTGATTAGAGTGGTGCGGATGGAAGGTCATGTGGGGGATAGAAGGTAGCATAGTAAAGTATTTTGCAAAGTGGTTTGCAACTTCTAATGGGTCGGTAATAGTCTGATTAAATATTAATAAAGTATCGGGAAGGGAGGATGTTTGATATTCGCTAATGTTTTGATTTTTCCCGAGATTAATGATGTTGAAGTGGATTGTGAAATGATTAATACCAATCTAGACAGTGTTTCTGTCTTACTTTTCCGTATTAGTAAACGATCTTCAGCTCTTGCTTTTTTAAATGTGATTAGATCTAGCAGAGTATTTGTTCTTTTGAATGTTCGTAAATAGCCGGTGGAGGTGTATTAATTGCAAACAGAAAACATATATACATAAAGAAATAATGCATCTACATACAAATATGCAAGCAATCGAGATTACAATTAAAAATTCCATCCCGTATCACAATCTGCACCATATATTTACATAAAGATGATGTAGTCTCTGCAAAGTCCCTCAGACTTACAAAACAGCTACCAAAACCATTTAAATCTGCGGGGACTTCAATGCTCGTAATCAACTATGTGGATCCAAGGATACGAATACGCGTGGAAGAAAAATTAAAAAATTGATCGACGCGAATCACTTAATTTTACTAAATAACGGCAAGTCGACTCACTTTAGGGTACACTCAGAAAATTTTTCTGCAAATTGACTTATCCTTATGTAGTCACCGGCTAGCACATTTAATGAGGTGTCAACAATCTACATGGCAGTGACCACTTCCCCCAAGCTATCTATATAGATATCATCCAAAATATCCGTCACCTAAACCACAAACTAACTTCTCGGCAGCAAAAACAGTATGTGTCACGTTCAGTATTCAACGGCCTCTTCCACTCACCTGGAACATTGTGCTATACAATGAACCAGTCAAAACGGCAAGTTCGTTTAAGAGACTGGGAATGGTAATCGATAGGAAATTATCATAGATAAACCACATTCAATCCTTGCAGATGAATTACCACGAAGCATTGAACATCCTAAAGATGGTGGCACATACAAAGTGGGATGCAGACAGAAAATCACTCCTACTTCTCTATAAAATTCTAGTTCTTTCAAAAATGTATTACGGTTCCATATTATATATTAATTCAAACTCAATCATTCTTAAAAAGCTGGGCTCAATACAAAACATTGTGATGCGTCTTATCTCAAGAGCTTTAAGAACAAGCCAGTTACTTTCATTGAGGTATTTTATCAAAATCTGGTATCTTCCTCATAATTACATTGCGAACGCCTCAGCCTACACCGAACATTATAGATTAAGAACACACGCACCAAGGTAATTAGGCATACACTGTAAAATGCTCTGCAATAATCTTAGTTTAGATATGCGAAGTCTCGTAGAATTAAATCCGCCTATTTCAACTGTGAAACCAGCATTACAACAAATTTCCGCTAAATTATATCGAATCATAAAACTACCCTGGCAACCCGAATGGGAACAGCGCCTCAACGGCAACAAACTGTACAAAATAAAACCGATCCATTCCGAATGAGGCACATATTACCGTCGATATCGCGAAGAAGAAGTAATATTGGCTCGCTTAAGAATAGGACACGACGACTAACCAACGCCTACATTTTCGAAAAGGACGAGCCACCAGAATATGCTGCATACATATGTCAACTAACATTAGCTCACGTATTGACCGAATGCCAGAAATATGCAACGAAACGACAAATGTGTTTTGGAGATGCAACCCTCAATATCATATTAAATAATGATACTAACAATATTAAAAAGTTGCTTAAATTCTTAAAACTACCAAACTATATAATAATAACGTATGATAAATTAGCATCTACTTGTATTTAAGACGCAAATGACTATGCAGTCGAGCGTCTATAAATAAATAAATAAGAAGTAATAATAATAATAATAATGTTGATCAAAAGAACTAGAAAATTAATTTCACCACACTAACCACGCTATATAAAATGAAAATAAATAAATTAAGGAGAATCACACAGACAATTAATTTCAATTCATTATCAAACAAATGTAAATATTGCATGATCAAATTACACACACAAACACATATATATATATTTATATATACAAGTATGCTTGGAATCAATTTATTCATTCCCTGCTATCAGTGTGCTATATAATATTCTCGCATGAATAAGAGCGTTATTTACATTGTAATAAACAAAATATTGTACCACTTGTTCGGAATGTGATAAGTAAGCTTTTTACTGATTTAGGAGATAATTATATATATATATATATATATATATATATATATATATATATTTATTTATTTATTTATTTATTTATTTATTTATTATGTTATATATGTGTATAATTTTTTGAAATTAGGATTGCCAACTGTAGAAAAATATATTGCTTATCAGAAATAAAATACAATGGACTGGCTTACATAATACTGCTTGGTTAAGGTAAATAAATTAATATGAAACGAATTCAATTTTATTGACCATAAGTAACTACGTATAAAGGTGTTGAATACACGTGCGGAATTGGTTTAATGTGCATGTGACTACACATTACAGAAAATTAAAATATTGTGTATATATATATATATGTACGCACATAAGTTTTTATTATGGGTACAATTTAAATAAATTACAGAAAAACATAAAATTTGGACTATATTATAAATATTAATTTATATAAATACAAACGAAACTATCATCCGCCAACGACTATACCACGTTAAATGCGCCAGTTCTCGTCTGATCACTGAAGTTAATCGGTTTTGGGATAAGTTAGTACTTCGGTGGCTGACGATCGGGGAAATGTTGATATCGTTTGTTGGTTAACGAATTTTTTTCCTCGAAAATTAAATCAACGAGATGAAATTTGTACGTAATTTATCACTTTTTTAAACTTTCAGTTTCGATTAATTTAAGAGGTAAAATCTCCAGGTCAGAGGTATTCAGAAATTGTGTGAATGAACCGAACCAGATATTAAATATAAATATAATGTCTTTCCGAGTTTAATATAAAGCTGATTTCATTCGGTTAAATAATTTGGGTTTAAAAATTAAAATCTATTAAATTTAAATCAGTTAAAAGAGAAAAGTTAAAAATTAAACAGTAAGAAATATGTGATGAATAACGAGTTAAACTGTATTTAATGATTAAATAAAAATCAAAGACCAATTTTAATTAAGATTTACACGAGATATATTAATAATAAACACCTAAATACATTTGAATTGGTTTTTGTTATTTCTTTTTTAATATTTTTCTATTATTCCTTCAACTTATTATAAGTTTACCATAATACTATCCCAGAGAAGTTTTTTGAATAACTAAAAAACTGTTTAACTAAAATTTTTGCATGAAATTTTATTTAAAAACAGAAAAACTAGAGATTACAGTCATTTGTGGAACACAGTTTCATCCAGATGACCGCCATTTGTAACAATCATTCAGTCTTTCTAAAAATAGTCGAAATTTTTCGAGCATAATTCCTTCAGAAATTCGAGTTCTCAGGTATTCCGGATCTCGTAGACGTGTTTCGTAAATGTGGCTCTTAAGGTGTCCTTGCAAAAAAAACGGAGCGGTCAAATTTGGCGAGCGCGGTGGCCAAGCTAAATCCATGCAACGCGACAATATGCGGTTACCAAACGCTTCTTTCAGTATTGCGAGCGTTTCTGCCAAACAGTGACACATCGCACCATCTTGTTGATATCATGTACGGTCCAGATGACGACGATGACGAAGTGATGGAAACAAAAACGCGTTTATCATCTCGATACTGCGCGTTCCGTGAACGTACCAGTGAAAACACGAGACCCCATTATTCCCCACTTCACCACCCCAGCATAGACGGTTACTCTCTCTCCGCAGTGTGACGACTTCTGTTTGATTTAATTCGGATTAGGTTCACAGTTCTGTTTGTTTACAAATGAGCTTCATCGCTCATCAAAAGATTGTTTAAATCGATTCGATTTATTTCAGCATTGTTTCAGCAAAAAGTTTTTGTTGTGCATGGTCGGTACTTTCTATTTACTGAGTTATTACCGGTTTATAAGGATAAAATTTCAACTATTCCAGGAATATACGGCGAACAGATTCCATCGACAGGTTTACAGAAACAGCATGACGATGAGCAGAGAGTCCGGGAGTTCGAATAATTGCTGCTCGAACCCGATTGATTTTCCTGTGGGTACGAACCGTTTTCTTTTCCATAACATTTTTATCCGTTGCAGAAGCTGTTTCTCTATTTTAAAAGAATTGCGAGATTGCACAAGTTTATACCGCGTAACATTAAATTCTTTTCGAAATTCCATTTATACTGTCGTGATCGATTCACGCCGAAAATAACGTTCCATGCAAAACGCTCGTTCCTTCTACTTCTAGGATGCCATGATAACTGAAACTGGACGAAAATGGATTTGCGTTGTAACAGTGTGCAAAGTGCGCTATTCAAACAACAAAACAGTTCGTCTTGTCTGGGTCTCCTATGTATGAAAAATGTGCGTACTTGGCCAAGACCGCCCGAGAAAGCTTCGTGTTAATGACGGACCACATTTTTTCTCGAAAATTAAATCAACCGTAATAAACATGTAGGCAGTTTACGTTCGTTTTAATAAACATGCGTAAATCGTATTTCTGATTCCCAGTTTGGACACCGACGATTCTTTTCCGATCGAGAAAATACACAGAAAATTGCGCATATTGTGCTATTGTCGTTGGTTCGTCGATAGCTCATTTGGGTCATTGATTTCATAAATTTAAATTATTGCTATATTTTTCCATACGTATACGCAAATACGTTTGAAATTTTCTTTAATATACACATATTGTACACGTGTATTTCTGTTCATCTGTAAGATGGATATAAGTACATTCCATTGTAGCGAGTGTATCTTGTGTGGGAATACTTTTTTTTTCTTATGTTGTATATTACAATGTTTATTGTCAGTGACTGTATGTATGTATACATGTATACGCGGTGTAAAAGCGTTTGTTTTTTTTTATATTATATTCATGATTTAATATCCTATTTTTTTATTTTTATTTTTTTTTCAGTTCAATTCGGTTGTACACACTTCTATTTAATTATTTATTATCAGTGTTCGCACTGTAAGAAATACATATGTATATATCGGCAACTCTTCGGGTAGCACCATTGGATGTTGACTCCAAAAAATCGTATTCCTCCGACGAAAGAAATTACTGGACAACCTCAATTTAAATTAATTGCAATTAAAACATAAAATCAGATCACAGACGTTCTTCTTCTTCTTGTTTCTATTTTCGTTTGTTACGCATACAGGCCGCAGTAAATTTAAATTAACTATAATTTGTTTTCTTTCATTTCATTACTCTTTGCTTCGCTATCTATCGACAGTAATTGTAACTAATAGGAAACGTTTAATTATTAAATCGACCACCGATAGCGGTGTAAACTTTTGAGGAAATTTACTCCGCGTAACATTTTGATAAGCATCTACCCTTTTAAACCCTTGATGGTGCCTTACTAATTATAATATTGGTATTATTAATAATAATAATAAGTAGATAAAACCTAACATAATTAATACGAATCGAATATTGACGAAAAAATATAATATTCTTTAAAAACGGATTTATAGTCACCATCGATTTAAAAACCGTGTATAGGGACAATTCTATTGTACTAGAGGAAGATGGTATATTTAGACCGATGCTTTCAGATCGGCAATAATAGGCTATACGTCGTTTGTTTAGCTTATGGTATTAAAAAAACGGTACAAATTGAAACCAGCTCTCCCGATTTTCGCGATACAGATTTGAATTTAATTCAACGATTGAAAAGGTACGAATACGAACACGTCAGCAGGTCCGTCCTAGAACAAGGATATAGTAGTCAGCTTAAAGAATAATCGATGACCGCAAAAGAAACTCGTTATATATATATATGTATGTATACATAACACGTGGTTTATCCTTTGATCGATGACCGACTTCATTAAATTTAATTTGAAAAAAAAAACTGGACAACATAACGATGCAAAAAAAACTAACATTAGATTATCGCAGATTTACCGAAATATCGAATTCGCGCTAAATTATTTGTAAGCTAATGTTACAATTATATTCTAAACAAAACGAGCAGACGTACAAACTCGATTAACCCCGTTCAGTCGTATATTATCGAATTGTTTTAATCGAAAAAAAAAAACTCGAAATGTGAAAATATAAAATGATATTTCTCGTATAATAGCGCTTTTTAGATGACTAGATAATTTTAAAAGCGTCATAGAAATATTTTTAGAATTGAGAAACATTCTACATTAACCGAATGTCGCTTATTTTAAAAATAGAAAGTTTTTTTAAGCTTTAAAAATTTCCGTGCCACATAATGGGCACCGCGACTGAAAAGGTTAACACGTAAACGTGAAAAAGGGAAAATATTTACTAATAAATATGTATAAAAATAACATACATATGAAAGAGTTCAAACGTGAAATTAATAATATTCACCTAGACTATAAGATAATTAACTAAGAAAAGAAAAAGAAAAAATTAGGAATAATAAAATTAAGAATTAAAAATAATTTATTAAACTTCTCGGGAGTACCATTGTACTTTTCCGTATCAGGAGTTATAACTGTAACGGTGCGCGCCCACAGGTGGTGGGTAGTGGAATGGACTGCAGATATGTATGTTAGCTGTGGATAAGACTCCAGTCGAATAAACAGTCGCGGACCAACAGCGGCTACTGGCTGAAAGTCTCCAGTAGACGATTCCAGTAGTAACCGGGCGCAAGGAGACACGAGGATGCAGATGGACAGCTTGAGAACCTCTCCACTAAAATTCTGCAGAAATCCTATGACTGTTACTAAAGAAACGAATGGCTAGCAAGGCAATTACACTAATGAAGTGGAATCCAGCTATCACTAAATTATATAAAGAAAGAGTTAATGAACAATTAAGAAAAGACATAATGTGTAAATAGGAATTAATAAACACTGAAGAATTTTGGAATAAGTTCAAAACTATCATTACACAGCATACGAAAGGTTCAAAATATAAAAGCAGACCAAAAAAACCATGGATTACATCCGATACGTGGCAGATGATACGAATAAGACAAAATATGAAACAAGAAGGTATTAATACTAGCGAGGAAATTGAAAGATATAATCGGATACGCCATTCAATTAGACAAAGATTGTTTAGAGACAAAGATGAATACATACATATTCAGTTTGCAAAGAAATCGAACACGTGAATAACAATAAAATTAGAACATTTTTCAAGAAAATCTCCACTCTATCGGGAAATTTCAACCCTCGACATTTACCTATTAAAAATAAAAATGGTGTAGTTATAACAACTAAATCAGAAATAATCAAGACGTCCTTATTCGCTGCTGAACAAAGTGAGATAAATGAAGAAATGATGCCAGCAAAGATTTCGATACAACCAAATATTATGCGAAATGAGGTGGAAATAGCAATGAAAAGGCTACATAACAACAGAGCTGCAGGATCGGACAACATTGTTTCTAAAATCCTGAAAGCGACAGCGGATGAAGAAATTACCATAATACATAGGATATATGGCAACATCTGGGTAACAGGACAATGGCTGAAAGATTGGTGCACGTCAATATATCTAAATATATATAAGAAAGAAGACAAAGAAAATTACCAAAATTATAGAACCTTTGCTCTAATACCGCATGCAAGTAACATCATGTTATACATAATCCAGGAACGCTTACAACAATATTTAGTTCCTCACATATCTGAGGAACAGCCATTTGTACGAGATAGAGGCAGAAGGGATCAGAACCTTAACTTCAGGCAAATGATCGAAAAATTTTATGAATATAATATACTGACAATATTTTGCTTTTTGGTTTACAAAAAAGACTTCGATAACGTTAACTGGGATAAATTGTGGCAAATATTAACGGAGATGGAAGTTCCTAACCACTTGATATATTCAATTACAAACTTATATATAAAGAACTCTGCTTATATAAGAATGGAATCAAAATTATCTGACGTATTCCACATAGGAAAAGAAGTCCGAACAGGGATGTATACTTTCTCCTCTATTGGTTAATGTATATAGTGAATGGATAGTGAGGAAAGTGACTCAGAACTGAAATGGTGGTATATCCATCGGCGGAAGAAAAATATAAAATCTAAGATACGCTGATGATACGGTGCTATTGGCAAATACAGAAGCAGGAATGAAGAAACTATCGACCAACGTAGAGTTAATTAGTAAACAATCTGGCTTAATACTGAATAGATCTAAGTGTTCTCTAGTGGTGGTTGATAGGGCTCAGAAACTTCCAACAGTTTTTAATATGATACCAGACATACAGCGTAAGGAAGAAATAGATATACCTATGTGTACTACTTACAAATAAGGGGGTATGTGAAGAAGAAATAAGAATAAGATAGGGAATTGCAAAATGTGCAATAGCAAGACTAAATAAAATATGGAAAGGCCATAATATATCTAAAGAAACTAAAAAGTATTTAATGAATATATTAGTCTTTCACATTGCTACTTATGGATCTGAATCTTGGACGTTAAACAAAATGACAACCTACCGAAAAATTATGAGAATATCATGGAACGCGTTTCGAACGAACATTTCTATATTGCAGGAATTAAACATCACAATACAGCGTAATGCCTTAAATTTTTTGGCCATATCATTCGACGTAATGGCTTAGAGAAATAAATTATTCAAGGAAAAGTACGAAGAAGTCGGAATCGAGGAAGGCCTAACAAAATTACAGATAAACGAAATCATGCGTAAGGCTGAAAATCGTTTAACGTGGAGAAGTGTTAGGAATTTTTTTTAAATATTAACTTTATGTATAAATTCAATAACGTAATTTATGGAAAACCAAATTTTATTTACAATATTGAATGTCTGCATTAGTTTTTTCAATAGAAAAATAAAAAATGCAAAACAAATTTTTGGTACTTATAAACCCATGCAGGCATACATATATCGACTGGAATTGATCTATCTTTATTGTTTTAAAAAACATTATTTCAGTGGCAGCACGAAACCAAGGGTCCCTATTGTATAATAATTATTAAGAAAATTCATTATTACTACTCCTTAAGATAACCTACTAATTGTGTTTTAAAAATCAAAATAAGACTCGTACCTGATGTCTTGTACATATTATATATATATATACATATATATATATATATATATATATATATATATATATATATATATATATATGGACAGATTAATAAATAAGTAAACTGACATAAACTATTCGTATATATGTATATATATACACATACACACATATATACATGTATATAGATAAAGTATAATGACCCATCAATTCGTAACCCATAAGTGATTCTAGTTAATCCGTATATTGTTAAAGGAACCGCGACCGTGCGAGCAGAACGCTAAGAAATTTCCGCTGCATCACAAAGTTTTTGTACCACCAATGCATATTAGCTCTTCACAGAATGTTTCTCCTCCCTGGATTCCGACGTCCTTCGATGCCACCGTCAATACCAGTCCGGTTATATTATTTATATTACCGCAATATATTAATTTTCTGGCCGGTTGCATTTGTTTGGACATTTTTCGCAGCACATCTTTATTGATAATATCTGTGTGGAATCTTCAAAATACGGCGATTTATATACATCTCTAGCGCTCCAATCTTCTTTTTAAGCGTGAAAGTGAGAATCCAACTTTCCATACCGTATAGAGTAATATAACATCGCAGGAGGCCGTGGTCTTAACTGTAGGTAAACTTCTTTCGGTCACCAGATTTTTCGTAATTAAATAGGTCTTCTTTGCTTTTTTACGCGCGATCGTATCACGATCGATTGATCGGTTTTCTCGTAAAACTAGGTTCCGACATACTGAAATTTAATATGAACTCCGTCTATCTTGATAATTTACTTTTAATTTAATTTTTAATACGGCTCTAGTATCGCTCCTTCTGTTGTATTGCTAACCATTTTGTTTTGTCTATATTTCTTTCAAGGCTATATTCACCGCTTACTTAAGCGACTCGATTAACTGTCTCTTGTAATTTATCAATGTTAAACCTTACGTAACAAATAAATTACATGCTTTTCGAAACGTCGCAATAAATAATTAATAAAAAATCTACTCCTTCTTTCGCAGCTATCACGAACTGTGTGAAATTCTTTAAGTTCGATTAACAAATATTATTTACTATATCAAATTCGCAACAGTAAAACCGGATCAATACGTCCTGATCAGATAGAGTTTATCAACTACGAACTTTTATACAGTTCCCGTTACTCTTCGATATATCCTGAAATTGTTAATGATTTTACACACTCATGTCTCGTGACTTATTTCTTTTTTTGTTCTACGTTTGTTCATACTACTCATTTACACACTGACCGAATACATGTATATATATATATATCCCCCTTGGAGGCATGTGTACTTGTACAGGTACTCTCAAGGATCCGGAGCTGTAACCGGAACGGGGTGCGTCCACAGGTGGCGGATAGTGGAACGGCCTACAGGTATGCAGTTAGCTGCGAATAAGACGGAAGTTGAATAAGCAGTCGCAAACCAACAGCGGCTACTGGTGGAAAGTCTCATGTAGGTAATTCCAGTAGTGACAGGGTAAGAGACACGAGGATGCAGACGGGCAGCTTAGGACGTGCCTACTAAATGTCTGTAAAGATCCTATGAATGTCTCTCCCTCGGCGGGATGTGAAAACCTTAAATCGTTACCTGCTCTGTAACAAACCGTTGCCTTGCGGTTAGGATTTTCATCCAAAGGCTTGGTACAGGGAAGGAGCTGTCACCAATACCTTCTTGGAGCGGAAGACAAATGATGTCGGAAAGGTTCAAGTCAGGACAATCGTATGGCGAGAATCACATATTGGTTTAATCGACGATCGGCAATGCAAGGCCATGGCTCAGACTTGCAGCGTGAAATATGCGACTGAACCTAAAAGAATCAAGAATGGTAAAAAGATTTTAAACATTGCAACGTGGAATATACGAGACTTAAACCGATAGGGAAAATGGACAAATTCATTGATAGATGACCCTCCCCGACTGTAAACTACTATGTCATCTAATAACTAAATTTGATTAGCTTATTTACAATAAGTGACTAAATTGTTTTCTTAGTATAAATCTGACTAAATCGTTTCAGCGAAATCGATTTAACAACTGACTGCTTTGAACCGACTATAAGCAACTATTTGATTTTCAAAAAATCATTCGATTTTATTATTTATATTTTTTAATAATTTTCCATTAAAATAATTTATAATTTACATTATTCATTACTACTTTTCAAATGTTTTACACTCCCACTGCATTTGAAAGATCGTGTATGTTATTTTATATATTTTTATGTTTTAGAAAACCTGTTGCGAGTTAGGACAATTAAATTTTAAACGAATGATATTTAAAGTATAAACAGCTATTTAGATTAAAATTTTATTATAATTAAATGAAAATAATTAATGATTTATAATTTAGTACATTACATTGCGACATTGCACATGAGGAAATGTGAAACAATGTGACTTAAAAAAACGATTAATTAGTCGGTTTTTAAAAAATGATATTTTTAATTAGTCGATTATGCCCGTCACTACCTGTACCAATTTTCTTCGTATTTCCCTGTGCTCCGTATTTCATTACACACGCTGTGTATCAAATTAATCCTGTTGTCATCTATTTTCTTCAGAACTTCTGCAAAAACAGTCAACTTTATTTTGAAAAAATTGGTTGATATATTATATGTTTTGTTTATTTTGTTACTATATTATTATTATTATTATTATTGATTACCTTGTGAACTGTCGTTATCGATCGGACGTATATCAAATTGCTCTGTGTTTGTCGGTCTCGTGTTAAGTGTTAATAACCGTAACAGTTGTTAAAATATACAAATCTACTATAAATTTTATCGAGGATTTCGATTTTAAAATAATTTTTTGAAAATTTTTATCGGTTCGTGATTTATGTATAATTTTTGAAATACACGTGTTGCGTTGTCCAGCGTTCGCACTCGCCGTTGATTCCGTTCGTGCGCGTACGTATTTTATCGCGCGTTTATATAAAGGTTAACGTCACTTTCGCTTTTTCGTTCCGTATCGTTATCTTACTTCTTATCTTTGGCGTGTGCGCGTTGAATTATCAGTACAAGTAATGAATACCTCGTGTTATACATGTACTACGTGTAGAAAGGCTTTACCCGTGAATGGGGATTTCGCTGCGTGCGGCGGTTGCCAGGCCGGTTTACATTTCGACTGTGCCGGTGTTAAGGCTGCTACGTGGAAACGAAAAAGTGTCGATGTAAAAACGGCTTGGAGATGTTTCTCTTGTAAAACTCGCGCACATGGGTCAACCTCACCATTATCAGAGGAAGCGGTAGGCATAACAAATGCCATTAAATCTGAGTTGTCTCCTTTACAGTTAAAAGTGGATGAAGTTCTGGAATCCATTGGGCACAATAATGATAAATTTGACGAGCTTTTGGTTGAAGTAAAAAGATGTAGGGAAGAAATGATCGCCTTAAAGAGCGAAGTTACCAAGTTAAAAAAAGAAAATGAGGAATTAAAACAGCGAGTGGATGATTGCGAGCAGTACACTCGCCGAAATAACATCGTCATCAGCAATGTACCATACAGACGGGATGAAAATGTGTCCGAAATTGTTAAAAATATTGGAGTTGCGGTAGGTTGTTCGATTTCAGAGAATGATATTGACATTTGTCATAGACTCCCACGTTACCAGAGTCAAAAACATTCTTTAATAGTGGTGAAATTTTGTCGTCGTTCGACAAAAAATGAACTGTTAGCGAAGAGGAAAGGTCATCGATTGTTACCGAGTACGATCAGATTGAATCTGGATGCAAGTGGAACAGCGGATAGCGGTCCAATTTATATTAATGAGCACCTAACTCCACTGAATTCCAGAATCTACAAACAGGCTAGGGAACTTCGGGAAGTGGGTTTTAAATTCGTCTGGATTAAAGAATGTAAAGTACTCGTTCGTAAATCGGAAGGAAGTCCAGTTATACGGATAACCAGTATAGAACATGCGGTCGCATTGAAGGATTCAGCTTCAAAGAGTTAGACGCTAATCTGGTCTTGAAACTGTTCTGAGTTTATTTTTTCCGTATAGGTGTAAGTTTGTTGTTTTTCTTTTTGTTTTTTTTTTCCTTAATAGTTATAAATTTTTAACTGTTACGCATGGCAATATGTAGTAATGATAATTTGAATATACTTTTGGCCGTTTATGTACTAAAATGAACTTAAAAACATTAAGAGTACTAACCTTAAACGTGAGAAGCTTGCGTAGGCATTACGACAACTTTTTAATATTTCTACAGCAACGATCTATCACATATGGTGTTATAATTTTAACGGAGATATGGGTTTATGATTTTGAAGTTAGTCGATACTGTCTTCCAGGCTTCACTATTCAAGCGCAATGTAAGAATGATGAACGATCGGGTGGTGTTCTAATTTATGTAAAAGCTGACATTCCATATTCTAGTAAAGAATTTTCAATGATTTCAGGAAATGCTGTTCAACTACAAATAAAACTGCAAAATAACAAGTATATTACTTTTTGGGGGATTTACCGGTTTTGTGGAAATACTTATATAGACTTTCTGATGGACCTGAAGGAATTGATAAAGTACTCAGACGATGAACTATTAGTTCTTACAGGAGATATAAATATTGATATTTTGGATCAGCGCGAAGGAAGTAAATATCTTGACTTTATGTACTCGTTTGGTTTTTCATCTATTGTAAATCAGGCTACTTATTATCGAGATTTTGAGGGTTATAAATCTTGTTTAGATCATTTGTTTGTCCGTGGGTTACACAGCAGTGCGATAAAACTAGACATTAACTGTGAAGTTATTGAAGTTGATTTTACAGATCACAACGCATTATCTACGCAGTTTTCATTTGACAATATATGTCGTGCTCCATTTAATGAATTAAATTATTACTTTGATAAACAACTTTTTAAAAATTTATTAAATTCATGTTATATTTCTTACCTTTATACTAGTACAGCTAATATAAACGAGAAATTTGAATGGTTCATTTCAAAATTAACTGGAATTTTAAATCAGTGTAGGGTTCCAAAAACACACCGGAAACTTTACCGTAAACGATCAGATTGGGTAACAAACGAAGTAATTCGACTTACTCGGGCAAAGTACGAAATTTATAAACTACACAAAAAACGTCCTTGGAGCATAGATTTACTCAATAGATATAAAATTGCTTCTAAAGCCGTTCAAAAAGCAGCCAGGAAAGCGAAATCTGAGTATTACACAAACTTATTAAAAAAATGTGAAACAAAGCAAAAACAATATTGGGCCATAGTCAATAAGGTAGTTGGGAAACGGAGCGAGAAAATTAAAGAAGTAACATTAAACGGATCTAAGGTTCCAGTTGATGGGAATGAGGAGCGTGTAGCCAATGCCTTTAACGATTATTTTCAAGATAGTGTATCCCGTTTGTTGTGTACCCACGAAAACTTTACACAATACAATATTGGTAGTGGTTATAATCCAAATAAGGTACCAGTGGATGGGAATGAGGAGCGTGTAGCCAATGCATTTAACGATTATTTTCCATATAGTGTATCCCGTTTGTTATGTACCCAAGAAAATTTTACACAATATAATATTGGTAGTGGTTATAATCCAAAATCATTTGCATTTCTGGATTTTTCTGTTGATGATGTTAGAGATGCGATTATGTCATTGCGTAATAAATCCTCGTTCGGTTTTGACAAAATGTCGATTCTACTTATAAAAGAAAATATTAGCTTTTTTTTACAACCGTTAACTTATTTATTTAACGAATCGATAAAGGTTGGCATCTTCCCTCAAATATTAAAGTTAACTATTATAACACCGATATACAAATCTGGCGATAAAACAGATATTTCAAATTATAGACCGGTATGTATACTATCGACTTTCTCTAAGATATTTGAAAAGTGTGTAAAGAAGATCATGCTGAAGTTTCTTCTTGATTGTAAATTTTTCAGTGTTAATCAGTACGGGTTTTTACCTGGTAAAGGAACCGATGATATTCTTTTTAATCATATATCGTGTATTACGCAACATTTAGAAGACGGTCGCTCTGTAGCTGCGGTATATTTTGATCTGCGTAAAGTGTTTGATACTTTAGATCATTGTATTTTGTTTAAAAAACTGTATGCTTGCGGATTTAGGGATGTTATTCTGCGCTGGTTCCAGTCTTATCTCAAAGGTAGACAGAATGTGACTAAAATAGGGGATGTATTTAGTCAAGCGATATTCACAAGTTCGGGTGTACCGCAGGGTAGTATATTAGGACCATATTTATTTTTGATATACGTTAATGATCTTTGTGATTTGAATATTTCGGGCAGAATTTTTAGTTATGCCGATGACACAGCAATAGTCATAGATTCCCGTTTTCCTGATATTTTACAAAATTTAACGCAAGTAAGCGTTGATCGAGTATCAAAATGGTTGACTAATAACCGATTAATTGTAAATCCCGAGAAAACCAAATATTTAATATATACTTATCAAGCGCCTAACTTATTTGAAAACATGAAAATATGTCTAGGTAATAGTTATGTGATACAGAGAGCGTACGAATTTAAATATTTAGGGATTGTGTTTGATTGTAAATTGACATGGGATAAGCAGTTGATTTATATTGCTAGCAAGATACGGAAGTTGAATTATTTATTTTATTATTTAAAAACATATTTTTCTCTAAACCATTTACATCGTTTGTATATAGCTTTATACCAACCTGTTCTTACCTTTAGTATTATTCATTGGGGAGGAGCAGCAGAGTACAGCCTAAATCGATTGTGTTCATTGCAGAAAAAAGTTCTTAGTAGTATTTCTAGTAATATTTTGAGTACATCCACTTTAAATGTGCGGCAATTATATGAATTGAATATGCTCAATTTTGTGATAAAACGTAAAGATTACTTCAATGTAGCAAGTAGAAGAGGTAAAACAAGAACTGCTGGCACAGATAAGGCAAAAGTACCGCGCTTTAATAAGTCCCATTGCCGCATGCAGGCCATTTACGCCGGGGCTGAGGCTTACAATTTAATTCCGGAGTCTGTAAAAGTAGACTTGGTTAACTATAAACGACGACGTCGTAAAACACTGGCTTCTTACGTTTTGAATAAGAGTCATAAAAAAATATTTCTTTAACTTTTATTTATAATTTCGAAAGTGGTTGTATTAAATGGTTGTGCGTGGGTAGGTGATTTTTTTGTTTTTTTATTGTTTTAGAATTGTAATTTTAATTTCGAAAGTGGTTGTATTAAATGGTTGTGCGTGGGTAGGTGATTTTTTTTTTTTGTTTTTTTATTGTTTTATTGTTTTAGAACTGTAATTTTGTTTTTTCTTGTTTTATAATGTAGCTCTAAATTTTTATTTTTTTCTCAATTGTTACTTCTAATTTTAATTTTACTTTGTATTTATACTCACTTTGCGTGAATCGTTACTTTGTATATTATAGTAATATCTTAGTTGTTAAGTTAATTTACGGCAGTTGCGTACATGTGATTACATTTTAAAATGTCCGGTACTCGCGTATTTATGCGCATAACCGGGATTTCTTGTACTTATTTATCTATTATCTTTAGCTCTGTTTATTGTTATTACAATTTTAACGTTGTAATTTTATTTGCAATATTGTTGTTATATGTTTTATTATATTTAACTAGGTAATGTTGCAAATATTGTAAACACTTACTGAAATAAATTTGATTTGATTTGATTTGATTTGATTATTATTATTATTATTATTGTTATTATTAAGACACAAACTTTCATTACACATGATGGTTTAAGGAGCTATGTTTCTCATCCATAACCATGTTATTTTTTGTTTGTTTTATCTTCACAACACATATACACAGTTTTTTATTAAGTGCACTAGTTCCCTGCGCCTTTATCACAAATTATTTAATACATTTGCCCCATTGCATAAGTGTGGATTAGGGAATCACTTAAAAAAGAAAAATTGTTGTATCATAATAAAGCCGATGATATATACATACATATGCATGTTCATATACGTTGTATGTAACATCTTCTGCCTAAATTTTAATCTAATGAAACTATACATACGTAAATTAACAAGGAAGAATAGTTAACCTTAAATGAAAAAATACAGAAACATTTGATCGTTTCACTTATTCGGAATGTGTAATGAATATCAGTTGAAAACTAATTAAGACTCTTCTGTGTCGCGGGTATAAAATCATGTTAGTTACATACTGTGAAAGAAGAAAAGAAAATATAAATCGCACAAAATTTCGAATATTAACAGCATGAAATTATAATAATTTGCAGAATATTACGACATAGCCGAATAACGAAAAATTTAAATTTATTTACATAGAACCGTGAAAAAACAAACAAAAAAAATTAGTTATCATCACTAAATGTTTATAAAAATCACAAAGCTTTAATATAAAAAATTTTAAAAATCATATAGATATACACAATATATACAAAAACAAAAACTGTAAAGATGTTAACTTACATTATACAATTTATAAAATTAACAAAATCAAAAATAGGCTGTCAGTGAATGATCTATCGGAAGTAAAAGTTTATAAAAATACTGCTTTAGATTTATGATTTATAAAAATTAATAAAATAAAAAGTATTTACAAAATAATTTGATATCTATTAAACATAATCTACAATCGGCAATTCAAAATTTATATTTAAACATACAAAAAGCGTCGAAAATAAAAATAAATACCTTCTATCTAATATAAAAATTAATTTTTATAATATACTTTTTAGAAACAGTTTCGATATACTATTTTTTCCGTATAGTTTATATAACAACGCCAGGATACGATGGTGTTTCTTTTGAAGCATTAAAAAAAAAAGCTACCGGAAAATTTGTTTACTGTCTTCGTTCATATTTTAAATAAAGTTTGGCAAACTAAATCGATTTCAAATTCTTGGATGCATTTTGTTATCGTCCTTGTGCCTAAGAAAAATGGATCACTTAGACCATTTGCATTAGCCTCTTATTTTAGGAAAATTTGTGAATCCGTTATAGCTTTGCGTCTCAGCTGGTGGTTAGAGTATAATAAAATCCTCCCAACTAATATGTATGGTTTTCGAAATAACACCAGCACATTGGACTACGTGGGTGATTTAGTTGGTAATATATATAATAGTCTCATTAACAAAAGTGAATACAATATTACCGTTTTCCTCGATATAATGAACGAGTTTAACAATGTACATGCGCCCCAAAAAAAAAAAAAAAAAAATGTACATTTGCCACTTTACAGCAGAAACTGTTGTCCCTAGGCATTCCAGGGCATTACTGCCACTTAATTAGTTAATTAGTAGACTATTTTCGCCACATTCTAATAAGTACATTGTCCACCAGATACCATCGAGTAGTATACAGGGGAATACCTTAGGGTTCTTCTCTTAGTTCGATGCTCTTTAATTTATATATTTCAAAACTGGCACATGTGCCTTTGTATTCTAAAACATGACATTGCCGTATTTAGTTCCAGTCAACATTTTCCGACGCCGTATGTAACATTAATATTGATTTAATTGAACTAGTTCTTTATAAGTTTCGGTTAAATCTAAGTGCCCAGAAAAGTGCGGCAGTGGTTTTTACATACAGGCATTACACGGTCAATAACTTCTCTATCACAACAGAAAATGGTGTTATTTCCTTTTGCAAATCAATTCGGTATTTGGGTATTATATTGGATACGCGTTTAACATGGCGGCCACATATTGATAATCTTATAAAAACTATTAATCGCGCAGTTAACATTGTACGCAATTTATACAATACTCGTTGGGGGGTAGTCCTTGCATACTGTTAACTCTTTATAGATTGTTAATTCGATCTAAAATGGAGTATGGTTGTGTTTTTTATGGGTCAGCATCTGAATCATTATTAAATAAGCTTGATCGGGTACAAAACGAGTGTGTGTGAGGCTCTGTATTGGTGCAGTTAGAAGTACTCCGATACCGGCATTGATGGCAGAGTGTAAGATTCCTCCCTTACAGTTTAGACGGAGTTATTTAGCACTAAAGCTCTTGATCAGTAGAATGAACATAGATCGCTTTCCGTTATATAGTTTGTTCTACCGAGTTTATTCCAACTGGCGGTTTTCAAATAACAAGATGCCCCTGCTAGCTTCAGTTATACCTAGGTTTGAAGAATTTCAGGCGCAGACTATGCGAATTCATATATCCATCCAATTTATGTTATCGTATTCACACAATTTTGCCAATAAAATAACATATTTCTTTCCCGAGAACTACGTTCTTTGGCCTCCGCCACTGATCCGGGCTACATTTAATAATATTATCGCTGAAAATTTTCCTACACACATCCTTGTTTATACAGATGGATCGAAGTCGGCTCAGGGAACTGGTGTAGCAGTTTACACCCCATCTTTTAATACTAGCAGGGCATACAAATTATCTGATCTCTGTTCGGCATTTACAGCTGAGTGTGTGGCAGTATTTCTTTCCTTGTCGTCCTTATGATGCGAATCTTCCAGGTAATTATCTCGTTGTCACCGACTCACTAAAGGCTATTGAAGGCAAAGTTGTCAGATTCATTGATTTCATCCATCATATTGAAACTTAATCAGCTGGGGAACTTGAGTATATTTGTGTCTTTCTTGCGGGTACCGGGAAATCGAGGAATCCCCGGCAATGAAATTGTAGATGCACTAGGTAAAGGGAAGTCTTTTAATGGTGTAGTATTCTCATCAGTTTCAACGCGTGATGTCATTCTGGGAACAGACGTATATGGAGTATATACAGCGGTCGCCTCTTACTGCGTACTATCAGCTACAGCCGTCTCTCCCTAGGTTCCCATGGTTCTACTTTTTTAAAAACATTAAGCGGAGAAGAATGGTACTTATCAGCAAATTGCGGTTTGGGCATTGCTTATCCGCCTGTTCCTTATGAGCTTAGAGAAAATCCGTATTGCGCTCTATATGCTGGTCGTGCAGTCTCCAACCCTGATCACGTGTTCTTCGAATGTCCTTCATTAACAGCATTACGTTCTGAACTGTATCTCAAATTACTTTACGCATCTCGTGGTGGTCCTCCTTATAACGTAATGTCCCTTCTGCATGTTGAGAATCTAGATTTGTTTGTGGAGAAAGTAAATCCTTGAGATTTGGCCTAATTATTTAGGTCATTTATTGTATTTTGTAATAAAAGTTCCAAAAATTTTGAGTCTCGGTTCGAGTAGTATATTGATAGATCGTCAGCGTAGATACAGTAGCTTACTGGAGATGATATATGTTGTTTAATATTAGTCGTGGCTATAATAAAAAGCGTAGGTCTAATTACACATCCCTGAGGGGTCCCATTTTTTTGAATTTTTGTATCTGATATAATAGAATTTATCTTTACTCGAAATTTCCGGCGGTGTAAACAATTGCGAATAAATATCGGTAAATTTCCTTTAAATTCCCACTGATATAAAGCGAGAAGAATTCTTTGGTTCCAGAGTTTATCGAAAGCCTTTTCTAAGTCAAAGCTAACAGCAGTTGTAATTTTATTTTCTATTAAATTATTTTGTATGTCTGTTGTAAGTTTTACTGATCCTCAGCGCTTCTTTGTTTCCTGAAACCGAACTGCAAGGGATCCACAAATTCTGATCTTTCTAACTGCCATAGCAATCTATTATTAAGAATTCTTTCGAATAACTTGCATAAGGTGTTTGTGAGAAAAATCGATCTATAGCTAGCCGGGTCTAATATGATTTTGTTTTGTTTTAGTATCGGAATAATATGAGCCTCTCTGCCTCTGAAAACGACTGAATTTGCCATATTATATTAAAAAATTGTAAAACGGCTTCTTTAGAGGATGAATTAAGTTGTTTTATCATGGAAATGTGAATTCCGTTTGGACTGGCGGGTGCGGGCTGCATTGTCTTTAGGACGGTTAAGTTTGTCTTTAGTTATGGTAACGTTATAGTTGAGGTTAGTTTTTGATGTGAAATCAGGGGGCATTAGTGCTTTCTTCTATTCCTTTGTGTTTTCTAAATTCGTTAGGATAGTTTTGATTAGATGATACTTGGTAGAAGTGGTCAGCTAGAACGTTTGTTATTTCTGCTTTATCAGGTGTAATACGAGGACCTGCTTTTATTGCTTTTATTGATTCGATTGCGCGTTTATTCGCGATTTGTCGGATTTGTTTCTATAATTTCTTAGAAGGCGTAGACGCGTTTATCGTTTTAACGAAGTCTTGCCAGTGATTGCTTTTCGCTTCGCGTGCTTTTAGCCGGACTAGTGATCAGGCTTTTTTAAATTTAATTAAGTTTTAGATTGTTGGTTGACGTCTGTATTTTGATAGGATTTTATTCTTTTCTTTAATTAATGATCGACAGTCTTCAGACCAACCATGTAGCATATTGTTTTCTTTTAGCATGGGTTTTAAATTTTGAAATAGAACTGGCGGCAGCTTCTCTAATTTGTTGTAAAGTGTATTTACATGACTCATCAACATTGTGAGAAATTTTATTTTGTTTAATATTAACTATGCCAGTGTATAAAATTCAGTCAGCTTTTGCTATGTTTAAATGTTCGGCAATACAGCTTTAACTGCCTGTTTTAGAGCGCAAGTTGAGCATTATATGTTGCGGGAAATGATCACTTACAAACAGATCTGAGTCTGTTTTCCAGTGCATATAATGGAGAGTGCTTGGACTGCAGATGCTTAGGTCGATTGCTAAGTCACTGCCGTTATTGTTGACGTGGGTCGAACTACCTGTATTCAAATAAAAAGTTAGGATATTGAATGACAGCACACCAAAAAAAAAAAAAAACAGGCGTCAGGAAACGACTTTAACCTAGATTACGCCTTGGGCATACATTGCTCACGTCTTGACATCTATTACAGGGAGGTCCTCCACCTGCCTGCTCGACGTGTATCGAACAACTAAGCTTACACCACATATAATGTCGACAGCGGTGGGCACGTCGTTCCACGCAACACTACCAGCGTACACACACGCGCAAACACCGCCGTTTACGCAGAATGCAATTCAACAGCAGCACACGACTACTACGGCACACACACACAGCTATTACAGGCATCGTCACAATTTATACCTGCACATACTAGCGCATACGTTCTACAAGTTACGTCGGCCAACGGCGATCATCTTTATCAACCTGTTTGTTATATTCCGCAGCTAACAGGGAACTTAAACATTCATCCACAGATAAATCTACCCGAACAACAGGGAATTACCTACGACCACTTAATGCAGGCAGATGAGAACAGTGAAAACGCAAAATCTGAAATAGTGGACAATTCTAATGACGGGCAAATACCAAAAAAGAAGGCTAAAAAACACGTCTTCAAGCAGGCTGATTCTCCAATGATACATAGTAAAGGCAATCGTTTTAGTTGCTTAGGAGACGAAAATCCCGAAAGAGAGGAAAATAACGTACAAAAGAGAAATCCCCCACCGTCGCCGGTATTTATATACGATGTAACTAAACTTCCAGCAATGGTAAATAAAATAGCCGCAATACTGGGGAATCAGGACTTCACAACTAAGACTCTTAAGCATAATACGGTCAAAGTAAACACCCAGTCACCTGAGGATTATAGAAAACTTGTTTCCACATTTAAGCAGGAGGATGTCAACTACCATACATATCAGCCAAAGCTGGAAAGGTCCTATAAAGTTGTGATAAGGCACCTTCATCCCTCATTTACTGAGCATGAGATCAAAGAGGCTCTGAAGACAATTGGGTTCACTGTTAGAAATATTCTAAATGTCAAACATAAAATTAGTAAACAACCCTTACCTCTACACTTCATCGACTTAGAACCAACAACTAATGTCAAGGACATTTTCAATGTAAGTTATCTTTTGCACTCTAAAATCAAGGTTGAAGCTTCTCATCCTAAAAAAACAATCCCGCAGTGTGTACGCTGTCAAGCTTGGGGACACACTCGTTCATTTTGTAACCGCCCATTTAGATGTGTGAAATGTGGTAATAATCACAGTTCCTCCAAGTGTAATAAAGATCCCGCCTCATTGCCAAAGTGCGCTATGTGCGACAAAGATCATCCTTTCAACTACAAGGGTTGCATAGTTTACCAGAAACTCTATGATAAAAAGTATAAAACTGGAAACAGCGTTGCACATGAAATACCTTTAAGGGACAAACCATTATCTATGAATATTAGCGCACCCATAAATTCCCAGATATCATACTCTCAAGCTGTTTCAAACGGTAATAATAAAGGTACAGGGAACACTATAAATTCTGTCGTATCTCCTGTAATAGGCAACAGTAATGAATATGCAAATTGTAATACCAAAGTCAACAAAAATCAAGAAAGTGATTCTGATATAAAAACAACTCTCATGACCTTCTTAAATGAATTCAAAGCCGTCTTTCACCAACTTATAAACCAAAACGCTACTGTATTAAACCTGCTCACTCCACTAACTACCAAACTGATTAAGTAATGGCCTCGTCATTAAGAATAGCAACCTGGAACGCTAATGGAGCACTCCAACACAAATCAGAAATTGAACTATTTCTAATTACTGAGCGGATAGACATTTTGTTACTTTCTGAAACTCATTTTACCGAAAAATCATTTTTCTACATAACTAATTACTGTGTATATTTTACTACGAGGCCTGATCATAAGGCACATGGCGGTAGCGCAATAATTATAAAAATAATATTAAACACTTCGAATTGGCTAAACTGTCGAATAAAGAAATGCAGGCCATACGTGTTATGGTATACTCGCTTAATGGGAAAATTGCGGTTTCGGCCATTTATTGTCCACCCAATCATAAATTTGATCAACAAAAATTAAAAGACTATTTTCAAGGCTTGGGCCAGAGGTTTATTTCTGGCGGGGACTGGAATTGCAAGAGGTAGTATTTTAGATAGGGTAATGTTAGATCTAAGAATAGGATGTATTGCTACTGGAGAGCCAACTTACTGGCCATCGGACATCAACAAAAGACCGAATGCTCTTGACTTTTTCTTAAAAAACGGAATTTCAATGCTCAATTTAACTGCTAACTCCAGTTTTGACTTACTGTCAGATCATAGCGCGGTTATTCTAACTATAAGTATAGGCCCATTAACAAAAGAAAAAACCCCATTCCTTTGTAATAAAAATACTAACTGGGATAAGTTCCGAGAAACACTAAATAGAGACTTAAATTTAAACTTTCCACAAAAAAGCGAATGGGAAATAGACACTGCAGTTCAATATCTAACTGAAGTCATACAAACGACGGCA
This sequence comes from Coronaproctus castanopsis, assembly GCA_032883995.1. Taxonomy (NCBI): domain Eukaryota; kingdom Metazoa; phylum Arthropoda; class Insecta; order Hemiptera; family Monophlebidae; genus Coronaproctus; species Coronaproctus castanopsis. Next base: position 193,875,421 of record CM065053.1, read on the forward strand.
TGGAAATCGTCACCTTCGATTGAAAACCATGTCAAAATAACTAATGTGCCAAAGCATGTGTTACAACTAGTAAATGAAAAAAGATAAATCCGAAAAAGATGGCATCTTACTAGGAACCCTACCTATAAAACATTATTAAACAAAAAATCAAAAGAATTACGTTTACTACTTAGGGATGTTAAAAACGAATCGTTACAACGTTACCTGCAGGATTTGTCTCCAACACAAGCTACTGATTACAATTTGTGGAAAGCTGTCAAAAGTCGAAATAGGCCTTCTCAATATATTCCTCCAATAAGTAAACCTGATAGATCATGGACAAGATCTGACAGCGAAAAGGCCGAGGTGTTTGCCAAACACTTTTCTGAGGTTTTCAAGCCTCATTCTCAGAGCGATAATTCAGATGATATTACCGAATTCTTAAATACCCCGTTACAAATATTACGCCGACGTCTCCGGGCGAAGTTCAGTACATGCTGCAAAAATTAAACCGTAAGAAAAGTTCAGGTCACGAACTTGTTACAAGTAAAGTATTAATAGAATTGCATCGCAAAGCTATATTATTTATCACAAATATTTTCAATGCAGTATTTCGTCTGCAGTATTTTCCATTGTCTTGGAAATTAGCACAGATAGTAGTGATACCTAAATTAGGTAAAGCTCCGGAGGATGTTACTTCCTACAGACCTATCTCGTTGTTACCTATCCTTTCTAAAGTCCTTGAAAAACTGATCCTAAAACGACTTAATTATTTCCTTGGTAATCAGAACAGCGTACCGGAATACCAATTTGGCTTCCGGAAAAAGCATTCAACTACAGAATAAGTTCACCGAATAGCGCATATAATCCAACAGAGCTTTGAAGCTAAAGAAATATGCGTCGGTGCGTTTCTGGATATAAAACAAGCCTTTGACAAAGTTTGGCATGATGGGTTGTTGTACAAACTAAAAAAAGCTGTTCCTCATTCCTATTATCTCCTCTTAAAATCATTACTCGTGGACCGTACATGCCAAGTCAAATTCCGAAATGAATTATCAAATCTTTATCCTGTATCTGCGGGCGTGCCTCAAGGTAGTGTACTGGGCCCGGTGCTTTATCTTCTATATACAGCTGACTTCCAAAATAGTGGCGAAGTTAGTATTGCTATTTTCGCAGACGACACCGCGGTTAAAGCTGTAGACAAAGATCATACAGTGGCTACAAATAAACTGTAAAATGCATTAACTGAAACGGAAACCTGGTTAAGACGTTGGCGTATTATGGTAAACGAAAACAAATTTACTCAAGTCACTTTTACGCTGCGTAAAGTAAATACTGTGTCAGTTAAAATAAATAATAAAATAATTGCGCAGCATGATGAAGTTAAATATTTGGACATGTATTTGGATAAAAAATTAACATGGAACAAACATGTAACGCAAAAGAGAAAACAGTTAGATCTGAAACTGAGCCAGTTAAATTGGCTCGTTGGTCCGGCCTCTCGCTTGAAAACAAACTATTGATATATAAAATCATCTTAAAACCTATCTGGACGTATGGCCTGGCATTATGGGGTTGTGCCAAGGACACACATATAAATAGAGTGCAGAGGTTTCAAAACAAAGCTATTAGACTTATCGTTTCTCCGCCTTGGTACGTGTCCAACCACACTTTACATCGAGATTTTAATATACCGTACGTTAGAGACGAAATAAAACGTTATGCAAAACAGCATTTCATACGACTAGAGAACCATACGAACAACTTGGTTATTAACTTACTCGACAACAGTCTCGAATTACGACGATTGAAACGTACCATGCCCCTAGATTTGAGATAAATCTGTTTTCATTGGGGGACACTGATGAGTGTTAACCCCTAACACACTAATTGCTAGATGGCCCATAAGCCAGTTGTAATTAAATAGAAAAAAGAAAAAAAAATATTTAATACAGCAAATTAACATTAAGAAACTATGTAATATTATAAATGTATGTTTTTTAAAATTTTGAAATTAAGGCTATTGTAATTGTAATACAGTGTTCATTATTCATAAATAAATATATCTATATGTCCATCTGTCTACGACAATCAGCACTGAGTTGATAATTTCAAATAGTTTATGTTTGCAAAGAAGTTGCACGGAATATGTTAAACAATCGCCGTACCGCACAATTATAGCGCATCTAAGTTGTTTTTTTTATACGTAAATAAAATTGATAATTTTTTCACAAAAATGACAAAATAATAAAATAAAGAAATATATCAACTACCTAATAAGTGTTTATTTACTTTTAGGCAAAAATAAAAATCGAACGATTTTCTAAATATATAAAAGGCTTTCTCTTAATACGTAAATAAAATAAATTCTCGTCACGACTATAAAACTAATTAATCCGACGCTCTATATAACATTCGGACGGATAGTATAGTCGAACGAAAAAGTGCTATCCAATTTACTAGCGAACTCTATCGGCTGTTAAAGGGAAGTTCGACAGGTCGATGCATATTTATTGTCTTTCGATTTAACGACGACGATTAATCAGTAATATCGATAGCCAACCGTAGATTAAATAGCGTAAAATATCGGCATTCGGTTTGTTAACGTTCGAACCACCGCTCGTACGACTTTTCGGATTAGATTGACTACCGTCGTCCGGTTGATGATGATGATGATGATCGTCGCTAGTAATGTTCGTAGTTAAGACTAATCCCGATTTCGGTCTCATTATCGTCACCGTCTTCAGTTTCGGTTTGGCGGATACGTAATCCCTGACGAAAGCATAAAAAAAATTTTGTTCGCGTTATGAAACGTCTGGAAAGTTGAAGGTATTTTTAAAATTCTATATAGAATGAAAATAAATTTATATCTTTTAATTACTTCCATTTCTAAACTAAATTTACGATAAAAAACCATCTGTTTCTCGTGGCGCGGGGAAGAAGTCAAACTTGAAGACATTTTCCCGAACAGACAGTTAATTAATAAACTCACGATTTCGTCCAAATTTCATAAAGATGAGGAACGCACTGTCCGCTATGGTTAACTTGACGTGGCGATAACTTTTCGTTTTCAAATCAACGTCGCACATACATCCTTTGTGCAGCGAAGATTTGAATTAAATAATGGATAGCCATACGCACATGCGCAAGAGAAGAAATAGGATTACGCAAAAAAATTTTACGTCTCTCTCTCTCTCCCTCTCTCTCTCCCTCTCTCTCTCTCTCTCTCTCTCTCTCTCTCTCTCTCTCTCTCTCTATATATATATATATATATATATATATATATATATATATATATATATATATTTAGAAGCATGTCCGTTATAATTTTTGTACGTGTTTGTATGTTGATTTACACCAGTCCAATTGTTCTGTCCTGGTTTTATCCTTGCCATTGGGTTAACTGGTGTAGTTGGATGGGCAACATAGTTGTCGTTATCGCACCGGCTTCCATGTTCCTAAAATATAATCAATAAAGATACGTTAACATTGTAAAATAGTGATGTAATTAAGGGTAGGTTTTACTATGATTTACAGCAAGTGATTATTAAAATTCCACTAAATGAGCGGCTTATCGGTAGTTGTTAATGGAGTATCAGTCCTACAAAAAGCAGCATTACCATCTATGTTATCAGTGCTTTAAACAGAACTCGCAATCAGGTCTGCAATGGGGTATACGGAAATCAACAAAAGAACAAATTACATGATATGCACTAACTCGCTGCCAGCATTTGTCTCTGTCAAACACCAATAGTTTGCACCCAATTGTCAACGAAATAACCGAAATTTTTGTGGATACCAGCTCAAAGTGGAATAGATGGTAACACAAAAGCGGATGAATCCGCGAAAATGACGGTTGCTAATACAGTTTCCTGTATATCGGTACCATCAGTCGATTATCTAGTGAAAATAAGCTACGGGCGATAAAACCATCTACAGAGCGCTGGTCTTCAGTATTTCGGGAAAAACAGAACGAAGGAGGTAATCCTATGCCGGCTACGAATAGGCCACACAAAATTAACACATGCTTATTTACTGGACATTAAAGCATCACCCATGTGCGATCGATGTAGCTGTCAGCTAACAGTCAAACATCTGTTGATGGATTGTCCGGTCTATGAAAAATACCGCAAACGTTATCAGAACGCACCATCCGATTTAAGATGCTTACTTAAGGATAATGTAGACACTATCAATCAGGTCTTTAGTTTTTTAAAATAAACCGAATTATTAGCCAGCTTATAACAATCTAAATTCCGTGCCTCTAGCTTTACTGCTGTACACGGCACGTTAAAAAAATACTCGGAAACATTAATGCCTGGTTTGGAAATAATTGTAATATATGGAAAGGGACGATTGATGCACATGGATTAGGTAAAGAAAAAGTAATAGTGAGCGTTTACTTCAGTTTTGCTATGGCTTAAGTGTTACTAATACATTTTCCCAGATGAAAATACACAAACAATGAAAGGATCAGATGGAGACACAGATCACATAGTCATAAAATACAACCTAAACAAAACAGTCAAAATACAAAAACATTTACAATCCAAGTCATCTGGACGTATTCTGTAAAATGAGCTACCTAACATGATAATCGCGATGAATCCCTGTTCCAAGCCACCAGGACACTTTCTGCAAAACATCGCCCTACTACCGTCCGTAACATTTCTGACTATCTTGTATGAATTAGAATATACACAGGTAGCAATTTATTTGGGTCAGTGTTTATTATTCGATGATATAAAGAACTAATAAGAAGAATTGCCGCAGCATGGAACAAGTTTAGTGTCATCAATTTTGACCGCAAAAATTTCGAATTTTTATGATCAGTATGAGATATTTGGGAAACTCATAATGTATGATGTTACTAATTTCCTAAAGAACAGAGATGTGCTTAAAAAATTAGGATTGTAATTTAAAAATAACTTACAAAAGAACATACTAAGTGAAATAAGATCTGTAGAAGATAAAAAAGAACGCTCGCAGACTGGTTTACTGAGAGTTCAGAAGGTAAATGATAAGAGACAGGCTTTTATGCAATGGCAAAATGATAGTAAAAATAACAACAAACGGAATAAATTTGTAGCTCTGAAAGCTGAGATAAAAAGAGGAACAAGGAGACTCAAAAATATAAAACAAAAGAAATGCAAGAAATGGTCAACAAAAATGATAATCGAGCTTTTTACACAGCATTTAAGTTAATATATGAACCAAATACTAGACGTAAGATTGCTATCACAGACGCATTTGGAGCTATAATAAGATATAGGAATAAAGTAAAAATTAGATGGAAAGAATTCTTTGAAACATTATTGAACAATGAATCCTCGATAAATGGAAAAGTACTAAATGACTTACCTGTACAGGAAGTCAACTATGATCTGGAAATCTCACATACTGCGGAAGAAATTGTACATGCCATTAAAAGGCTGAAAGCAAATAAAGTCGCTGGGTTAGATTACACATCAAGTGAAATGAATATAGTTGGTAAAAATATGCTCATCGCATACTTGTTTAAACTGTTTCAGGAGATAAGGGAAAGTTCAACTGTACCCAAAGACTTTAAAGATGCGCCAAAGACTTTAAATATGCGGTAGTTTTTGTAATATATTAAAATGAAGGATACAAAATGGATGCGCTATCGCGATGTTTGGAAATAGCTGGTTGTCCATCAAAATATGTTTCAATTATAAAACAGATGCATGATGGCATGGAAAATTCGGTAATTTGGGACACCGAACTCGCAGAACCTTTTTTGGTAACAACTGCTGTAAGACAAGTGTGCGTGCTTGCACCGTCTTTGTTTAATCTTTTTATGGGATTGATTTTCTTAACATACAAACGAAAAATTGAACAAAGAAAAATAAGATATCGTTTTGATAGGGGGATTATATAACCTACAAAAAATCAATGCGAGCAGGAGGACGGAAATTTTTGTACTGCAAAATTTACAATATGCTGATGATTATGCTATACTGGGCGAAACTTCTGCGCAGAATTACACTAAACTGTCTGCATGATACATATCGGGATTATGGATTAAGTATAAACACAAATAAAACAGAAATAATGATATTGAATGGCACGTAATAAAATGTTCATATAAGCGGATCGAAGTTAAAAATTGTCCAAAAATACCTTGTTACAGTAATTAGCGATAATAGTAAACTAGATGATGAGATCAAATATAGAATAAAAAATTCAATGATCGCCTGCAATAAGCTGGCGCAGCGTGTATTAAGATATAAAAATTTACACATTAATACAAAACTAAATGTTTATAGAGCAGTAGTATTATCAACTTTGTTGTATAGTTATGAGACATGTCCCCTCCAGAAATCGCGCAAAAGGATGAAGAAGGAGCCTAGATCAGTACGAATGTGCACACTGCAGTTATAAATCTAATTATAAAATTGGATTAATATCACATATAAGATACAGACATTAAATTATTTAACAGAAAGAGATGTCATTAGAAAAGACACTCATACTCGACAACAAATATGTTTGAATACTAATAAAAATAAAATGTATGTATGTAGACCAACATGTATAATGATTACAGCTTCCTGAAACTAACGAGGAGCCCGACTACACTATGAGAATAGGTCTGCCTATGTGCCTATGCGTATAATCCTTTGGTTCACGCGTTTTACAATTTAACTCCCCCATATAAAATACGCCAATAGAAGTTTCATTTCAAAATCTTCTAAAATACAAGAAAACATTCCAGGTTCTAATATATGTTATGAAAATAAAAATCTTTTTTAAAATCGAAGATTCAATTTCGAAAACAACCAAATAGAACAGTCGGATGGAACAACTCTGATGTATGTCATATTTTCTTATTAATCATCGATAGACATGACTATTATACACGTGTATTATTCAATTCAGATTAAGCCGCGCCAACGTTATTGTTCGTCAGTTTGTAATAGTGTGCTTGAAAAAAAAAAAGTTATATTAAATCTTTGCAGGTATAAAAATTCGGAATTGGGCATGTTATACGCCGAGATAAATCTATTATGGAAAACGATCACATACTAGGTTATTACTTTTGTAATAAGTAACGCCTATTTCAATTACATGGATTCATGTAGTCATTCATTAATATGCATAATAAGACTCACCCATTCATACCTGATCAACAGAACTCCGGCTGCTCATATCCTCATTGACTGTTCTCCGTATTCCCCACTCAGATTATTTCTCAGCCTTTCCTCCTCACTTCCTCGCTCTTCAAAGATTAATCATCTTCTTTTAATGATACTGCACGAATCGGGTATTGATCATCATGCATCGAATGGACAATCTGTTTTGCCGGTTCTTATTTCTCGCTATTTTGACTAAATCTTCCGTCTTATTAATTCTTTTTTTACGTTATCGGAACACGATATACATTTTCTTCCCGGTATCATTTTTCCTTCGATCATACCCATTACTGTCGTTTATTGTACCTTGTGCTTTTCGCCTCTCATAAAACGTTCAAAAAAACTTACCATTACTTTATTTGACTATTGCCATTAACATTCCGTCAGTTGCCGTCAATTTTAAAACTTTTTCATTCAGCTATTTTCCACATTCTTCGACCGCACCACATTTCAACTGTTGATATCCGTTTATTCATATTTTCTCTTGTAGCACAGGTCTCGCTTCCATATTGGAGCACTGACCACACGTAGCATTACAGTAACCTTTTTTTGATCTCTAAGCATAACCTAATGTTGCAAAGGTTGCTTTTTAGTTCCATAAATGTATTTCTAGCTAGTTCAATACGAGTTCGTACTCCTCTCTAACTATCCTAATCATGTTCTTACGTATGTCCCATCTCTACTTCTTGATTTAACTTCTTCTCCATCGTGCTTCTAGCCTTTGTTGCTGCATACGGAACGCTAATTTAAATTAAAAGTAACAGTAATAATAGTAATAATATTTATTTGCTTATATATGCATGAGTATAAGCATATAGATATATATTTATATATATGTAAGTCTGTATGTACACATGCATTTTTACTCTGCCATATTACTATACACTTTTTGTAGGTTTTGTTTTTTTTTTATTTACATTTTTGTGTATTAACTAATATTCATAACATTCTATGTATTAATACTCGCTTTACATGTATACGCATATATATCATAAATTTATGTGAGTTTGCACACACACATACACATATATATCTTACATGTATATTTCTTCTCTGTGTGTGTGTATGTCACTGAAATCCTCCTCAAAGGCTGGAACAATTTCAGGTAGATTCTAGAAGGGTTTAGATTCACAATTCGGTCCAATTAAAATTGTTTATTGCCACGACTTTTTAAAAATTACCAACTTGCCACTTTTGGAAGGGCATAGCGCACGACGTAAATATTTTTAAACGATTACGCCTCTTGAAAAAGCAGTTTCTATATAAGATATTTCGTATAACGCGGAAAAAATTATTAAACCGAACCCGAAATTTTTAAAAGAACCCTATCTTTTTTTCGCAATAATTCGCAAACGATTCGAAAGTTGGGAAAATTGTTTAAACCAATGATTGTACATTCGTATTTTTACACGAAATACCCATCAAGAAAATTGGATATAAAGATTTTTGTGGGTTTGGCCCATTTTTAAATACCCTATGATAGATAGGGAGTTCGGGTTGACGTTAGACGAAAGTAGTCGTAGGGATCTATCATTTATGTAATAACATAAATTTTACTGAAATTAACCGGTAACGGGAAATCGCGAGTTTCTAATTTGATTTTCGATTTTAAAAAATTTTTCGACCGATTTTTGATGCCGATTCAACAATACTTTTAGAATGGGATATATTGAATATACACTAACGAGAAATCGCGAGTTTCTAATTTGATTTTCGATTTTAAAAAATTTTTACAATGCTTTTAGAATGGGATATATTGAATATATACTAGGCTTTAAGATATATATATATATATATGCAATTTAGCCTTCCATAACCTGGTGAATTACATATGGCCCCCAGAATCAATAAATCTATTAACTTATTAGCTGAATTAAATATAATTTTTTATTAAGTTCAATAAATCTACGAAAATTATAAAGATGTCATTTACGTTTCTTTACAAATTTGTTTTTTAATTTTTTATTTGTTTAATTCTCCATAATTTTTTATTTAACTCAGCAAATAAGTTATTGCATTTATTGATTTTGGTGAGAAAAGAATTTCGCTGGGAAAGCTGATATATATATATATATATATATATATATATATATATATATATATATATTAATATATAATCATCGTAATGTTCGTTGCCGAACATCGTGACTAGCTATTGTACGTTTATTTTTACGTACAAAATATTAGCTATATTTATATGCAACGCAGATGCGCATGCATATGATGTTATATGGAGTGGGATGCGCAGTCTCCGTGATAATTAAGAATTAAATAATGAAGAAAACTTTCTATGTTGCGTGTTGGTTTCGAACCCCCGACCGTCAACTTGACAGTCGAGCACTCTAGCAACTACGCCACAACGACATTATATACATATACATATCATCATCATCATAGTCGTTGGGCTCGGTCTGAGCATCGTGATATCATGATTCACTTTAATTTTTCTGTGTAATTGATCGCCATCTATCCCTGTCCTGAGCGCATCTGACCATTTGCTGTAGTGAACTGGCGCCAGTTATCATTTTGACATTGTCCACATATCTCATTGGTGGTCTCCCTCTTCGTCAGCGACCTTCAACCATACCTAATATTATAAGTTTTTCTAAATTGTTCCGTCGCATGATATGGCCAAAGAAAGTAGACATGCGTTTTTTAACGATATCTTGTAATCGAGCATCCTGGTTAACTTCTTCCAATATTGACACGTTTGTCCTTCTCGCTGTCAACGTACTCTCAGCATTCGCTGCCAGCAATATATTTCAAAAGCATCGATTCTTCGAACGTCTGTCTCTTTCAGTGTCCAGCATTTAGATGCATATAAGAATATAGAGAACACTAACGTTTTCATTAGGCGCATTTTGGTGGTCATCGTTATGTCATGGCTTTTCCAAATCCTTCTTAATTGAGTTAGTGCAACCTTCGCTGTTATTATTCGCCGTTTAATTTCATCTGTTGAGCCACCGTTATTTGTGGTAAGTGACCCCAAGTAAACAAATTTATCAACTACTTGGAGGCCGCCTAAGCTTTGTGGATTATCTGTTTTGTTTTTATCATCGACGATCATTACTTTAGTTTTATCTTTATTGATTAATAAGCCGGCTTCTTTGCTTATACTATCCAGCCTTTGAAATAAATGATGAAGCGATTATCACAATATCATCGGCATATTGCAGGTTATTAATTATCTTTCCAGCGACTTTAACGCGATCGCCCCATCCGTCCATTACTTTTCTTAGTATCCATTCACTGTATATATTGAAAAGGATTGGACTTAATATGCATCATTGACGGACTACTTTTTCTGATTTAAATTCATCTGTCAGGCTATAATTAATTTTTACTTTGCCGCTATTGGATGCGTACGAGGATTTTAATAAATATATACAACATCTATAAAAAGTAAAAAATATCCTTTAGTCCAATCACGGGTGTTACAGCGAATATTTTTTTAAAATTATAATTTCAAAACAGAATTGTTTTGAATCGAGCAGAAAAACTCTCTGTAGTTACTGACAATGGTTAATGATAATACAAGTATAAAATTGATAAAAATTAACCGATTTGATCTCCGTGATATAGCTATCGTTGATTACACAATTATATAAACGAAGGGGGATCTGATTGAGCGTTTAGGGGAACAGTGTGGACAAATAATTGAGTTGAAGAAACATTTAGAAACATTTCAGGTGGATAAAGAGTTGATTTTCATTAACGAAAAATAATTTGTACTTAAGTAAGGTAATAATGATACTACGAGAAAATTAAGAAGACGGGAAAAACGAGATAAGTTAATAAACAATATTGGGGAATTTTGAAACTTTTTGAAATTCACATAATGTGTTATAATTAAAACAAGAAACACGATGCGGGTAAAATACGACTGACTATTAAACATAAATGTACGTATGTGTATATGTATGTACATATCGGCAAGCATATAAGTGGGTAAAAATATAATGTACATATCTTGTATATAAGAAATGAACAAATACCTGTTTGAAAAATGTTAATTTTAAAAAGATAAACTAAATAAACGATATAAACATTAAAATGTTCACCTACCCGGGTTTATATCCGGCATTGATACTCGGTACAAGAACTTTCAAAAATTCTGGTATGTCAGGAATTACGGATAGATCGATAACTTCACTTTCAGTACCGATATTAAGTACCACGACGTAGGTCTCAGAACTTTTGTGAGCCCTGTTGAATTTTTTAAAATTGCTTTAATTCGTTCAATTATTTAAAATAAAAATTTCAACCTAAATAAATGTTTATATATACGTATGTTCAGTGTATATCAATTATGTATATACAGATATATGTATGTATACAGTCGCCGTTCATCAAGTTGCATCTCCTTCAAATGCGCATCAATCCCAAATCCAGCTGCAGCTACCACTTTCTTGACTCTGTTGAATTACTCGTTTGATATTAGATATTCCCCAATGTTTTCTTTCCTCTTGTTGCTTTTCCAAATATTTTTCCTTGTACTGCCAACATAAACAGTCGCTCTTCCAGAAGCTTAGGACCTATATACTTTAATTTACTTTTCGCAATATCTTCTACTATAGTCAGCCTGTCTATCTTGCGTTGCTTTGACACGTTCTTGCTGGAGATGAAATCTATCCACGATATCCTTAACAATCGTAAGTACAAATTATATGTAAATGTCGAAAATTGTAACAATCCGTGTCACGGATAAAAATCATAATTCTGTGCACACCCTTTCTTATCAGACAACCATTATATGATATATAAATAAGTATATGCATGTATGTAATATTAAATGCGCACGAGTATCTGCATGTTTATATAGATATATCTTCTTCTTCTTGATCACACTGAACATATATGCAAACATGACATCTTGTAATATAATCTCCAGCTAAGACGAGCGTTTGGTTTATTCCTCTAATTACTTTTCTTTTATGTCATTCGCGAAAAGAATTTGACTTCTTCCTTTTCGTATCTCGTTTTCGTTTTACCATCGATGACGAAGTCGTTACGGAACTTTTCGATCGTTCCTAAACGGTTGACGATTTAATCATATTTTTATTCGTTCGCGTCTTGTTTTGCTTCAACTTCTCGTTTTTAATTTATTTTAGCCGACTTTAATTATTCGTTCATTGTTTAGTAATCTATTTAACTATTTGAGATAGATTTCTTGAGTTCATCCGCCATCAGCGCTACATCATCCGCGTACTATCTTAGTAATCGAATAACTTTTAATCTGATAATAAATTATAAATTTGCCCTTAAAAACCAGATATTACTTATTTCACGATAGACGGGAAACTTGTCGTTTACCTAGTAAACGCGTAAACCCACTGCGAAAGTACGTAAGTATTTAGATTTCCATATTTGCAAATCGCAGACTTTCTGAGCCTCATCAAAGACTTGAATACGTTATAATGACTGACATTTTTTTTCATATCCATATCGACGTTCATCCTCCAATAATTCGGATGTACAGGTAGCCACGGCTTATGATGCGAAGTGAAACCTAAAAAAATTAAATATAAATATGTTTAAAATATATGAATGATTTAATGGGTGCAAGAAAATTGGAAACGGCGTTCCAATTAACGCGCGCGACGTATACAATCAATATCGATAAATTCCAAGATCGAACGTTAATAAACGAAGTATTTATAGATAGCCGAATGTATATAGTTAAATGACGTCAAAAATTAAAAATTCTCGGCCCAAGAAAAGAAGGGTGATGTTCAGAAACAGGCGGCTCAGTAAAGAACGATCTATGAGAACGCAGAAAAGTTATCTGAGGTTGTTCTGAGGAAAAGAAGATTGTAATTTTATGAGCGTATCCGCACAGAACGAGTAATAACAGTTTTAAAAAAAAGGAATCTGTCAAGATTTTAATGAAAATTAACCCGTGGTGTTTTTTATTATCATCGTATTTTATTATTTTAAGAATTTATACAATCTTAAAACTACGCTTAAATAAGTATTAGAATTATTACGACGGTGTATATACTTAAAACTAATGTGTTGAACATTGTCCCGGCTTCTTGCTAACTTACATAATATATCACATATAAATTATGACTTAAAATGCTAGATCAAGTCGTGCGGTTTCAGTCGTTTCAAACGGCGAGTATCGAGTTCGATGTCAATCAACTTTTTCGTTTCAAGGTTGCGTCGTTCGTAATCTTTGCAATATCCTGTATTACTTCGTTTACACTTTTTAGTGCGAGGTCACGGTGTATGTTATTGTTGCGTGAAAAACGATAGACATCTAGGTCGTTTTGCCGAGTTTGAACGAGCTGCTGATTAGTCTCCTTAGCACAGCGGGCATACGGCCATTCCATATGGGCTCTATAATTTGTAAGTATATCAGGCGTTTGCAGTAAATACTGAGTATTGAACACCGTCCTTTAGCCAGTACAGTAAAGACAAGGATTTCTTGGTTTACCTGCACTTCATCTTTACATTAGTTTGTGGAATAGGCTGAATATAAGCCCGATAGGACAAGTTATCGTGTCACAAGGTAAATATGATGTGTTGTGATTTGGTTTTGTTGAACATGATTTTCCAACGTTGAGTCCAACTTATGACGCTAGATAAATGACGTTGAAAGTTATCTGTTGCTTCCTTCTGACTACTACTCTTGGACAGGTTGGCGGTGTCATCGGAAAACGTAGCAATTGTCTTATCATCAGCAGGAAAATCACTGATGTATAGGAGGTACAGGATAGGTCCCAGGACACTACCCTGCGGAACTCCAGCCTGTATCGTATGACAAGATGATTTAGCATTTTCATCTGCTACCAGAAATTGTATCTCTGACAAGTATGATGTTAGCAATCGACATGGATTCCTTGGCAGGAGGTTACATATTTTAACGATGAGACCTTCGTGTCAGACTTTATCGAAAGCCTGTGCTACGTCGAGGAAAACGGCCGAACAAAAATATTTATCTTCGAATGTTCACTCTATAACTGTCGTTACCCGATGCACCTGTTCAATTGTAAAATGTTGATCCCTAAATTCTAGCTAATAGTTTGTGAGCTCCACAAATAGTCTCATTCGTTTTAATTCTTCATATAATGTTGAAATTGATGATACGGTTAGACTTTCATGGCTTTTTGAGGATAATCAATTGCACTTTTTTTAAACAGCTGGTTTTTAAACAGCTGGCACGTGCTCAAGTCTAAGACTTGTATTGAAACAGTACGCAAGTAGAACAATAGTTTACGTGTTAACTCTTTCAATATATGTGGTGATATCTGATCGATACCTGAGGCCTTCGTCGGGTTAATATTTTTATCAATTTCTTGTTCTATCTCCATTGGAGTAAAGTATTTCGAAGGTTGATCTGCCTGATAACTTGTTGAAGACGCCACGTCCTTGGAAACGAAAAGTACTTCAATATGAGGTGCAAATAGATAATGCAACGATTGATAACAGAATTTAGAAATCAAATTTTAAGATTCGACGGATTTAAAGGAAACAAAAGTAATAAAACCGGAGTGAAAAGGCATATAAAAAGAGAAACCTAAAAGAAAACTTTTGTGATCTACAGATGACCAAAATTCGAAAGGAAGTAGAAATTAACGTTATTTTTTTTCACATTCAAACAAGTTTATTTTTTTTTATATCTACTCTGGTATTATCTGTTTAAAGTATCTTGTAGCTCAGCGAATAAACTATTATATATATATATATATATATATATATATATATATATGTATATCTTCTTCTTCGAGGTTGATAAATCCTAGGACTGGTCCGTCGTCACTATATCAGTCTTCCACAGCTCACGATTTGCCGTCCTTCAATTGAGTTGGACATACGTCATTACTTATATTTGTTACATACGTTTAATGGACGAATAACTTCGAATACTAATTGATGAATATTTATCTAGATAACTTTTATTATGTCGAATTTTAAAACAGTCTGTATAATTATAACGGTTCCTAAAATTTTAATGGATCGAAACTTACACATCAAAGTACGAAAATCCTCCTCAACGAGAGCGACTTAATAAACGACGGACCTTTTTTTTAATACCTTAATAACGGCGTATAATAAATAAAAAAAAAAAAACGTATCTTAAACGTTTTGCACGACGCCTTAATTTTATGGGACAGAAGAAACGTGATAACGAACAGTTAATGTTGAATACGTTTGATATAAACCCGACAGTTTGATTAATAGTAGATAAATTACAAGCTTATATAATTATTAGGCAACGGAATACTCACAACTTTCTGTATGTTGGAAATTAGCAGAAACTGTTCCAATCAAAAAAACCAACAAAGACCCACACCAAATATAGAGCTAAAGACCGATATCATTAACGTCAGTTTTTGAAAGGTATTTGAGCGAATGGTCAACAACAGACTAATGTGAGAACTAGAGTCACAAAACTTATTAACTAAATATCAATGTAGATTTCGCAAAAATCGAACAACTATAGACCAAGCTCTGTATTTACAGGAATTAATGATACAAGCATTTAATAACAAACACCAGCTATTAGCGGTCCATCCCTACAAAGCATTCGACACCACAACGAAGCAGGAAATACTGACTACCATGTACAATAGGGCCTTCTCAAAGGTCGACTTCTAGTTTTCGTCGAAAATTTCTTATCAGATCGTCTCTTTAAAGTGAAGATTAAAAAAGCCTATCGGAAGTTAAACATCTGCAAAATAGAGTTCCGCAAGGCTCAGTTCTTAGTCCGACTCTATTCAGTATGGCCACCAACGATATTATCGAAGACGTTAAACTCCCAATAAAAATGGGACTCTTTTACTATGTCTTAGCAGTTTTCCTAACATGTGCAACCATAGAACACGGCGAACACATCATTCAAGAAGCAATCAATAAAATTACAAGAGCGCAAAACAGTGGTTGGGCGTTTTCTTTAGAAAAAACAAAAGCTGTTCATTTCTGCAGAATCAAATCCTGTAAAAATAACATACATATCCTACTAAACAACACACCTATTCAAACTACATCTCACATTCACTACTTCGGTATTTTCTTCGACAACAAATTAACATGGAGAGAGCACATAAATCAACTAACGAAGTCATGTACAACCAAATTAAATTTACTAAAACAATTGGCGCACACATCGTATGGAGCTCATCG
The DNA here is from genome assembly GCA_032883995.1 of Coronaproctus castanopsis. Lineage (NCBI taxonomy): Eukaryota > Metazoa > Arthropoda > Insecta > Hemiptera > Monophlebidae > Coronaproctus > Coronaproctus castanopsis. Next base: position 193,891,683 of record CM065053.1, read on the forward strand.
TTCTTCACTGTTAACGATATACCGCTCATAGATTCGCTCAAAATACGACTATGGAATCCCCTCTTTTCGATAGCATTAAAGACAGTCTTCTCTGAACTAGATACAACCCACAATGCCTTGCTTCGATTAATTACAAAACATCTCCAATATCAAGTCTCTACTGCGAAGTGTCAGAATGGCCTCCATCGATTCGACGTGATCACCTTACGGTTAACCTGTTAATCTTCTGTTACGCAAGATTGCAAATCCGGACGTCCCATCAACTAATAATACAAAACGATCTCTCCAGAGTACATCAGAAACCAAATTATTAATTCACACCGATCTATCAGAATCTAATGAGCTATAATACAACGTAAAAAGTAACACTACAAACCCCCCATGGACTATGAAATACGCCACATTCGATTATACGCTGCTCCCAAAAAAGCACTCCCACTTTGCCATCGTCCACAATCTGTTATCTCCCCAAAGGAAAAAGATATACTACTCCGACGGTACAAGTTCTGCAGAATTCGCTGGTTGCGCAGTCGTCTCCCGCTCTGTTCTGCAGAGCGATGAAATACGCGGTAAAGTCCTACCGTCACGTTATAACGATAGCTACGGACTTCATGGCAGCTTTACATCACATCCAACGGAAATCAAACCATCCGATCGCAGACTCCATACATACAGAACTATCAAGCGGCAATAACTTTCTTATGGATTCTGGCCACGCACACATACCAGGAAATATATGGCCGATGTAGCAGAAAGAATCATCCAAAATGCGCCCAACACTGCGCATTAAGATCCCACTCAGCGATATCAAGGAAGCAACCAAAGGCTTATTTTGTAGAATGTGACAAAAAAGATGGACGGAACAATAGAGTACATCACACCTGCATACAATAAAACCATCAGTTCGCGAACGGAATTTTCAACCTAAAGACCGAAGGGATCAGGTGGTGCTGTGTCGCCTCCGGATCGGTAATACACAACTTACACATGGACACATATTACAAAAACTAGGCCCACCAACCTGTGATAGATATTAAGTTCCAATTACAATCCACCACCTCTTAACAGAATGTCCAAAAATCCCAAATTCTTCTTCTTGAAATACTTCATAAATTCTAGCCCAAATTACCCATCCGCCACATCCTTGCTTAGTAAGCTTAGGTCGGTAAACCTGTTTAACAAAATTTAATTTTGCTGCCCGCGCTCCTGCTGCTGTGCATAGCGCGTAAAACGAAAAAAAAAAGTAGAAATTAATTTTAAATCGGGATATAATTATTAAGAATTTTACCCGATAAAAACGATTAACTTAAATCCCAGAACTTAATAGAAATAATTCGACGATCGATCTTTATTACAAAATACTAAAAATTATAATATGATTGCAAAGCTGCGGAAAGAGTTGATAAATGAAAAAAAGAGATTCAATTGCGGAAATCACGTTTAGGATCGAACAAGCGAGCCTGCATTATCTTTTCAGATACGATATTAATTGAACAAATATCCCCATGGTACATTCTTCTTTACGACTTGAAGCATTGACTCTAAAAGCACAGCAACAAGCAGGTTACCGGATAATATGAGTTCCATGCAATCTCTTATCCTGAGAGTTACGACTACGACGACCAATGTACACACGTATATTTAAAATTTAAACGGTTAATGATAAACGTACCGGCGTTCAAACTATCGTCCCATTGCATCGGTGTCCTTAACGGATCTCTCGAATCACCCTCATTATTTTTATCTTGAATTTGGTCCGGTCGAATAATACCGCTGGTCATACCGATTTCTTGACCGTAATAAATACATAAATTCCCAGGAAGCATCGTAGACAACATATTCATGATGTCGACGAATTCTTCGCCGCAACGATGAACGACCTTACCAAAGTCATGAGTTTCGATCTGAAAATACGTATTATTCAATCGTCATTACTTAAATATAATTATCCGTCAATCTTTATTAATCGCACGTTAGAATTTAATACTTACCATATAAGTGGAAACACGATTCCCCCACGAAGTTGCAATTTTGTCGATATCCGATGCATTAACCCAATAAGGCATTTTTACAAATCCAAAATTAAATGCTAAATGCACATAATCCATCCACTTTAATGTTTTCTCCAAGTTCGAAAACACTTCGACGATAATAATCCTAAAACGAGCAATCTAACTATTCATTATACACTTCATATATATATATATATATATATATATATATATATATATATATTTATATTTAAAAACTTCTACAACGCAAACCGCGTGCTCCACGTTTAGTGTACATACGAAAAATTTGTTTTTCTCCAGTTTTAGTTATCAGAATATATTATAACTAGAAGGAACACGCCTTTTGCGTGGAACGTTTTTTTCGGTGTGAATCGTTCATGCAGTGTAAAGAAAGTTTCGAAAAGAATTCAAACTTATGCGATTTTTTTGTGGGGATACCTTAAACGCCTCTGGAGGAACTGAAAACTCGAATTTCTGAAGAAATTTAAAAAAGTACAGCGACCGATGTTCGAAAAAGCCGTTGAAAATTTTGGAACGCTGAATGAATGTATTGTTTTCTTTAAAAAATTTTGCCAAGTAGTTTTTGAGTTATTAAAAAAACAACAAAACAGCCCGTCTCTTCTGGGTCATCCTATATATATATATATATATATATATATATATATATGTGTGTGTGTGTGTGTGTGTGTATGTGTGTGTGTGTGTGAGTGTGCGAGTTTGAGTGAAGTTGTGAACATCAGTAAACGTGTAATTTGTCGTTCTTTTAATGGATTTGTAATGTTATATACGATTTGAATTTTTATTTTTTTTTTATTTTGTTTAGATTTTCTACAAGTACTACTTAATATAGAAATTACTCATCTTACTGACTCCTATAACGTGTTGTTTGTCAAATTTATAGAACGAGTCTCATTGTCATTTTAAGTTAAATTCAGCGTTCCTAAGGAAATTCAGAAATGAATAAGATGTTAAACAGAATTGCAGTGAATTCGAGGCTGTAGCCGTTTAATTTCTATCATAACCTTTCATTTAATCCATTGATACTATTGGAAGGAGAGATGTAAAAAAGATCCTCAACGTCTATCATGCGAAAGTCGGACGGTAATCCTGTTATATTACTACTTAAGAATAACAGTGTTCACGGTTAATGAGGATACTAGATGAAGTCCTAGTTGTTCGTTAACATATATTTTAATTTAATTAGAATTGAAGATGAACATAGTGGCGTAATAACGTAGGAAATTATGTGAAGAAACGTAGTTCTGTCGATGACAGTTATATATATATATATATATATATCAGGGGCGGCTCCTCCAGGGGGGCTCAAGGGCGCGAGCCTCCCTGTGCGAGATTTTAAGAAATGCATATTATTTAATGACTTAAAAAAAATCAGTATAAGGAATAAAACTTTTAATTTTAAAACAATTTTTTTGTAAGAATCCATTTTAAAAAAGAATGCAAAATATGCGTTTTTTGCGCGGATTCCTTAAATGAACAGCTAAAACACCGGCTAACAATGTAACAATCGTCGGATTTTTTTAACTGACTGGAATATGCAATCGACTCGCGACAACGTTATCGATAGCTGATTTTACGGTCACGTGATAATAACAACCAATAATACAGTACGTGGGCTATTCAGAATTGAGCCTTCACACGGTATATAGAATACATGCGAAAAACGAAGAGAACCGAAGTTTCCCGAACGTAACTTAAAGGCGTCTGGGGGCTCTAGATAAGTGAGCCCTCGACTATTTCACACGCGATTATAACCAATTTTAACAATATATTTGCGTTGCACGTCGTTGTTTACTTATCGAAAAACACGTGTTTTCATTTGCCGTTTTTTTGTTTTTTTTTATCCCTCTTTCTCTTCTTTAAATAATCCATTTTACAATATCGATTTTGTTACTTAACTGAACGCAAGCACTGCTTTCGCCGACACTTATTTTATAGTAATTTTTCAACGTGTAATATTTTTTATTTATCTAATTAAACGTTTAAATTTAATTATTGTTAAACGTTGATTTTTAAAACATAATGATGGATAATAAAATTAGTAATATTTTAAAAGGAAATTTTAAAATGCTTCCATTATCAGAAAAGGTTAGAATTAAGAAACTAGGGAGACCCACACCCATATTAAGTTTGAATCAACAAGGTAAAGTAGGTACACGTATTTTTATAAGACATTTTTCACAAGAAATTTACCAAAAATTCAAATGGATATGCGGATGTGAGGTAATTAATCGCTTTCTCTGTTTTCCTTGTGTACTTTTTTTTAAAGATGGAAGTTACATGACATGGGCACGATTAGGATTTAATGATCTAAAACATTTAAATCAAAGAGCAAAAAAGCGTGAACTATCAGCTCGTCACATGAATTGTTGTATGGAACTAGGTTTAATGGGTTCTGTAAATATTGCGCTTAAATTAGATTCTGCTTACAGGTTAAACATTATTAAACATAATGAAGAAGTTGCTAAAAATAGATATTTATGTCATTCCATTTTATAAAAGTGAATAGGACTATGGTGTTGTTCAATGTAGGAGCAAAGTCGATATATAATTACACTTTTGTAAATGTTACTGACTGAACAAAGATTATAATCGATCGTCGTTTAATAACTTTAATACTACACAATGTATTCCGATAATCGTAGCTCAATTGGGCTATTCAAAAATACACTTTTATAAATAAACGTCAGCAATCATCCCCTTGACTCTAATAAAATGTTAAGTGTTAAATTAATTTAAGGTGCGTGTATACACACACATACAAACACTGATATCTATGTAATATATATATATATATATATATATAAAGCATTTACTGACCGTTCTTCACCATCTTTCTGAGTATATTCTTTTTCAATGAATTTTTTGAATTCCCTCGTCACCTCTAAATCTTCGATGTAATCGGTCGTATAAATGTGAACTAAATCATAATAATCAGTCGACTTTCTTTGCTCAGCTTCTACAGATACGTAAGGTTCGTCTCTTAGAAGCGGATCTTCGTGAAAGAACTTTGGTGCATCAAATCTTAATCCGCTTATTCCTTTATCCAGCCAGAAGCGTAGTACGTTCTGTGTGTAATTCGTGCAAAACAATAATTAATAAATAAAAAAGAATGAGAAACAAAGATACAAAAACTATAAAAGTAATAAATTAGAATGATGACAGTGTTACCAACAAAATTAAAAACAATTTGACAGGGACCTAGATGGAATATATTAGTCGTCTGTTAAACTCATCGTGATTCATTTATTACAAACCGTAACTACGTATGTTACTCACACATACACCAGATACACAATCATGTACACGTATAGTTCATACGTGTTGCATGTCATTAGTGTCACGGACACGAACCGCTTATCTACTAATTCAGCGACACTAATCTGTGCAAAATCAGCATTTCCATGGTTGCATCCTGTCAGTATAATGCTTTACATCATCAATTACACATTTATCCGAATGCACTCTATACTTGTATAAATGATCTTTGAATAAACCGTGTCCGCTAATAAACTGTGTATTGAAATAATTCGGTTTTATATACATGTATGTATGTGTGTGATGTGCGTGTGCGTGCGAGTGAAGTTGTGAACATGAGTAAACGTGTAAAAGGACAGCGCCTTCTTTATGGCCTCGCATTCGGTAGAACTTGTGACATGATTTAAACTGTAGTTCGCAACTTTATCTGAGAAAATGTTCAACCGTGCTTCTCGTGCTCAAGTTTAGACATCTACGAGACATGCTTTAATTAGATGAGGCATGTCCGTAACATCTGACAGCGATAACGCTGTAGTACTCTCATTTTTATCCCAAGATACGCAAGTACCAAAAAATGTTTTGTATTTTGTTCGACAACATCGCATATATATACATGATAACTTCATGTTCCATCTTTATATAGACTAGAAATTTCAGAATTTTCAGCAGCACGTAGTTTAGAGCACTTGTAACTTTGCTCAATTAGAACGGCTTCGTATGAGACAAAGCGTAATTGTTCTGATTATAGTTTTATAGGTTAATTTATTTTCGGAGTTGACGTAACAATTGCTTATTAAATATCGGATATAGCTTAGAGACGCCTAACTTTTATTACAGGCATATTCACTGTGTTATGAAACCTCGGTCCCATATTGCAACTAAATATTTAATATCAGTTTTTCAAACCAAAAGTTTGTTGTTCACTGTCATAGGTGGTAAGAAGTGCGGATTTTTTTAAAAATAGAATATAGTTTTATCTGAATTTATTTTGATTCACTACTTATTATACGGGCACGACCTGTAAAGACATCCACATTAAAAAATAAAATAAAACACGAATTTAATTTAATAAAACCCTCAGTTAGTCTTGTTTGTAATTCGCCATTATGTGCAGGCGCCATGTTTAATTTTCGAAATTTTATTAATAAGAATGAGAAGTAAGGTCTCAGTATGCTCCCTTGAGAAGCTTGAGCTAATGCATATTTCAAGTAGAAATTATCATTATGAAATTTCTACTACATAAATATATACATATTCATTCATAAAACGAACATGCGCACACAGACAATCACGCATATTGCACAACGCAAACGTACATATATAAATAATCGCTTGAAACGATCACTTGTATTATTAATCCGTGTACACTATAGTATTTCCTATTAATTGCATCAGCACGATCGTAAACGAGGAATAGTGTGGTATATTTTCAAGTCGGCTGTCTATGCTTGGAAAAAACTGTCCTGCTAAACGGTTATGTTCGCGCCATAATTTTTAATATTCCGCGGTAAGCATCCAATACTTAGGGATACTGTGTATTAACAATTTAATACCAACGATGGCAGTACTTTCCATATAACTGTTCAATACGATTTGTTATTACGAGAATTCTCGGAAGTTTGTAATGTTTTCTGAAATAGTTTATTAAGCACGTTGATGTACATTACGCTATCATACGATACGGTAAATAGAATAACACTTATTGCGTTATAATTTATTATCGATTTAACATATTTTATTTGATAGTATAATGTACATCGACATGCTTAATATTAAACGATTTCAAAAAAGATTACAGACTTCTTCGAGAATTTTCGTAATAACAAATCGTATAGAACCATTAGTTATATGGCAAGTACTGCCATGGCTGGTAATAAACCTTTAATATCTTACAGAATTTTCAGGGAAATTCAAAATCAGTTTTTAGGCCCAACCGTGATGATGTTCGTAATTTACTACGTACTCAAATCTTAAGCCCGTTTATTCCGCTGGTACATTCATCAGTTAGGGATCGAGTCTCGTACTTGTAGGTAGCCGAGTGGAAAAACTAAACAGATTCAACAAATTTATCTTTGTACTCTACAGTGACGTATCCTTCCAAATCTTTTTTTATCACTGCGCTCTACTGTTAATCTACGTCTTATATCCGGTACAGAGCTTCCTAAATACATACAATTATTCACGGCCTTAAATCTGGCTAATTCACTTTCGCTCCGATTATTATCTATTATCATTATAATTTTAATATTACATTTGTTAATTAATAATCCGCCATAGTCCTTACACCGATCTCGCTTCATGAATTTTGTTATATTTTCCTCGAAGGTGCTTACAGTATCCGCGGATGATAGCGAACACTAAGCGCATTGCGTTAATATACAGATACTCTTCCAAAGGTTCTCGTAAAATCGCTTTATCAGATAGAGTCGTTGCGCATCCGTGATTTCAATATTTCACTTACTGTAATCTACTCAAACAAGTCGTCGGGATAAACTAGTGGCTAGAGCACGGACTATACGTGTAGAGAAAATGAATGAATTCATTAATTTTAAGAAAAAATGAATTAGTGTTTCAGCTAACTAATATGATTTTAGACCTATCATTTTCCACGATTTAAAAATGAAAAAAAAAAATTAAAATGATAAGCCTTGTTTCAATTATAATTAAAACGTATGTGAAAGAATCCGCGTTTCTGGATTCTGATAGTTTTCTACTAACATCCTTGAATACTGTAAGTATCCGAGTTAAATTTAAGTCTCTGAAAATATTTATTAAGAACATACTATCGTTTGTAGAATTTGTGGAATTATTGCCAGTGGCCTCAGATGTACGATCTCGTACATCTGACAGCAGACAGCGATAACACTGTAATACTCCTGCTCTCGGTCTATATTTCTCCCAGATACTACGCAGTTGTCTATCATCTTAAAACTGGTTACTTTTCTAATGTCGGTACCATTCGGTAAACTAACTAAGTAAATCGTTTGATCATCATCGTATTTCCGTTTAAATTCAGTTATAGCGAGAACTGGAGCTAGAGTTTCTTGAATCGTTAAATCGATCGGTAAAACTTTTAATATCATTTTTACAGGTTTACGGTTGGATGGAAGATGCGTATAAAATGAAACGTTTTTAATTTTTAACGAATTAGTTCGCGAATCGTAAATCTTCGTTAGTGGTGACGTAAAGAAAGAATTTATTTCCCGTCACACCTACTTTAATTTCAGCCTTAAATATTGATTTTAAATATTTAAGTAACTTCTTTATAAGTTTTGTACGGTTTATTAACAATGACAGTCGGAAGAATCTTTATCTCGCCCTTATTATTATTATTATTATTATTATCGAATAAAATGGATAGTTTTCTCGTCCACTTTAAGAGCAACAAATCGATTAGTAGTATTATTAAGAATATCAATATTACCTGGTGATAATTTACGTTTCGTCCCACTTTTACGTTTACGTTTGCCTGGTTCGGCCTAATATATCCGTCTCTTGTTCAATTACCATATCTGCGCTAACGTCGATATCGTCGTTATCAGATAACTGGTCTACTTGCGTACTAGCGGATTGGTAGGGTACATCACTACTATCATCAACACTGTGAGAATTACATCACGTCTGTGTGCTCTTGGCGGTGAGCGAATACACAACGGCATTTATAACGAAAGAAAGAAAGAAGAAGAAAAAAGAGAGAGAAAGATAACGATAATAATAATTCGCTGCCAAACGGCAGACAGCACCGAAATAAAAACAACAATATGATAGGACACAATGAGGGCGTAATTTAGATGTACTAACTGCACGTTACGCAGTATTAATGTGTGTAGTATTATTTGGAAAATGTATGTGGTACATTTGAGAGAAAACTGTGTTCCACAAGAACGGCCCTAATACAGACCCTTGTAGTACACGTTATTATTTAAGATTACGGTATTTAAACACTGACACTGGCAACATTTAACCGACCGCATCTCAATCGATCCGTCTAATCGGAAGAACGTATATAAGACGTTTACGGCTTTTTTGATATAAACCGTCTCAATATTTTTATCACGTTACGTTTCGAAAACACTTACAGTTTTAATTTTCAAACTCTACGAAAACTGTAAGTGTTTTCAAAACGTTACGTGATTAAAATATTGAAATTTTAAAAGTATATTTAACATATGTTTATTTCGAAACGTTCGATACAAACAAACGGTTTTCGTAAAATTGAGGAATTACTACTGACGAAGTAAATGAATATGTAGAACACACATACGCACACAAGTAAGGGAATCTATATTGGCGTAATATGTTGATTTTTGTTCATAAGTATGTACATTATTTAAATATTAGTTGAAAATAATCCACGTAAAATTATTTCCACTATACCTACTGTAATAGAATTTACGGATTTGAATTTGAGACGAAGATGTAGTTAACACGATGAAATAATAATAATAATAATGATAATAATGATAATAATAATAACAGTTATGGGGAAATAATAATTTTCAACTTACTTTTAATTCCTCAATGAGCAGCGGGTTATACATATTGAAATCCGGTTGATGAACTGAAAAAACGTGATAATAGAATTGTTTCCGAGATTCAACCCAAGTCCACGCGCTATTTCTGAATATGCTAATCTGTCGTTGAACAAACAATTTTTAAAACCGGGATAAAAATATAAAATACGAGAAATGAAAGAAAATCTTATTCACTTTATTATCAATCATAAGTATAAAAAAAATGAAATAATTTCCAGCACCGTTACTACGAAGAGCTCGTAGCGAGCTATATTATATACATATATATATATATATATATATATATCCCCTCCGGAGGTACTTTGTACGTCCGGGGAACCGGAGCTCTAACCGGTATGGAACGCGTCCACAGGTGGAGTGGGATGGCCTACAGATATGTAGGTTAGCTGCGAATAGGACGTTAGTCAAATAAGCAGTCGCGGACCAAGAGTGGCTACTGTCTACATAAATCTTATGACCGTCTCTCGCTCGGCGTGTTTAGGTCACCGTAAAAATCTAACAATGTTACCTCCTCACTAACAAAAACCGCTGCTTTGCAGTTAGGGTCTTTACCCAAAGGCTAAGGGAATAAACCCTAACAGAAAATCCGGTGGAAGGCAACGAGAAATCACCACTGTACTTCTCAAGAAAATTAATGGAGTCTGTCGATGACGTAGTTTGTGTGGCAAGCGAACCAACCGGCTAGCAACCGCCGTTTTGACAACCGGGGTCAAAATGCGAAATTGACTACGGGCCATGTAGGTAGAGACCCCAAAGCGAATGGGAAGATTTATTAATTTCAACCAAGCTATTGAGACATGGAATGTCAGAGGCCTTCGTGAACCAGACAAGCTTAATATCGTAGAAATGGAGCTAGAAAGATATTGGATCCAAATAGCGGGTATAAGTGAAACTTATTACGGACAATCAGGGCACTTCTCAACAAATAACAACATCGTATACTGCTCCAGTACCAAAAACGATAGTACAAATAGAGTAGCGATAATCGTAAATAAAAACTTAAATTACTTAATTATGAGTTATAGATCAAAGAGTGATAGAATAATAAATATCCGATTAGGAACAAAAACCGATACCCATTAATCTGATCCAAGTATATGCGCCAACCAGTGCGGCTTTAGACGAAGAAATAGACATATTCTACTATGATTTACAAAAGGAAATAGATGATATCCCTAGTCAAGAAATGTTAATTGTAATGGGTGATTTGAATGCGAAGATTGGAAGATGCGAAGACAACCATCACATAAAAGAAGTAGGAAAATATGATCTTTGTAAACGTATAACGAAATGGGAGAACGATTGATAAAGTTTGCTATTGAAAATCGATTAATGGTAGTAAACACAAAATTCAAACATCATGCGCGGAGATTGGGTACATGGAGATATGCTGGTAATAAATACACGAATCAAATAGATTACTTTCTACTTCAACAGCGCTGAAAATCGTCTTGCAAAAATGTAGTGGTGCGCCCAGGAGCAGAATGTGAATCTGACCATAGTCTATTAGTTATGTACATGAAAGGTAGGCTAAAAGCCACTGTAAAACCAATAATTCGTCAAAGATTAATGTTTGGAAACAGTCAAATTTTTACAAAAACCGTGGAAGAATCACAACGACCCTACATAGAACCGGTATCGGCAGAAGAAGAAGTTATTGTAGCGACAAATAGATCAATGGTAAAGAGAAATTGAAATAAGCGGAAACCATGGTTATCTGACAGAACAATGAAACTGATTGAAAAGAGAAGGATGCTGAAATGTGAAGCAAGGTCCAAAATGGAAAACATTAAACCAAGAAATAAAAAAAAGTTGCAGAATAGACAAAAATACTTTCCTCGATAAAATATGCGAGGAAATACAAAATCATGCAGATAAAAATGAACAACATAATCTTTATCAAAAAGTGAGACTTCCTTCCAGAGACTTCAAATTAATGAATTAGACAATGCAAGATAGAAATGGCAATATAAAAACGAACTTCAATGATGTTGTTGACATATGGAATGAGTATTGCCGAGCTCTTTATAATGATAATCAATCTCATGACATTACCGATGGAACGCAGATTGATATCGATAACCCTTTTGACGATTCAGAGCTAGATATCCTAATGAGCGAAGTTTGTAAAGCTATTCAATGCCTGAAAAATAAACAAGCAGTAGGAATTGATAAAATACCTACAGAAGTATTAAAGCAGATCGGGAATGAAGGGATCATGAAAATTTACTGCATATCTAACACTATATTGGTAACAGGTGATTGGCCAAAAGACTGGAGCCAATCAATATACATTCCTATACATAAGAAAGGAAAAAAATACGAATAATTATAATATTAACAGTAATAGTAACACTAACGATTTATTTCAAATTATAGAATTACTTAAAACAATTGGATTAAATAAGATACTTTTTTATCTAAGAAGTATCATTTCTAGGTTAAAATCGATAATATAATCACAACCATTATCGAATGTGTTACCGACACCTTCGTAATGGATTAATATTTATTCTTTCTCTATGCAAATAATTAAAAACGATATTATGATTAAACTAGAACATTTCATTTGCACAAATAATGTTAAAATTGCAGGAATTTCAGAAACTAAAGTAGATGAGAACACTTACCTAACGATGCCGAACTATCAATTATTCCGTAGTAATAAAACCAGGAATAGTGGAGGTGTCGCTTTACTAATACTCGATAGCATACAGTGCGAACAAATTCCCACCCCACAAACAAAGCACGTTCAGACTGTTGGAGCTAAAGTCTGTGTAGATGGCAAATTGCTAGCTATAAACTTTCAAACTGATATTAAATTTCTAATATATTCTGCTGAAAGAGTTTTATTAATCGGGGATTTAAATGCGAAACATCGTACCTGGAACTGTTACAATGGAAACAGGGCTGGAAATGAGGTACTAACTTGTCTGCAACTTTAAACTTTCAAATAAAAGCACCTAATGAACCTACGTTTTTTCCGGGCCACCCGTCTTCAAGAATCTGATCCTTATAAAAAACTACTATGTATATCAATTAGTAAGCTGTCTTCCAATCACAATCCAATAATATGTTCTCTCGTTGGTACGATAAGGCGAATTGTAGCACAACAAAATTTTGATTACTCTAAAGCAAACTGAAGAAAGTATCAACAATACATACGAAACGAAGTCAAAATTCCAATAACCTTACACAGTCCTTTTTATGTAGATGGTTATGTTCGTTATCTTAACTCTATTATCTTAAAGACGGCCGAAAGCTCAATCCCTTTATTAAAAGGGAATGTTAAAAAATTTTCGATCTCCCCTGGCACTTTGTAAATAGTAAAAATTAAAAATTATTATAGGAAACTTTATCAGAGATGTCATAATGAAAATATGTATATATTTAAAAAACTATATGATAGATTGAATTCGTTAAAAGGCGACTGTTACAAGAAAAATTTGTTCAGTAATATACCACAAATGAGTAATTATGTATGGAAAGTAAACAAATATTTTTCCCGTGGACAAACAAACTTGCTGCCTATTAAAAGACCTGGAAGTCTCGATATAGTAACGTACTCAATCGAAGATAAGGCTGAGCTTATAGCAGATCACTTTCAGAATATGGATGAGCAAAATAAAGCAATGTGTACACGATATCACTAACCGAAATTAAGACAAACAATAAATACATGTTTAACAAATAACGTGCCTACAGTAAACTATGGTGACTTAAACTCACCGAAAGAGGTCAAGAACTTCATTAGATCACTAAGAAATACGTACTCTACTGGACATGATAAAATTAGTGTAAAAATGATTAAAAATTTATCTCGTAAAGGTATAGTTGCTCTCACAGTGTTATTTAATTCCTGCATTCGTCTGTGCTACTACCCTGTGTCGCGGAAACTGTTTTTAATTGTACATCTTCCTGAACCCGGCAAGGATGCTTCCTTGAAAAATATACGACCTATTAGTTTGCTCAGTAACATTAGCAAAATTTTTGAGGAAATAATACTCATTAGATTTAGAAAACATAGTGATAGATCTAATTACTGATAATTTAATAAAAATAAGCACATCACTGCTAGACATTGAAAAAGCTTTCGACACTACTTGGCACAATGGAATTCTGTATAAGTTAATAAAATACGGTTTTCCATATCAACTAGTTTCCATGATTAAAGCATATTTACATAACAGGAAGTTTTATGTGAAAATTAAAAATCAGAAATATAAACTCAGATATGCATCGGCAGGAGTACCTCAGGGCATCATCTTTGGTCCATTCTTGTTTATTATGTACATAAATGATATTATCTGTTTACAAGAAACACACTCCCAACCAGCTCAGTATATGTCCCTAAAATATTACAACCATTTCCGCCATGACCATACTTCAGGGTTGCATGCGTCCGGGGGGTTGCAACTTTTATCCATGAATCAATACCAATAATAAACGAGCTCCGAATAAATACGTTAATACAGAACGTTACTGTCAATATCCAATTTTGTAAATCAACTCCTTTCCATCAACTTACTGTTTGTAACATGTATTTGCCTCCTGACTTCACACCATCATTCCAGGAAATAAATATTTCAGTTGCCTAAACCGTTTCTCCTACTCGGCGATATGAACGCACACAGTCCATTATGGGGATCCAATAAAACAAACAGGAAAGGGAAAATATTTGAAAAGCTGCTCCATGCAAATTTATACATATCATTACTTAATAACAAACAGCCGACAAGACTCAACTCCTTTAACGGAACTCTATCGGCTATTGATTTAACATTATCTACGAATGAAGTCTATTCAAAATTGATTTAACGTTATCTACGAATGAAGTCTATTCAAAAATGAAGTCTATTCAAAATTTCTATGATCCTGACTTATGTCACAGTGATCACTACCCAATTTGCTTACAGATAAATAACATAAACAGGGAATACAAAATAAATAAACCTCAGCGTTGGATTATAGGAAAAGCTAATTGGGATAAGTATCGTGAGCTGTGTAATTTACCATTCAATTCCAGTCTCACTAACATCGATTCCGCGGTTAATAACTTTAACAACTACATAATTGAAGCAGCGGAGAAATCTGTTGCTAAGACGTCCCCATTAATATCAATGCGCAATGTCCCACGGTGGTGTGAAGTAAAAGTGGCTATCCAAACCAGAAATAATGATTTGAAGAAATTTTGTGCTACAAGACAGAATGCAGATTTAGCTAACTTTCGACTTTGTAGAGCTCGTGCACGTTTAATTATAAGGCAAAATGAACGGAAAAGCTGGGCGGAATTTATTTCCGAAACCAATTCAAACTCGGACATCTCACAGATGTGGCAAAAAATAAGAATCTTAAATAGAACGAGAAGGCCACTACCAATAATAACATTGAAAGAATCAACAGATCTTACGCAAGATCAGGAAGAGGTAGCGAATATCTTTGGTAAATTTTTTGCCGATGTATCATCAAATAAAAATTGTTAATAAATACTTTTTCTCTTATAAAACAAAAGGGGACCAGAAACCATTACTAATGGTCTCAAACAACCAGGAAGACTTCAATTCACTTTCACTGAAAACGAACTAAATGAAGTCATCAATAGAATAGTTAAAAATTCTGCCTCAGGACCGGATGGAATTTCCCCTCTATTCATCAAAAATCTGCATCTGGTTATAAAAAAACACCTTCTAAATATTTTTAGTAAAATCTGGGTAGAAAACTGTTACCCCAGACTATGGAGCAAAGCAGTTATTATTCCTGTTTTGAAACATAAGAAAGAACCATACCGACCCATCTTCATATAGGCCAATCTCTCTTACCTGCGCTGCAGGAAAGTTGATGGAAAAACTTGTGGCACGTCGTTTATTGTGGTATTTAGAAAGAAATGAATTTATCCGGGAAAATCAGACAGGTTTCTGCAAATATGAGAGCACACTATAATCTGCAACAGGAAATATTGAGGGCTTTCCGGCAGAAACATTACCTTATATCAATATTTTTCGATATACATAAAGCATATGATACAGCATGGCGTTACAAAGTAATTAAATTACTGCTGAAGATGGGTTTGAAAGGTCGATTAGTTCAATTTACAAGAAACTTCCTTTCAAACCATTCGATAAAAGTCCGAATAGGAAATAAACATTCCCAAGACTTTAATTTAGAAAATGGGGTGCCGCAAGGCAGTGTATTAAGCGTATACTGTTTTTTGATTTTAGTAAATACGATTGTAGATTATATTCCATCACCAATTTCAACGAGACTATTCGCTGACGATGTCAACATAACTCTACTAACAGACGATGTACTTTATGCACAAAATCTGTTACAGAAATGTCTAAATAATTTACACGAGTGGAGTAGAAGTACTGGTCTAGAGTTCTTCCCCCAAAAGACGAAGTACATGGTATTCACAAAAAAAAAAAACGAAGCCAAATTTCATTAAATCTAACCATCAGTAACTCTATTGTACAATGTACAATGAATTATAAATTTCTTGGTCTACATTTAGATCCTAAAATCACTTAGCGTAATTACATAATGGCACTTAGACAAAAGTGTCAGCCACTACTAAATATAATGAAAATGATAAGTAATAAGATCTTTGGGCCAAGAAGTTCAACATTACTTCGGATTTACAATGCCCTTATCCTTTCAAAATTAGACTATGGTTCGTTTATATATTCGTCTGCCAGCAAACGGTTACTAAAAACACTTGATATGATACAAAATTCTGGACTTAGGATTGCGTTGAAGGCATTATCAACAGCTAGTCCCCAGTATCTTAGCGGTACTCCGCCTCTCTGTTACCACAGAAAAATACTTGCTATCAAGTATGCAATGAAGGTAGCTAGTCTTCAGCAGCATCCAAATCGAATCCATCTACAAAATATGCTACTACAGCTCCAAATCCAAAACCCATTAAAGACGACGCAATACCTTGTTTAGAATACCTGTGATTGTACCGCATTGGAGCCAATTCAGTCCGAATATCTGTTGGGATTTATTTTCAGCAGATGTTAAAACGAAACCGATGGTGGAAATCCATAGGAAGCTTATGATTGTCTTCCAACAGCAACTCAACGCAGTCGTTTGCTTCACGGACTCATCTAAATCAACACAACATGTTGGAGGTGCATTCTTAATCGGAAGCATGATCCATTCCTTCAGTTTACCGACCATGTCATCAGTTCTAGTGGCTGAAATGATATCCTTGCTTCAGTGTCTGCTACGAATTGCGGAATTACCTGCTGACCAGTATGTTATACTGACCGACTCAGCTTTGGCGTTACATTGCATTGAAGCGAGAAATTCTACAGTGTCTATGGTAGACCAAATATGGTACAGTGCTCACAAATTAAGTGAACTTAATACCGGCATCACTTTCGTCTGGATTCCAAGCCATCGAGGGATAATAGGCCACGATGAGGTACACCGTACAGCACAAGAGCCTACTCAAGTTTACTTGTCGACAGTACTGGAAGAAGACAACGCAAAATATTATTGCCAGAAAAGTCTGGACGCGTGGAATCGGTCCTTCCATTCTCGGCCGAGTATACTTGAAAATATAAAGAAGGATTTAAGAACCTGGCCATCAAAAATTGGTAAAATTTGTTCACCGAGGTTGGAAATAGCTGTCAACAGAGTGTATATTGGTCACACGCTGAGTACGCACTACTATCTACTGAGTGCACAACCACCACCAATATGCGAATTGTGCTGTTCTCCATTAACAGTCTACCATATCGTAGTTGTAATTAGAACCGAAAGAAATAATAATAATTTAGGAAGTAAATTAGATAAACCAGATTGTACAACTTCTAACTCTACACAAGTACAAAATACTTTAGCACTTTTACCCAAAAAAATAAATGTGCAGAATAAAAAACAAATCTATGATAACGTATTAAAATTATTTTATATCGATTTACAACCATTTAGCATTGTAAAATATGAAGGATTTAAACAGTTTGTCAAATCATTAAACCCATCATATGAGATACCAAACCGACATTACATATCAAATACACTAATTACAGCAAAGTATGAAACCGCTGTTAATAAATGCCACGAGTTGTTACAGGATGCTAGAAAACTTTGTCTTACAACCGACTGTTGGACGTCAAAGAACAACGAAAACTATATCGGAATAACAGCTCATTTTCTAAATTCAGAGTTTACTATGAATTCTGTATTGTTAAAATGTGCAGTTTTTGAAGACAGTCATACAGCAAAAAATCTTGCTAATCAAATGAAGGAAGTGATGGATGATTGGAAAGTTACACATAAAGTTATATTAACTGTAACTGATAATGTCCCCACATAGTTAACGCCATTACTGAACAACGGAACATTTTGGTTGCATGGCTCATTCAATAAATTTAATAGCTAGAAGCCGTTTAAGTTCATAAAATAATATTGAGAAAGTATTAGATAAAGTAAGACGTATAGTGTCGCTTTGTAAATGCAGCTCTATTGCAAATACCAAATTATTGAAATAACAGCAGAATGAAGGGGCAAACAATTATAACAAATATAGGACGTTTCAACAAGGTGGAATTCAACTTTTTATATGAGGGGAACGCTGGCTATTATGGACAATAACCTTCCACCATTGGAAGTTAAAGAATGAAAAATAATTCATCAACTTGTTGAAGTACTACAACCACTGGAAAGTGTAACATGATTAGTAAGTGGAGAGAAATATTGTTTGGCATCCTCTTATAAATGGAAGAACAATAAGTTTGTATGGAAAATTTAAAAAAAAATATGAATCTCATGTAAATAGTTCTGGACCATATATATATATATAATATATATATATATATACATAACAGATTGTTTAATGAATTTAATAATTGAGTATAGCTCCAAATTATCGTCAGCAACCTTCTTGGATCCGAAGCTTAAACTGGTCGCATTTAATTCACCAATTACAGCAGACAGAGCAAAACAAAGTATTCTAAAAATTTTTTCGGAATTAATTACTAGAAAACGTAGTAAAACTGTGCGAATACACAGAGCATTCTTGTGAGTGGGCAGATGAACTATCAGTATGGAATTACCTAAAGCAGAACATTTCATCTCATCAAAATCAATGTAAAAATACATCTTCCTCGCGGGCATTAATAGAAATGCAGAGATATCAAAAATAAGAAATTTTGGACAAAAACAACGATCATTTACAATGGTGGAGACTCAATAAATACAATTTTCCATTTTTAAATTGTATTGCTCAGGAAAAATTGAGCACCTTAGGTACCTCGGTACCTTGTGAAAGATTATTTTCAAAGGCAGGCTTAGTGATATCTGACAGAAGAACCAGACTTTCTTCTAAATGTGTGGAAAAATTACTATTTTTAAGTACAGGAAAATTTTAAATACTTACTATTGTTAATTCTAAATTAATTTTTTTTTATGTAAGGTGTTTTATTGATTTTTCTTATTACTTATTTTATATTTATATAATGTTAAGACATATTTAATACCTTTTGTTTTTAATATCTCTTACATGTACGAAACGGCATGTATGATGCATAAAACTTCGCATTCTCAATTACCGTATCAATTTTAAAAGTGTCAAAGCTGCTGATGCGAAAAACGTAATTATGAAAGTGAATTCGTATTATATATACATACCTATTATTTATATAACATAGATACTTACATATATATATATATATATATATATATATATATATATATATATATATATATATATATATATATATATATATACAAATAAGTAAATTTTAACCTTCTTGTTATCGATTAATAAGCTGATAGATTGAAAAAATTTGAAATTACCCAGTTATTGGGCGGTATAGGTTTTCCATCTTTATCGTAACCTTTCGGATCTTTCCAGACGAAATAATCGGTATACGGATCGATTTTTTTGATCGATTTCTGAAACCATACATGCTGGTCGCTGCAGTGATTTATTACGAAATCCATCATAAATTTCAATCCTGTTTTGCGAGAAGGAAATATTATTATTATTATTATTATTATTATTATTATTTTAAATTTAAACCTTGAAATAATGTATTTCGCTATCTCTAATGAATATTTGTAATATAATTATATTACAATTGAATATATATATATATATATATATATATATATATAAACTATAATTAAACTAAAATTCAATATTAAACCGTATTCACTCTTTTTCTTCATATATATATATATATGCCAACATTACAGAAATATTGACACTTCATATATCCTTATTGGCATGAAATACTCTTATTTTCAAGTAGTAATGCCACAGGATTCCGGTAAAGTTTCCGGACGATAGGCGTAGACGATCCTTTATATTTGTCCTAAAAATGATGCTTTCAACGAATTAAACGAGAAGTTACGAGATGGAAATTAATACGCCTACAATCTCGAATTTACCGCAATTCTATTGAACAATTTCTTCTTGTTCATTTTTCGAACGTCGAATCTAACTTAAAATGAGAACGAAAATATCCCTAAAATTTTGACGAGCAACACGCTATTGGATTGAGCAGAAGAGCAATTTTTTATAGATTTGTACTTGCAGATAACTTTAAAGAAATCTATGACTGAAGAAAAAAATTGAAATTCGGATCGGGCACAAACGTTACAAAAAAACCCGACGAGTTACACGTATTTACTCATGTACGTAATGCACAATACTCGTATACAAATACACATATATATAATATATGAATTAAAATATGGAGGAACAAAAATTTGAGTAATAGATAAAATTACCTAATTTCTTAATTTCTTTTATTAATCTATCAAAATCTTGCATTGTTCCATACATTGGATCGATTTCGACGAAATTAGATATATCATAACCATTATCTTCATTCGGCGATTCAAAAAATGGGTTCAACCACACGATATCCACACCCAAATCTTTGAAATGACTCAGTTTTTGTGTGATACCTGTCATGGAAAAAAGTTATTATGTGTATATATATGTATACAATCTTTGCCTATAAAATAGAATTTACCCCAGTCTAATTTTTTATGTTTTAAACGTGAGCACTTAGAATCATATATGTATATGTATATAATGATATATTAAGATAAAATATATCAATGATTTGACAGACATTTATTACGTTGTCGACTTGTAAACTTCGTTATTGCTATATTATACAGTAGTCATGACACCACAAAGGAAAAATTCAACTGATTTCTGTCCTATCTAAATGAACTAATAAAGCTGTAAACAACCTTGTGATATAAATCATGTTTATCTCAAAACTTCCCCAATGAATGTCGCGGAAACTATTAACCTTGTTCAGAAAAAATATATATAAACAAAAAAATCGTTAATAACTCTGATAACTTAATTAAATTCAAATAATCGTCTAAGGCGGTATAAAATAAGGTTTAGGAAACTTAACTTATTACTCTCATCTATTTATATGGGAGCATTCAAAAAAATTATTAATTAGAGAGACTATGGACATAAAGTATTCGAAACAAGTAAGATGTAAAACGTGGCGAATTACGGTTCTATATGTTTACTCCCTAAAATCTCAAAAAAAATAATTTTAAATATACGAAAAAGATAATTCGAGGTATTTCGAATAAAACTAAATATTTCAGTAAAAATCGGTACAGACTTCTTACAAATAAAAGAGTACGAACGAACAGTTATTTGAACACATTTCTTATATTTATCAAAACTTTGAAAGTGGTCGATTAACGCTAGCAAATTTATTTAACTTGGAAACAATTTTCACATCGTAAATCATAATATTCTTTAAAAAAGATTGAAGTACCTGGTATTAGAGGAATTGTTTGTACACTTAACAGATGATACGTAGCCAAACTAAACGGTGTTATTTATAATGAGCCGTTTCAAAAAACCGGAATCCACAAGAAAGTGTATTAGGCTCTTAGCATTTTAGAACATGTGTGTGATTTGTGTTGTTTAAATGTAGAAAATTATAAGTAACTACGCTGACGATACCGTTTTTCTAATGAATTCGCGCATTCTGATGTAGTTCGAGAAGATCGGGCAAATAAAGCGGTCGACTGGGAACGAGTGAGCTACATCCAGCAATGGATTCAAAGTAGCTGAGAAGAAGACGAATAATTGCTTATGTCGATACCTGCTGGATGTAAACTTTCTTCAATTCCTACATGCAGACCAGCTATTTTACGTATATCGTCTTTTCACCTAGCATAAAGTCCACCATAACTTCTCTATCCTTCTCAAGAGGTCCACTCTATAATCCGTTTATCCCTCTATTGTCTGTTCTCCTAGCTATATACCATATACCCCGCTAGTTTCACATTCAACTGCCCTACTCCTATTATAACATCTATTACTTTTGTCTGTTGTTAGAATCATGTGTTTCGTTTTTGATTCATTAGTTCGAGAACCGAAATCAGTCTTTCCCGCGAACGCTGTATCGCAATAAATCTTCCGAGTACGGTCCTGATGAGCATCCAAGTTCCCGTACCATAAGTCATCACCAGTAGAATACATTGGTTGTATACTTTCCTTTTTAAGAAAACATGTATCACTTATTCCTTAGAATATTTCTGAGTCTTATTACAATTCAAAGAGGGTGTATTCGTCTATTTATTTCTGTCTGCATAGAGTTTTTAATAAAGCTAAATACTTAACTTAAATATATATGCGTTGGTTTACTTGGTCTATCTCTTGTCCATCTAATAGTGTACTAATTCGTTATGAACTATTACTCATAATGTTGATATTGTTGTTATTTAAGTTTGACAATGTATTCATACATACACATAATACATATATATCATCATCATCTTCTTCCTTCGTTTTCCGAGTATGAATGCTGCATTGCTTTTAATTATCGATGTTTATGACGGGTATGCGACAACAAGCCAGTTCGGTGAATGCTTATAAAACTGCATTCACTACAAGCGAACCGTTGACGCTGGTCTGCAGTATTCATGTCTAGATTTGGAATTTTTTTTTTACTGGGCAGACACGTTTGTAAACGCTGATATACTATTTTCGACCATTCCTTCATGTTTAGCGCAGTTTTTTCCCAGTCAGACTTTCTCGGGTTTATTCGGATATATTTTAAATCATTAGCAAGTTCGTCTTCGAAAGTCTAGGTCTACCGACGTTTCTTTTTCCCGAGTTTAGAACGCCGTAGAACATTCGCTTTGATATGCGATTCTCTTCCATTCGCACGACATGTCCAGCCCATCGCATGCGTCCTTTTGTAATTAATTGCTCAATAACTGCATCACGCACTCCTGCGTTTGAAATGAAATCTTTCCAACTTATTTTCAGTATTTTTCTTAACATTTTTTGATGACAGTGTTCTAGTTTTCTGATTTGCGTCTTCATGATTGGCCAGGACTCACTTCCGTACAACATCGTTGGAAGTAGAATGGCTTTATAAACTTCTATTTTCGTACTGATCGACAGATCTTTGTTATTAAAAACCCAATGAAACAATTTTCCGTACGCTACATTTGTATTTCTTATCCTATAGGCGATTTCGTTATCTAATGTATTACTGACGTTGCTACCGAGATATTTGAAAATATATGTATTCGTTAACTTTTCCTATCCAGATAGAAGTCGGATCTGTCGATCGCCGTATGTAAAATTTCTGTTTTTTTACAATTTACCACTAATTCAAATGACTGATAAGTTTTTTGTAGGCATGTGAGTGAGTTTTGCGGATCTTCTTTCTGTTCGCACACTAAAGTACAATCGTCGGCATATTGTAAACTTATAATCTCAAAAGATTTAGTTGCACGTTCGAATTTATACTTGGTAATATTGTATAAGCCGCCATCAAAATGGAAATTTACATGTACGCCTGCGTTTGGTATATTTTGTTTGAAGGCGTAGTAAATCATGCTCATGTAAAAGTTGAAAAGAATTGGTGCAAGTACGCAACCTTGCCTAACTCCTGTTGTAACATTAAACGGATCCGTGATCTTAGCATCGCAGATAACAGCTGCTTCCATTCCATCATGTAATTGTTGTATTAGATTTAAAATTTTTGGGGCACCCTACATTATTCAAGCATATCCATAGTGCTTCCCTGTTTACGGAGTCGAATGCTTTTTTAACATCGATAAAGGCGATGTACAGTTTTGTTTTCTGCTCCCTCGCTTTTTCTGTTAACTGTCGCATAGAAAAGATCATGTCCGTTTTGTACCTTTGCTGTCAAATGATGTTTTACAGAGTGGGATGCCACTGCCTTCTCCGTGATAATTAAAAATTAAATAATGATGAAAATTTTCTATGTCGCGTATCGAGTTGACAGTCGAGTACTCCAACAACTACGCTACCGCGACATTTATATATATATATATTGAGTTTATTCAGTAAATCTGTGTGTTATATTAGATTAAGATATATTTAGTATTGTACTATCGATATGTGTAATTCTGTATCATGGACACACTGTATCTCGTTGATGGGATCACGGATTTTTATATATTGAGATAGTTTTTAAGACATGCACGTGTTTCTTGTTATTTAGTACTAAGAATACATTTTTATAATATTAATAACGTAACATGGCGCAGTCGATTATTTTAAATTGTAATTTATTAAATTAGTTTAATTTAGAATGGAGATGGGTTTTGCAACGCCAAAAGAACTTGTTGCAGATAAAAATATAAGCCAAAATTGGCTTAAGTTTAAGAATTCAATAAAAAACTATTTAATTGCTACGGAAAAAGCAGAAAAGTCAGATTTAGTGAAAATTGCAATATTATTTTCCTGTATTGGTGATGAAGATGAAAAGATATATAATTCGTTTCAACTTTCGGAAAAAGAATCTAAAAGTTTTGATACAATAATATCTAAATTTGATGATTACTGTATTCCAAAGAAGAATGTAGTACTGGAAAGATTTAGATTCAACAAATATGTGCAACGACCAGATCAATCAATAGACGCATTTGTAATGGAGTTAAAGGATTTATCTAAGTATTGTGAATTTGGTGAACTAGAAATGGGCTTAATTCGCGATCGAGTCATTCTTGGTATTAATAATTTGAATATGCAGGAAAAATTATTGATAGAGCCTGATATTACTCTAGAACAAGCCGTTAAACTGATCAGAGCAGTAGAAATGTCGAAAGAACATTTTAAAGAAATATCTGGAGAAGAAAGGTTGCCGGATGAAATCCTTAATATTAAATCAAGATCATCGAAATTTAACGTTAGTGACCAGTTTCCGAATAAAATGCAACCAAATCAATATAATTGTAAAAAGTGTGGTTATAAACATGCAGCTAGTAACTGTCCTGTGTTTGGTAAAATCTGTAACGTGTGTGGAAAAATGGGGCACTTTGCCGTTGGTTGTTTCCAAAATAATAAAACTCAATACAAGAATCGTAATGAAGTCTTATATGTGGAATCGGTTCGCTCAACATCAAGTAATTTATGGTATAGAACTTTATCACTTAATAAAATGGTAAACATTAGATTTAAGTTAGGTACAGGAGATATCTCAGTAATTCATAAAATGGTTTATAATAAATTAAATAACGTTAAATTATATACAGATAATAAAATTCTCTTTGACTACAATAATAATAAGATTGATACACTAGGATTATTGTTTCGTAACTTGTAATACTATTAAAAATGAAGTACATAGAATTAAATTTTTCGTAACGACACAACCTAATCACAAATGTATTTTAGGCAGAGCTGATTGTGTTCGTTTTAACTTTATTAAATTAATTGAAAATATTGATGTAATTGATGATAAAAGTAAAATTATTAAAGAATATTCTGATGTTTTTTCTAATAACGTAACTAAACCGTCAAATAAAATTAAATATCATATTGCGTTAAAGAGTAATGTTAATTCTGTGGCGGAACCGCCTCGTAGAATTCAGTTTTCATTATACGACAAATTAAAGAAAACGCTAGATATTTATGAATCTCAAAAGATAATAAGTAAAGTTAATACGCCAACAGAATGGTGTCACAATTTGGTTTTAATAGAAAAAAAAGATGGTAATTTACGCATATGTTTAGATCCTCGTAATTTAAATAAATATGTTATAAGAGAACAACATTTAATACCTCTACCTGATGAAATTTTAAAAAATTTAAAAGGTAGTAATTTCTTTTCAACATTAGATTGTCATAACGGTTTTTTTCAAATAGAATTAGACGAACAAAGCTCCCTAGCATGTACTTTTAATACTCCTTTTGGTCGTTATAAATTTAATAGATTACCTCAAGGTATTTCATGTGCACCAGAGGTGTATCAAAAACATAATTTAGAAATATTTGGAAATATAAAAGGCGTTTATATATATTTTGATGATATAATAATTGGTGCTAAATCTAAAGAAGAACATGATAAGCAAGTATTAACTAAAGCCACAAAATGCAACGTAAAATTTAACAGTAATAAATTTCAATATCAACAAAATAAAGTTAAATATCTAGGTTATTAATAATGATTATGTAAATGCAATTTATAACTTAAAATCACCTTCTAATATACATGAATTAAGACGTATTTTGGGTATGATAAATTCTGTTTCTAAATTTATCCCTCAGGTAGCAGATTTAACAGAACCTTTTAGAATTCTATTACGTAAAAATATTGAATTTTTATGGAGCGATAGTCAAGAAAAGGCATTTACTAAAATTAAAGATTTAATTGTTAAAGATCCTGTACTAAAAATTTTTGATTCCACAAAAGACATTGTAGTACAGTGTGACGCCTCAAAAGATAATATTGGAGCTTGCCTTATGCAAGATGAACATCCAGTACAGTATATATCTCGTAGTTTAAGTGAAAACGAAAAGAATTGGGCTCAAATAGAAAAGGAACTATTAGCAATTTGTTTTTCATTTGAAAAATTTGATAAAATATTATATCCGCCCTGTTAAAATACAAAACAGATCACAAACCTTTAAAATATATTTTAAATAATCCACTACATAAAGTAACACCTAGATTACAAAAGATGGTAATGTTTTTATTAAAATATGATTTTACTATTGAATATATTCCAGGAAAAGATTTAGTTATAGCTGATACTTTAAGTAGAGATGTAAATAATACAGATAATACGGAAACACCTAATTTTTCTAATATTAAAGAAATTCATGGCATCGAATATGATAATTTACCTATGAGTGAAAATAAAGTAAAACAATTTCAGGATGCCATTAATAAAGATAATATATTAATAAAGATAATATTTGGAAACTATTATTAAATATATTAAAAAGGGCTGGCCTAATAAAAATAAAATTCCAGATAACGTAAAAATTTATTATAAATTAAGAAATGATATCTATTATCATAATAATTTACTCTTTCTTAACGATAAGATTATAGTTCCTTATGAATTACGTAATTATATATTGAATGTGTTGCATGAACCTCATATATGTATTGATAAACCTAGGAATCGAGCTCGTGAAGCTGTATATTGGCCGGGTATAAATGAGGACATAGAAGATTATATTAAATACTAAAATTTGTGAAAAATATCAAAGGCAGAATACTAGAGAAACATTACTTAATCACGATATTCCATTACGGCCCTTTTCAAAAATAGGTATTGATTTATGCGAAGTTTATAATAAAGTATATTTAATAATAATGGACTATTTTTCAAAATGGATTGAAATAATCCCAATAAAATCTAAAACAATCGAAGAAATAATTGATAACATAAAAATTGTTTTTGCTACTTTTGGCATTCCTAATGAAATTATATCAGATAATGTTCCGTTTAATAGTTATCAATATAAAATATTTGCTAAAGATTATGATTTTAAGTATACTTTCATAAGTCCCAAATATTCTCAGTCAAATGGGATGGTAGAGAAAGGAGTGCAGGCTGCTAAATTATTAATTAAAAAATAGTTTGAGGATAAATCCGATTTAAATCTTAAACTTCTAAAATATCGTAATACTCCTATTCAGAGTTTAAAATTATCACCAGCTCAGTTAATGTTTAATCGAAGATTACGTACTAAATTACCTATTCATAATAAATTAATAAATCCTGAGATATTTAAAGTAAAGAATGAAATTGAAGCACATCAGGCTAAGCAGTCGAAATATTATAACAGAAATGCTATAAATTTAAATCCTTTAAAACCTGGAGATAATGTAACATATTTCAATCATTCCACTGAAAAGTGGCAACCAGGATTAATCGTCAAGTTAGCTGATCAGCCTCGCTCGTATTTTGTTAAAAATGTATTTGGTAATTGTATTTAATCTCGGTGGATGCAAATGACCTTTGTAGTCGAGCGTACTAAAATAAAATAAATGTAAAAAAAAAAAAAGAAAAAATGTAATATCATTAAGCGTAATCGTATACATTTAAGGAAATCATTTTTAGATTATAATAAACCAACAATGGGTACGTTTGATATAGAACTTCCTGTCGAAGATGTACCTAGCGGTAATAATACTATAATAATAACACAAATATTGTAAAGTAAAATCTCTACTAGAAGTGGAAGAATAGTTCGCCGTCCACAATATCTAAACGAATATATTTAAAAGCGGGAGATGTTATATTAGATTAAGATATATTTAATATTGTACTATCGATATGTGTAATTCTGTATCATGGACACACTGTATCTCGTTGATGGGATCACGGATTTTTACATATTGAGATAGTTTTTAAGACATGCACGTGTTTCTTGTTATTTAGTACTAAGAATACATTTTTATAATATTAATAACGTAACAGTGTGTGTTGTTTATGAGTTGAATGAACGCAATAATATCGTACAGTTTACATAAATAATAAATCCGTCTTTCGCGCAGTGTTGCGAATAGGCATTTTCATCCAAATAATTTTAATGTAATATGTAACTAAAATTAAACAAATTTGATTCGATTTAAATTTGAAATATTAATATTATATTATATTATTATTAAATTATTTTGATATCATTACAACAACAATAAAAATATATTTGCATAGGTTATAAACGTAAAAGAAAATATAACATGTTTTACAAACATTGTGTACCGGGAACACCTTACCACAATAACACAGTAAGAAAATAATCAATAAAAGAAACCACAAAACGTTGAATGCTGCAGGAAAAAAGCAAACGAAAACTTACGGCTACAAAGTAAACAAGTTTTCTAATTCCAAATAATGCATGTTAATGTAGAAACTTAAGTCTAATTAGATACAAATAAAATACCGATAGTAATAACAGCGAAACCATGAAATGTACAACTTACCATTCAGATCGCCTACACCATCACCGTTGCTATCTTTAAACGATTTAGGGTACACGTTGTAAATTGACATCGATTTCCACCACGGCTGCGTCCCATTAGAGTCGCTCCACAACGCATCTCCGTCATTGCCGTGATTTCGAACTGCACGAATACGAAGCAAAATCGTGATAAAGATCACGTACGTAATTTTCTGCATGATTCCGATTAGAATGAACGTTTAAATCGAACGTCTAGCATTTAAGTACTTATTCGCGTTAGCGATAACGAATTGTTCAAAATACCCATTTCACAGACATTATGTCCAAGGTGCTTCTTCAGATTCCATTTATCATATATATATATATATATATATATATATATATGAGTGTATATATATTGTTGAATATATTGGAGAGTAGTGATTTTATAAATTATAATCCGAACAAAATCATCACCATTTAATCCCTAAAAGTTTTTATCAATATTTATTGTGTGTGCTTGAATATAACGTAACTGTCGAAAAGCTTCGCAATAAAAAATTTTTAGGATTAAATGGTTTTATGATTTTGTTCGGTTTATTTTATATATACATATATATATATATATATATATATATATATATATATATATATATATATATATATATATATATATATATATATATATATATAACAAGAAAATATTTTAATTTAAAAACTAGATACATATATTTACGCGATCGTTCATTGTGTGTACATTTGTATGTATGTGTATATTACATATGTAATAATAAAATATCCTGATAAGAGCACTCTTCAGATAGGCAATTTGAAGAAGTATGATGATATACTTGTATTCAAAAAGAAAAAAAAGATAAAATGTTATTTAGAACATCATGAAATTTTTAAAATACTTAAAAAAAGGTTCAATATAAGTTCAGTTCAAATTTGAATAAGATCCATCAACTTTTTTTATAAATATGTAAACATCAGCAAGTAACCCCCCCTAGGGAAACGCTGAACTTTATTGAGGTACACTTTTACCGCAGAAATATTTATATGATAAATTCGCTAAAAAATCTATATTAGTAGCATTTAACAGTTGAATACGTTTATTCTGATCATTTTTTAATTTTTACACTACGAAATCATTTTCCGGTTAGTATCTACCTAATTGTCTTATTAGAAAGCAGTATGATATTTATCGATACAGTAACAGTATAGGTATGTAGTAAGAATTATTCATTTTTTTCCTATTTTCAGCACATAGCCTACCACAGTAGTGGAGGGGACTAGAAAAAGTGTATAGCTCTTCTCACGTGAATCTGGCGGGGACCTATACAATGTGGTAAGAAATATGGAGTTTTGAATCAATTTAAAATAAATACATGTAATATAGGTGAATGGATATTAGAACGTTGCAAAATAAAAAAGAAAGCCCAATACGGAGATCAGCACTAATTACCCAACAATTGAAGAGATATAACATTAATATAGTAGCATTATCGGAAACAAGAATTCCAGAAGAATGAATAAAAAATAAACAATGTACAGGCTATTCAATTTACTGGAAAGGTGCTAAAGCTGAAGATAAACGATTAAATGTAGTAAGTTTTGCAATCAATAAAATAATGCCCTATATTATAGAGGAGCCGTACGGAATAAGTGATAGACTTATGGTCATGAAAATAAAGTTTCCATCAAGTTCTATTGTATCCATAATTAAGGCATATGCGTCAACATTGCAAAATAGTGATGTAATTAAGGATAGGTTTTACTATGATTTAAAGCAAGTAATTAATAAAACTCCACTAAATGAGCGGCTTATAATACTCAGAGACTTTAATGACCGAGATGGAAATAATTGTAATATATGAAAAGGATCGATTGATGCACATGGATTAGGTAAAGAAAATAGTCATGGTGAGCGTTTACTTTAGTTTTGCTCACAAAATGACTTAAGTATTGCTAATACCTTTTTCCAGATGAATGATATGTATAAAAGGAACCTGGATACACCAAAGATCAGCTCCTCAGCATCAACTCGATCAATACGACAAAACCATAGAGCTGACTGCTTAAATACACAAACAATGAGAGGATCAGATGGAGACACAGATCACATATTATTAAGATCGAAGTTTAGATTTCCAGTCATAAAATATCACCCAAACAAAACAGTTAAAATACAAAAAACAAATAGTACTAATTTCCTAAAGGACAGAAATGTGCTAAAAAAATTTGGGTTGTAATTGAAAAATAACTTACAAAAGAACATGCTAAATGAAATGAGATCTGTAAAAGAATTATTGGATCATATAATATAATGCATAAACTCAACATGTAAAAATGTTTTATGCTATAAAAAGAAACGCTTGCAAAACTGGTCAAATACTAGACGTAAAATTGCTATCACAGATGCATCTGGAGCTATAATAAGAGATAGGAATAAAGTAAAAATTAAATGGAAAGAATACTTTAAAACATTATTGAACAATTAATCCTCGATAAATTGAAAAGTACTAAATGACTTAACTGTAGGACATCTCACCTTATGTGTAAGAAATTGTACATGGCATTAAAAGGCTGAAAGCAAATAAATCCACTGGGTTAGATTACATATCAAGCGAAATAGATATAGTTGGTAAAAATGTGCTCATAGCATACTTGTAGGAGATATGGGAAAGTTCAACTGTGCCCAAAGAATTTAAAGATGCGGCTGTTTTTATCGTTTATAAAAATAAAGGAAACAAAATGGATTGTTAAAATTATCATTGGTATATCACTTGTTTGCACGGCCAGTAAAATCCTGAGTTTAATTCTGCAGCAACTCCTGCAACTAGTAATGAATACTTACCTCCCGGAGGAACAGTGTGGATTTAGGCATGAGCGCAGCACAATAGATACGGTGTATGCCATACAGCAAGTTATGGAAAGGCTAGAGAACAAAATAGAGTTCTCTATATTGCGTTCATAAATGTCAAAAAGGCTTTCTATAGGTTTAATAGAAATCCGCTGTGGCGATGCTTGGAAATAGCTGGTTGCTTATCAAAATTTGTTTCAATTATAAAACAGCTGCATAATGGCATGAAAAGCTCGATAAATTATAACACCGAACTGGCATAACCTTTTCTCGTAACGACCGGTGTGAAACAAGGGTGTGTGATTGCACAGTCTTTGCTTAATCTTTATATGGGAATGATTTTCTTAACATACAAACGAAAAATTGAACAAAGAGGTATAAAAATAAGATATCGTTTTGATGGGGGATTATATAACCTACAAAAATTCAATGCGAGCAGCAAGACGGAAATGTTTGTACTGCAAAATTTACATTATGCTGATGATTGTGTTATACTAAGTGAAACTTCTGCAGAATTACACTAAACTGTCTGCATGATACATATCGGGATTATGGATTAAGTATAAACACAAATAAAACAGAAATAATGATATTGAATGACACGGAAGGAAATTTTTATATAAACGGGTCGAAGTTAAAAATTGTCAAAAGTTTCAAATACCTTGGAAGCATAATTAGCGATAATAGTTAACTAGATGTGGAAATCGAATATAGATTAAAAAATGCAATGATCGCAGGCACAAACTGGCGCAACGTGTACTTAGGAATATAAATTTACATATTAATACGAAATTAAATGTTTATACAGCAGTGGTATTATCAATTTTGTTATACAGTTGTGAGACATGGCTAATCAGAAGCAATCAAATTAAAAAAATTGAAATTTGTCAGATGAGATTGCCCAGACAAATCTTAAGAATAACATGGAAAGATAAGATCTCAAATAAGATAATTTTGAAAATGACAAATTGTAATAAAATAGAACAATATTTAACCAAAGCTCCGCTAAGATGGTTTGGCCATGTTATCAGAATGGATAACAACCGCATACCGAAGCGATTATTATATGATATATTACACATTGGTGTACGATATTGTTTTTTTTTTTTTTTTTTTTTTTAATGATTTATAATACTGCGAGCTGTCCACCAAGGACATTTAGCAGTACGTTTAAAATGATTGAGCATGAGGGGACAAGTATCCAGCGATACCTACCCGATTACGACGACCCTAAACGAGATTCTGCGGTTTCTGACGTTTTAGTCTCCTTGTGTCACCGTTGGTATCAAGCAATCCCCTAGCAAAAGTATTCGGGTGGCTATCAAGTCTTCTTGCGTGTCTTTTAGCGTGAACTTTTATGACCTCGGCCACATAATCTATACGTAAATCTCGATGCAACGTTAGATTTGTTACATACCAGGGTGCTTTGGTTATCATCCGAAGAATTTTATTTTGTGACGTTTGTATTATTTTCAGGTTTGATGGTCTAGCACAACCCCGAAGTTGCACCCCATAGGTCCAGACAGGCCTTAGAACCACCGTATATATTAAACGTTTATTATCTGTCGTTAGTACACTGTTTCTCCCTATCAGCCAGTACATTTTTTTAACTCGAATATCTAATTCTTTTTTCTTCATCTGTATGTGATGTTTCCATGTTAATCGGCTATCCAGGTGTAATCCTAAGTACTTAACCGTTGATCGCACTGACAGATCGGTGCTATTAGCAAAATTAAGATTTAAAGATGTGTTATAAAATTCCATCAAAAAGAACGGTATTAATCCAAAGAAAAATAAGACTTGGGAACAATGGGCATTGAATAGAACTGAATGGAGAAAATTTATCGATGACACAGTAAGATTAGCAATAAAAATCCACAAAAGAAGGAAGAAGGAACATAGCAGATCAGTATGAATGTGCACACTGCAGTTATAAATCTAATTATATAATTGGATTAATATCGCACATAAGATTCAGAAATTGAATTATTTAACAGAAACAGATATCATTAGAAACGGCACTCATACTCGGCAACGAGTGAGTTATAATAAATTAATATATATATACATATATATATATATATATGTATGTGTGTTTACATATATTACGTAATTCTGTGGCCGCGGTTTACCACATCCTGCGCAATGATGTAATTGCTGAGGGATAGTTTTTTAGATGGTAACAGAGAATTTAGCTAATATAAGGAATTAAATAAGTTAACCTGTGGTCGAAGAAATATGTTATAATTTATTTATATATTTATTTTTTTTTTTGGGCTTCCATACAGTTTATCCATGTCTGTATATTATGGAATGAATAAGAAAGGGCTACTTATAAATTAGGCAAAGTAAGAAGTAATGTAGGGACGTGTAAAATGAAATAATGATACCAGAATCTAAAATATAGGAGTATAGGGCCGTATATACTTCAGCATTTTGAAGAGCTAAGAGAAATGCAATATTTATAGGAAACGGAACTTTAAGGCTCTGAAGAGCTTGATAAAATGCAAGGCGAACATTACTATTATGAGAACACTCTAGGATAACATGGTCTGCATCGGCCACTAAATGGGTATCCATAGGATGAGAGCAATTAGGAGAACTAATAATTTTCAACTTGTGTAACGAAGCAGGAAGGCGACTACAGCCGAGTCTCAGTCGACAAATGATAGTAATAAAACCCCGCAATTTGATCGTTTCAACTTTAATATTGTACAACCATGGATTAGAAGGTATGTCGGGTAGAATGGATTTATAATGCTTTGCAGTAAATGGATCGGACGACAGATTTTTCCGGTATTCCTTATGCGCATATTTAATGTACGCTAGCAGATCTATAGGAAGAGTATAAAACAAAAAAGTCCCTAATGTAACCGTTGAAGTGACTAAATGATCAGCTAGATTATTACCATGGATACCGCTATGCCCGGGGATCCAATCGGTGTATGTAATTAGAAATTTTGTAAATAATTGATGGTAAACGAGAGTTGGGGCTGTGAGTGGTGTAATGCCAGCAAACAACTTTTAGAATAGGAGAGGATCAGAAATAATTTATTATATTAAGAAGGTAACGTTAATTTTGTTCAGATATTACGTCGTTATTCAGTTTAAAATTATAGATATCGAAGAATGTACGTACAAAGATACGGAGTTCAGAGCGGAAACAGGATAGCTACCTTAAATTTTCGTACGATGTAAATTTTTCTAATTGAAATAAATACGCGCTATTATTTACAAAACCAAAAAAAAAACAAAAAAAAAACGAAAATTAAACTATAGTCGAATGCTTATTTCTAAACCCAAATTGATTATATGGCACATCGACAACCAGTTTTAATCGTTTTAGTAGCAATTTTTCGTACAATTTCTATGTTGCAGGAAGCAGTGAAATTAGACGATACGAGGTCACTTCTTCTGCAGGCTTTTCATTTTTAAGCAACATAATAATCTGTGCTGTTTTGAAACAATTTGGTACATATTCCAGTCGTAAACATACGCGACAATTCTTTTAAAATGATTGGATGTATATCATCGAATCCTGGAGCTTTTTTTGGATTAATATTTGTCAAAATTTCTTTGCTATTTCTATAGGTGTAATATACTTAAATGTCACATTGTTTTTATATACTACTGCAGTATTGACGTTCGATTGAATATCATGCGACTGTAATATGTTTGACAAGTGTTTTGCAAACAATTTCGCTTTATCATCATTAAATCTAATCCAGTTACCAAATTGATCCTCGAGAAGAGTAACCTGTACCATTGGTCTCTTTATTCTTTTTGTGGCTTATTCTCTATCTGCCAGTGGACTAAGCCCTTCAAGGTATAATTTAAAAGTTTTTCTTTTGATTTCTTTTATTAATTTATTTAGTTTATTGTTTATTCTATTAAAAACATTTTTATCTTGCGGATTGTGCGACTTACTTATGCCATATTCGTCTGGCTCGTCTACGTTCCATAATTAACTTCCGCGCTTGAAGAGGATACGTTACTTCTTGGCAAGTATTAATTCTGGGCTCCAGAGTTGCAAATTTAGCAGCTGCACGAATTGCTTCGTTCAAACCACTAGATCGCATTTCTAAATCTTCCGTACTTTTAAACTTCACTTTCAAGTCAATTGCTTGATCGAGGTCCCAATCGGTAAACTTATTTGTAAACGTAATTTTTTTAACTTTTCGTATTACAGTAGAACTGACCGTGAGCAGTATAGGAGAATGATCTGAAGTTAGATCTTCAATATTTTCTACCTGAATATAATTAGTAGCAATGCCTTTTACTACGTAAAAATCTAGCAAGTCAGGTTTTTTCCTTTTGTCTGTAGGCCAATAGGTAGGCTTGCCTCCTGAGACATAACTACTATGACTGTTATGTATCGCTTCCAATAGTTCTCTGCCTTTACTATGTGCTAGGCTCTTGCTTCTATTAGGTACTTTTCTTGATCCCCAAGCTTCGTGCTTAGCATTATAATCACCTCCAATTTTATATCGTGGACCATAATAGTTAAAGAGGTGTTTGTATGAGTCATTTTTTACGTTGTGTTTAGGTGGAAAATATTTACTATTGCGCCGTTATGATTTACTGCAACAGCTGTTGCTTGTGCATATTCTGTAAAATATTCTTTTTCAAGAACATGCTGTATATTACTTATTATTACTGCAGATCCTCCATACGCACCGCCATCAGGGTGAGGAGTATGATAAATAGAATAGTTACTTATCTTCGGACAATTTCTACTTGTGTAATGTGTTTCTGATATCAATGCGAATTTTACAATCTTCTTTTACGCTTAATACGCGTTTTTTGCTGTTGCTCTCCTTCAAGCTTTCTGAGGCGCTGTAAAATTGACGTCATTTCTTTTTTTATGTTATCTAAAGCTGCCATAATATCCGCAAGCGACGGCTCTTTTTGTTGAGTATTATTTATATATTCTTTTTTTTTTTTTTTTGGTGCCGCGGATGATACACTTTTTTGTTTAGTATTGACCTTTGCTACGAGGCATATGCCAACACAAATAACTTCGCTTTAGCGGGGGCCATCTACTGATTATCACGTTTCTCTGTCGCAACCGGTATTTATTGTATCGCAATAACAATCTGATAGTGTAATGCAGAACAATAATAACGTTAATCGAAAATTCGCCGCATTATCATCGTATGAAAATCCGTCATTATATCACGTAAACAATTATTCTACACAATTTCCGCCGTTAAAACAATTTAATGTCTGCGATAACAACCAAGAAATGAATGTAACTGACGGTAATGAGACAGATACTAGCACAACACAAAATGACAATTCGCACGACTGGCAAACACGAGAAAAACTAACAAACGTCATTCAACAGTTAACAATAATAGCAGTCACAAATTGCCAAAATTAACTCATAATCGTTACGAAGTGCTTTCGTTAGATGATAGTAACGAACAAATAAATTCGCAAACTATTGTTCCAAAGCCGCCACCGATATTTATACGCGGGGTCGAAAATTATCAAAAAATGAGACAAAAAATAGATCACATAATTCATAATTCCGCTTATCATGTGAAAGCTCTGTCAGATAGAGTCGTTAAAGTGAATGTGCACTCACCAGAAGAGTATAGAACGTTGACAAAAGTTTTTAGAGAGGAACAGGTGATATTTACACATATCAAATGAAACAAGATCGCACATATAGAGCAGTTACAAGACATCTTCATCATTCAATAGACCCCGCGATAATTGTAGAGGAACTGACACTAAAAGGATTTCAGGTCCGAAATGTCCATAATATTCGTCAGCGTCATACCAAATTACCGCTTCCTTTGTTCTTCGTTGATTTGGAACAGACAGAAAACTGTAAAGAAATATTTAATCTAAAAGTGCTATGTAACACCCTGATTAAAGTAGAACCACCTAATAAAAAGTCATCGATCCTTTAGTGCCAAAACTGCCAAGCGTGTGGACATACTAAGGCATATTGCACTCGGCCATCGATATGTGTCAAATGCGGAGCAGGACATAAAACTGCGGAGTGTAGAAAAGATTCAAAGCTGCCGGCTAAGTGTGGACTATGCGGAGGAGCCCATCCGGCAAACTATAAGGTTGCGAAATTTATCAGAAGCTGGTTCAAGTTAAACAGGGGTCTACGAAAGAAAGAAGAGACTTAGCTCAATCTGGTCATCGTCAGTCAGACCTTAGCTATTCCCATGTTACAGTAATCCGAATTCAAATTCAAAATTACACCAAAATATTTCTAGCATAAAAGTACCTCTTGCGAATTTAAATAAATCAAAAATTATCGCCAATTCTGTGTCAACTAATCTTAATATGATGAGGCAGCGGAACTGTCCACAATTTCTGATCAACTTACGAGTTTTCTGTCAGATTTCAAAATTATATTCTAGCAACTACTGCAACAAAACAGTACAATTCTGACAATGTTAACGACTGTCATTAATAAGTTAGTAAAATGATGGCTGGGTCATTAACAATAGCTACGTGGAACGCAAATGGCTTAAAAAACCGTAAGGCCGAAATTGAGTTATTTTTAAGTTCAAATTTCATAGATGTATGCTTAATTTCCGAAACACACTTTACTGAAAAAGATTACTTCAAAATTAATAACTATTCAACCTACTGCTGTACACATCCATCAGGCAGCGCCCGAGGTGGATCAGCTATCTTAATAAAATCAAACATAAAACATCATGAACTTATTCATTATAGAGAGGAGTACCTACAGGGGGACCACCATCAGTATAAGTACGGGCGTTGGTGACTTGGTTCTGTCGGCAGTGTCCTCCGCGCCACAAATTAACAAAAAAAGGAGTGTCTATGTACATTCACTCACTAGGTACTAGATTTATAGCAGGTGGGGACTGGAACTCTAAACATACAGAGTGGGGCTCTAGGCTTACTACCCCCAGAGGCCGAGCACTCAAAAATATTTTAGATGATAACAATGTGGGTTATATTTCATCAGGGGAACCAACTTACTAGCCAACTGATCCTTGTAAATTACCCGATCTGCTAGATTTTTACATCGCCAAAGGTATATCACAACAATACAAAGATATCAGCCCTTCTATCGATCTTTCTTCGGATCACTCGCCAGTTATCTTAACCCTGAGCGACACCGTTATCCCGTAAAAATACTCCGGTAAATCTCTATAACTCTAGTACAGATTGGGAAGCCTATAGAGAATATTTAGAGACCAACTTAAACTTAAAAATTCCGTTAAAGAGCAACGAGCACATCGACGACGCTGTACGTTACCTTATTCGCGAAATACAGACTGCAGCTAGCTTGAATACACCCGGCAATAATCGAAAACACATAAATGTTAATAATAGTTATCCTAAATTAGTTAAGGAGCTTGATTGGAGAAAAGACGATTACGGAAAAAATGGTTTCAAACTAGATATCCGCAAGATAAAACTTTGTTTAATAAAAAAACGAAACACCTGAAGAGATTACTTTCGGAAATCAAAAACGAAACCTTTAATAATTTCTTATCCGCTTTGTCGCCATTGCCTGTGGATGATCATTCCCTGTGGAAGTGTTGTAAAAATATTAAAAAAAAACGATTACAAACATACCGCCGATAAGAACTAACAGTGATGGTTGCTGGGCCAGGAACCCGAATGAAAAAGCTGAAGCATTTGCTAATCATTTAGCGAGTGTCTTTAAACCAATACAGGCGCTCCATGCAAGAAAATCCGCGTTGGATACTGATAACATAAGCTCGTCTATGTAACTTACCTCATCGGTGCAGCTTAATTATACGACTAAGTTTACGTCACTTCAAGAGGTGAAAAGTACCATAAAGTTCTTAAAGCGCAACAAAAGTCCAGGTTTTGACCTGATAACAGCGAAGTTTCTTGAGGAATTGCCTCGAAAAGCTCTAGTGTTGCTTACATATATGTGTAATGCCATAATTCGCTTAAACCACTTCCCGATGTATTGGAAGTTTGCTCAAGTCATTATGGTTCCGAAACCCGGGAA
This sequence comes from Coronaproctus castanopsis, assembly GCA_032883995.1. Lineage (NCBI taxonomy): Eukaryota > Metazoa > Arthropoda > Insecta > Hemiptera > Monophlebidae > Coronaproctus > Coronaproctus castanopsis. The sequence continues at coordinate 193,931,524 of CM065053.1, forward strand.
GGACCCGCACTGTGTGTCCTCTTATCGGCCTATATCTCTGTTACCCATATTGCCAAAAGTAATGGAAAAATTAATATTAAACAGGCTACGCCCCTATTTAGATTTTAATAACGTAATACCGAATCATCAATTTGGTTTTATGAGACAACATTCCACAGTGGATCAATTGCACAGGGTAGTAAATATAATTGAAAACCGTCTAGAAACGAGACAGGTTTGTACGGCGGCGTTTATCGATGTTGCTCAGGCTTTTGACAAGATGTGGCATGAAGGCCTATTGTTAAAGCTGAAATCATTACTTCTTATATGCAAGATCGGTACTTCCAGGTACGTTATGAACACGCGCTCTCTGAGATTCATCTTGTTCTAGCAGGTGTACCGCAGGGTTCGGTCCTGGGGCCTACACTGTATTTGCTTTACACCGCCGACTTCCCCATTACTAGTGATGTACACGCGGCTACTTTTGTAGATGACACTGCCTTACTCTCATGTAACACAGATCCGAACATTGCCAGTAATAACCTACAGGAAGCATTAAACAGAGCGGAACAATGGTTTAAAAAATGGAAGATAGGTGTTAATGAGAGCAAATCCGTTAACGTTCAGTTCACAAATAGGAAGGTTATAGTTCCACCTGTTAGAATCAATAACCTCACAATGCCTATTCAGCCGAGTATTAGATATCTAGGTATGCACCTGGACAGTCGATTGACATGGCGGCACCATATAGACAAAAAAAAAGAAGGAACTTAACATACGGGTTAGAAAAATGAATTGGCTCTTAGGCAGGAATAGTGTTCTCTCATTGACCAATAAGCATTTGGTATATACAGCAGTTATAAAGCCAGTCTGGACCTACGGAATAGAACTATGGGGTTGTGCAAAAAAAAACAATATAAAGGTGCTACAAACGTTTCAAAATAAAATATTAAGAACAATGACAGGTGCACCCTGGTACATAACCAACACAACCCTACATAGACACTTGAATATTCCATATGTGTCCGATGTTATAAAGCAGTACGCTCAAAGACATGTACTTAGACTGGAAGGCCATCCTAATACCTTGGCTCAAAGATGCTGAACACCTCCAGTGACACCAGGTGGTTGAAGCGTAATAAACCTCTGGACCTTGTTTAAGGTAGCAGCTGCTGGGTGAGCACCACTGTGTGCTTCTCCGTCACGTTATTACATGGTCAAAAATTTTGCTAAATGACCTAGGGAGTCAGATTGTAAAAAAAATTAAAAAAAAAAAACTTGCTTAAAATTGTTATCCCAATTTACATGTAAAGCCGATTGTTTAGGTTGGCTGCTACATATTTAATTGTTTGTGTATTTGGAGACTCGGCAGCCTAAATTTAGATTGTCGAGAGGACATCCAATAAATAAAATAATCCATGTTATAATATATGAGTAAGTGGCGTGCAATAAAACACGACGACCACGTTAAAATCTTAAAACATTAAAATATCATAAATCTTGGTTTCTAACACTTTAACAGTGTCTATTTATTAGAATACATTATAATTTTGACGTTTACGACGGACATAATACATTAATCGATGAAATAGAACGTTATGAATTTGATTCCACACGACGGCATTATATTAACCGGAATATTATAAATTAGCGGTCACGAAGACCATATAAAATTAAAATTAAATTAGTAAATTATTAAATATCAATCAGAATATTATAAATTTTGCCTCAACACAACGTATTAAATACAAATATGTACGTTATGTATGTATATATGTATACATATATACGCGTACAATTTTTTTGCGTAATCCTATTTCTTCTCTCGCGCATACGCACACAGCTATCCATTATTTCGTTCAAATCTTCGCTGCACAAAGGAGGATGTATGTGCGACGTAAATTTGAGAACAAAAACATTTGAGTCATTGCCACGTCAAGTTAAACATAGAGTATAGTGCGTTCCTTTTCTTTGTGAAACTTGCACGAAATCGTGAGTTTATTAAATAAGTGTTTTTTCATTATGCGGTAATTAAGTTTAATATATTGAATAAAATTTATATTCTATGATATTGCATTTTATACCACCTTTAAATTTCACGTCTTCCCTGCGCCCTGGGACAGAGGAAATCGTGTTGGTTTTTTTTTAATAATCCGAGCCATTTTGCTTACATTCTGTATCCATACCTCATTATATCACTAATTTTTGACAAAATTAATTATTGGCCAAGTACCAATTCTAACCTTGGCAAGTAGTTATTTTAACTTAATAATAAATTAAATTTTTAATATTTGGTATAAATCTGATCAAAAAAGGAATACAATAATTCAGATAATTTCAATTTACAACCCATGCTTCATAATAAAATAATAACTTTATTCGAAATAAGAAAATAATTTTTATAAATATGTGTGCTTGACTATACATAATTCTTAGCATACACAGATGAGGATAATTACGTTAAATTACAAATATGATAAAATAAAAACGAAAATTGTCACAAGTACTAATAACGAATTTTTAGGGTGTGTCAAATCGTAAGTGCCACTCCGGTGAATCCGTTCCAATTAAAAATCGCTATTAAGTTTGTTTCTTGTAACACGCTCACGTTCACACAATGTCGTTGAAATATTATCGAAGAAAAGCATATGATTGGAATTTACCCGTGAAAGTGAACGAGGGGGAGGTATTTTAATCGAACTGCTAACACCATAAACATTCCGTAACTAATCGATTAAGACAAATCGTGCCGGTCAGGTGGTAAACAGTTTATCAAACATATTCGGATATTGTTGATTCTTAAAAATAATAATAAAAAAAAAATCAGATCGGTAATTAATTTTCTTTATTGTTTTATAGGTTTTTACCGTTTTGCAGCCTATCTTATAAGTAAGTACTCGCATCAACAACACGTGAATAATTTATTGCATCGCGTGTCGACAAATTCGAGAACCACTTGTTCCACGGACTTTTATGGCACCGGGACCTATGTCGAAGGCGATCATATTGATAGTAGTTGGTAAAGCTGGGATCGTTATCAAAAACACCTAAAATATATAACGAGATGTAAGAGAAAATAATAGACATTTATTGTAAGGAAATAATGTAACGTATAAATAAAATCGCTGCAATCAGAGATGGATTTTCATTATAAATTAGTCAGAAAGAGATTAATCGAACAATCTAATAATACTCGTTTTAACTGACCGAAATTTTCTTGTCGAAACAAATAAATAAATTTATTACCTGCTGCACAACTTTGGTAAAGAAAATCGTGTCCACAACTCTGTGAATGAAAAATATGCCCTTTGAAGTCGAATTACAGAGTTGTTTTATTCTTGTTTATCAAATCGAAAAGTAAGAACATGTAGTTATGAATTCGTTCTTAGCATCGAATTACAAGTAACGATGTCGGAAATTGTAATGAAAATATGCCAGATGCTATGTAAACGCAATAAGTCGTAATGATTTTTTGATTACTTTTTTTTAATAACATTATGAAAAAATCTTAATAATGATTTCGAAATATTTTCTAATTCCGTACAAAAAACTATCACGCCATGCTCTATCAAGGACCTGGGCGACATCCAAGGATATAAGACGCAAATCATGCTCTCCTTCAAAATCTGATTGATTTTTATTTTACCACCCCATTATCAAAATATCTAGATCAAAAGAACCAAATCAAAAGATTCAGATCAAGATAAACGGATCAAATGAAAAAAACCTGATCAAAAACAGATTATATAAGCTGAAACAAACGAACTGTATTTAAAGAACCAGACCAAAGGACCGATGATCAAAGGAACCATATTAAACGATTTTCTTCAATGTTACTGGACAAACGATTCGCATCATCCTATTCCTTATAAGGATCTGCACTGTATATTTACATAAATATGACGCAGTCTCTGCAAAGTCCCTTGACAACCTTACAAAACAGCTACTAAAACCATTCATAACCTGCGAGGAATTCAATGCTCATAATCAACTATGGGGATCCAAGGATATGAATACGCAAGGAAGAAAAATTGAAAAATGGATTGACGCGAATCACTTAATTTTACTAAATAACGGCAAGCCGACTTACTTTAGTGTACACTCAGGAAATTTTTCTATAATTGACTTATCCTTATGTAGTCAACGGCTAGCACATTTAATGAAGTGGGCTACACTCAACAATCTACATGGCAGTGACCACTTCCCCCAAGCTATCTATACAGATATCATCAAAATATCCGTCACCTAAACCACAGACTAGACTAAGTTCCTGATAAATCCGATGGAGATGGGATTCCGACCAAACAGAAACGCTATAGATTCCTTGGTCAAGCTTCAACAATATATATGTGACGGATTCGTGAACAAACAGTATACAGTGGTCATTAGTTTCAATCTCCAGAAGGCCTTTGACCATATTTGGCGATACAAAATCCGACAAAACTTAGCAAAATGAAAAAATTGTGGTCAGCTCGCAAGTTTCATAAAAGAATTTTTGAACGACAGATCATTCCAAGTGAGATTAAATAGTGTCATTTATGATACAAAAATATTAGAAAATGGTACTCCTCAAGGGTCCGTAATTAGACCAACGCTGTTCCTTATCGGCATCGATGAATATCAAAGCACCTGTTCAGCACAGCCTATTCGCAGATGATTAGATCATCTACCTTTCCGGCACAAATATCAAAAATATTGAATCAACACTCCAACACATAGTCAATAAATTTGTCAAATGGAAAGCAAGATCTAACTTACTCGGCAGCTAAAACAGTATGTGTCCGGTATTCAACAGCCTCTTCCACCCACGTGCAACATTCTGCTTTACAATGGACCAGTGAAAACGGTAAGTTCGTTTAACATACTGGGAATGGTAATCGATAGGAAATTATCATAGATAAACCACATTCAATCCTTGCAGATGAAATACCACAAAGCGTTGAACGTCCTAAAGATTGTGGCACATACAAAGTGGGATGCAGACAGAAAATCACTCCTACTTCTCTATAAAATTCTGGTTCTTCCAAAAATGGATTACGGTTGCATATTATATACTAATTCAAACTCCAACATTCTTAAAAAACTGGGTTCAATACAAAATATTGTGATGCGTCTTATCACAGGAGCTTTAAGAACAAGCCTGGTAGGAAGCTACTTAGCAGAAACGAATTTACTCCAACTTAGTGATCAAACAAAATTGCTTTCATTGAGGTATTTTATCAAAATCTGGTATCTTTCTCATAATTACATTGCGAACGCCTCAGCCTACACCGAACGTTATAGATTAAGAACCCGTTCACCAAGGTCATTAGGCACGCACTGTAGAATGTTCTGCAACAATCTTAGTTTAGATATCCGAAGCCTCGTAGACTTAAATCCGCCTATTTCAACTGTGAAACCAGCATTACAACATATCTCCGCTAAATTATATCGAATCATAAAACTACCCTGGCAATCCGAATGGGAACAGATGATATATATATATATATATATATATATATATATATATATATATGTTAATTTTATCATGCAATATTTACATTTGTTTGATAATGAATTGAAATTAATTGTCTGTGTGATTCTCTCTAATTTATTCAATTTTATTTTATATTGCGTGGTTAGTGTGGTGAAATTAATTTTCTTGTTTTTTTGGTCAACATTATTATTTTTATTTATTATTATTATTATTATTACTTTTTATTTATGTATTTATTTATAGACGCTTGACTGCATGGTCATTTGCGTCTTAAATACAGGTAGATGCTAATTTATCATACATTATTATTATGTAGTTTGGTAGTTTTAAGAATTTAATCAACTTTTTAATATTGTTAATATCATTATTTATTTATATATATATATATATATCCCCGCCGGGGAAGTACTCTGTACCTCTCCGGGCCGGAGTTCTAACCGGAACGGGGCGCGTCTACAGGTGGCGGATAGTGGAACGGCCTATAGATATGTAGGTTAGCTGCGAATAACCAATAAGCAGTCGCGGACCAAGAACGTCCACTGGCGGAAAGCCTCGTGCAGGTGATTCCAGCTAAGGCAGAGTAAGAAGATACGAGGATGCAGATAGGCAGCTTGAGAAACTGTCTACTAAAAGTCTGCATAAATCCTAGGACTGTCTTCTCCTCAGCGGATCTAGGTCGCCGTAAAAACATTGCACCGTTACCTCTTCAGTAACAACCTGCTGCCTTGCAGGCAGGATTTTTATCTACAGGCTAGGTAGTCACGCCGAAATAGTGACATCCCCTTCCTTTTATCCCCTATTTCCTTTTCCTTTCTTTTTATCCTTTTCCTAACACCCTGTGTCTTCTCTACTATTCTATTTTTCCTGCCAACGAGATCGTACCAATCTCTGTGGGCCAGTCGTCTTGGCTTGCCTTGCCACAGGAGCACCTATGGCAGCACGGAAGCATTCTTGCGCTAGGGCTTCTGTGTTCCTTTTTAAAGCGTCGCTACACTGTCTCTCTTTCATCAAACTTTTTCCTCCCCTGTTATGTAAAACTTCAACAAATGTGGAAAAAATATGAAAAGAATAGGATATATATATATATATATATATATATATATATATATATATATATATATATATGCAAGTGTTCTTGGAATCAATTTATTCATTCCCCCCATCAGTGTTCGTACGGTATATAATATTATCACATGAAAGTTTAAGAGCGTTATTTACATTCTAATAAACAAAATATTTTGCCACTTGTTCGGAATATGATAAGTAAGCTTTTTACTGATTTAGGAGATAATTTATATGTATATATATTTATTATTATTTATGTATTGGAGAGTAGTGATTTTATGAATTAACAAAACAAAATAAAAACAATGTTAATACTATATTTTATTTATTGCAAAGCTTTTCGATTTTTACAACATTTTCAAGCGATACAAAAACTTTACAAACAAATTAACAGAGATATTAATAAAAACTTATCGATTCATATTGATTAGCTAGATGTGATTTAATTTACTACAAAAAATTTTATATTTACAAGAACATTTAATTATAAAACCGATTTTAAAATTAATTATTCATAAAAATTTATCATATTATTTAATAAATTATTACTACTTCTATGTTTTATAATTTTCAGTTTTTCTAATAATTTTCTTTTTTTAAATTTATATTCTATGTGTAACATTTTTATATTATTTGTAATGTTTTCTGTAATATGTTTTTCTTCTATACAGTGTTTTCCATAAAGTGACTTGTCATCATTTTCATTTTTATATGAACTAAACTAGTTTCTCTTTGTCTATTATTTATTTGTCACCCTGCTTCACCTATATAAAACTTTTGTGCAGTTTATTCTGCATACTCCAGATTTTTGTAATACACTATTCTCCTCTATTTTAGTGTTGCAAATAGATTTAAATAATGTTTTTTATTATTTATTGCTAGCATGATATTGTACTTTTTAAAGATTTTTAAAAATTTATACGTGTGTGTTCTATATATTTAACCCCTGTCTACACGCGCAACGGAGTGTGAGTCCGTATTTTCGCATTTTTGTAACCACTGAATAACAAAGCACATATGGAAGTTTAGTCGGTCAGTAGCTTCCTAGTTAGTCTTAATCTGTGGTTTAGTGCAATTCGTGAATCAGTATTGTTTATCGGCCATTTGTTATAGACGTTTGTTTTATTCTACGGACTGAGACTCTGTTTAATTTTGATATTCCAGAGTAAGACTCCATGCGCGTTCATTGACATTTTATAATTTTATATCAGGTAATATTTCATTATAATAATTATGATTAGTCTATTCAGCCATTTTTAACCGTCTGTTTTCATTTGTGTAGAAATGAGAATACGTGTTTTATGTTTCATTTTTTGTGTAATTTTATTTATAGAAAATGTCTCGACTAACTGATAATGAAATACGTCGTCAACTTGAGGAAGAGGAAGACGAATTAGGAGATTCTGATGATTCCGATGACAGCACCGAAGATATCCTTGATGAATCTGAATATAATTCAAATAGTGAGTAATCTGATGACGAAGAAAATATCAGTTGTGTGTACCTATTTTTGTTGGACAAGATGGAACTTCCGAATGGTGTTCTAGTCCAAATCGAAAAATAGGAGAATAAGAAAACGTCTTTGTGATTTTCTTCGCTGCCTTCCTGGTGTTCTTTCTTCAGCTCAAAGTGCTGATAGTGCAATAAAAGCATTTCAACTGATTAGAAGAATTTGTCAAATTTACAAATATTTATATAGCAAATGTTCGTGGGAATTATTCTAGACCTAGAGATACCGTGTTGAACCGAAGCGTGTTTAGGTCTTCTTTTTCTCGGAGGAGTTATGTAGGTTTCGCACACCAGCCTTTTGGATCTCTGAACAAATGATGGTTCATCCTCACTATGGGTATCAATCGTTTTAAATTTTTATTAAAGTGTTTACGATTCGACGATATTTTTTCCAGAAATGAGCGAAAATTAACAGATAAATTAGCAGCCGTTAGGTATCCTATTGATATATTCAACGCCAACTGCAAAAAAAACATTACAGTTTGTCTGAAAGGGTAACGATTGATGAAATGCTTGACGCATTTAGAGGTCGGTGTGCATTTCGACAGTATATCCTATCGAAACCTGCAAAATATGGAATTAAAATCTTTGCCCTAATAGATGCAAAAATGTTTAATACGAACAATGTGGAAGTTTATTGTGGGAAACAACGCGAAGGTCCCTACACATGTGAGAACAGCCCCTCAAATTGTAAAACGACTTGTACAGCCAATATCCGGAAGTGGCCGTAACGTAACATTTGATAATTGTTTCATGTCATTTCCATTGGCGCTAGACCTACTGCAGAATGAAAAGCTAAAATCAGTAGGCACTATCAGGAAAAGTAAAGCACAAATACCATCGTTTATGAAACAAGTAAAAAATCGTCCCGTAGAATCCAGTATATTCGCGTTTAGAAGAAATTCTACCCTTGTATAAGCCGAAACAAAATAAAGTTGTATTACCACTTTCAACATTTCATATAGAATGAAATCGAGGATGAATGTATTTATGCAGGACGTAAACCCGAAATAATTACTTTTTATAATGACACTAAATCGGGTGTGGATATGGCGGATGAAAAGAAATGTGCGTATTCCGTGGCAAGAATAACACGAAGATGGACATTAACAATTTTTTTTTTTTATTTCTGAACATTGCTGGAATAAATTCATATATTATTTACAAGGACAATACTTCACACATAGCAAGAAAAGACTTCCTAAAAGTTCTTTCAAGAGAACTTTTAAATGATTACTTGCGAAGGAAAGCCAGGCAGATGTGTTTACCAACTGTGAAAAAGCTGCGAATTAGTGAAATTTTAGGAATACCACCAGATCCACCAAAACCAAAAGAAGAATCCCGTGGTAAGTGCTCTTTCTGCGATTATAAAAAAAATAGACCCACACGATTCAAATGTAAATGTTGTTTAAAATGTTTATGTATGGAACACATTACATCGTATTTATGGTGCACGTGCGGTTGTGTTACAGGGTTCATTGATTCTAAATAATTATCTTGTTTTTTATTGTTTTGTAGAGGACTGTTATTTTTTGGTTTGTTCCATAATTGGTCTACTATATTCGGATTGTATTTATTTGCTATGGCAATTTTCTTAATGATATTCTAATACTTGGAAGCTAATTAAGATCGGCATCTGGAATGTCCGATGACTGAACACGGCTGGAAAGCTTGCTGTCGTTGAAAAGGAGATACTTAACTATGCAATAGTTGGCATATCAGAGACTCATTGAAAGGGTCAAGGACATTTCACCAGCTGTAACGGGAATGTCATTTACTTCTCTGAAAAACTTAAACAGGTCAATAAATGTAGTAGCTATCATCGTTAACAAAAATGTCAAAAATTCAGTTATGGGATATGAACCGATTAATGATCAAATAATGATGATCAAAATAAAAGCAAATCCGGTAAATTTAAACTTAATACAGGTTTATGCTTCGACAAGTGCTGCAGACCAGGATGGATTTCTAGAGAAAACAATGAGGAAGATACCAACACGGGAATTGACTATCCTTCTTGGTGACTTTAATGCCAAAATTGGTAACACTACGCAGGATCACGATCTACGCAAGGTTGTGCGGAAAATTGGCCCTTGGTGGCAGAAATGAGCAGGGTGAACAACTGATACAGTTTTGCATAAGCAATAACTTATTCATAACCAATTTTGGATATTGTCATCATTCTAGACAGCTGTACACATGGTGTTCGCCGGATAATAAATACCGAAACCAGATGGACTATGTTCTAATTAAGGCACGGTGGAAAACATCAGTCAAAGATGTTAAAACATATCCAGGAATAGATTGTAGTAGTGACCATCAGTTTTTATCAGTAGAGCTAAAGCTGAAATTAAAAAATATACAACGGCCTAGGAACAATATAAATAAATTGTACCTAAAAGAGGATGAATTATACAGTGATAGAGCAATAAAAAACCTGTAAACAATACGCACATATATACACAATAATGAGTGCGCAGACACAACATGGAACCGTAGAAAATTGGTCCTTGAAAAAGCCAGTGGTGGAATAAAGAAACCAGCACGTAAAATAAAGACATGGATATCAGCTGAAACATGGAAGACAATAAGTACGCGTAAAAAAATAAAAGGCAGTGGTATGAAAAATGAAGAAGCTATTAATAGATATAGAGAAATAAATAAAATAGTCAGACAGCAGTGTAGAACTGATAAAAATAAGTTTATAAACGACGTATGCAAACATATAGAACTAAACAAAAACAAAAATGAAACGCGTGACATGTAAAATAAAACAGATAACAAGAGATTTTCAACCACAATCCCGAGTAATAAGAAATGAAGATGGCAGAATTGTACTCACAGGTGAAGTAGAAATAAGATCCAGATGGAGGGAGTACTGCAGGAAACTTATGGAGGGTAAAGAAGATAGACCGATAACTGAAGATAGACTGATAATTAAAGAAGCAGCACTAGTAAGTAAAGAACCAAGCATACTAAAACATGAGGTTCGTGCGTCTATAAAAAAATTAAAATGCTTCAAATCATCGGGAGAAGACAATATTGTTGCAGCAATGTTTTACTGAACTTGGTGATGTAGTCGTCGATCTTTTACACATAACATGCCAAAAGGTATAGGATACATGCATATGGCCAAAAGACTGGACTAAATCTATCTACATACCAATCCGCAAGAAAGGACCACGAGACATTTGTAGTAATTACAGAACAATAGCACTGATATCTCACGCAAGCAAAATAATGTTGTATATTGTACCACAAAGAATTAGAACATACTTAATACCTCAGATCTCACTTGAACATACGGGCTTTATGCCAGGAAGAGGAACTCGGGAACAGATTTTAAATATTAGACAGATAATAGAAAAGTGTAGAGAATTTAACGTTAAGATCGTGCTGTGTTTTGTTGACTATAAAAAGGCGTTCGACTGTGTAAAATGGCAAAAAATGTGGAAAATACTTGTAGAAATGGGAACGCCGCTACACTTAGTACGACTAATTAAATCGTTATATAACTGCAGTACCGGTAATGTCAGAATAGCTAATAGTTTAACAGAAAGCTTCACAGTAGGAAAGGGTGTCCGCCAAGGCTATATATATTAAGTCCAATCCTCTTTAATATATGTAGCGAATGGATAATTAGAAAAGCCTGTGAAGACTGGAACGGTGGTGTAAAAGTTGGAGGAAAACAAATAAATAATCTAAGATACGCAGATGATACCACCTTAATTGCCGCATCAGAAGATGAAATGTTAAAATTTCTAGATAAAATAAAAGTCATAAGTCAAGAAATCGGAGTTGAAATAAATAAAACTACAGTAAAATTATGATTATCGATAAACAAAATAAAAACAACCATATACAACATATTGGCGATCTACAAGTGGTAGACGAATATATATATCTCGGGACGATTATTACCAGCAGATGAGGATGCACTGAAGAAATTTAAAGGCGGATTCCAATGGCAAAGAAAGCAATGTCTAGATTATTTAGAATTTGGAAGAGTCACGACGTAACTATGCTGACGAAAATACGTATAGTGAATACATTAGTGATGTCAATCTTCCTCTATGCGTCGGAATGTTGAACTCTCAAGGAAAAAGATGTTCACACCATAGAGGCGTTTGAAATGTATTGTTGGAGGCGGATGATGAAAATAACATGGACGGCAAAGCGATCTAACATCTCAATATTTCAGGAGCTTGGAATAAATATACGGTTGAAAGACATGGTACAGCAAAGGATTATTAGTTATGTAGGACATATTTTCAGGAATAATGGTCTTGAAAAGCAGATTATACAAGCAAGATGGAAGATACCATGAAACATAGTGGATAAGATTGGTCGATGACAGAGCAAAATGGCGCAGAATCGTTCAGCAGATCGGTTCATAAGACTCACGATGCTCGGATCAAGTGATCGACGAAGAAGAAGAAGTATGTCAGTATCTAATATATTATTGTTAATATTAATATTTACATATAAGAAATTTATATTTTTATTATCTATTTCTACTGTAAATTGAATGTTTTATTAAATTTGTTTAATTACAAATTTATTTAATTCATAAGTTTTCAACTAAATAATTAATATATCATCTACATATCTTCCCCAAAATTTAATATTGTTTTTAAATATATTATTTTCTTGAGATATTATATTTTCTAGTTTATTCATATATATTTCTGCTAAAATAGGTGATAAAGGTGAACCCATCATTAACCATTCTTCTTGTTTGTAATATTTATTGTTGAATTTCAAATAGTTTTGATTTAATACGATTTTTAACAATTTTATAAATTGATTTTTATGTTATACATTCTATTATTTCCAATATATATGTTATAATTTCATCTGTTGGAATATTATTATATATATATATACTTATATCTAACGATATAGATATATCATGATTATTGTTTTATTTCGTTTAACATCAATTAATTCTATATTATTTTTAACATTAAATTGTGTTTCAAATTCACAATTAGTTTGTAAATATTTCATAATTATTTATGAAACTTTATAAAATGGAGCATTCATACAATTAACTAATGGTCTTATTGGATTGTTAATCTTGTGTAGTTTAATTAAACCTGAAAGAATTGGCGCTTTTGGATTCATTTCTATGAAATTGAAATTCTTGAAATAACTGTATAACTTATCATTTGTTGTATTACTTTCTTCTGTAGTACTTCCATTTACTGTTTTTATTTATTCTCTGATATATTCATTAAATCTGTTGGTTGGATTCTTAATTTTCTTAAATTTATTATTATCAATAAATGTTTCCATTTTATCTGAATAATCATTTTTCTTTATTACTACTATAGAATTACCTTTATCCGCTTTACTAAACATTAAATTATTATGCTTCAGTTTTTCTTTCAATTTATTTAAGGTTTGATTTGATCTTTTTGTTGATTTTTCTTTTTACTATTTTGTTTCATTTGTAATAAAATATTGCTAACTTCTATCCTTAAATTATTTTTCAAATTTGGATTAACATTTTGTATAATATTTTCACTATCTATTGCCATTTCTTCCATTTCTTCTTGTTTGAATATTTTGACACTATTTTTATCTATATATTTTATGCCTTTGTTAAGAATATTTAAATCATCTTTTGTGAAACTTATATCAGATAAATTAATTACACGGTCATGGAATTTACGAAACTGATGTTTCTTCTGAAGGCATTGTTTATCAGTTAAATTCTTCAGTTTCTTGTTAACTATATCACTCTGTTCTTTTGTTTTCTGTTTGATGTAATTGTTTGCTAAATTTGACCTTACTAAATTTATTACTTCATCAGTAAAATAACTTATAATATCTTCCATTAAGCTGTCTTTCATTTTATTAAATACCTTAAGAATTTTATGTAAAATTCTTTTCAAAACACCCTTTGCACTGTCGTGATCAATTCATGCCGAAAATAACGTTCCAAGCAAAACGCGCGCTCCTTCTCTTTATAGAATGCTATGATAACCGGAACGGGACGAAAACGAATCTCTCTTGTATACACCAAACGCGGTGCACCTGGTTTTGCGTTGTAGCAGTGTCCAGACTGCGCTATTCAAAAAACAAAACCGGTCGTCTTCTCTGAGTCACCTTATGTATGAAAACGGTGTATACTTGACCAAAACCGCCTGTGAAAACTTGCTGTTATTGACGGACAACATTTTTTCTCGAAAATTAAACCAACCGAAATAAACTTGTAGGCAGTTTACGTTCGTTTTAATAAACATGCGTAAGCCGTATTTCTGATTCCCAGTTTGGATACCGACGATTCTTTTCCGATAGAGCAAATACACAGAAAATTGCTATTGTGAGAAAGGAGGTTGTCGTTGGGTCATTGATTTCATAAATTTAAATTATTGCTATATTTTTCCATACGTATACGCAAATACGTTTGGAATTTTCTTTAATATACACATCGTGTACACGTGTATTTCTGTTCATCTGTAAGATGGATGTAAGTACATTCCATTGTAGCGAGTGTATCTTGTGTGGGAATACTTTTTTTTTCTTATATTGTATATTACAATGTTTATTGTCAGTGACTGTATGTATGTATACATGTATACGCGGTGTATAAGCGTTTTTTTTTTTATATTACTTTCATGATTTAATATCGTATTTTTTTTTTGCAGTTCAATTCGGTTGTATACACTTCTATTTAATTATTTATTCTCAGTGTTCGCACTGTAATTGGCATTAGCTGTTATGTGGACCATATATATATATATATATATATATATATATATATATATATATATATATATATATATATATATATATATATATATATATATTGTATATATATATATATATATATAATATATATATATAATATATATATATATATATATATATAATATATATATATATATACAATATTCTTCTCGTTTCGTTATCCGATCCGAATGTCCCCTTATTTGATGCAAGTTACAAGACGTCGCCATTTATATCGATTCTGCGCTAGATTCATGATTTGTTGTGTGTCTAATCTACATAACCTTGTGATTTGATCATTGTAGCGACTCGTCGGTCTACCTGGACTCCTTTTTCCATTAACCTTTCCTCGCAGAATTTTTTTCTCCAGCCCATTTGCTCGTATTACATGACCAAAGAAGCTTAACATGCGTCTTTCAATGGATGTACTAATTGCTCAGTGGGTTCGATTTTCAGTTCTTTTAAAACAGAATCATTTGTTCTGTGAGCCGTCCATGGGATCCTCAAAATTTTTCGGTATTCCTTCATTTCGAAAGCTTCAAGCTTCTTCCTCATCGATTTATTAATCGTCCAGGTTTCTGAGCCGTATGTCGCTATGTAGAAAATTAACGTTTTAAGGAGTAACAATTTTGTTGTTTTAGAGATCTCATGATTTTTCCATATACAATTGAGTTTCCCAATCCCGACATTTGCAATAGCTAACCGTCTCCTTATTTCTTCTTCTGATCCACCATTTTTGGATATGCACGCAACCAAATAAATTAATTTATCTTTAATTTCAATATCAGTGGTTGTTGGATTTTGTTTTCTTTATCAATGATAAGCATTGGACATTTATGTTTATTCAGTATTAAACCAGCCTCTTTCCCAACCACATATATTCTTGATAGTAATTCAAACAATTCTTGCTCCGTTCTGGTTTTGAAAGTATTACTTAACCATTTAATTTTCTTATATAGATCATACGGTTCATTTTTCGTGTCACAAATATCTATTATGTAATTGTTCCTATCTCTTTGTATTTCTTTATTTATTAGTTTATTAAGATCCTCATAAACATTTGAATCTGTTATGTTATTTGTTTTCCCGTTTTTTATTTGATTCCTCTCATTAATTAGTTCGAATGTTTCCTCGGAGATCCACGGCTTCTTTTTTATTTGTACTTCACTGTGGATTTTCTTCACAGTTTCATGAATCACTGATCTGAATTCTCTCCATAATTCACCGGCCGTTATATTCTTATTTTCGTACATATGAGGAGCTTCGTTTAGTTTGGCCTCTAATTGCGTTTTAAAATTACTATTTGATCTCAGGTTGTTAATTTTTTTTATCTCCGGCTGTTTTTTTGTTTTGTTGAAACTTGAGACATACCTCATTTACTAAAGCCTTGTGGTCAATACCACAATCTAATCCTCACATCTTTTATCGAAGATCTCCACCTTGTTCGCAAAGTACATAGTCTATTTGGTTTCTGGTTTGTCCATTTGGTGATGTCCGTGTGTAAAGTCGTCGCTTGTGATGGTTGAAATTTGAATTCATTACAAAAAGGTTGTTTTCTGAACAAAAATCGATTAGCATTTCCCCACTTTTGTCCCTCCTAAGCCACATTTAACGACAGTAGATGTTAGATTATCATCGTTTTTGGTGGTTCCTATTTTTGTATTAAAGTCACCTATTACTAGTAATATTTCTCTGTTAGGAACTTTTTTTTTACCGTCGTGCGTAACTCATCATAAAACTCTTCCATTTCTTCATCTGACCCTTGAGTTGTTGGTGCGTATATTTGAATAATATTTATATTTACTGACTTCCCTTTTATTTTCACTGATACAATACGACCACTTATTGTTTCATATCCTAGTAATGCCGATGATATCGCTGAATTTATTATTATCGCAGCTCCTTTTACTGATTCGTTTTGATTGCTTGAACATTACTATCAAGTTACCGCTGGTTGATACAAAATGTCCACTCAGTTTCCAGTGCGTGTCGGCTACGCCAACTATCGCTATTTCTTTAGTAATATCCTCTACTATACCAAGTTTTCCTTGATGGTTAAGTCCTCTTATATTCCATATTGCTGTTTTTGTTATTATGGTTTTACATTTATTCTTCCCTTTAACATTACCGGTAGCATATTTTCCATAGAGAACCCGTTTCTTAAATTCCTATGGCCGGCCGCACATTTCACACATACGGTCCCGGTACCGTAGCACCGATCGCCAATCGGTTCGCATGGCAAACTAATTTCATTATTTATGTCTTGCATAAGGTTTTCATGGAAAGTTTTACACGGTAGGGCTCCTCTTATTTCATGTTTTGAACAGCCGATCCTAACCTGGGGAACAGACACTGACCATTAGCTGCTCCACTGGATACATACACATACACACATATATATGTGAGAGAGAGTGTATATATATATATATATATATATAAATTTATTTATTTATTCTACCTCCCAAATGGGCGACGCCAAGGTAGATCGTCCCTTGACCACCTCCTATCCTTACAGAGAGAAATGTTAACTGCCTTTGCTGCAAAGGAACAAATATATTCTCTATTCTTTGACATTGAGAAAGCATATGAGAAAGTGAGGCATAACAATCTTCTCACAAAATTAAACCGGTTGGGGATAAAAGGTAATATGCTAAAATACATCACAAATTTCTTACACGAGAGGATAACTCAAGTTAAAGTTAAGAATACTCTTTCTTTTCCACTGCCTACTCCAAATGATCTACCTCAAGGTTCCCCCTCTTTTTATAACATTTGTTCATTGATTCAACCTCCATTGTCCATACGATTATTTTTTGATGACATAAATATCTTCTCATCCAACAATCCCCTAGTTGCATAACAGCTCATTCAAAAAACACTCACTCATCTTAAAAATTGAACCATTGAAAATGGGTTATTATTCTCCCCTTCAAAAACGCACCTCATACAATTCCACAGGAAACGAAACATAACACCTTCCTTATAATACCCACATAAGTTCTTCCAAAAAGATAAAATTCTTAGGCCTTCTTTTTGACCCACAGCTGACTCATATAACACAGCTCAAAGCTAAATGTTTGAAATTATTAAACATTCTCAAGTATCTCTCCAAACCATCCTACAACTTACATATCAAAATACTTACAAATCCATCATTCTTAGTAGACTAAACTACGGGTGTGAAGTTTACTCTATAGCACCCCCAAAAGGTACTACAATGCCTAGATCTCATACACTATTCTACTCTCCGACTAATTCTCTGCGCTCACCGCACATCACCGACTATGAGCATGTGTTCCTTACTAAGGATACTCCCACTACATAGAGAATATCTAACATTTAAACTAATACTCCGTTCCATCCCTATACATGACTCTTCTCCCAAATTCCCATTTGATCCTATTCCTCGCCTTACAGCTACTCTAAATGATTTCAACATAAATTACAGCACTTATAATATGACTAACTCAAATTATCTAACTCATCCCCCTTGGAAAGAGAATATACATACCAATATAATCCTCCTGCAATATAAGAATATGGCTAAGCATGAGCTCATTATGAAAGCAAATAACTTAATAAATAGCAATTTACCAGCATGCTATGTTTTACTGACGGCGCCAAATCCTTATCCCATTCTATTAATAGCCCTGCAGCATGTGCATTCTCCGTTAACAATTTATGCTATCCAATACGACTGCATGATTCTTGCTCTATATACGATGCAGAATTATACGGTATATTTTTCTGTCTTCAGCACTTACTCATAAATCCCGGTGACACCAAAACTTTAATCGTTACAGACTCTCACTGCATACAATCTCTTCTTTACAAATTATCACAAGATACAGATCCAGTATCCCTCTTGTGGGTTCCAGGTCATAAGGGGATTTTGGGGAATAAATTACTGGATAGGGCAGCCCATTCTATACTATGTTCCCCTAAAGCCTATAAAGCCCCACCATGACCAGTAGTAAATACAGCCCTCAAATACTTCTTCCACCACAACTGACAACAGAAGTGGAATTCATACCACAACTTTCTTTTCGTCATCAAATTCAATATAGGCTTGTGGGAACCACCTGCTAATTTATGTATATATCGGTAATTCTTTGGGGAGCACCATTGGATGTTGACTCCTACAAATCGCATTCCTCCGACGAAAGAAATTACTGGACAACCTCCATTTAAATTAATTGTAATTAAAAAATAAAATCAGATCACAGACGTTCTTCTTCTTGTTTCTATTTTCGATTGTTACGCATACAATCCGCGAAGTAAATTTAAATTAATAATAATTTTTCGTTTCATTACGCTGCTTCGCTATCTATCGACAATAATCGTAACTAATAGGAAACCTTTAATTATTCAATACACCACCGATAGCGCTGTAAACTTTCGACGAAATTATTTTCTCCGCGTAACATTTCCATTAACCTTTACCCTTTTAACACCGTGATGGTGTCCTAGTAATCATGTATTGGGGTTATTAATAATAAAAAGTAGATAAAACCGAATATAATTAAAACGAATCGATTATTAACGTAAAACAGAATAATATTCATTAAAAACGGATTTAAAACCGTGTATAGGGACAATTCTATTGTACTGGAAGAAAATATTTAGATCGATGCACTCGGAACGGCAATAATAACAGTCTATTCGGCATTTGTTTAGCTTATGGTATTAGTCGTTATTAAAAAACATTACAAATAGGAAGCAGCTGTACCGATTGTCGCGATACCGATTTGAATTTAATTCAACGATTGAAAAGGGACGAATACGAACACATCAGCAGGTCCGTCGTAGAACAGGGATATAGTAGTCAGATTAAAGAATAATCGATGACTGCAAAAAAAAAACTCGTTTTATATACATATATATGTATGTATACATAACACGTGGTTTATCCGTTGATCGATGACCGTACGACTTCGAAGGATTGAATTTGGATTAAATTTAATTTGAAAAAAAAACCTGGACAACTTAACGATGCAAAAAACAAAAACTAACATTAGATTATCGCAGATTTGCCGAAATATCGAATTCGCGCTAAATTATTCGTAAGCTAACGTATATCCTAACAAAACGAGCTAGGACGTACAAATGGGATTAACCCAGTTCAGTTGTATACTACTATCGAATTGTTTTTACGGAAAAATTAATATTTCGATAAAATAATCGAAAAAAAAACCTCGAAATGTGAAAATATAAAATGATATTTCGCGTATAATAGCGCTTTTTAGATGACTAGATAATTTTAAAATCGTTATATGAACATTTTTAGATTTGAGAAACATTCTAAGTTAACCGAATGTCGCTTATTATAAAAATAGAAAGTTTTTTTTTAAGCTTTAAAAATTTCCGTACCACATAATGGACACTATCCACGGCAGGTAATGGGAAACCATCGTAGTAGCTGAATCACATGGTATAGGGCAGTAGCTATGCCATTATTGGTCTCTGACGATAGAAGAATACCTTTTATAACGGCGGAAAACCAAATAGTCATAGACAACAATCAAATAATAATTCAATTGGCCATGATACTGCCACATGGAAAGCAGAGAGACCCTACCATGCTTACAAGATCCCACGAACACTTATACATGAACAAGAAAGATAAAATTATCACGCTTTGCGAACCGATTGGAAACTGGCGCAGAGAAACCAGGTTCGACTGTGTGAAATGTACTACTGACTATGACGGACTGGGCAACCGGGCTGTACATAAAAAATATGGTACAGGAAGGAAGGGTGAGAAGAATCTAACCATGATAAAAATCAAATGTTAGAGGACTAAACCTACAGATAAATTAGCAATAGTCGAATCACTGGAATTATGGAAACACACTGGAAAACTACCGGACATTTTATAACGGGTAATTTGCCTCAAGTAATTGTCAAGAATCCATAAACGGTGTTGCTTTGATTGTGAATAAAAATGTTAGAATCGCGGTTTTAGGATATAGAACAATAAGTCATCGTATTGTTAGCTTAAGAGCAAGACCCATGAACATTAACATCATTCAAGTATACGCACCAACATCACAGGCAACAGGGGAAGAGACTAAAGAATTTTATCGAATACTTATAGAAACGTTAAGAAGTATTCCAGTCAGAGAAATACTGCTAATAAATGAGGACTTCAATGCAAAAATCAGTAACACAGAGGAGGCGATTGATATTAGAAAGATAACAAGTAAACATGGAGCAGGCACTAGAAACTTTCGAGGAAAGATACTTTTAGACTTTTACGCCGAAAATAATCTATTTCTGGCTCACACAAATTACAAACATCATGTGCGCAAATTCTATACGTGGATATCACTAGATGGCCAATATAAAAACCAAATAGATTACGTCTTGATAAGGAAAAGATGAAGACTTCTATAGGATATGTTAAAACATATCCGGGTATGGACTGCGGGACGAATCATAACGCACTTATAGCATAAATATAGCTTAAACTAAACGAATGGCTAGCAAGGCAATTACACTAATGAAGTGGAATCCAGCTACCACTAAATTATATGAAGAAAGAGTTAATGAACAATTAAGAAAAGACATAATGTGTAAAAAGGAGTTATTAAACACTGAAGAATTATGGAATAAGTTCAAAACTATCATTACACAGCATGCGAAAGATTCAAAATATAAAAGCAGACCAAAAAAACCATGGATTACATCCAACACCTGTCAGATGATACAAGTCAGACAAAATATGAAACAAAAAGGTATTAATACTAGCGAGGAAATTGAAAGATATAATCGGATATGCCATTCAATTAGACAAAGATTGTTTAGAGACAAAGATGAATACATACATTCAGTTTGCAAAGAAATCGAAACACGTGAATAACAATGAAATTAGAACATTGTTCAAGAAAATCTCCACTCTATCGGGAAATTTCAACCCTCGACATTTACCTATTAAAAATGAAAATGGTGTAATTATAACAACTAAATCAGAAATAATCAAGTGATGGAGGGACTCTTGTACGTCCTTATTCGCGGCTGAACAAAGTGTGATAAATGAAGAAATGATACCAGCACAGATTTCGATACAATCAAATATTATGCGAAATGAGGTGGAAATAGCAATGAAAAGGCTACATAACAACAGAGCTGCAGGATCGAACAGCATTGTTTCTAAAATCCTGAAAACGACAGCGGATGAAGAAATTACCATAATACATAGGACATATGGCAACATCTGGGTAAGAGGACAATGGCCGAAAGGTTGGTGCACGTCAATATATCTACCTATATATAAGAAAGAAGACAAAGAAAATTACCAAAATTATAGAACCTTTGCTCTAATACCGCATGCAAGTAAAATCCTGTTATACATAATCCAGGAACGCTTACAACAATATTTTGTCCCTCACATATCTGAGGAACAGCCATTTGTACGAGATAGAGGCAGAAGGGATTAGAACCTTAACTTCAGGCAAATGATCGAAAAATTTTATGAATATAATATACTGGAAATATTTTGCTTTTTGGTTTACAAAAAAAGACTTCGATAACGTTAACTGGGATAAATTGTGGCAAATATTAACGGAGATGGGAGTTCCTAACCACTTGATACATTCAATTAAAAACTTATATATAAATAACTCTGCTTATGTAAGAATGGAATCAAAATTATCTGACGTATTCCACATAGAAAAAGGAGTCCGACAGGGATGTGTACTTTCTCCTCTATTGTTTAATGTATATAGTGAATGGATAGTGAGGAAAGTGACTCAGAACTGAAATGGTGGTATATCCATCGGCGGAAGAAAAATATCAAATCTAAGATACGCTGATGATACGGTGCTGTTGGCAAATACAGAAGCAGGAATGAAGAAACTATCGACCAACGTAGAGTTAATTAGTAAACAATCTGGCTTAATACTGAATAGATCTAAGTGTTCTCTAGTGGTGGTTGATTATTAACTTTATATATAAATTCAATAACGTAATTTATGGAAAAACCAAATTTTATTTACAGTATTGAATAATTAGGATGTCTGCATTAGTTTTTTCAATAGAAAAATAAAAAATGAATGTTTGGTACTTATAAACCCATGCGGGTAGACATATATCGCACTGACGTTGATCTATCTTTATTGTTTTAAAAAACATTATTTGAGTGGCGGCACCAAACCGATGTTTGCAAAGGGTCTCTATTGTATACTAATTATTAATAAGTGGATCCATTAATTATTACTGCTCGTTAAGATAATCTACTAATTGTGTTGTAAAAATCAAAATAAGACTCGTACCTCATATGTTGTACATATGCGTCTGTATATGTACTAATCGGTGTATCTTCCTAGGCACCACACGTACTTATTTATATGTATAAGACAAATAAATGA
The DNA here is from genome assembly GCA_032883995.1 of Coronaproctus castanopsis. Lineage (NCBI taxonomy): Eukaryota > Metazoa > Arthropoda > Insecta > Hemiptera > Monophlebidae > Coronaproctus > Coronaproctus castanopsis. Next base: position 193,954,660 of record CM065053.1, read on the forward strand.
TATAGATATGTATATATCTATATATCTATATATACACACATACAATATATATACATATATATATATATATATATATATATATATATATATATATATATATAAAGTATAATGACCCATCAATTCGTAACCCCTAATTGATTCTGGTTAATCCGAATATTGTTAAAGGAGCCAAGACCGTGCGAGCAGAACGCTAATAAATTTCCGCTGTTGCATCACGAAGTTTAGCACATTGATGAGACCGTTAACAGGTCATATATGTATAATACACGTGGATTGATAGATATAAATATACTATAGATTTAAGGTTATTATAAGGAAGGTTGTCTCAATCAACGGTGTTTGTATGTAGTACGAAATGAGTGTAAAAATCTTATTTTGTGACGTCACTGTGCGACCCAAGTCAGTCATCATAGTGTTTTATACAGTTTGTTGTGCCCTTCGAATTGCTTCCCGTATGTGTTATTATTATTTTTTTTTTTTTCTATATTTTTATTCCGATTCTGGTATATTTAACTTTTATTACTTTATACGTACACAATTAATTATTTAGCTATACGTCAGTACACAGATACTCAGTTATTCACTTTCCGATTTTTATTCATTATATAAATTGAGCGTTTAATTTTGCATTGTTTATATCGATAGTTTCCAATTATAAGTATAGCTTATTAACATACAACAATTATCATGCCAGGGCAACGTTGAACAGTTGCTACTTGTAATAATAGCGCGGTGAAAACTAATAGACTAATAAATCACTCGTTTCCCGAAAATCCTGAAATTAAAAAGCGATGAGTTAATATTTACGCAAATGAAGCGGCAATTGAAATCCGAATTTATGTCGTATTTGTTCGGTTCATTTTTTAGAAACCGACTACGAACGCGATTTAAAATTTCAAGAAAAATTCAGTCCGTCATGAAAATTCCCGAATAATGTATCAAAATCAGCACTACCGAAATTAGTAATAGAGAGCAGCGATTGGAAAAAAGGGAACAGTACTTTATAATTAACGACATTCTAATTGAACACGACTTTTCGTCAACTGATAAAACTAATGAAAATATTAAGACTGATCTTCATGAAGAAGAATTAAATTACCTCTTTGGATGTATGGATAAAAAGTTAAAAGAATTTCTTGAATTTGGAATGATTACGTCAACGAAGTAACCTTCTGCTTCACACTGTTGGATTTAAAACTTATCATGTGAAGGTTTATATGAACCATCTAAAATCGGAATAAATGGGGTAGATTATTAGAAGACAAATTTTTAAATTACCACGGCATTGATAGTACACAAAAGGAAGGGTGTGTACTAAATAGCCTTGTTAAGAAACTGTCAAATGGAATTTCTACAATTCTAGGAAAACTCATACACGCCTATATAAAGCAGAGTACGTTTATTAGAATTACGATATTTAAATCAAACGCGGCAGATACATTTGAACAGAAAACTGTCGAAAAGAGGAAAAAACTTAATTAGGTTAAGTGGAAATTACGAGAGATATTTTTTACGTATATGTTATTTATATTTAATGCTATTCAAATCACAATAGCACGCCAATAAACTCAATTTATTAAAAAATTAACAAAACAAACGTAAAAAACACCAACTAAATAGGAAAATAATAATTGTTATATTAATGCGTGCGCGTGCTAAGTAATACCGTGTATTTGATTCTGGTCGCCGCACAGTTACGTCACAAGAGAAACTAGTTACTAGTTTTTTACCTTGATTGAGACCACTTTTTATACATATACCTTGCTATGGATTGACATGAGTAAAATATATTACATATGTCTGGATGTATGTATGTGTGTGTGTGTGTGTGTGTATGAATTAAAAGTATATCATATTTATAGATAGGTGATATCGCTTGGGGGGGTTCTCCTCCCTCTCAGACCAGCCGGTATTTCAAAAATGAAAATTATACATTAATGCGCGCCTTTTAAAAAGTCATATTTAAGTTTTTTGTCTTTTTTAATTTTTGAAATCAACTTGCCCAATATAGAAAACGAAATAATTATCGACTGACAGCTATTTATCGTACGGAATTCGTCACATTTTTACTAGGAAATAATTTGTGTCTCCATGATACTCCACTAAATACAACAATTGAAAAATTTCCCGATTTTTTTCCACGTTTACGACCATAAAGCAAATAATCTGTTTAATACACGAACCGTTGTTAAATTATCCAGAATTTTATTCATTTATATTGATTAATTTTTCATAAAGCCCGATCAAAAAAAAATTGCTGGTACGAAGTACGAGACGGAGTGTAGGATTTCCCTTTAAATAAGAAATACTGTGCCTCATGTAACTTCTTCTTTTTATACCACCTCCGACCGAAGTTTGGTGATTAACGTTACCGTTCTGTCTTTGTTGTCGCATACCTCTGCGAACTCTGTACTTATCTTGTACCACCAATACATATTAGCTCCCCGCGAAATATTTCTCCACCCTGGCTTCCCACGTGACACCGTCAATACCAGTCCGGTTATCCTATTTATATTACCGTAATATATTAATTTTCTGGCCGGTTGCATTTGTTTAGACATTTTTCGCAGCACATCTTTATTGATAACATCTGTGCGGAATCTACAAAATACGGCGATCACATTTCTAGCGTTCCGATCTTCTTTTCAAGCGTGAAAGTGAGAATCCAACTTTCCATACCGTAATGAGGCCGTAGTTTTAACTGTAGTTAAACTTCTCTCCGGGTCATCAGATTTTTCGTATTTAAATAGGTCTTCTTCGCTTTTTCTACGCGCGAATCACGATCGATTGATCGGTTTTCTCGTGAAACCAGGTTCCGACATACTGAAATTTACGAACTCCGTCTATCTTGATAATTTACTTTTAATTTAATTTTTAATACGGCTCTAGTATCGCTCCTTCTGTTGTATTGCTAATCATTTTGTTTTGTCTATATTTCTTTCAAGGCTATATTCACCGCTTACTGCGTCGACTCGATCAATCTGTAATTTATCAATGTTAACCCCTACGTAACAAATAAATTACACGCGTTTCGAAACGTCGCAATAAATAATTAATAACTCTCTCGTAAAAATCTACTCCTTCTTTCGCAGCTATCACGAACTGTGTGAAATTCTTTAAGTTCAATTAACAAATATTATTTACTATATCAAATTCGCAACAGTAAAACCGGATCAATACGTCCGGATCAGATAGAGTTTATCAACTACGAACTTTTATACAGTTCCCGTTACTCTTCGATATATCCTGAAATTGTTAATGATTTTACACACTCATGTCTCGTGAGTTATTTCTTTTTTTGTTCTATGTTTGTTAATATTACTTATTTACACACTGACCGAATATATATACATATATATATATATATATATATATATATATATATATATATATATATATATATATATATACATTCAAGATAAGAGTGTACATGCGAGATGCGTGCGAATTTAACTTTAAACTTATGTAGCGCGCGATAACAACCCGGTGCACTGAAATAACGCGAACTCATTAAAAAATAATAACCAGTAGCTTACGATCGTACGATTCATCTACACTAAGAAGAAGGTTTTCCCTTTACCTATGAGATCAGCCAGCGTAGCAACGATACGGTGAACGAAGTAATTATATTTTGCACTCTGAACCAGGTAAACTTAGTACAAGTTTTGTGGCAATAGCGTGGAGTGAAATACGATATCACGAATACCAGAATGAAAACTCCACTCAATGAATATATTAGAGATCCAAACATGTTATATACATATATATATATATGTATATAATATATTTATACGTGTGTCTACATATTCGTGTCTACACAGCTATATGCCCAGATATATAAAGTTTTGTTTTATTCTCAGTTCTTTTTATGATTTATGATGCGCGGAGATATACTATTTCCTTCAAATATAGCTAGTTGTTTTATTACTGTCTACTACAGCAGCCATAGAAAATCTTGTTATACGTACATTCGTATGTATGTATATATATATATATATATATATATATATATATATATATATATATATATATATAAATGTGTATGAAGATTAAAAAAAAATTATTTGCGTTCTTTCTTCCAATGATAATAATAATAATAATAATAATTCGGGATCATCGTCGAAAAAATCTCGGTAATTATTCAAGAACGAGCAATGGTTAGACAGTCAAGACTGTATCGACGTTGTTTGTTATCATTGCTGCTGTTTCTACTGTAGGACCGCGTTGTTATCTTAGTTGTTGTGAGTTATTACTTCACGGATTATTATTCCGAGTTGTATCGTGCAACCGATTCCGTCGCTATATAGACGCGCGAGCTTACTAGTCCATTATAGAGCTTTTTATTCTTATAATTTTGTATTATCATTTTTTATTATTCCCCTAACGATAAAACGTGGAAAACCGGTCAGACTGTTGGGATCGTTTCGTGTTACAGATACATTTGTCTTACAGCTTCTTAACAATATAAATATTTAATATTTGTTTAGATCGGAACAAGCGTGGTTAGTCAGTTAGTCAGTCAGTCAGCCAGTTAGTTAGATAGTTAGTTTGTTAGTCATCTCATCGCAGAGGCGGACAGAAATATGGTCACGGTGAAACGTTCGAATCATCGTCATCACCGATCATTATATTTTATTTAAGCTAATCCGAGAATTTAAGTTTGAAATAATCCGACTAAAAGAACCACCGCGCTTCGCGACGAGATAAATTGGAAATATTTTATTTATTTTTTTCCTTTTAAACATTTATTATTTTAGAACATCGCGATATAATTATAACAAAAATATTGGTCACAAACACACACACACACACACACACATATATGCATATGACCAAATAGATATATGTAAATATCTACGTACAAAATCGCGTGCTCAAAAGTCTTTAATAAGAAACGCGATCTAAAGAAAAACATTGTTTTAAATTCTTACATATGAAAACCTAATTAAATATATAACTACCGCTATACAATATTTAAAACTACTTTACAATCTTATTGCGATGATATTAATAAAAAATATCTGTTAATAGAATATTTTTTTTATTCTCCAATTATTATTCGTATAATTTAGGAAAATTGTGTGTATAAAGGTGCAAAGGACCGGAGGAGAATTATATATCAATTAAACTACACATATATCGCCAGTATGTTCATATATATATAAATATTTCAAACTTGTATGTGAAGTCCTTTGCAAGTGTACTTATATCGTAAAATACTCAAAACCATTACCGTGCAATGTGTCATACGTACAAACTTTAAACTTGAGATTATTGATTGTAGCGATTTATTATTACATTTATAAACTTATTTTCTAAGCATGTAATAAATATAATAAGACTGATCAGCTAGAATATTATACTAAATAAACATTAGTGGTATGAAATGTCTTAATATACACATTTTCAAAAGATACGGATTATCGATGACAGTTGTATAAACCCAAGTAATACAATATTTCAATTGATATAAATAAATATGAGGCTGGAAACAATCCGTCATATAAAAATTTTAAAAGAATTTATAAATGTTGCCTACAAATTATTGGTATTATATGATTAACACTTTCATGCCAATATATACTTTCAGATACGCTATTTTATAGCTTAAATCTCTCACAAACTATGTGCCCACAATGTTGTCAATTAAAATTGTTTTTATAAATAATTTCTTTCTAATTTACTAATTACGTGTGCCCATTATATACTATCGAATTCACCGTAATTATCTTTTTACGTATTAAGTCGATTTTAAAAGGAAAACTTGAAAATATTTTAATCAGAATACTTTTGATCATCTAGAGCCCAAACAAATTTTGATCGTTATGAGGTCTATATGTGGGCATGAAATGAATCATTACAGTAGTGATGCGACCAATACAATAATTTTATATATATATATATATATATATATACATAATCCACCTACTCCAAACGTGAATGTCGCCTAACGATCCTCGTCGACTAGAAAGTTGACATAAACATACCTAGTTTTTTCTTTACTTCTTAATAAATTCCTACTCATTTGCAGACAAATTCGTTGAACAGCTGAATTAGCTAAAGTGCTTTTTACCGGAGAAAATTTTTCTTATTAGTAGTGAGGTTCCAATTTAGGTCGTTGAGGAGACTTAAAATAATAATAATAATAATAATAAATTGAAAATTATTTTAATTAGAGCACTTTGGATCATTTAGAACCCCAAAAAATTGATCGTAGGGGTCTATGTGTGAATATAAAAGGGCGAATGTGAATCTTTATAGCAGTGATATGAGCAATATAATAACTATGCATCCATATATATATATATATATATATATAAAATATCATAAGTGCCGTCTCCGTATCGGAGATAAACGGCTATTTACCTATACATATTTTGTTATATAGAATAAGTAGAGTACAAGGCAAACATAATATGGAGTTAGCGTAGATCGACACACACACTGATTATAATCGCGTTGTTGTCACAACACAATGCAGCCCTCTGTGTTTTTGTAGTGTACTATATTGTTATACCAGCGGGCATATGATGTTGTGTGTGGTGGTTTGCGATTGCCTTCTACGCAATAATAATATTAAGATTATTTATATTTTTATTTTCCCACGATGACTTTTGTGTCGCCGATCGTATTTGAACTCGGTACCTTCCGTTTAACAGTCTAGGCTATCCCAACGATATATATATATATATATATATATATATATATATATATATATATATATATATAATAAAAAGGTAACTTCGAAACGAAAGTTCATAATAAATGTCGCACTAGAAAGTTGACATAAACGGATAAAAAAATCCTGATCAATTTATTATATGATGATTTGTATAACAGCGAACCTAATTTCTTCATTACTTCCAAGTAAAGTGTTATTTATTTACAGGCAAATTCGTCTAACAGCTGGGTTGGTTAAAGCGCTCTTTACCTTAGGAAGAAACTCTTCTGATTACTAGTGGGATTCAAATTTATGTCGTGAAAGCAGAATGTAAATGATAGCCTTAGGAAACGGCTATAAAAGTATGCATGCCTGTGCTTATGTATTCTATACGTATAAATTTTGTTCTTTAACATTTTTCATTCTCTAAGACTGCTATATGGGTGATTATGCATTTGCGTTTTTATTTTACATACCAATATTGCAACTTTCATAGCCGCTTGTAATCTATTTCTTTGAGCAACGTGTGTGTTTCTAACCAAATTCAATCGCATCTAACTGAATGCAACTGTTCGTAGACCGAATTTTCACCCGTATACAATCTTTCAAACGAAATCCGGTCGTTTGCATCCAAGATCGTTTAAACAAATACAATCGTGTCTAAATAAATACGATCGAACAAATTCAACTATTTCTAAACAGATCCGATCGTTTAAACAAATTGAATCATTTTTTTTTTAAATAAAAAAAAAAACTAAAAGTTTCTAGATTTCTATTATTTACGAATATAAATTCTCTTTCTACCTACCTCGTTTCTAAGTCAGTCACGACCCAACATACAATCACACACACACACACAGACATACACATCGTCCTCAACTAGTCCTGTTATTCTTATAACGTTCTTTCTAAATTGTATTCATTCTTGGATGCGTCCGTTTTTTCCGTTCTTCCGTTTATGAAGTTCCAGTTTTTCCTTCCTTTTTGTCCGCGATTACTTTACAGTGAAATAGTGTCTTCTTCAATGTTAATCTCAGCTCTTCAGTTCTTCTATGTAATTTTTGTCTCTATTTTGCCACGTGTCTTTTACACGCACACTATATATAATATACATACATGCTTCCTGTCGATTGATATATTTAATCGTACCGGTTACTACTCACTCACGATTATTAACCGGCATGACCTAGATAATTATTTATTGAGACAGATATGGATCTTATATACGCTGTTATCATCACTACTACTACACTATTACTACTGTCATTTTAGTTGTTGCAACTTATTACTTCTCGATTACTCACGATTATCTTTCAACCCCGATTCTTAAAACTGATAGTCGGTAGTATTTAATGATCTTCATTTCGTAGTATTATTAGTTAAACGTACGGGCTATTTTAATCAGCCACCGGACGACGATAATGTACGCGATTAACCGAATCTCGTGGCGAGGCTGAAATGCATCGAGAAAAAATATCATCCAAACGAACAATTTTCTCCGGCATTCTGTTAATTAACTTAATACCTTGGAAAGAATTTATGTTTTATTTATCTTTAAACTAAAAACAAAAAAAAAAAAAAGGTTTATACAATGAAAATAATTTAAGACGGTCGTTTTCGGATGCGTGTGTTTCGTGAAAATATTCAGAAAGAAATAAATTTAGAAAAGAACAAAGAACTACCAGATGCAGTAATAATGATAATAATAATACGAAAAACGATAAGAATTTTAATAGGTAACAATAATAATAGTAATAATATTTAATAATTATTTATAATATTAATAAGTAATGATAATAATAATAGTATTAATAAGCAGTAATGATAATCATGATAAATATAATAATACGAATAATATATGTATAAGAATTCGGAATATTCGAAATTCTCGATGATCCGTCTTCAGACTTTATTATAATACGATCTAAACCGTGCGTTCATTTGTGCGCGAGTGTAAGTGCGTGTGTGTGTTATAGTGTAAAACGATCGCGTGTTAAAAAGTGTAAGAGAAGCGCGTCCGGCACAAGATACGTTGAAAAAGTTAACAAACTGACAAGATAAAACAAATGACAATTCAGACGCAGAGTTGCCTGCGACTCATGCCACTACCATAATAACCGTACGTATCGATATATACCTGACCGGTTGCCAGAAGTCCGCTGGCATAACTCATTTGCAGACGTATATATATATATATATATTATATATATATACATGAATCTATACGTATCCGACTGAATTTTATGCCTCCGAACTACCTACAACTAGAAGAGAATACTACAGAAGTACTGGTGAACTAACCCGAAATAAATAAATGAAAAAATATATAAAACTAAATTACCATAATAATAACTACCCTTCTCGTTGAACGAGCACTAACATTCCAACCCTTTTTTGTCAAATAATTTATCTACACCCGTCTGTTATTTTTAATAATGATATACATATATAATTTATACGACCGAATATTTATATGTATAATATATATATATATAAGAATGCGCGAGAAATATATGGTAACAAGCCCGTATATCTTCTATATTACATATATATATATATCAGTGTGTACACGCGTAATATTAAAAACATCGAAAACGATTTAAATTTTTTAATTCAGACGCAAGAAATTCTTACTAACGATCGCCTCATTTTTCTTCGTACCTTCCACTTCAATACTGGGCCCATTTCGTTCGGAATTTATTAATTTACGTTTATTTTATTATTTATATAATATTTACCTATCACCTCGTCATTTATTTATATTTCTTATAATTATAATAATAATAATAATAATAATAATGAAACCTTTATATTGACGAAATTTATTAACTTCAGTTATTAAAATTCAACGTTTCCCGATTTATGCTTATTATTTACTATTTATTATTTTTATTATTACTTCTCTGTTTATTTTTCAGTTCGACAGTTTCTTATATACAACTATCATCAGTTATATATATATATATATATATCGAGGAACAATAAATATTATTTAATTTTCTGATATACACAGATATCGTCGCTGAATATATGTATATATATATATATATATATATATATATATATATATATATATATAAATATATATATATATATATATACGTATGTATGTATGTATGTATGCATGTATGGCTACACCGACCAAGGAGCGGTGTATATGGGGAGTTAACCCGCAAAACGGGCAAGCGAGTACAAATAACAGACGGATATATATATATATATATATATATATATATATATATATATATATATAATATATCAACACCCTACCCGTTTTGATGCGTTAAGTGTGTCAACGAAGTAATGGTGATAATATCCCATCCGCATGTACCGCACTACGAACACGAGTTCACAAACCAAATTTTGTATCGTTATTGGACGTAGACATATATATATATATATATATATATATATATATATATATATATATATATATATATATATATATATATAATGTACATATATTGTTTTTTAAATAATTACGTTATAGAAATTCAAATGTTATATTTGGTATTTTATTTAGATTTTAAAATGCTCTTCTGAATATAAACATGTATGTATTTAAATATAGACGGTAGAATATATAATACGATAAGATTTGCTGATGATATAGAAATAATAGCGGAAACCGAGGAAGGCTTGGAAGAATCTTTAAATGCGCTAAATGAAGCTATACGAGAAAGGTGTAGATTGAGCATAAATACCAAAAGGTATGCACAAAAAACGATAAACAGAGTACAAACATTTTATTGACTAACCAGACTATAAACCAAGTGAGGGAATTCAAATATTTGGGAAGTATAATATCATCCGATGGTAGCAGCATCAACGATATAAAGAGAAGAATAGCGCTTGCAAAAAATGCTTTTATGAAAAAACATTTTTTGGTATCGAAAAAGAAAGCCGTTTATAAAGAGCTTTATCTGAATTGTGACGCTATACGGAGCAGAAACATGTACGATTTTAAAACCAGAAAATGATAAACTTCTTGCATTCGAAATGTGGTGTTAGCGTCGAATGTTAAAGATACCGTGGACAAGCAAAACTACCAATGAAAAAGTTTTACGAGAGATAAACGAGAAACGAGATATCCGAAACACGATAAATATGAAAAGAAATGGAATGATCGGGATTAGACATTCGGAATGGATGACGACCTTAATCAAAGCAGTAACGAGCGGAAGACGAACTAAAGGCAGGCACAGAATAAGATACATAGATCAAGTAAAAAACGAAGAAAGTTATGCCGTTGAAAAAGCACGTGCTTGCTTCCGACAACAGATCTAGCATGGCCAAACTAACCAACAAAACCAACAAGGTTGAGGAGCGAAATAAGATGTATATATCATCATTCAATATTCGCTGCCACAGACATTCTCCGTTATTTCAGCTGAATTATACGCGATGTATCTTGCCATGGAATCTTTAACGCGCTCCGATGTTGATAAACCATCGACTATATGTTCTGACTCTCTTCCAGCACTCCCGCTCTCTGCGACGTTTTCAAACATGATCAGCACCCAATAGCCAAGAAAGTGACGGAAATGGTACTGGCAGGGCTGAGTCAGAAGGTGACGTTCCTGTGGATTCCAGCTCACGCCGGTATTCATGGGAACGAACTGGCTGATAAAGCGGCCAGGAAAGCTGCTGTGTTCTTGCCGGTTCCGAATGTTCCAGTTCCAGCGCGTGACCTTAAGAAGTTCGTCATAAATGGGCTTTTTTCATTATGGCAGAAGGAGTGGCAGCTAACGCCACAAACCAATAAGTTGCGACAAATCAAATATTCGGTTGATCCTTGGATAACTTCGCTTTCAAACCGTAGAGATGATGTGGTTATCACCAGATTACACTTGGGACATACGCATCGTACTCATTCATATCTCATTAACAGAACTTTGGCTCCTGTGTGTCCCGGTTGTAACGTTGTCCTCTCCGTTTCCCATATTCTACTCGATTGTCCCTCATACTCCTCGCTTCGAGCGTCTCTTAATCTTCCTCCTTCGCTCCATCTCCTCTTCAAAGATGATCATGTTTCATTGTCGAACCTAATTACCTTCCTCCATCAATCCCGTCTCTATTCCTCAATCTAATCCTCTTTTCCTATCGTGCCTCTAGCCTTGGCTGCTGTACATGGCACGTTAATTTAATTTAATAATAATAATATATATATATATATAATAATAATAATAATAATAATAATAATAATAATAATAATAATAATAATAATATATTAATAGACTCCCTCTACTCTATACAACTAATATGCCGTGGAGACAATAAGAATACCATAATATTAGAAATCCAACACAATCTACACGCACTACATAAGGAAGGATGGGAAATTACCTTTCAGTGGATCCCAAGTCACACTGGGATGCACGGTAGTAATAAAGTATACATTGAAGTTCGGTCTATGGTACTTTCACCAAACCAGAATACTCACCACCTCCACCAACATTAGCACACATACTCATTAACAATAGTAAACAGGAATGGACTACCGACTGGACCTCACAAACAACCTTCCTGAGGAGCATACAATCAACCATAGAAACTTGGTGGCCTCCAAATGGCACAAGCAGAAAAGAATACGCTACTCTAAACCGTCTATGTACGGGCCATACAGCCGTATCACACAATTATCTGTATACTAAAAACTATCCACCAACAAACTTCCCCTTATGCAGACATTTAACACAACCAACAGTCTCACACTTAATCTACAACTGCCAAACACTCACACCATACAGGTTAAAAAAGAAAATACAGGGCCCGATACACAAAATCCTCTCAAACAATCCTGAATCAATAGGTAAAATTCTGACTTTTGTCAGAGAAAGCGGACTTGTAGCATACATATAAACTAGACACATATCTCCTTATGATGTAATAACTCTGGTAGTTACAAACGGCATATGGAGATTTACATAATATTTAAAAAAAAATTATATGCATTAAGCATATAATATGTAATATATTACACGTATTTTCTCTCTGATATGAATTAAAAGAATGATTAAGGATTTACTAATCTATTTTGTATAATAAATATTACTCGACTACGACGGAATTAATCGATTTTAATATTCGTATTTTTGTATAATACTAATACACCGCTATCGCTGTTTACTTTAATCGATTTTCGTATTCATGAAATCTGTCGAGATATTGAAAAGTTTACGAAGAAGAAAATATAGAAATAAGACGAAGGTGTAGACAAGTCGATTACAACTGTACGAGAACCGTACGCAATATAATAAAATAATGGAAATAAAAATGACGACCACGATGATGATGATAATGAATTTTCCCGGTTAAAGTGTCGTTTCTGCTAACATAGTTTTCCACTTTAATACTCAACGGGCGGTATGCGCCTAAGTTTGTTTTTGCAAAAATTTTCTGCTCCCCTTTGGTAATTTACTTTCTTTTTTTAGTTTCCAGAATTCCGCATTACAGTCTACACTTGCTAATACCAGGCGTACGTTTATTCAGAAATACGTATATGAAATAAAGATACACGTATCATGCATAAACTTTTATATATTTACATAAATATATATATTCATGCATTTATAAATATACACACACACACATATATATATCCTAGTGAAGTAACACGTTTTTTAAAAAAACTGACTAATTAATCGGTTTTTTTATTTAGTCAGACTTACTTCATTTCTTTATATTAGTACAATGTAAACACGGCCTATCTGATTAAAATATCTCTAAATGATAATAAATTATATATATTAAAAAAAAAAACAGAAAAAAAAACAGAAATGAGTAATACACAAAGTTCCCCTGTTCGCCGACTTGTTCTCGCGAGCTCAATGTTTATTTCTGTTAATATTAAATAAGAAATATAAATACAACTCATAATTGATATTTAATTACTTCAAGCTTTATGAAATGCAAAAAAATAAAATAAGGTTTTCTATAGCAAAGACAATATCCAGCATTATTTCAGGGGTGGGGCTTAAGTAACAACGTCCTGTATTAATACTTAAAGATAGTGTTGAAACGAATTTTAGTGAATAGAGAAAAAAAAAGTGTAGATGTGAAAAGCTTTTTTTTGAGGACCTTATTAATTTATTTATTTACATTTAGTAAAAGAATACGATATAGTATGTCTTGTTCGTTATTCGTCTGGAAAAACTATTTCACACATAAGAAGTAAGGTGCGAGTAAAAAATAGCGATCCTGAGGTACATGGATAATTCCGGGGTTGATCATAATAATAATAAAAAAGGAACGCGTTTAATATTATACCAACATGTGTCCAAATTGTTGCTACACTACCATTATGAAACTACATTATCAGCAATTTTTCCTATGAAAGATTTTGATCTTTCTTTAAATAATTATGTACAACTGATCCTTATTAAATATATCACGTAATTAGAAAAGTGAAGAAATTGTAACTTATAATTGTTACTAACGCGATTATAATGTTAGGTATAAACACACATATATATGTGTTTGTGCGTGTGTTTGTATGTAACGAGATAATCGTGTTGGTAACCATTATAAATTACAATTGGAGCTACATTATCAGCAATTTTTCATGTAAAACATTTCTACCTTCATTAAATAATTATATACAACTGATAAATATATCGTGTAATTTGAAAAATAAATAAATTGTAATTTATAATTGTTACTAACGGTTAGGTATACACGTATATATATATATATATATATATATATATATATATTTATAATATGAATAATATAAATATATAAGGTTTCCCTCTTTTATTTTACAGATTTTATTTTTCTATTGCTTACGAAAAAAAAAAAAAACGGGGTATTGTTCATATTTTCGATGATTTATTTTTTAATGCTGGACTACTGAAAACCTTTTCCTCAACTTCTCTGAAACAATTCAAAACGATTTATTATTAAAATAGTAATGTTTTTTTATGACCGTTTTCAAAAACAACTAAAATGAATTATGAGATGATTGCAATAATGCAATCTAGACTTCACGATAATCATCGGTTTTACCGCATTGTCGCAATGTAGCAATTGCCGTCTGCCGAGAGTCTTACTAATTTATCTGGATAAAGGAATTCCTATAGAAATAATCACGTCAGCTGATATTGTGTTTTAATAATAAAACCTCCTCTTCTAAAAAATACATATTTTATATTTGTAGGCAAAAAATTAAACATTCGTGTAAACGGATACCTCCGATAAGATTTGGCAATGATTCATGTGCGCGAGGTCCTAAAGAAAAGGCTCATTTATTCGCTAATTAATTGGCAACAGTATTCAAGCCAAATACAATGACTAGCGATAATAGCGAAATAAATAATTTCTTTAAGATACCTGTTTAGCATTTTCGCTGGATCAAGTCAACCTCTCCACAAGAGGTTAAATACGTACTGAAAACGCTAAAAAGTAAACAGAGTGCCGATTTTGAGTTATTAACCGAAGCCGAATTATTATTTAAACTTCCGAGACAAGCTATAGTGTTGCTAACCGTTATATGCAATGCCATATATATAAAATAGAATTAAAATTATATCGGTTTTTCCAATTCAAGGCGAGTTCGGTCAATGTTGAAATAGAAAAGGTATTCTTATTTGTTCTATTTGAAGACCCGTGTATACTGTATATACGGATTTAAATGTCTATCGCGGCATTTCATGGTTGCGCAGATCCCAGTGGTCTATTTTCAATGACACTGTCGCATAGATTTGGCTGAATTTGAGCGATAGAATTGGTAACCTTAAAGGGCATTGGTCGATTGTGAATTGTTTACATACAACCCATAAGAAAAAGTCAAGCGAGCCCGAAATTGTACGATCTTGGTGGCCAATTCACGTTTCACATTACTTCTACGAGAAATATTCCCTTCAACTCGTTCATGCAGGTATCGATCGTGGCCTGTTGTGCGGCATGTAGCGTTATTAAATGGTATTTGTAATAGAATAATAAACAGCGTATTAGATAAATGGCACCGAAAAAAACAAACCCGCGAGAAGTTGCCAACACCGACTCGTCCCTATTGCAATACCTTATACAAGTAAAATTTGGAACAATCACTTTTTGCTGATAAATACTAGTGAAATATTATATATATATATATATATATATATATATATATATATATATATATATATATATATATATATATTATAGAACCAACTGCTCGAGGTACCATAACACTTAATTTTCCATCAAGTTTATAATGATTTGTCAGAGTGTATGGTGAAATGCCAGACGTCTTCTTTTGTATTGAAATCTGCTCGCGTTTCTGTAGTTCATTTCGAACCCATATAAGGTCTACTTTCAACAAAGCTTCAGCCCAAAACTTGTACGAAAATTTATGAAATCGTTCACTTTTTTTTTTAGAATTTGAAATATCACTACATCTAGCTGATATTGCAATCGCGCATTTAATATGAATAATACGAACATTTATTTCTTACACTTTATATTTACTCTTTATAGCGACGTTAAGAAATTGAGTTTATCAATAGCACCCATTACAGAGTTGTAGTTACCGACAAACTCAATTCTTCCTATAATATCGTATCGTTTGTTCTTTTTTTTTTTTTTGATGACGTGTACTGCTTCCTAGGCCAGAGGCATGAGAATATAGGAATTAAACGGATTGAAATAAGTTGGTGATCTTGAGGAAATGAAGGAGACGTTCAACTTTAGCATGATGATCAGACAGGATTTCAAAGAGGGTGGACGATTGGAGAATTTGTGTTCGGTAGGAATTACAAATTGGACAGCTAACTAGTAGATGTTGGATTGTAACATGGGAATTGCAGTTGGAACAGAATAGGAGAGGTTGATTTAATAGGAAGTGTCTATGTGTGAGTTTGGAGTGTCCTAGGCGGAGTCTTGTGATAACGATTTTATTCTTTCTGTTGGCCGATAATGATCTGTTCCATCGTTGGATGGTGTCTCGAATCTGGCGTAGGTTATTCGTGCTTGGAGTGCTGGTCCACTGTTTTCTTTCCTTTTTTTTTTTTACCCAGATTCCATTCTTTGATCAATTTAAGTGGACTGTTCAGACTATAAACTTATATTATTAGACTTAATAAAATTATATAATGTACGCGCATCCAAGGAGATAGGATTCACAATAAGTTCTTCAAGTTGTACTCGAAGCGTATTCCTTATCAATAAAAGTTCAGGCATAAAGCTGTCTCTATTTTTGTATTTTGAGCAGGACCAGATCTGATGTTCGACGCTATCTTCGATATTACATATCTCGCCAACTCCCATTCTGATGATCCCCAATTTGGCAAGATGACTAGGTGAATAGTTATGACCACTCCTTAGTCTAACAAACATAGATACAAAATCTTTATGGAGGAGATCCCCATGTTTAAACCAGGTCTCTTTTGGAATTGTCTTTTGAATAGTGGCATATTTTCTACCTTTTAACAAGTTTTGAATTTCGAAATATGATTGAAAAGAACGGTACAACATTTCCTTAAGCTTCGGTATTAACTGTCCCCCATTGTAGTTTAACGTGCTTCTCAATAGCCGGAATTAGATCCGATCGAGTATCCGCCATCTCATTTCCACGGACGCCACAGTAGGTAGGGACCCACTTAAACTTCACCTTAGTTCCACGCTTGTGAACTTGACAAACCCACTGTCGTATTGATATCTCTAATATACTCATTGAAAATTCCGGGAGTCAGATAGTTGTAAAAGAACACCCATAGAGTCAGTGAGTATTAGGATATTTTTTTTCTTATACAATCTAATAAAAGAAACAGCCTCGTATATGGTATACATTTCCATAAAAAATGATGAGCTTGCATATGGTACGCGGAACAACTTAGAGATGTTTTTACTGTGGTTAAAAAAAGCGGCTGTGTATCTCTTTTTAGAATATTCAATAGAGCCATCGATGTAAATAATTTCATAAGCGTTGTACTCCTTCTCCAATACTGACTCGACAATGGAATTGTTAACGCCATTTGGGAGACTCTTCGATGTATTGAAAAAGCTAGTATCTACCTCTAATCTAAACTGTAGTATCTGGAAGGAAGTCTTATAGAAGGGATCTAAAGACGTCTGTACTAAACTTATCTCGTGCAGTTTGTTACGAACGCTGCCTGACTCTAAAGTGAAATTTGTCGAATATAAATTTCTGTCTTAACGCAAAGGGATATTAATGGGAGTGGAGCGCATGGCGCCCAAACATAAGCGAAGGGAAACATTCTGCATCAGCTGTAATTTTTTTATCTGTGTTTTATTAAAAGTAATGAACGGCGAAATATAATCTATATTGGATCTGATGAGTGCTTTATAGATCTGAAGACCTACTGCTGAATGGGCACCCCACTTCATTCCGGTAATGGCTCGTTCTCTTCATTCCATGCCATTTTAGGGTCAAACATTACCCCCAGGTATTTGGCGGACTGCTCAAAGACAATAGACTTTTTATTAATGCGCAGTAGTGGTGATGTACGGAAGAATTTTCTTGTGAACAAAATACCACGAGTCTTATCCATATTAATATAAAATTGTAAAGTAACCAAAAGACTTTGCAATTTATTTAGCGCTATCTG
Source organism: Coronaproctus castanopsis (assembly GCA_032883995.1). Taxonomy (NCBI): domain Eukaryota; kingdom Metazoa; phylum Arthropoda; class Insecta; order Hemiptera; family Monophlebidae; genus Coronaproctus; species Coronaproctus castanopsis. Next base: position 193,972,870 of record CM065053.1, read on the forward strand.
TAATTTTTGAATTGCTAAGTCTATATAAAAACTGCGTGCAGATGTTTAGCGAAAGCATTTGTTTTTTCTACATCTGTCCTGGCCCAGTTATAGTTTAACTTTATATTAAACTGTTCTTTTCCATGTTTTAGTCACTTTTTTGTGTTGTGCCACAAGGATTTCGGATCCGTATTCATTGATGTCAAGGACTTTTGAAGAGTTTCATTTTTATATTTGTTGATTTGAATTTTCAATATACTTTGTAATTTATTATAATGTTTCTTCATTGATGGATAGCGATTTTGTTGCCATTTCTTCCTGGCTGCACGGGTTTTTTTTATAAGTTGCCTTATTTCAATTGGTATAAATCTGTCTCGCTGTAATTTGTATGAGCCATAATGGGTGGAATTGTTGCAAGAGAGTGTGATTAACTGGGTGAAATTTTTAACGGCTAAATCTATATCATCCTTGTTTTTTATTTTAGTTTTAAGATTTGTATTTTTTTCCATTATGTTTGAAAAAGAGATTCCAATTAGTAGTTTTATTTACAAGTCCCTCTTGAATATGTATACTCCTTGGGTGTACATCTAAGACAGCCATAACTGGAACATGATCGGAAGAAAGATCGATGATCGTTTTACACTCACGATTGTAGTTGTGTAGGCCACGAGTTATAAAAAAGTCAAGGATATCTGGAAGTCTGTTATTATGTGCAGGCCAGTATGTGGGTGTTCATTGGTGAGAGAACAACCCATGAGCTGAACCATCTGGATGATGACCGGAGTATAAAACGAATCCGTTTAATTTAAAGCTGTTGCAATTTGTTAGGTGTGTTTCAGAGATCAGTACAACGTCAATGACATTTTGTTGAAGAAAAATCTCCAGTTCATTTTTTTTTTGAACGATACCATTAGCATTCCATAACATGATCACTAGTGATTGTTGAGTAATAATTTTTATATTCCTTGTCATTAAGGTAGTAATTTTTCAATGACCTTTGTTAGTAAGGATATCAACGAAGTTATCACATTTTTAAAATCATTTAAGAATGAGGATAACATTGATGATAAATCAGAACTATTATTATTACTACTACACTTATTTGTCATAGTAGCGATACCATTATTACTGTTATTACTATTATTGCTGTTGTTCCAATGAACTTCCTTGAATGGTGAGTTCTCATCATTATTTGTGTTTGTGCCAGCTTTGGTAACGCTTGCATATGATCTGTTGTTTGCTATTATCCTAGGGCTACTGTAGTTTGCATTGGAATTGCTGTAATTGTTCCCTCTAGTATTAGCATATGATGCACGTATATTATTATAAAATGTAGTCTGTTGTTTATAAACAGGGCATCCCGAAATATGTAAAAGACACACTGAACATATAATGTCGACGCTGAATGAACCTTTTTCACAAGGATATACAAAAATCTTTACTCCAAAAGAGGTATATTTATCTCTACGTAAAGCACCATTACGGAAATGTCCTGGTATAGATAATATCACTGGTAAATTCTCTCACATCTTCCACCGAAATCAGCCACATTGTTGTGTTATATTTTCAATGCAATATTACGGATTGGACATTTTCCTTCAACATGGAAAAAATCAACAGTAATAATGATACACAAACCAGGCAAGCCGCAAACGGGCGTTTCTTCATATAGGCCTATTAGCTTGCTTTGTTCGTTATCAAAAATCCTAGAATATTTAATCTCAAATCGTATTCAATCTATTTTAAATAGTCGTGGAATAATTCCACACCATCAGTTCGGATTTCGTACTGAACACTCTACAGTGCAACAGTGCCATCGGCTGGTTGATGCAGTCTCCTCAATGTTGGAAAAAAAGGAAGTATGCTCAGCTGTATTCTTGGATGTTGCACAGGCATTCGACAAAGTGTGGCATCCCGGGCTACTTTACAAGCTGAGACAAATTCTCCCTTCCGATTTATTTGCTTTACTTCAATCGTACTTATCCGATAGAACATTTGTTGTTAAAATCAATGATTGTTTCTCTGAAGAGCATAAAATTCTATCGTCTGTTCCACAAGGTAGCTTACTAGGACCATTGTTATACACAATCTATACAGCAGATATACTAACTAGTAATCAGACTATCTTAGCATCATTTGCCGATGATATACCTATCCTTGCGTCCAACTCAGATGTCATGTATGCAAATACAGCAGTTCAAAACCATTTAGATTGGTTAGTTCTATGTGCACAGAGCTGGCGTCTGCTATTTAACCCGAATAAGTGCAAACACGTTGTATTTACATATAGAAAAGTCAGCTGTCCAGCACTGAAAATCAATAATGAAGAAATTACTCAAGCGAACTCGGTACGTTATCTTGGCTTAATTATGGATAAGAGGCTTACATGGAGGCTACACGTGGCACAGACAAAAAGAACAATCATTACTCGTGCAAAATTGCTGTATCCATTATTAGGTCGGAAGTCAATTTTAAACTTAACGACTAAACGGATCATCTATCTTTCAGTGATCGCTCCTATTTGGCGTTACGGAATAGAGCTGTATGGAAGTACCTGCAAAAGCAATCTTCGAAGAATACAACAGCAGCAATCGAAGATACTTCGTACCATCACGTCCGCTCCTGTCTACGTCTCCAATCGGACTTTACATAACGATCTTAGGATTCCTTATGTCGGTGACATACATATACAGCAATATAAAAAATGATTCGACAAGTTCGAGGTTAGCAGCAATCCAATCATCCGCAGAATGCACACATCGTGCCTTCCAGATAATCCGTCAAGACGTTTGAGAAGAAAGTGGTGTCGCGATGCTATTCCTATCACCTAATTGTTTTCAGTCTCCCTTCTCCTTCTAGACGATAGCGTATGTCTTTCTCTCCTATTATTGTACCTGTTTATTCCTATTATCATTATTTCGTCCCAATCTCATTCCCATAATGTACATTCCAGTCTCACGTACATAAAGTAGTAGGTATGTGTTTTGTTATCGCGTTAAAATAAGAAATAATAGAAATTCTTGCGTAAATAATAAATCGGTTTATACGGATAATACGTTTGCGTCGGGTTTTTAAATAGTATAGTTGTAGTACGATCGATTTCGGTTAATCAGAGTGTTAATCGGACGACCCGTCACGGCTGTCTGAAAGATGGCTGACGAAGGTATAGGCGAAGCAGGAGTCGGAGGAGGAGAACAACGTAAAAACATAACATATACAGAAGATCGTTCAATGGATACGCAGTACACGGACGATACAGATAAAGAAATAAACTATACTAATTCTAACGATAATGAAATAAATTATACTAACACTAACGATAATGTTAATACTAACAAAATAACCGGTGATATGATAAATAAAATAGATAATAGTTTACCTATAACCAATAATGATAATAATCAAGTCAAATTTAACAATTATAAATCGGGGAAAAATTCCAATAATAAGAAAATCGACTTAATTATTATACTCCGCAATTTGATCATGGTAAACAATTTAAAGTATTCATAAAAAAAGCTTATAATCATGATAACTTAAACTATAGCGGAAGTAGATATTTAGGTATAAGCGCACTAAAAATAGGAAAAATATTAATGACGCATTATACACACATAAACATAGACGAAGTAAAAAAAGTATCAAGGAATTTAGTTATAGTAATATGTAATAAATTAGAAGACGCAAATGAACTCGTTAGTAGGCCAACACATTTTAAACCAGACTACGAGTTATTTATTCCCTTTTTCCTAAAGACAAGAGCAGGCGTGATAAAAAATGTAGATAATGAATATACAGAAGATGAGATTTACCACAATATGGAAAGTGCACAATTTAAAGTACGGGATATAATGAGATTTAACAAAAGAGTAACAACAGATCGAGGTGTAGAATATCAACCTACCTCATCAGTTAAAATATTATTTCACGGTCAATCATTACCAGAATATGTATATATATATAAGGTTAAATTCATAGTAGAACCTTTTGTGAGAAGGGTAAATCAATGTCAAAAATGTTTTTTATATGGACATAACACTTTCAGCTGTAAAGCAAAAGCCGAAAGATGTAAAATCTGTGCCTCCAAAGAACACGATACTGGTAAATGCGGAGAAAGAGAAGCTAAATGTCTATTCTGTGGTGACAAACATGAAACTATCAACAAAGAATGCCCAGAGAGGAAAAGACAAATAGCAATAACTGAACTAATGGCAACACAAAATTTTAGCTTCCAAGAAGCTAACATAGAACTCCCAAAAACATATAAGCAGGAAACACTTTACTCAACTGTTTTCAGCAACTACAATAGATTTGCGCCTTTAAAAAATTATGACGTAGAATTCCCGAACTTAGAGGAAAAATGTGGCGACGCCACTAATACTACTGCAAGCATCCCACAATACCGACCACCACCTATTAAAAAATCATCCTATATTAAAATAAAAGAAAAAAATTATATAGATGTAAAACAATTAAGAGATTATAAAGACTACAGAACACAGACAACCATAAAGAGGAAACGCGGCGAACAAATACCTAGTTCACCAGAAGAGGAAACAAAAAGAATAAACTATGAGGGAAGTAAATCTAGTACAGCTAGTGAAATAGGAACTGATCAAAGATCTTCAATTACATTTGATAATACCGACACAGAAAATAAAAATAAGAGTTCAAAATATCCTATAAGCCAAAATAAAGAAAATAAACTTAAACTGAATGAAAATAAAAATGAAGCAAATAAACAAAAAAATAAAGATAATAGAACGATAATTGGTACTAGTTCGTCTTCCACTACGAGAGGGACTAGCCAAAGCTATATTAAATAAAAAATAGAAATGAAATGGACTCGTACATGGAATAGACAAAATTAGCAATTTGATATGGAATGCTCGGAGTATATACACAAATCTAATTGAACTAAAAAAAATGTTAGTAGATAAAAATATAGGTATAGCAATAATAACTGAAACATGGTTAAAACCAGGAAATAAATTAACAATAAAACATTATAACATCGACAGAGATGATAAAAAAAATACTAAAGGAGGTGGAGTCGCCTCACTAATACACAAAAACATAAATCATACATTTAAATCAAATAATATACATTTACAAAATATAGATCAGAGCAAGATACAGATATCATTAACCGAAATTAGACATAGTAACAAAAATATAACAATACTGGGAATATATGCAGCGCCAGGTCACAAAATGACAAAGAAACACTGGAATAAAATAAAATCTTACCTAGGGAAATCATATATTATTACTGGTGACTTAAATGCAAGAAATACAGTATGGAACTGTCAAAATACAAATTATGAAGGGAAAGAACTACTTGACTTTATTGAAGAGAATAGTATGTATGTTGTAAATACTACTTCGTATACTCGTATTCCCTCGACGAGTCAACAGAAGAGTAATATCGACTTAATATTATGCACACCAGATTTATCAACTAATATTAATTATGAAGTTCTGAAAGATCCCATAGGAAGTGACCATTTACCTTTACTTGCTTACTTATACATACCACAATTAAATACAATATACAAGAAAGATAATAAACAAGAGTACAATAAAGTAACGTACAAAAACTAGAAGAAAATTAATTGGGACAAATTTAAAACAATAACTAAAGACAAAATTGAACAAATTACTAAAACAGAATTCATTAATAAACCCACAGCAGAAAAATATACAGTTCTTTCAGATACACTAAAAACTACCATCGACCAGTTAGCACCTATAACCAAAATTAATCAACAACAAAACTTCAAAACGTATCAGGGGTGGGATGAGGAATGTAATAAAATGGTTACTCAGAGGAGATTAGCACTTCATACTTTTAACAAATACCCAACTATGGAAAATTATAATAATTTTAAACAACAACAAGCCAAAAGTAAATTACATTTTAAAAATAGAAAACGTACAGAATGGCACAAATTTTGTGAAAAATTAAATCCTAGAGAAAATAGTAAAAAAGTATGGAAGCAAAATAAACTAATATCAAAAACAAGTAATATTAATAATTTTAATAACTCAATAACATAAAATATGAATTGTATTCCAAGTTTTATTAATCAATATAACACTCCTATTAATAATTTTGGCAACATATTTTGCGATAATAATACAAACAATTCCCACATAGACAACGACATGGAAAAATCGTTTTCTATTTGGGAACTTAAAAAAGCATTAGATCATAATAAAAACACAAGTACTGGAGTTGATGGTATTCCATGTAAAGCCATACAAAATACAACAAATTACTTTCAGGATCTCCTCCTTGAATTTTTAAACGAATCCATAATTAAAAGTATATATATACCTAATGAATGGAAAACACAGTATATATGCCCTATACTTAAACCAAATAAGAATCCTAATATCTATAAATCATACAGACCTATAACTTTATTAAGCTGCTTAGGTAAAACAACTGAATCTATGATTAAGGAACGTCTTGAATGGAGATTGGAACATCAAAACAAAATGCCAAAAACACAGTTTGGTTTTAGGAAAACATTTGGGACAAGGGATAATATAGCTATCCTGACTAACGATATATATATAAATATGTCAAAAAATCAATACATGATAGCCATCACCTTTGACATGTCAAACGCGTACGATCTAGTAAACCCGAGTATTTTATGCAACAGGTTGAAGATGATAGGTATCCCCACAATGTATATTAAATGGATAGCACAATATTATAATGGCAGAAAACTAATTATAAAATATCAAAACGAAGTAAAGGAAACTGAAACAAGCGAAACAAGAACAGGTATCCCCCAGGGATCAACCCTTAGTCCATTACTATACAACATATATACAGGTGAACTAGATAATATACAAACAAAAAAAGTTAAAATATTGCAATATGCTGATGATATAATGATATACAGCTCAGCTGCAACTATTTCAACTGCTGTTAAACAAATACAACCAGCTATAACTAAGATGACAGAAATAATAAATAGATTGCAACTAAAAATAAACAGTGATAAGACAAAGGGAATTTTGTTCACACGACACAGAATTAATCACTATCCCCGCATTACAGTAAATAATACCTCAATTCAATTTGTTAAAGAAATAAAATACTTGGGCATAATGTTAGATGAGAAATTAAATTGGAATTCCGAAACACAAAATATATTAAGGAAATGCAGTAATGGTACCAATCTAATACATGCAATATCAGGAATACGGTGGGGAAGCCATCCTAAAACAAATCTTATACTGTATAAAACATTAATACTATCTCATTTTAACTACTCATGTATATTCCAAAATTTAAACTCCAGTAATACCAAAAAAATCCAGACAGCTACGTCTTTGCATAGGAGCAATGAATTCAAGCCCAGTTAATAATATTTGAGCAGAATGTGCTGAACCAAGTATTTTAATACAACAACAATATATTACAAATAAATATATGTTAAAAATTAAAGGAAATAGACAACATATAATAAATAAACAAATAAAACAATTAGAACCTTTGATCAGAAAACCCTACTGGCAATGTAAAACTTTACCACCTCTAGTAGTGAGTGCTAGAAAGCTATACAATATACAACCAATTCAAAACTATAAATTACCAATATATACAATTAAATATGAAGACTATATACAACCACTCCAATATTACAATACAATAAATCTATTCTCTAAACAAACTGATATTAATATGCAAAATAAAATATTACAATATATATTAATCACTAACTTCCCTAATCATGAACAGATATATACTGACGGATCTATAGACATTAATTGAAACCGATATCAAGCAGCAATATATCATGAAGATATAGATCTGATACGAACATACAGAATAAAATACGCTGGCTCATCTACAAGCACTGAAATATATGCTATATACAAAGCACTTGAGTATGTTAAAAATAAAAAACAAAGAAAATTTTTAGTAATGACAGATTCCATAGCTGCAATACAGTCACTGATTACTATGAAAACAAAACAAGACAATATTATCGCTAAAATAAAAACCATACATGGAAAGATACAGAAAAACGATTCAACAATTATATTGATGTGGATACCGGGGCACTGCGGTATATATGGGAATGAAATAGTAGATAACGCAGAAAAATCGGAAACGAATGTTAAAAACGATAATACTAATAGACACTATACAGAATATATTTCACAAATAAAAATAATGAAATATCAACAAATGCAAGAAGAATATAATAAACAAAAAGAAATAGGGAAACAATACCATAAAATTCAGATAAAAATACCCAAAACCCCATGGTTTTGGAATAACTCATTACAATATAGTAAACACTTTTTAACAACAATTATCCGATTAAGAATAGGACATAATAAAACACCGGCACATCTAACCCGAATACACATAATCCAAAATAGTTTATGCGATAAATGTCAAGAGGAAGAGGATATCAACCATATCATATGGAAATGCGTGAAATACAAACTAAATCGAAATAATATGATACGGGAACTATTAAAATACAAATACACACTTCCTCTAAATGTAGAATTAATAGTAAGTGACCTAAACAATGCAGAACCAGTCAAAATCATATATAAGTTTATAGCCCAGAATAGTATAGAAATATAAGCACTAAGTGCTGGTACGATGTTAAAAAAAAAAAAAAAAAAGTCTATATAAGCTGCTGCTCCACTTATCACCAGATCTCTGCATACTGAAACATCACTATCGATTTATTTTGAATTTGTTCTATCGATTTCGCGTAAATTGTGTATAATAACGGACTAGGAGGCTCCCTTGTGCTAAACCTTCGCCAGAATAAACCGAGGCATATTGGGTACCTTTATATCTTACTGTTAACTTTCTACCATTAAAATAGTTAAATATCCATATACAAACTTGTACGTTAACCCCACGTGTTATTAACTATTTGTATAATGTGGACAGATTGACATTATCATAAGCCGACTGAATATCAATAAAAACAGATCTGCAATCCGTTTATGGGCTAGATGATTCTGAATATATAATGTAGAAGAACTTAATGCATCTGTAGAACTAAATCCTTTTCTGAAGCCATATTAGGTTATCGAAATTTGTTTGAAATTATTGGCCCACCATCCTAACCTGAATTTCAGAATATTTTCTAACGTTTTCCCCATACAAGACAATAGTGAAATAGGCCTGTATGATTTATGGTCATCAGGATTTTTTCCCGGTTTGAGTATAGGGCAAACATAGTGTTCCTTCCACTGACGGGGAATGTATCCTGTGTTTATCAATTTATTATAAAAAATTAACAACATATTTTTAGCTTCCTCCTGTAGCTTTTGTATCATTTTGTATGATATACTATCCACTCCTACTTTTGTATCTTTATTATAATCTACACTACGAAGAGATAGAGTTTTCAAAAAAATGGGATAGACATACTCTGTTCGTCCATCAGGCCTAGTCCATTATAACGATCGACTGGGCTTTGAAATTGTTGTATAAAGCTTGTAATCCACTGGATATCAGTTGGGTTTACATATGTTGGAGGAAGGTTTGTAAACCTTTTAATTCTCTACCATATTTCCTTGGTTCCCAAACTTGGACTAATACTACTAAAAAATTTTTGAAAGTCATTCCTTTTTTTTTTTATTTAATAAATCGTTTAGTTTCGGCTTGTTGCCTTCTATACTGTATGTAATTCTCCATCGTAGGAGATGAATTTTAAATTGTTTTTGTGCTTTTCTTCGCAGAGCAACATATCGATTACATTCTGCATCACTCTTGTGGTGCTGAACGTGCAGAAGACGTGCCGGAGAATTAATCAGTGGTGCTGTTTTATTCACCGCTGAAAGAATCATGTTATAGATGGTCCAGTATGGAGATTGTGGAGACGTGGCTGACAAATCCTCCAATTGAGATCCTGTATTTCTCTGGTTATATACCGTTGGTATTGAGCCCAACCTTTTTATGATCTCTAATGAAGCACACCTTCTGAGTATTTTTTGTTATGGGAAAATATCCAAAGCCTGAGTATAAATTAATTTTAACTTACACCGGTAAATGATCACTACTCTCCAATCAATTTTATTGGAAATACTAGAGGAAGCTAAAACCAAGTCCAAGTTATTGGAGCCTTTACCAAAGCCACCTATGCGTGTAGTTTGATCATATTTACAATGTGTAAACTACGGCTATTAATGAAATGTAATAGTTAAGTACCGTCAAGGTTAGCTTTTAGCGCTCCCCAAGCTGGATGAAGACAATTAAAGTCTCCCAGGATTACAAACGGATATTTCTTTTCTCTGTGATGAAATAAAAGGTGTTATCACTCTGCCGATGTGGTTTTATGATGCGGCGCTGTATAAACAGCTACCACCTCAAATCTAAAGTGTTGAATGTGAATTCTAATTCCCAAGCTTTGGATTCCTTCATGAGTGTGTAGAATACAAATATCAATTTTCTCGAAGTTCAGTAATTTATGTATAAGAATCGTCACTCCATCTCCTTGCTTGTGCTTTTGATCACTCTGTAATACTATAAAGTCAGGATCACTCTGTAATACTATAAAGTCAGGAATTTTGAAAATTTGGTTTTAGCCATGTTTCATATAGTACACAAACAGAAACATTATTTCTCGACAGAACGGTTACAAGTACCCCATGACTACTATATGCTGATCGACAGTTCCACTGTACGATTATAATATTGCTCTTGTTTACCATGCACGAGAATATAAAAGTGTGAGGAAATTACGGTTTCTAGATTAAATTTAATATTAGTTTTAAATCATTTTAATTAACATTATTAACTATATTTATTTTGTCTCGAAATTTTTATCTTTTTAGAATTAATTTTATTACTGATCCATGAGCCCCATTTGATTTTTCTCTATTCGGTGTTACTATATTATTATTCCTGTGTAAATGATTAAAATCTTTGATTAAAGTCATGTCTTTTTGATTTGGAGATATTTGTAAGTTAATGTCCGAATGTTCTCTTCTAGCCTTTACATGAACTATTGTAGGAGAGGGAGGGCTAGAGTCCTTCCGATGTGCTCTTTTATTACAGTTGGATCCAGCCACGTTTTTCCACAGCAAAAGTGTTACGTTTTCCCGACTTAAAGGCTCTATATCCTTGTTTTGAAATGGGAGGATTCTGAAATTTAGGAATATTATGGACAGACTTTGTAAAGGACGCGAGTTCTGGAAAGGAGTCGTCATTAGATAACCCTTGAAACCTATTAAAGTTAGATCTAGAAAACGTTTGCGAGTTAGAGTGACGGGTATCGGGTTCGATATGTTGAACTCGATAAGCATAAGAATAAGTGTTATTCACTGTAGGGATTTCAAAAGTCGCCTCAGCGTAACTCAAGTTTTTATATGCCATAAGAACTTTGATATCCTTCTTGTCTTTTTCGTTCTGGACCGGACTTAGATAAAGGAAAGTGATTTTTTAAAGTTTCTTCATTTTGGATTATTAAGTTAGTCAACTCAGTAATAAGTAAATCAATTTTTTCAGAATACTCTAGAATTGAATCTTTTTGTTCTCTCGTGGTATTTTTTGTTGCTTTAGATGTAATTATGTCTTTTATTTTACTATTTAATAGCGAAATTTCTTTTGTAATTTTGGTTTCTTTCATCATTATATCATTTCCTCCTAATTTTAAAATATATTATTACTATATTATGTTCGAGAGTATTTAGATTATAATACCGAATAACGATAATGAAATAAAACTGGTTTTATCTCACCAATTGCGATTGCGATAATGCTGCGGTTTTACACGCGGAGATATCTGGTTGATTATTAACCGATAACGTCCCGATAAATAGAATATAAATGAACTTATACTTAAATAAACTTAAACAATGTGTACGAAATAACGAACGCGATAACGAACCGCTCATTTTCCATCTACTATCAGTTATCATTATTATTATTATTATTATTAAATTATTAAAACGCGTTTAAGGTTATAATATTTTAATTATTTAATACGAACAAAGGGAATAAATCGAAATGAAGAATTTCGTATTATTATTATTTACATAATTTTTATTATTATTTTAATTGGTTTTATTTTTAATATTAATTTTTTATCTGTTATTATTACGATTAAATCGAAACGGTATCCGAGATATAAAATTTTAATCATATTTACTCACGCGTGTGTAGTAAAAATCAAAATTTTTATTCTTACAACATTCGAACGGTTAACGCGATCCAGTTTAAATTTTTAACGCACATTCGAAATTTTCAAAAAGTTTACAAGAGTGTATACTCCCCAAAATTTCAAAATTCGTAATTTCCATCTTCTTCTTCTTGCGCCGTACACTTTTACAATGCGTAGACTATTGCCAAAAATTTCTCTCACTTGCCACTTAAAAAGTCCACCGATATTATTAACGTTACTCCATTCCTCGATGTTTTTTTCTTCTACTACCGATTGGTCTTTTACCACGAATTGTCCTTCGCAGTAATGACCCAGATACGTCATTGTTCTTTATATATATATATATATCTTACACGAGCTTTCTTGGTTTCGAGAGATTTTCGGTCCAGGAAATTCTTAATAGTAGAAGCCACATTTCTGTATCCTTTAAACATCTAACAGTGTTCATAATCGAGGTCCACGTTTTTTTTCCCAAAAGAACTGGAATAACGTCGCAGTTTTTAACGTTTAGTCTTAGCTGATGTGGCATATCGTTAGCGGTTTTTTTATTTTTCGTACGGTTTCCTTCGCTATTCCGCATATTGTTCTTATTTCTTGGTCGTTGTCTAATTTTTCGTTTGTTATTAAACCTAAATATTTGTATCTAGAGATATGAAGAATGACTCCCTCAGTCCAAACTTAATGAAATTTTGAACAAAAATCATTATATTTAAAAATTAGTTCGAAATGAAAAATCAATTTATTTATTCTTTTATATAACGTTTTAAATATTTAATTAGATAACCGAACATTTAATTCCTAATAATTTATTTCTAAATTATATATAATTAAAGAAAACATTTTAAATCCGCGATAAATATGTCGGAGCAACACCGAGTAACTACCATTTTCCTCAGTTTCTTAGGAAAGCAAAAAGCGAAATATAGTGAAATTTATAATATCATAAATATAGATTAAAACAATTTTTTCCTATAATTTTACGTCATTCAATAATTGTAGTATCATATTACGTGTTTCCCCTGCAATTATTAGGACAAAAAATTAATTAGTTTTGTTTAGGGACTCGTTCTTCACATTGGCCCTTGACATGGTTTTGTCCATTCATTATTTACAGTTAGGCGAGACTCACCAACTGTCTGTTGTAAGTCGAGAATATGGAATTCGAAGACCTAGTTCACGGTGATTAAAAGAGGTTTTATCTAGCTGAGACGATAATAAACTAAAGATAATTGTGTTTACTCGAAGAAGAAAAAGTGAAAAAAAAAAAAAATAAAAAGAACAGATTAATTATTAGCAAGACGATACGTAAGAAAAGGGAAATCTTTCAAGAGATTCCTTTCTTAGACGTTCACGTTAGTCGCTGCTACCGCTATAATCCAAAACGAGCAATACAGTACAACGTTCGGTACTACCGTTTGCCGTCTAATTATTAATTCCAACCTGGACTCTACTCAGACCCGGTCTCACGTATGAAAAGGTAAACACGCCCCTAAAGATTTTCTTCATCCGTCCATCTTTAAGGAATATAAGTAGTGATTAATAACAATCAGCGATAAATAGTTCCTTACTAAAAGATTCGAAAAACAAAGAAAACATCTTCGGTTATCGTTATAGTAGTAGTAAGTAGTTAATAATATTAAACTGTTGTTAGGTGGTTTTATTTAAAACGATAAATATATATATATATTTACATATATATATATATATATTTATGTATGTATGTATATAGAGAAGCAGTTATCCTGAAATGTAATCGTTGAAATTTACTTCTGGAAACGCGAAACAACAGAAGCTGAACTAGGGCGTGGACTGACGATAGTTGTGCTAACATTGGGCGGGTATTATCCACGTCATTGTCTTACCGGATATCAGCCAACCTTATAATTTTACAATGAAATAAATACATCTAAAAATAATTATATATATATATATATATATATATATATATATATATATATATATATATATATAAATATATATACATGTTTATAACGTATATATCTCTTCAACTCACTAATGAATTATTTTGGACATAATTTAATCCGCCTTTTATTTAATTTCATTATGGTCTGTTTAATCATATATATATATATATATATATATATATATATATATATATATATATATATATATATATATCAAGGTTTAATAATAAGAGAAAAATAAAAACCTAACAGAAGCGCGTCTATTTCTTCATAATTTCCAAAACAATAATAAATATTTCCAATCCGGTTTTAAACGCTTGAGTTACTTTACATCCTGCTCCGGAACACTTCATATAACAAAAATCGAATTGCTTAAAGAAGCAAACAAGAAATCATTTTAAATATAACTTCTGGGAACACGAAAAAAAGGAACTAGAAGAATTTAAGGTTTGTTAGGTTCAGAAAGGAGTCAATTTTTGCCGAAGCTGAAGTAGTGGTAATAAAATTACGGATGAGTTTTGAATAGATTCCGATGTTATGAGACCGAAGAAACGTAGAAATATATAATGGTGGAATGATAAGCATCCGTGCCAAGTTTTAATACACGAGCGACTCACCATATACACGTTAATTTTAACTACCGACTTACCTTATTATCTTTACACTCGCGACTCTACTTTTTCCGTACGTCTCTTCGTCACATATGAACAGTGAATTTATTTCACTATTGCAAAGCCTTCCACCTTCCCCGAGCTGGCGTACATCAACTTGGGACGAGTCCCTTTATGTTTATACCGCCGACTCGCTCCTTCCAAATAGACAGATTTCCAGCCAGATGATCTGGTGGCGTAATTGAGGAGTTGCGGAGCTGTCAACTGTCCGAACTAATCATCTACCATTGTCTCGGGTCCGAATTCGAGCTGGTAATTAACGACAAGTATCATTCAGTGAAACTCTCGCTAATAGCCACTGTCCCCCAACAAGAAACATAAGTGCGACTTGTCAGGTACCGGATGATATCGTCTCGGCTGTACAGCGCAAACTTCATCTCCACTTTCAAGTGCGATCCTATATAGGAAGCAAAGGAGATCTTGGCCGATTGACCAGGTAGACTTCTGACGGAAGAAATATGTCCAGATCTCCGCCAGCACACCAGTAATTTGGTGATACCGGCCGAAGACAATTTCTTTGGTTGAATTTGCTCTGCGACAAGTACCTGGTATATCTGCTCGTGCTCTTTCAAAAGGTAACTGACCGTACACGCTCCGGGTCCGCAGACACACTGACGAGGCGCTTTTCTAAGAGAAAAACATTGCTCGTAGCACGCAAACGGACCGTGACGTGTTCCGAAACATGTCAATGCCCTAAAGGGCACAAACCATTCGTATTTTTCTCGGTCAATTACACTCGGCAGTAGAGTCTTGACAGTACCGTCATATTTCATTCAAGACTCTTGCCATCTCGCGAGAGCGACGCTATAAACTTTATTACGCAGGGATCTGCTTGTTTTGCGGCCCTTTGTAAAGGAAGCTTAAATATTGACGCGCAAACCAAGCTGCTGACTTTATATGCTCTCGGGCCTCGAACCGTTATCTTTTCCCTGTCATCGAGACATACTTACTGACGAATCATCATCATGTAAGCAGAATACTTCTCTCTGCCAAGTAACCCTCGCGTTATATCTTAATGCGAACATAACAGCGAGACAGTATACTTCTAACTCTGGCGGGATTACACCAGATAGAGCGATCAAAGCAACCGTCGGGGATGTGCGGTATGCTCGAGTCATAGCGATAAGAGTCGGTCTTTGTGCGCTTCGTACTAGGTCAACTAGTTTAACATTAGCGACCCTGTGAACCGAGACCGATGCACCATAACATATGAACAGTCCTTGGTTATAATTATTAGTACGTAATTGGATATTATTATGGATGAACCTGTGTAGAAGCCTAATTTAAAATTATATATTAAGCCGTTAAATTGTTTTTTTTTTGTTTTTTTTTTTTGTTTTAAAGTGGCTGAAGGTGTTTTATTACAAGAAATTATCCAATACTTTAAGGGCATTTTATATATTAAGTTAGGAAGGAAAATTGTCTAGCTTTTCGTGCTGCAACTAACAAATTATTCGAGATAATACTCTGTCGCAGAGTTACATGAAGACGATTCAAGCGTATACAGATCTTGTTACAATTTATTTCGTAATTGTTGTACGCCAGCTGCAGTGCGTAAGATGAGGTCAGCACCACGTCGATGACGTTGGCACTTCGAAGATGAATAATCGCGTCAGTTGTAATGAGGCATGTACTGCAAACACTAATTTGTTTCTACTTATTTTTATCAAATCTGAATTTAGTCACACGCTTGCGGGTTAATTTTTTTTAATACCTTTATTAATTACTCGCGTAGTAATGTATTCGTTGATTTAGAGTTATATATGTATAAAATTATTCTCCCCGTTAGGGGTACTGGTGCTTGTACTTATACAACCAAGGAACCTGGATAGAAGCCTGACATACTGGAAACACTGAAAATAATAATAACAAAATTTTAACTAGTATACGGAAATGGAGATAAATGAAGGGCGTCTGTAATATTCTTTTGAAATACGTTACATTTGTGCGACTCTGTTGACGTCTACTTATTGTGACATGACGATAGTGAAGTCGTCGCTATTCAGTTATCTCGCTTGATCCTCAGTTTTATTTCTAAAGTAACGAGAAATGTGTCCGCTTGTTAAGTCAATTAATTGGTTGAATTAACGATACAAGTGTATAGAACATGAAGAAAACGTTGTTGTCTAAACCGTTATTCCGATGAATGAGATGGGAACTTTTTTTTTGTTCAGGGTGACGCGTTTATCGAAAAATCGTAAGTTTGGATCTCGTATAAAATCGCAGGACCGAGGATATTGAGAAGATGAGTATATCGTCTACACGTAATTTAAACGACGATGTCTCCTGTTAAGTAGTTATACGATATGAAAAATTATTTAAACATCCTTGTAGGAACTTAAAATACTAATTAGCATGAAAAATCAATTATAAAATAACATTAAGCTTAAAAAATATTAAAATGTTGGTATTCAGTAAACAACCAGAATCAATACAACTTATCTGTCTAAAGCTCAGTCAAGTAAAACTAGAAGAGGTCAAGAAGTTTTCGTATCTGAGAAGTATTATAACTGAAGACGGAAAAAGCACTAAAAATATAAAAGCGAGAATAACCCAGGGAAAAACAGCGTCTACCAAGAAGAAGCCGATACTGACCTCGAAATCAATATCAATAGAAAAAAAAGGAAAACGTTCTTATCGTGTTATGTTTGGAGCGTTGCCCTGTGTGGCTGCGAAACGTGGACTCTATCTACCGGTAATAAGCAAAACTTAAATGCTTCTGAAATGTGGTATGTGAGAAGAATGATGAAGATCAGGTGGACAGACAGAGTCACTAATAAAGAAGTACTAAACATTTTTTAAATGTAAATTATCAGGAGACGGAAACAATTGGTTGGACATATTTTGAAGCACGATTCTCTCATGAAAACCATATTGGAAGGAATGGTATACGGAAAAACCCCGGAGGAATACCTCGCCGCGTATATACGACGCAGATTATAGAATACCTGGAATGTAACTAGTACATAGAACTGAAGAGGTTATCAGGAAAGAAGAATGGCAGGCTGCTACAAAACAATCTACTGATTGACAACAAATGATGATGATGATGATACATAAAGGAAGATCCGTACCCAGTAACGTTACCTCTCAAACCGAAACTATATGCAATAAGATTATTAACAAAGCGTAAAAGGGAAGAGTTAATGAAAGTACATTAAATTACAATAAAAAATAAAATCAAAAGAAAACCTATTGAAAAGACATACAACCCGTTATGTATACAGATGTACGCATAAGTACCTAGATAAGTAACAGAGAAGTAAATCATTACAAATAAAATTGTAGATAATATCAACCAGAAATATGTTAATGTAAAGTATGGTAAAATTACACCTCAGTTCTGTTCTCATCTCGCTGATCAATATCATCTTTTTTATTGCACACGCTGGCCATTATCGTCTTTAAATGTTCCTGGCACTTCTCGTTTCCAAATTATACGTGTAGATATTTCGTGAGTTTTGATAGAAAACTATCATCCGTCGTCACTTTTTAAAATTAGCCTCATTACATCTCAATTCTGTTATCATCTCTCTGAACACCAGCATCTTTGTTATCGCACATACTGAATGTTATTCATATCGTTTTTAAATGTTCTAAATACCTTTCGTTTCGAAAAACCTCGATTTCAACATTATTTTCATATAAAAACCTTCTTTGCCATTTATTTATTACCGCGTTAAGGAATATATAGAATATAAGGGTGACCCAGAAAAGACGGACCGTTTTGTTGTTTTTTGAATAATTCAAAAACTACTCCACAAAAATATTTAAATAAAATTTTATTTAAAAATAGAAAAACCAGAGAATACAATCATTTGTGGAACACATATCGTCCAGATGATCGCCATTTGCAACAATACATTCATTCAGAAATTTTCGAAGACTTTTTCGAGCGTAGGTCGTTAAATTTTTGAAATTTCTTCAAAAATACGAGTTTTCAGGTCTTTCAGATCTCGCGGACGTGCTTCGTAAACGCGGCTCATAGGGTATCCGCACATAAAAAAAAAATCGCGTAACTTTGAATTATTTTCGAAACTCTCTTTGCACCCGTCGTGATCGATTCACTCCGAAAATAACGGTCCACGCAAAACCTCCCTACCGTTATAGGATGCCGTTGAAACAATTAATCTCTCGTGTGTACACCGAGCGTGAAGGACGCGGTTTTCGTTGTAGAAGTGTTAACAACTTCGCTATTAAAAAAAAAAAAAAAAAAAAAAAAACTGTATAAAAAGGTGACATAGTCGGTCGTCATAATTGCAGTATCGGAGAACACGTGAGACTTGGAAATAAGGAAAATTTAACTAACCGAAAGAAAGCTTTCGCAAAACACACACAATCGCGAGCGTTGCCGAAGTGAAAACAATTCGGCAGTTTTTGAGTTTCCATTCGGACCTTCTTATTAGGACTTAAAAGTTCTAAAAAAAAAAAAAGTACGTACTGCTGAAATATGTACACACTTCCGAATATTGACAAGACTTCCTTATACTTCCGAATTAAGCCGAATTTACGACATAGCTGTTATTACATCCGTTGAACGTTATGATCGAAATCGCACGCGCCGTTTTATCATTAACGAACCGCTATTGTTGTTTTCGAAGGACGGCGTCTGTCTGTCTCATCCGTTCTTACGCTATATAGAAACGAAAATTAAAAGCAATATAATTGACCCAAAATAAGAGGAAAAAACTCTTCCCAATATATATATATATACGAATATATGTATATATACATATATGTTATGTGACGATCGAAAGCTTTCGAGGATAATCGAATAAACCTCCGTAATGGTAGGAGGACCCTTAAATAGAAACAACTAACGTAATTACATTCTGTTATCGAGCCCTCTCGGTGTCGTACGAGTCGCTAAACAATCCTATCTAACCACTTCTCAATTACTAACTGTCCCTCCCTGAAAAATGTCATTTCAGCTCGTTATTTGTAATTTATCGCTTTAATTCTAGGTCTACAGCATCTGAACTTTATCTTGTTCCCTTATTCGTGTATTCTTATCCGCCGGATCTTAGATTGTTCGGATAATAATCGGTTTGTTTTTGTTAGTAAATTGACTATATAAATAAATCGATAATTAAATACTGTATACATACATATGTATATATATTATATATATATAGTAAATACGTGAAATATTTCGTATTGACAAAACTACACGCATTCGCAGGTCTCACACTCATTAAAACATACATCATTCACACCACATTCGCACAATCTTACTCGAAATAAACGGACGAATAATCTAACAAATTAATAAATACAATATAAACCTTAACGTATATACTACATGTACATTAGTAAAGGAACACATATGCCAAACACTCACCACATAATAACAATCTAGATCCATTGGAATAGACAACAACGAAACTCCCGTTCTCATCGCAAAATATGTTCGGGAAGCAACTTATTAAAGAAATATCTGTTATCAAAGTATATATATCCATACGGGGAAATATGTTCAAAAGAGAATTATACAAGCGAAAAGCTGTCGGCAACGGAGAACTTAAACCGAGGACTTATGTTATATCTAATATATACTGCCGATATTCTTGTTCCAGCAGAAGCAGAAATAGCGGAACTGTATGGTCGAAAGCTACAGCACTACACAAATAGCCTGAACGTTGCAACTTCAATGAAGTCAGACGCCTGAAGCCGAATAAGCCAACTGACCTATTATGAGGACGCATTATATCAAATAAAACACCAGATAAAACTCGTATCGCTGGATAGGAGTTTCCACAAATCATTTCCGCTCATACACCAAGTGCTAGAGCCTTATGGAGCTATTCATACATTCGCGAAAATTTATTACAAAAAAAAACCCTGAAAAACCGTCTAACTCTTCGACTTTTAGTTCCAATATATAAAATTTTATTATATATTCCAAAATATTAAATATATGTTTTAGAGACTTTCCAGAGCTATTAATATTATTTTACATATGTCTCCTTTATTCATAATTCTCAATTCTATTCTTTATTTTAAATAAACTATTTCATTCGCGTATTTAGTTTTTCGTCCGCCTATTTTAATTTTTTTATTTTTTCATTTATAACTATAATGATTATTGTTTTATCCATATTCGTATAGATCAGCTTTTTTCTTCAGTGCATTTAACTCCGCCATAATTTCTTTTATCTCATTTAAATTTTTCTCCATATCAGTACAAAATCATCCGCAAAACGTTCATTATTCATAAATTCCTCATTTACTTTAAAATGGTTCTTCCCAATAGCTAAACACACTATTGGTATTCCCTCGATTTTCCTACGACTTGATTTTTAATAAGTGATTCGTAGTAGGGAAATATTTTCTAAAATCTTCCTGTATTTTTAATATTCTGAATTTAGTTATATATATATATATATATATATATATATATATAGTTCGTTATTATTAACAATTGGAAACTTTCTCTAAGAGTTTTTTTCGCGATTAAAAATTATACAAATTTAGATGAAATTGGCAAAATTATTTAAATAAACCTACCGTTTTTCCCTATTTATTCATTTTTTATCATTTTTACGTTTATGCACACACATTCACTACTTGCTCTTATACATTTACGTATATATTTATAGAGTTATTCCTGGTTTAGTTAACAGCGTAACAAAGTTTCCTCAGTTTATATAATTTTTGACTAACGAGAGACAATTTACACATTCTGCCGCTTCGTAGTAGTATCATGTAATTTTGAAACTAAAATTAGTTCTTATAATTTATAATGAGCGTATATGTATATATATTTTTTTTTAATTATAAACGCAATTAAATATACGGCATTACTGAATTATACACTTCCGCGAGGAATTCAAGTCGCGATGAATGTAATTTACTTTTTAAATAAATTTATTACATTCGAATATTTCTCATGAAAACAAAAAAAAATTGACGTTAATGTGGAGATGCGTATAGCAAATCACGAATTTTTTAAGGACAATCTTCCAGACCTATAGGTATTCGAAAATTGTTTAATAACCGAACCAACTGGTATTAAAATATTAGTGCGACCTCGTCGAATATTATTTGAAAGGAATTAATTAATAAAATTTAAAAAAGTCAAATTAAATATTTAAGATTTAAAGGGGGTTTATTAAATTAATTAATAGTGACCGTGAAAGTTAGCCTGTAAACTTACAAGCCTCTCACGCTCAATAATATTTATTAAAATACAAATAACGAAAAAAAATCGATTAAACTTACAATTAGAAAGCACTATGGCAATTTGTTTTGACATGAATAAAAATTAATAATTAACGTTTACGAAGCTTTGGCGATAAGAAATGGAAAAAAGAAAATACTCTACAATAACATAGACATAATATATACATACCTATATATTACACATGAGCATAATCGACTAATTCTGATAATCGACTAATTAGTATTATTGTTTTTTAAAAATCGATTAATTAATCGATTTCTTTTAAGTCACATTTGTTTGACAGATATATTCAATGTTTCCCTCGTATGCAATGTCGCAATGTAATGTATTAATTATAAATCATTAATTATTTTCGATTAATTGTAATAAAATTGTAGTCTAAATAGCTGTTTATACTTTAAATATCGTTTATTTTAAATTTAATTATCCTAACTAGCTACAATTAGAATGCACTATGGCAATTTGTTTTGACATGAATAAAAATTAATAATTAACGTTTACGAAGCTTTGGCGATAAGAAATAGAAAAAAGAAAATACTCCTACAATAACATAGACATAATATATACATACCTATATATTACACATGAGCATAATCGACTAATTCTGATAATCGACTAATTAGTATTATCGTTTATTTTAAATTTAATTATCCTAACTAGCGACAGGTTTTTTAAAACGTAAAAATATATAAAATATTATACAATATATTTGAAAAGTAGTAATGAATAATGTAAATTACAAATTATTTTAATTAATAATTATAAGTTAATACAAATAATAAAATCCAATGATTTGTTAAAAATGAAATAGTTGTTTATTGACTTATTAGTCGGTTGAAAGCGATCAGTTATTAGTTTCCCTGAAACAATTTAGTCGGATTTATACTACGAAAACAATTTAGTCGGATTTATACTACGAAAACAATTTAGTCGGATTTATACTACGAAAACAATTTAGTCGCTTATTGTAAATAAGCTATACTTGTATTTAGTTACATTTCGTTCGTAGCTTTAGATAGTTACTACTCGTTATTCGATTATTAAACGCGTAATATTAATACACTACTAACAACTAATTTCAGTCGGTTTATAAGTTACGAATTATTCGATTCTTTAGTAAAATTTATTGAATGTGTAATACTATGTGTTTTTCTGTTTTCAACGACTACTAATATAATTTTCAGTTGTTTATTATAATTTAAGTAATTACAATTTTTCACTAGTAGTGTAAAATTCATTATTTTTAAAAATTAGAATGCATTTATAAAATATAGATGTTCGATTGAATGTTTTAAAAGCTTCGTGGTTATTTCACATACGTATACGTGAATATAAAATTAGATTATCGATTTTACATGCGTGTAGTATGTTACTATGAACAAGTATTAATTCCAAATTAGAGATATAAATGACATAATGAAATATAGTTAAAAATAATACAGTTTTAAACAAGTACTCGAATACGTGACATTTTGAAATAAATTTAATTTTGAAAATTAAATTCTTCGCCTTGGAAAAGAACTGAGATTTAAAAAATTTAAATTTGCACATTTCAATTTTCACGATTTAATGTAAAACAGATAAATTAATATGATTCTACATTATTGGAAAAGATTTTTTTTATCATTGTAAAAGGGGAACAATTAATTAGCACTTTTACGTAATATATCGATAACTATTATAGGACAAAAAAATAATAGGATAGCGTACAAGAACAATTTAGTCGCAGAAAGCTGGACACTGATTAAATAATGCATAATTATTTACGATATTAATGAAATGAAATACTAATTTATTTTAAATTAATTAAAAATGTCATTTTAATCTACATTTTTTTGTTCGTATTTCTTTTCAAGTGTTCATTTAAATTAGAATATCGTTTATTCGCTTATTATTCGTTTTAGTCTTTAGAACAGTCAAAATTAATAGTTAATTTAATAATCGATCTATTCGTATTTTTCACGTTAGCCGATCTGTGTCGCGTATGTTCCGGTAGAAAGCCTATAAAGAAAAATTAAACTGAATAATTAGTCGTATTTAGGTTTTAAAAATCGAATTTTAGTAACTTTTACTGAAAAATCGAATTAGTTATTAGTCGATTATGCCCATCTCTAATATATATAATCCAGTACTTAAATATTATGAGTAGAAGAAGACAGTCCATACACATATATAGATACAAACATTCATGAATAATCTACGTGTGCCTATTTTTTCACGCTACTTTGTTGATATTATTGTTATTAATGCATCAGGGTGCCTTAAAAAAAAAAAATACTAAAATACTACCTTCAAACGGAAAGAGTTGTATAATTCATATATTCGAAACGGAGAAAGTACTCCACAATGATTTTATTTAATCGTATATCTAGGGTATCTACATTTTAAATTTTTAACTTATCTATACTCGATTATATTTATATTTATATTATAACATCAAGCTTTTGCATCCAATCCACTGCTTTGTCAGTCAGCTTGCTGATTTCTTCCGAACAGTTTTTCAGAGCTCGCTTCTGGCATCCCATCAGGATGTGCTCCATTGTTTGCTCTGGTTCCCCGCAGCCACGGGCTGATTCGTCCCTGAGTCCATATGTCTTCATTTTCTTTCCGCATCTTCCATGTTCTGTTCGGAAGCGATTTAATTTTGTCCAGATATTTCTCGGTAGGTCGAATTCAAGCGGTCTCTCATCTGGGTTACGAATGATTCCTCCCTTATCCGGATTATTCTGACACCATCTCTTTCTCCATTCTTTAATTCTATTAAAATATTCATCTATTAATTTTGTTACAGTTTTATATACTGGTTTTCTCGACTTTAAACGATTTGTTCATTCTGTGTCCTGCCTGATGTATCGGTAATTCTGCATCTTGTTTATATTTCGCCCATTCTTTAATCGCCGCTTCTTTTCGTCGGTATTCTGGTGGCATAATATTGCTTAACACCGGAAGCCATTGGTGTGGATTTCAATGCACCTGTTATGATTCTCAGTGCCGAATTCAATTCCACGTCAATTTACAATGATGAATCGTAGCACGTCCGGAATCTGATCGCGGCGTTACACAATGATAGTTTACGCTACAAAGTTTCGACCGGGAACCACTATATCTTTTACCGTATCTTTAGTTCAGTTTAGTAACGTCTCGATACAGGACAATAGTTTCGACCAGAAACCAATATATTTTACTAAATCTTAGCTTTAGTTATTTTTAATAATGCCCATTCGAAGTTCAGCTGACGATTTAACCACAACTAACTGACTCGTCGTTGCGAATGTGACGGTGGTTTAACAACTCTCTTTCTAGCATAGGAGCAGGCATCTGCGTTTTTTTTTTACGTTTCTGGCATGGTACGTATTCCGCGTAGTAATTACGAAGACACGATCGCTATGACGATAATAAAACACAAGAAGAGAGCCCCGTAAAAATTCGTTTTATATTTTTCGCGATAATTAACATCGGTTGGTAAATTCGGCTCAACGAACTTTATTATAACGAGGAGTTGGACACGATCAGATAATGCGATGAAAATCAAAATTTAAATCAGTCGAGATGAGTTATTATATTCATCCGAGGAAGAAATTATATTAAAGAACATAAAGTTTCTTAATTGACAATAAAACTTATTTATGATCGATTATTGCAACGGATAAGAAAACACGTTATTCGGTCCATTATATTATTTATGTGAAAAAAATAATACATACACGCACACACACACACACATATATATATAGTATATGTATGCAAGTGCTTATATTATGCTATATACATGTATGTGTGTGTGTCTACCTATTTACTTCCTTCTGTTTTCTGGGAGTTAATTTTCATTCTTCGCTACATGATCTTTAATACAATATGTCTTGTATCTTGATAAATACATGCATATATTATATATATATATATATATATATATATATATATATATATATATATATATTATTGTGCCTATATTCGATTCCACGTATATATGTATTATAAAATGAAAATTATCGTTTTAGCACTAAGAATATAATGTCACTGTAAAACTGACGACGACGGGTATACATAATTAAACCTCTTTCCAGTACTTCATGATTATCAATATACTTTTACCTATACTTTCCCTGCCGCCCCATACCCCAAAACAACGGTGAAATATTCGATAACTATGTTGGTAACCTTATCGAATTTCCATCATCTAGTCGTAAACAATTATTACGATTTTTTTTCAGGAAACGTTATATATTCTATATATATATAAAGGAGCAATTCTTGTACACGTATATTTCTCGGGGTACAACATTATAAACGTTAATCTAGCTGCTATTTACCTTACAACAAACGTTAATTATCAAAAAATTCACATTGGTAAATAACCTTATTAACGATCCTCTTATCTAACCTCTAGTGGTAAATGTATATTTTTCTACTAATAAACCATCAGAACCGAGTATACAAGCATTAAATGATATCCTAGCAAAATTTCTCTACAAACGAGTACTTCGTACAGGGGATTCTATGTGTTGGATGTTAAAAACTCCGGAAAAAGAATAAAACCCTTTCACAGTTTATTGGTGTCCCATAACCTTTACCTTTACTAACGCAAACGAAAAAAGTGTAATAGATCTCGTTATTACCTCAAAAATTGTTCAACCACTTGTAAAAGAACTAAAAATCGAAAGTAGGAACGTCCACTCAGTTCGCGAATATTTAAGCGCTGCATGCAAATATCAAGAAGAAATCATATTAGAAAAGTAAATTAGAACAATATCTTCGAACATAAAAGACACGACTTAGTACAGAGCTGCAATTTCATAAACCATGAGCCCTGTGAAGACTGGATAAAGTATCTTTCAAAGTATATACAACAATAAATCGAAACAAATAGTACATAACTGCGTCCAAAACAAACTGTTGGCGAAATGAAATCCAGTACTATAGCCGTATCACAAAAAATAATCGTATTTTTTAAAGAACAAGGTATCCGAAAACCCGTAAACTAGTTTACAAATGTTACAAAAAAAACATTAAATTACAAAATAAAACCTGTTAAATTAAAGTCGTTGAAATCTTTTTGCGGAAAAAATGTAAAACCACGGGTTCTAAGCTAGAAAATTGCATAAGCTAATGATATTCCCTTATTTAAAAAATAAGATAATAACCAGTAATATTGTCTCTCCACACTATTTCCTTGTCGCAAGTCATTGCGAAATAAATTCGATAATTTTGAGCCTGATTTCAGCCAAATAAATATGGAAGAACGCGCTTCATTAATAAAGAATAACTAACAATGATTATAAAAAATCTTAAAAATAATAAATCTGCGGGTCTCGATAAAATTAATAATAAAATTAATTCACAAACACCATCCAATAATTTTTGAAAACAAGTTCAATAAAATATATTCACTAGCTTATTATCCAAAAGAATCGCGTGAATACAAAAACCGGGGGAAATCCTAATCATATTCGCTCATATCGCCCAATTTAAGTTATTAAAAATCGAAGACAAATTCAGCAAAACGAATTTTCTATACAGTAGGCAATTTGGATTCACACGAGGTTTGTCAACTGAACATGCAGTAAACTATGTAATAGACAATATCCATAAAAATCTCAGATGTAAAATTAAAGTAAGCGCTATCACAAAAGGAGTCTTTGACAATTGCTAGTATCCAGCTCTGTTAATTCTCTAGAGACTTTGCTAAATAAAAGATTATTGAATATCATCTGCAATTCTATAAGTAACAGGAAGATCTCTATACAAGGAGGGAATGGGTCTGCAGAAAAAAAATACCAATACGAGTTGTCTGCAGGAAAGTGTTCTGGGTCCACTATTCTGGAACATAAAACTGTCATTAGACAAAAATTTTGTCACATTTTTCACCAATTCATTAAAATCAACCATCTTGACAACGTGATATTGAAAATGGATACTAAATACCGTCGAATGTTACGAGCCTGTCGAAATACACGGTGTTTTAGTAATAACTACCGAATTTACAAATCACTGATTGAAAACGCTTTAGCATAATATTGTTGCTCCGTCATATTAAACCGTTTAAAAGTTAAAACGTAACAATTATACTAGTTATATTAATTTTTATTATTATACTTAGTACAAAATTTCGCACACGTGACTTAGATATTATTTTAACAGTCCAAAAAGACCCTCAAGGTGGACAAAGGGCAGATAGGGCACGAATCGTTTAAAGCGTTAACCGTCGTACAATCGAAATTAATTATTTTCAATTCCAAAACAATAATCACTAACGTTCCCAGTAACAGAATTATAACAGTTATTCGTTTTTAACCGTAAAAAACAATTAACAGAAATTAAAATTAAGAAATAAAATAAGAATTTATAAATTTCAATTTGAAGATAAATTTTATAGTTAACGTTACCAACCGCGATATTGAAATTAATTCGATGGAAGTAGCTTTACAAAAAATGCAAACGAACTATAGTAGATCGAAAAATATTTTAGCATTAATTATTTTCAAAAATTTCTAAAGTACATTTATTGTTTCCAATTACAGGATTTTATTTTTTATGCCGATTTAATGTATACATATATATATATATATATATATATATATATATATATATATATATATATATTATAATAATAATCTTTATTTAACATAAGTAAATTAACAATTTATAAATATCTGTTACAGCTAAAATTTATTTCTAAAATTAATTTCGAATGTAGTAATACTAGGCCGTTTCGAGCGAACGTCTCTCCCAATTTTTCCCAGTTGCGTTTGTTGCACGCAAACCTATACATATCGCTTCTGGATCCCAGGAATTTTTTGAAGTCGTCATCCAAACGTGTAAACGGTCGCGACTTTTTTCTCTCGCGGTATGCCAAGAACCATTCGTTACTTTCTTCGTCCACCGCTGATCTCTATATCTTATGACACGTCCTCCTCACTTCCATTTTGAAGTTATGACATCCCTGTTATCACCCATTTGTTCTTTAATAGTTTTTAATTTGACTCTATCTAGGTTCTTGATTTGTAATATTAATATTTCTAAATTGTTTTGGGAGGTTCTATACATATGCCTGTGTATATATACACTATATATACATATTTTTACAATTAATTATAAAATAAAGAATGAGACAAGTAGCAGATTTACGGGATTGAAAAGCATTTAACAATGTGGTACGAAAAAATATCTTTAGTGTACATACATGCATGCATACATACATATATATGCAACAATCTGCTTTATTATGGAAGATAAGTACCTCGTTAGACGAGTATAGTGACATCGTTAAGGTGTCCTAAGTTACAAATTTATCAATTCCGATGCGAAAGCTTTAACGTCAGATTTTAGGATTTATAACATTTCAAAGGCCGCGTTAAGTTCTTGAATAGAATCGAATTGCAGTCTATACGATGTATTTTACCCTATAAAGAGAAGCTATTATCGTGCATACCGTGCTTTTCGTATGGAAACAACTGAATAATTTTTTTAAAATATATATATATATATATATATATATATATATATATATATATATATAATTGCAATCTGGCTTACATAGCCAATAAGAAATTTATCTATATGGGTCGTGACAGGATTGGAGATATCATTTATCAATTATACTTGGAGTTACCTCGCCAATCAATCAAACCGATGTGGAAGTCTAAGGGGGTGCAAAGATTCAATCTATGAACTTCGCTACCATTATCTAGTTAGTCAACTGCCAGTCGGTTTGGGTGATATTCTCACCTGTGCAGGTAACGTTTACTATTTGTTTGGATTACTTCACGCACATACGGTACATTTAGGTCGCTATGCAAGTTGTCGTTGCGCATGTACCATGGCGCATTTGTTATAATTCTTAATATTTTTGACTGACATCGTTGCATCGTGTTAATATTAGACACCGATGCTTTACCCCAAAGGGATATACCGTAGATCCGCACTGGTTTAATAACTGTGTTGTACAACAATAATTTCGATTTTAGAGGCAAATCGGGATGTCTACCCAGAAGCTTACTTCTTTCTCAATTTCATGTTTATTTCTTTAACCTTCATCTTAATGTGCCCCTTTGATCAAGCCACATGTCCAATTACCGAACTTTAATTTCCTATAGAATTGGACCATTAAGATCAACGGTTGGGCATGTATCGCGTCTATTTACAAATGTGACATGTACTGACTTCGATTGACTTAATTCTTCACCGTCGTGCCCATTTTTTAGATAATTTAAGCCGGCCTGTAATTTTTCTGACGCCACTATCGGATCGTTTTCTGTGTCGTCAGCGAATACTGCAATAAATATTGGTTTTAATGGGGAGGTCATACGTGTACAAGAGAAATAGAATTAGACCGAAAACAGAACCCTGTGGAACGCCAGCCTCAGCAGGATAAAATTCAGATACATCGCCGTCGAGTTTAATCCGGAGGAATCTGCCTGTTAAATATGAGGCCAATAGCATGTAATATGAGCGTGGCCTAGAGCGTTTTATTTTCTAAAGTAATCCCTCATGCATTACACGATCGACTGGTCTAAATATCGTCTTGTAGATCAATAATTTACATCCCGTCGATAATTGATATTATTAGCCAATCATCATCGTTGTATTATTCGTTAGCCGAACGTCGTGACTAGCTATTTTACGTTTATTTTTACGTACAAAATGAACTAGCATCCGAGGCCCTATTATATGCAAAGCATATGCGCGCGCATACGGTACTATACGAAATGGGTCGCCACTGCCTTCTCCGTGACAATTAAGAATTACGTAATGATGAAGAAACTTTCTATGCTGCGAGTTGGTTTCGAATCCTCGACCGTCGAAACTGACAGTCGAGCACTCTTGCAACTATGCCACCGCGACATTATCAATTAGCCAGTAGAATTTGTCAAATTTTAGATTGAGTTATCTCACTTTGTAACGATATGGTTATTTCCTATAGATACTGAATTCAAAATATTTTTAACAATCTAAGGTATCAACTTGCAAGTTAGTATAAACCCCGTTTGAAAAATACGTTTCGTTTAGTGAAGATTATGATACGGTGTGATTTGATTTTATTAGCTAGTATACGCCAATTGCTAAGTTATTCTTCTACTCTGTTCACAGGCTGCTTGAAGTTGTTCAGATTTTATAACAAAGTCTTCGTCGAAAACTACAATTGCTGTATCGTAGACGTTTTTCAAAATTGGTAAGTCTGCTATAAATATCGTATGCAGCGTTTGGTTTTATTTCGAAAACTTATTAATTAAATGAACTAGATTCATGTAAAGGTTTATTGGGTTGTAGAGATTAAGATGACTTTTAATAATTTTCATCGTGATGGGAAATGTTGAGTCGGTAGAATATAATTAAAAAGAACGATTACGAACTTGTAGGTAATTTTTTTTTAACAATTTTGCCTTGAGAGAGTGATAACCGCCTAACCGGGTGCTTTCTTCAAGCTCAACACCAGGTTGCCCGGACTTTGCACTACCCTTGAATGACCATTGAATCGGTTTTGACTCAAATTTGTTTTTTTCTTTACAATTAGTAGCTATTCGTTTTTCATATTAGTCCTAAATTTATTTACTAAAGAAGAAATAACAATTACACGGTTTAATTATGTATTTTTTAAACTTATTGTTTAACAATTATTCTCATTTCAAATAAGTGACTTGCACAGATATACATTAAAAGTAGAAAACTAAAAATTAAAAAAAAAAAAATGACCTTTTCTCGGTTTTATAAAGAGACATTACACTGAGATTTTTTGGAGACACCACTTACACGTCAAACATGTTTATTCCCTTTTTTAGTTTCTTATGCTCTAGATTTGAGCTAACGGTTCTAAAAGTCGACGGAGCCGACTGATTATTTTCATAATCTGGATTTCGAATATTTCTAACGTGGTCTGTAGGTGTTGAATATTGTTTTACAAGTTTTTCGTCTAGAGTTGAAAGAAAGTTCCGTGGACCTATATTTACTTAAGTCACTGATTTGTGCAGTGATACCAGGTCAAATAAAGAATATAGAAAAATGTATTCAGCGGCCGTCGCTTCGCTACTGTCTTCCGGAATACAATCGAGCTCACTGATCGACTATATCAACTCTGTATTCAGTACTATTACATTCGCTTTTAACCTGATTCAATACTTACATATAGATGCACAGAGATGAATACCAAAACACTATTTGCAAGTATCCCTTGGTAACCAGTTTTCAAGACATGAATTATATACATGAGCTTGTTTCAAGTTTCTTGTAATATCCCTTCTAGTCGTAATTTTCAATACAACAATTCTGTGATCAATCAAAATAAAGGAAATGCGAAAACGTGCACTTTAACGCCTCATAAATATAACACGAACTGATATGATGCAATGCGCCTATTGTCGTATCTAGCCTCCCGATCTATTGTTGTTAAAGGCGTCATAAATATCGCTGTAGCGTCGCGATAGCATTCATCGGATGATTAAACACACAAATCGGGAAAAACAAAACAAGTTTGCGCGTAATTCGTACAAGGAATACAATTTAAAAGTGTATTTACATTTGTCTGCCAATTTGTTTGTTGAGTGTACCTTCAATGCCGATTGTTGGGTTAATGAGTAGCTACTACCAAGCATAATAGCCATTTTCTTACTCCACTCGCGGACAATACTTAAAAATTCATTTATTTATTTGAACCAATTTTTTGGGTCAATTCAGACACAATGATGGGCAAGTTACAAAATAAAGAAAAGTCCAAAATTTAGATTACACCTAGGTATTAAGCCATCTTTCGAAATTAACCCAACGAGATAAGTTCATTTTTTATTATATTTGTTATTTTTAGTGTTTTGAATGGTGCAAATTTTCTTTTTCTCTATACTTATCTAAATGTGCGTTTTGAAAATTTCTGCTCGATCATAAAGCCGTTCGAATCTTATACGCTGAAAAATTTAATTATATGTTGGTAAATATAATTAAAACTATCTTCGGTATTTAGGGCATCAGGTCATCCGAAAATTATTTTATAATCTACGAAAGAATTATTTTAAAGAAAAAGAAAGAAACAGAATGCGATCTAGAAAATTTAGATTCATTTCCAAAATAATATTAGACGGAGGTGCTCACTTCGGATTCTATCTAAATGTATTTACCGAAAAAAACTGAATTTTAAAAAATAAGTATCGAGGGAATTCAGTCACCCGATACTTTATACACACACACACATATATATATATATATATATGTATATATAAAATATGAATACTCATGTATATAGATTTATCTATGCTCAAGTAGAGGTATATGCGGATATATATATACATATATATTAAATACATTACATATTATTATGTATATATACGCACGAAACTACATGCAGATCTCAGCTATACTGTGATGGTTTGGCTTCTTTTTTTGTTTCTATCTAATGATTAATTAGAAGAGTCTGACAAAAGTATTTATCATTGTATTTATTGTGAGAGATGAGCAGCTTCGAATACACTTCGATATACACCTAGACACACGGATGCTTTTTTTTGTCGGAGCCGTTAGCCATGTAGAACGGATCTCCTGTAGATATTCATTAAGAAAGACAATCGGGTCCGGTCCATTTACACACTGACGCTTGTCCCATAAAAGACAACTGAGAAACAAAATTAATTTTACTGTTACAACATCCGCGACATATATATATATATATATATATATATATATATATATATATATATATATATATATATATATATATATATATATATATATATATATATAATAAATACACGCATGTACAAATATGTATCTATTATGTATATACATACATATATTTAAATGTGATATATACCTACCATATTTCCAACTCTTTCACTTTGTTCTCGGATTTTATATCATCGTATTTCCTACTCGCGCCGCGTTCTTTTGTTTTCCACACATAGCACTCTCTTCGTCTACGTTTCTTTATTTTGTGATGCGAAATGATGATAATCACGCTCGTATTCATCACGATGATGATCAAAATAGTCGTTGCGATTATTGTAATTTATATTATCTGTAGTAAGTTGAAATATACGTCAGAAATGATCGTTCGGTTCTCTTTCGGTAAGTTTGTAGGTTTTGACTCTGGAACCTTTCCGACTTTTCAGAAATATATGTACGTCTTCTCGATCCGTTGTGTGTGTGTGTGTGTGTGTTTTAAAAAATTACAATTATCTATTCGGTCGATATTGATATAACGATTTTTTTTTATACAGCTCCTGAAAGGATAGCCGCATTATTTCCGCAATCTTAGATTTTAACTAAATAAACAGTATTCATAAAAAGTGTAGCATACGCAAAATTAGATCTCAATGACTAAACTCTGATAATTACATTAATTGGTAACGACCATTTCAGCATTCTGAGATCAGATGAGTAGGTAAAAGTGCCGATACCTCCGAATTCGAATGGTAAGAAAGCCATTTCCGAATATAACCAAGTTAAAAAAAAAAATATATATTTTTTTTATTAATTTAAGCACAATACTATCTTAATCGTTCGGATTAAGGTACTAAATGTGAATGTGATAGATTCTGTTAACATTTTAGTGGTTGTCAAAATTTAATGTTTAACTTTACTAAAAATAAAATAGAAGAATAGCTGGAAAATTGGTTCATCTACGACTAATACGAGGAACGCATTCGAGAGACAATGCTGTTTGAAGATCGTGAACAGATTACGTCATACAGATATGTAAAGTTGTGACACAGATTAGTCGAATGCAGAATTGAAACGAGTAGCAATGGACAAATGTAGATTTGACGATGATATAAGAAACGATAACGCACGCTATAGACGCAATTAAAAATGTTTCAAACGATGGCTTTCTTTTCGGTAAATATTTAAATATAACCTTTTTGTCTTCATCTCTGTTCGCTTAGTATTCGCCCTATGTCAATCGTTTATCCGAGTGCAAACCACGATATTTAGCAAATCCTGCATGTGTACGCGATACTATGTATATGTCTATATGCGAACATGATGTTCACTCGTTCATTTACGAGAACACTGCAATTTAGCCGTTGCTGGAAGTTTACTATCACCTACGGAAAGTATCGCTGTAACATTTACGAATGTGGCAGCTGTTGCGGATGTTTCATCCACTGACACATCTTTTGTATGTTGCAAATACAGAAGAGGTGCCTCGTATTAAGCACCGATTTCTGATGTAGAATTATACGATCACGCGTTAATATTTTTTAATTTTTTATTTTTATACAAGTTTAATTAATTTAATATACCAGTTAATAAGGTTTTATTTTTTTTTATTTTTCCTATTGTTATTTTACTGTTATTTTTTCTATTATTTCTTCAGCTTTGTAAAGTCATTTGGTTGTATTTAGCTGCTGCGGTAACTTTAAGGATGTTTGACATGTGTTTATGTACATATAAATTCTTCATGATTTATAGAATTTTTGTATTGCAATAAATTGATTTGATTTGATCTTTTATGAATATATATATATATATATATATATCGGCTATTCTAACGATTTAAATGAAATTTTACACATAATATAACGTATTCAATAATTGAAAGTAACCTGCATTTTAAATGATAAGTAACAAATTAAGACGTTAACGGTTGAGGAATACCTTCGTTCTTTCTGGGTCGAAGAAATTTTATTTACAAATATTTTAAATTTTTTAATGTTATAAATAATTCTTCGATGATAAAGGTTTGATTAGTGCGAATAATTCCCCCATATTAAATGCCACACACATATATATTTAATTAATATAAATACTTTGTACACATTACGGACACGGATATGAATGTTTTCTCAATTAATTCCGGTTTGTGAATTGAAACAAATTTACGCGAATAAAATATATTTTTTTTTTAAATTAAATTACGCAAATCTGCATATGATGTAACTACCAGAGCTATTAGAGCATTAAGAAGACGTGTGTCTAATTTATATGTACGTTAAAAGTCCGCTTTCTCTCGCAAGAGCTCTTAACTATTGATTCCGGTTTGTTGGAGAGGATTTTGTGTATCGGCCCCTGTATATTCTATCTTAACCGTGTTTGACAGTTGTAGATTAAGCGTACGACTGTTGGTTCTGTTAAATGATCGCATAGGGGACGGTTTGCTGGTGGATAGCTTTTGGTATACAGATAATTATGTGATATGGCTGTGTATGAACAATACGTAAACGGTTTAGGCTACAATATTCTTTTCTGCTTGTGCCATCATCTGAGGTTCTACGGTTGATTTTATGCTCTTCAGGAAAGTTGTTAAGGTCCAGTCGCTAGTCTATTACTATTTACTGTTGTTCACGAGTATTGTTGGTGGACGTGGTGAGTATTCTGGTATTGGTGAAAATACCGTAGACCGAGCTTCAAGGTCTACTGTATCACTATCGTGTGATTTGGGATCCGCAGGAAGCGTATTTCACATCCTTTCTTATGTAGTTTGTGTTGAATTTCTAATATTATTAGGTTCTTGTTGTCTTGACGGCATATTAGTTGTGAAGAGGAGAGGGAGTCTGTTATAACCAATGTTTTTTCGATGTGAAACTACAGCTGATATATACAGTACATAATTCCATACAGCTCTGCATCCAGAGAACTGCAGCCATCGCTTCGTAATACATTATCAATTTGGTAAAAGCAGGCTGCTGATGATGTTGCTCCGTCTGTATATACGCGTAATCATTGTATGTTTGGAGGATGCTTAATCCCACTGCGACGAATGAAAGATAGATCTACTTTTGTTTCATTATTCCACAAATCCTCTTTATATCTGGTTGTGTAAGTTTTATAAAAATTTCGGTCGTTACTTAAAGACCGGAGACGATTGGATAATTTTTAATTATATGGATAATTTTTAATTATATAAATATTTTTAATTTAACGTCCACTATGAATGTTCCTTATTACGTGTATACGTTCGAAATTTACGTATCGTATAGAGAGGTACATTACCAGCGAAAGGGTTATTAGTTTCGAAATTCCGACAAGGCGTGTCGTAGAAGCCAAAAGAAAAACAAAATGCAGAACTAGAGCCATATCGAAATTCGATCTTTTATAGCAAAAAGTAAACGACGGGTAACCGTTATTACCCCCCCCCCCCCGAAACAATAATTCATATTTTACAATATTATTGTTATTATTACTATGTTTTGAAATAGTTTTGATAATAGAGTCCTTTAAAGCTGATCATCGTAATAATAAGGATGAAAAAAAAAAAAAAAAGTAAATAAAAAAGAAATTTTGACATCTGTTTACGGTAATTATAACGCTATACCCCCTTCTGGGTGGGGTCGAACTATATAAAGAAAAAAATAATACCGGTAACAATAAATAACCGCTGCCCTGTAAAACGTTATAGGTGCACCGTCGGTTTATTTGAAATAGTTGTTGGAAGACGACAATAGAAATAATAATGATAATAACGAATCGAAATAATCTTAATACTAACAACGTTAATAATAGTCATAATAATAATTATGATAAGTCTTTTTCATCAGAATGTTAACGACGGTATGATTGAAATAAAAGTAGTAATAAACACGTAACGATAACACGGGGGTTACGAACCGCGAAATTCCGACATTCGTCGCACACAATACCTGTCGCTCGGGGACGTCTTCTATTCTTCAGAAATAAGTCAAAAACTCGAACTACTAACGTTGATCTATAATGCTCTGCTTTTTTGACTTCATCCAATATATATATATATAGTCTCCGATCAGACTAAACCGGAAGAAGGCGTCTTTCATCTTACCAGCCTATTTGTATATATTTTTTCAACACACGCATATATATATGTATATATGTATTTTAAGTCATTTATTATTGTAATTATTATTGTTATTTAAGTAAAAAAATATATATATATAATAATAATATTCCTGGGTCATACACATTCACTTTACATTTCCGTTAAATAATTCTACTAAATACCTGCAGCTTTAAAATCTAACCGAGAAAATGACACGAATGAATTCACCTTGTCTAAAGATTTTGCAGTATTTAAAATTTTACCCGCCCTAATTCTTATTCCGATTTATCGTTTATCATGATTATTATGATTACTACCTTATAATTCGCTCTTAATATGTAGCGATCTGTATAGAATTTTACTTGAATAGTCTTTTACGCGATCCAAAACGACCGTTGAGCTAAACGACTTTTCGAACCATAGGTTAATTTTGCAATCGCCCGGCACAGCTGGAGCCGTTCGTTACATTATTATTATTATTATTATTATTATTATTATTATTATCCTACAAATTCTGAACAAATAAGAATATTTCCTAGAAACAATATCTAAACGGAAAAAGTCGTTTTCGGTTTGGGAGCATAAAATTCCGTACGAACTTAGTCGAATGAAATTTTGCGAACTTCCAAAAGGGTAATTTGACTAGAAATTTTTCTCTCGATAAAGTGTCGCTAGAAAACAAATTTAAATGGAAACTGTCGAGTTTTAAAAATCGTTGAAATATTATTTATAACGCGTTTGTTCTAGACGCGTTAAAGTTCGTATAATGTTCCTGAGACATGTAAATCGGCTCGAATGTTCGTCATTCGAGTAACACTGATTATTCATTAGGTCTGCCGTTATGTATTTTCAATAAACCCTTTATATTTTAAACGATGAAAGAATTACCGACAAACGCGAAACGAATCCTCAGGAGCCACTCTGGAATCGGTGTGGTAATTTTCTCGCTGACGATGAAGGAAAGTTCTTCCTTTCTTGGGGATTGTTCTTCGCTTATTCTTCGCGAATTCATCTTCTGTTCGTTGTTAAAATCGCCCATAAATGGAAATACGGAATTACAATGGGCTCGCATTATAAAATAACTCCGGATTGATTTTTCGAGTTCACACTGGTTTTACCAATATGTACTCAGATGCCGATTAATCGAGTTCGTTCTAATCGTCGTATGCAGACTACGATTACGGACAAATTCTTCACTATTACGCATCTTACTTCCTACTGCTCGCATACATATTCATTATATCTCTTCCCCCTAACACCCTTATCTATTCTTTTCTCGGTGAACATGTCTTTTTTATAATGTTCGCATTTATATTATGTATATATATATATATATATATATATATATATATATATATATATAAGTTTATTCGTGTGATTGTAACTTAGCCGTAACTATATTTTTATCTAATATTTTACATTGCAATTTGCAATGGGCAAACTTTGTAGAAGTCCATTTTTAGAAAAAAAAGAAAAAAGAAAAACTTATTTCCTAGAAGATAAGCTACGAAATTTATATAATTTGACATTTACTACAATGTAACAGAACACTATATTAGTCACGTAAAATTTTGAATAAAAGGAATCTTGAAACTCATAATACCACAGGGTGACACACCGAAGACGAACGTTTTTGTTATTTTTTGAATAATTCAAAAGTACAGGACCAAAAATTTTTTAATGAAATTTTATTTAAAAATAGGAAAACCAAAGATTCATCATATCGTTCAGATGACCGCCATTTGCAACAATATATTTAATCAGACTTTTTACAAAATTCTCGAAGACTTTTCTAGTATTAGTCGCAAAATTTTCGAAATTTCTTCAAAAATCCGAATTTTCAGGTCTTTCAGATCTCGTGCACGGTATAATTTTCCTATTATTTCTTAAAACTTCGATTTTCATTTCAATAGGTTGGAAACATTTTTATACAATTGAACTCGATACAAGTTCCACATCCTCGCGCGTTTTTACTTTATAAATTAATTTTTTACCAGCACTATATCGAACGTAAATAAGAATACCGCCCAACGCGTTTAATATTGTTTAAAATATTTTTGTTGCCTATGATATTCCAAATGACTCGGGTTCATTTTTAACGTGTCGTATAAATATGTTTAGAATTGACACATTCCTGACAAGTTTATTAGCATTCGAAGTTATACCGAACAAAGTATCTGAATAGTTTAAAAAAAAAAAAAAAAAAAAAAAAAAACGTGCATTTACCGTAGGCTGCAGGCGTAGAAGGATTCTAGACAAGATAGAATAAGTTTTTTGTTGAGGAATGCTGTAACAGATTTTGTACGTTTCTTTGTGAGTCTACAAGAAGATTATAAACGATTGATAATTCGATACTGTACGTACGAACTAACTCGTATTTCTATATACGTTAACAACTTAATTTCTCTAGAAATATCGCGCTGTGTCTGAGAACAGATGTAAATTCTCACGATGATGAAGGAGGACCGTTCACACGATGCAGGCGGTAATTGAAGGTATAAAAGAAGGATATTCGAAGAATATTAGAATTGCAAATTGCACGCCTATGTGAGTACAGTATAGACCTGACGCCGACAAGTTTCGAGTATCCGTATCGATGATTTGATTACACTGACGTTTTCAGTCACAATGTACTTTATAATTTGAAGATTTTGATCTTGACTCATTCCTTATATGTTTATTTGACAATCAGCAGAGCTGACCCCTTTCGCCGCTGCTGTTCAACATGTGCTCGGAGGTAAAATATAAAATGTAAAACGCGTATATTTGACATTATATTAAAAAGTTATAATAATATTTAATAAATGTACCGGTACATTTATTAAATATTATTATAACTTTTTAATATAATGTCAAATATACGCGTTTTACATTTTTTTTTTTTACCTCCGAGCACATGTTGAACAGCAGCGACGAAAGGGGTCAGCTCTGCTTATAATCTTATAATTATTGCGTGTACATATGATACTCGGGAATGAGTATGATGATTTCGACGAAACATTGCACATACATGTTAATTTATGAAATAATTGCGGCCTACATGTAAAAATTACGAATTCACAAATTTTGTTCCTCGATCTCCGAGTACATTCCTCATGAAATTTGGGAAATTTCGATATTTTTCCCGCCTTTTTATTTTTTTTATCATTTTTTCTTGTGTTATCTCTAAATGTACGTTGAAAATTTCAGCTGACTCACGTTAATTGTTCATTTGTTTTTACCTCGTACGTGTTAGTAAATTTCAGGTAGTCCCGATTTAAAGTATCGTATATTACGGAAATATTTTTTTTTTTATCGAAAACAAAATTATTTTCAGAAAAATTCTTAAAGATTAATTCTAAATTTCATTTTTAAAAAAAAGCATGAAGGGGGTCTTTCTGATATTTGTTAAAAAATTGATTATTATTATAATTCGGGAAAGTTATGAAACTAAACTATACACGATCAAAATATATATTATATATATATATATATTGTATATTTTGTTATTTAGCTGCGATACATTAGTTTAGTCACAGCATTATTTAATTTATATTTAACTCGTACGTCTATGCTAATATTGAACGATTAGACGACTTAACATTATGAATATTTAAACCTGCCGAGTTATTTATTACTATTTGATCATTCGGGAGCGAGCCACGAAAACTGCTAATTCTACGAATATCTTCGGTAAAATTCAAATAGAAAATCTTCAACCGAATCGATATTCGCGAAATAAACAAATATCTGACGATCTTATATTAAAACGTTTACAATACGAACCGAAATTTCCGTGTCTAGACAGCACGTGATTGCAGTAGAAATTTATCTCTAGCTCGCCTATGACGTTAAATCTATTTTCCATGCTATTAAAAAAAAACTTAAAAGTTGTCCTACCAAGCAAACTATTGCTCCATCTTTTCTGCCATAAATCAAATGTAACTACGTTAATTTCCTTAATGAAAGGAATTCTCACTATTAAATGTATTATAAATTAACTCGATACTAAATTGAGATATAAAATATTCTAATACGTTAGTTTTAACTAAGTTAAGTTTATCGTTATATATTTTAAGCATTTTAAACTCAGAAATTAAAGCTAATTTAAAAAGACTAAGGTCAGTAGGCAGGATCCCAGTAATAAATTCTATATAACGAACCAACACTAAGCAGAAGTTTCCTTTGCTTAGCCAGGATTTTATTGAACATATTTGAATTTAGTTTATGTACATATATGCTTGAGCAATAATTAAACATCGATTCTATTACTCCTTTGTAAATAATAACTCTTCCTTTATATTTAACTCCACCTAGATTTGGCTGAATTCTAAGGAACATGTAAATTCTTTTATTTGCTTTATCTAGAAGGAATTTTACATGTTTATCAAATTTTAATTTATCATCTAGAATAATTCCTAGATATTTAAAGGATTTAACGTTCATGTTTTGTCATAATTCGTTGTCTCAATAATACGCGTACTTTCTTATTCCCCTGTTGCGGTGTTTATCTAATACACGTGATAAACGAAGAAGCAGATAGTCAGATGAGCTGGTGAGATCGTTCTTTTCTTTATTTCGATACGTTATTAACATTTATAGAAGTTGTAAGCTGGTAATTTTCATAATCTTTCCCACGTGTAATCTGCCTGTTACTTTCGTAAAATGTAATTTAATGGATTCGGATAAAACAGATTATTCGAAAGATAAGCTTCTTGCTTTATCTAAGAATTTCGACATCGTTAATAAGGAACTAGAAAATATCCGATCGTAGGTTTCGAAAACAAAAGTAAACAAGGATAAAATAAA
Source organism: Coronaproctus castanopsis (assembly GCA_032883995.1). Taxonomy (NCBI): domain Eukaryota; kingdom Metazoa; phylum Arthropoda; class Insecta; order Hemiptera; family Monophlebidae; genus Coronaproctus; species Coronaproctus castanopsis. The sequence goes on from CM065053.1 coordinate 194,015,292, forward strand.
TGAAATAATTAATTTTACTCTTCTTGAAATAACGAATGCTCGAAATAATTTCAATGATATCTCTAATGTAGTAAATATCAGAGAAGAACTTATTGTAAAAACGGTTAAAAAATCATTAAAACCTGTTTTATCAAAATTTTCATATCCTGTTACTGGTAAATCTTGGTCTTCAGTAGCAAACATTTCTTCAAATTCTACTACATTGTCATCAGATAAGGAAGTTAAGAAAAAGTTAAGTTATTTACACATTAAGTCAAAAGTGATTTAAAGTTAAGATCAATTAAAAGAAAAAATTATTCCTAATGAACTAAATATCGAGGTTGAGCGCTTCAGTACTAAACCTAATATACATTGTTTATAGGGACAAAAACAAAAGATTAATCTGAAAAACTTCGTGATAAAATTAAACAGGAGTTTGATGGTATAAACGTAGTCGAAAACAGGGAAATGAACCCTACAATTGTAATATATGGAAATAAAAATATAGAGGAACATGATATAAAGCGTTCGATTAAAAATATTACAAATGATTTCCCTGTTTCAATCAAAATGATAACTAAACATAATAAAACGGGATCAAAAATTTCTGTAAGATTAAAACCAGATCAGTACAAAAAATTACCATCCCACGACCGTCGAATTTATGTTGAATGGCAGTCCTTTAAATTTGAAGAACATAGTAGTGCTATAAATACCCTGGTTTTGGTCATACAGCATCAAGATGTAAGATTAGTGAAGATAAAGTTGAAGTTATTAATAAATATAAAAGTAAACTGTTCCAATTGCTTGTTTGCAAATTCTAAATGTAAAAATAAACAGATATTGAAGTATTATTAGAAAAGCTGGATCATAATTCTTATAGTAGAAAGTGCCCTAACTTTATAAAAGTAGAAAATAAAATTCGTAACATGATTAATTATGGATAATATAAAAATAATTCGCTTCTTAAATGTAAATAATAAAATTTCATGCCAGCATCTGTTTATACGCGAATGCTCGTTATCAAATATTGACATTGTTATAATTGCTGAGGTTAATTTGTATAATGGCAAAATCATAAATCAGCTTTATAACAGTTTATTATCTGATAAAGTTGCTATGTTAATTCGTAAGGATATGCATTATGATATACTAAACTTTTCTAAGGGTATAATTGTCATTGGTCTTATGAAGTTTATCATAATTGGCCTGTATTTTCCTCCGAAAAATATCAATTCAGCTGAACTTGAAGTCGTTCTTCGTCGTCATCCAAACCTGCAGCCAATTGTAGTTGGTGACTTTAATATTCGCACTCCTATATTGGAAAAAATCTCTAGTTATGCTAATGCCGAAGTTTTTGAGGACTTCCTACATGCTAATAGATTAATGATTTTAAATCGTTTTTGCGAATACACTTTTTATAGCCGTAATGGTAATAACGGTAAAAGCGTTATAGATTTACTTATGGTAAAATACTTTTTTCAAAATAATATTAGTCATACTGTTTCATTTTTCGATCTTTCCGACCATTGTAGTATTGATATAGCTGTATCTTATTGCTTTAGAGATAAAGAAATTTCTACTCGTCCTAATCAATATAATATTAACTATAGTAAATTGAATAACTTTATAAACAGTTCAGAGTTATCAGAATTTATTTCCTGGTTTAATAATAGTAATTCCTCTTCAATGGTTAAAAATATTGTAAATAGTTTCTAGTCGTTTTTAACTAGTAAGATTAATCAACGTAAAATGATTAAGCTTACCAAGTATAACGACTGGTGGACTCCTAAATTAGAAAGTTTGAAAGTTTCTATTAATAAAATCAGACGTAAGTTTAATAAGGTAAAATCTATACCTAAGAAAATCATTTTTAAAGCTATTCTAGCCCTGTTGAATAAAACGTATAAAACATTAATAGAAGAAACTAGGTTTAATGGTTGGAAAACATTTATTCAAAGTTCCTTTTGTTTTTGGAAAACCATATAAATTAGTAACTGGAAAATTCAAACTTTTGAATTTCCCCGCATTACGTTTAAATAACGAAATTATAACCAACAATGAAGAAAAATCCAAAGTTCTCTCGGTGTATTTCTTTCCTAATAAAGAAGAAAATCTTGTTAATTCATCAAATCTTACATGTTATGAGCTTAATCCTAACTGTAATATTTCACAGAATAACGAATTAATCGATATTATTAATAATTTAAAAGTTAATAAATCGCCAGCGTCAGATAAAATTATTAACACCGTTGTCAAAATCATTAAAAATTCTGAATTGTTTGCGTATATGTTTGAATCCCTTTTAAAATTCCAGATATTTCCTGATATCTGGAAGATTGGGGATATTATGCTTATCAATAAACCTAATCAATATTACACGAAATGTAACTCTTATAGAGCAATAACTTTGTTAAATTCAGTTGGTAAATTATATGAAAAGATCATTAACGTAAAATTATTAAATGAAATCGAATGTAAAAATATTTTGCATAGAAATCAGTTTGGGTTTAGACGCAACTATTCTTCTGAGGCGGCAATTAGAAAACTTTATGACTTTGTTGTTTTTGGAAAAGATAATAACTTGATAAGCGTAGTAATAACTTTTGATGTTAAGGGTGCGTTTGACAATTGTAAGCACTCTAAAATTATCGAAATTCTGAAACAAAATTCTGTAAATCCTTACTTAATAAATACTATTATTAACTATTTAATGAACAGGAATGTTAGAATATCTTCCGATAAATTTACTGTGTATAAAAACATTTCCTGTGGCGTACCTCAAGGCTCTATTTTAGGGTCGACTCTGTGGAATGTTTTATATTCGTATGTACATAATAATTTAGAAATCTTTACTGTTGAAAATGGATATAATGCCGAATTTATTAGCTGCGGACAACCTGTGCGCCGTAATTAATCTTAAGAGTCCTTTAGAAATTTATAATATCAGAAATATTTGTAAGAAGCTTCAAATTACTTTTGATCAACTTGGCCTCGAATTTTCTGTTGATAAATCGGAAATTTTGGTAATTAGTAACAGGCAGGTTTCTAAATTTAAAAGTGAACTTAAGAAAATCAATTTAATTTATAATAAACCATTTCCTGTAGTTGTAGTTATGCATGTAAATGGTTTTTAAGGATATGTGATTCTCGTCTAAATATATCTTAAGAAAAAACACGATTTTACCAACAAACAAAAAACCCAAGTACTAGATATTATATATATATATTATATTACTCCCCCAGGAAGTACTTTGTACCTTCTGGGGACCGGAGCTCTAACCGGTAAGGGGCGCGTCCACAGGTAGCGGATAGTGGAACGGCCTACAGATAAGTAGGTCAGCTGCGAATAAGACATTAGTCAAATAAGCAGTCGCGGACCAAGAGCGGCTACTGGTGAAAAGCCTCAGACAGGCGATTCCAGTAGCGACAGGGCAAGAGACACGAGGGTGCAGATGGTCAGCTTGAGGAATTGGTCATAAAAGTCTGCATGAATTTTATGACTGTCTCTCTCTCGGTGTGTTTAGGTCGCCGTAAAAACCTTACAAAGCTACCTCCTCAATAGCAAAATGATTAAAATCGAGGCTAAGCCAACAGACATAATAATTGTCCAAGTGTACATGCCAACAACTGGAGAAAAAGATGAATAGAAAATGTATATGAACAACTAGATGAAATTATGAACACAGTGAATGCTAAAGACAACCTGATACTAATGGGAGATTGGAATGCCGTTGTAGGGGAAGAAGAAGAACAAAAAAAACTGGAAAATATGGATTGGGGAAAAGAAATAAAAGAGGAATTAGATTAATAGAATTTTGTAAGGAAAAAATTTAGTAATCGCAAATACATTATTTCAGCAGCATAACAGAAGAAGATATACGTGGAAAGCACCGGGAGAATAGAAACAGATTCCAGATTGACTATATACGAATCAAGGAAAGATTTAGAAACCAAGTGAAATTATATAAAACAGCACCAGGAGCAGATATTGATAGCAATCATAATTTGGTAATAATGAGGAGTTTACTAGAATTCAGAAAAACTGAAAGAAATGACAAAAATACACGATACGATATAGAACTATTACGAAATCAAGAATACAAGGAAGAAGTAGCGTGCAGTATAGAAGATCAATTAAACGACAATAGCAGCCAGATCAGCATTGATGAAAAATGGGAAGACTTGAAATCTGCAATCACCAAAGTAACAGAAATCAAACTAAAAAGAGAGAATCGAATCATGGAACACACTATTAAGGAATTACATAACATGGACTGTAAAGGAATTAAGATAAATGGAAAATAAATAAATATGAAAAGATATGCTGACGATATTGCCATAGTAGCAGAAAGTGAAAAAGGACTGTAGTAGATAACCTTCTGGATAAGTATAACATGAAGATTAACAAAAAGAAAACAAAAATCATGGTGTGCAGGGAGGAATTAAAGAAAAGACTGTGGATTTGATTTGCTCCATTAATCAATCAATCAATAGATTGAAAAAAAATGTATATATTGTGTGTATAAAGTAAGGCGGATCACCAGGCTAAAATGGAAATCGGCTGAACATTTGACAAGACAAGAGGATGATAGGTGGACTAAGTGGAAATTCCAATTGGCAGCCTGCATTTTCGATGGCTAGGTGACGGGATGATGTTGAATGGTCAGGAATCATTTGGATTCGGGCAGTACAAGATAGAAGTTTTTGGAAAAGTTTGAGGAATATCTACACCCAGCAGTGGGTTGATACAGGCGTATCGTGATATCATTTGCATGTTTAACATTGGAAGAACGATAGTAAAGAGTGTAAATTTAAAATCGAAAATCAGTATCTGGACTACTGATGCGTAAAAGTTATATCTGTCTATTCATATATAATATATATGTATATAATGGTGTGTGTGTATGTGTGAGAGTACGTTTGCATAGATGAATTTTCTTGCCGGTATGTGCTGTGTACATGTATCATATATATATATATAAACAATATATAAACTTTGTACGACGCATATATATATATATATATATATGCCTATATTAAATAGACAAGGGTAACACATTTATTATTCAGTACGTGTAATGACGTGTTTACAAATATTACCTTTGGTACATTATACGCACGATTAAACGTAATTACTTTTCAAGGGGACTTAAAACGACTTATCTTACGGTTATTAGGAATTTATCATTATTATTATTACTATTATTACTATTATTATTATTATTGTTATTATTATAAACAGCTTCTATTCAAATTCAGCTTTGAATCTTGTCCAAGGTATTGTTGTCTATTAATTAACCACAAAAATTAATTACGAAGTCACCTTTACAGGAAAGCGGCAACTTAGTTTCTTTTTCTCTTTTAATTTAATATATACCCTAATTAAATTCCGAAAAGAATCAGGATGGATGATACTAATTAGTAATAATAGACGATGATAAAAATATTCGTAATGATGTTAATAGTAATATTATGGAAAAAGTTAATGAGACGATGTGTATAGCGTACACGAGAATAATAATATTATTATTTATTAATAATAATATTATTACTTATTAATAATAATATTATTACTTATTAATAATAATATTATTACTTATTAATAATAATATTATTACTTATTAATAATAATATTATTACATATTAATAATAATATTATTATTTATTAATAGTAATATTATCACATATTAATAATAATATTATTATTTATTAATAATAATAATGTAGCGAATAAATTACGTCGATGAGAATATTAAAAGAAATGTCGAACTGCTGTATAAGATATAACATCTGTATAGTGAAAAAACATAAATAAGGAGAACGAATTAACGAAGTCTATATATTTTGTATGCATTAAATAAGAATAATTTTTATTTATATTATAGTTTAATTTTCGTGTTTTTTTTTTTGGTTTTGTAAATAATAGCGCGTATTTATTTCAATTAGAAAAATTTACATCGTACGAAAATTTAAGGTAGCTATCCTGTTTCCGCTCTGAACTCTGTATCTTTGTACGTACATTCTTCGATATCTATAATTTCAAACTGAATAACGACGTAATATCTGAACAAAATTAACGTTACCTTCTTAATATAATAAATTATTTCTGATCCTCTCCTATTCTAAAAGTTGTTTGCTGGCATTACAGCACTCACAGCCCCAACTCTCGTTTACCATCAATTATTTACAAAATTTCTAATTACATATACCGATTAAACTCTCTCGGTGTAAGAGTTAAATTTGTTTGGATCCCCGGGCATAGCGGTATCCATGGTAATAATCTAGCTGATCATTTAGTCACTTCAACGGTTACATTAAGGACTTTTTTGTTTTATACTCTTCCTATAGATCACCTAGCGTACATTAAATATGCGCATAAGGAATACCGGAAAAATCTGTCGTCCGATCCATTTACTGCAAAGCATTATAAATCCATTCTACCCGACATACCTTCTAATCCATGGTTGTACAATATTAAAGTTGAAACGATCAAATTGCGGGGTTTTATTACTATCATTTGTCGACTGAGACTCGGCTGTAGTCGCCTTCCTGCTTCGTTACACAAGTTGAAAATTATTAGTTCTCCTAATTGCTCTCATCCTATGGATACCCATTTAGTGGCCGATGCAGACCATGTTATCCTAGAGTGTTCTCATAATAGTAATGTTCGCCTTGCATTTTATCAAGCTCTTCAGAGCCTTAAAGTTCCGTTTCCTATAAATATTGCATTTCTCTTAGCTCTTCAAAATGCTGAAGTATATACGGCCCTATACTCCTATATTTTAGATTCTGGTATCATTATTTCATTTTACACGTCCCTACATTACTTCTTACTTTGCCTAATTTATAAGTAGCCCTTTCTTATTCATTCCATAATATACAGACATGGATAAACTGTATGGAAGCCAAAAAAAAAAAATAAACAAATTATAACATATTTCATTGACCACAGGTTAACTTATTTAATTCCTTATATTAGCTAAATTCTCTGTTACCATCTAAAAAACTATCCTTCCGCAATTACATCATTGCGCAGGATGTGGTAAGCCGCGTCCACAGAATTACGTAATATATGTAAACACACATACATATATATATATATATATATGTATATATATATTAATTTATTATAACTCACTCGTTGCCGAGTATGAGTGCCGTTTCTAATGATATCTGTTTCTGTTAAATAATTCAATTTCTGAATCTTACGTGCGATATTAATCCAATTTTATAATTAGATTTATAACTGCAGTGTGCACATTCATACTGATCTGCTATGTTCCTTCTTCCTTCTTTTGTGCGTATTGCTAATCTTACTGTGTCATCGATAAATTTTCTCCATTCAGTTCTATTCAATGCCCATTGTTCCCAAGTCTTATTTTTCTTTGGATTAATACCGTTCTTTTTGATGGAATTTGATAGCACATCTTCAAATCTTAATTTTTGTCTTCACACAATATCGTTTACTAGTGTGTAATATACCATATAATAATCGCTTCGGTATGCGGTTGTTATCCACTCTGATAACATGGCCAAACCATCTTAGCGGAGCTTTGGTTAAATATTGTTCTATTTTATTACAATTTGTTATTTTCAAAATTCTTTCATTTGAGATCTTATCTTTCCATCTTATTCTTAAGATTTGTCTGAGCAATCTCATCTGACAAATTCAAAGTTTTTTAATTTGATTGTTTCTGACTGGCCATGTATCACAACAATACAACAAAGTTGATAATACCACTGCCCTATAAACATTTAGTTTCGTATTAATATGTAAATTTATATTCCTAAACACACGTTGCGCTAGTTTGTTGTAGACGATCATTGCATTTTTTAATCTATATTCGATCTCCACATCTAGTTCACTATTATCGCTAATTATGCTTCCAAGGTATTTGAAACTTTTGACAATTTTTAACTTCGACCAGTTTATATGAAAATTTTCTTCCGTGCCATTCAATATCATTATTTCTGCTTTATTTGTGTTTACACTTAATCCATAATCCCGATACGTATCATGCAGATAGTTTAGTATAATTCTGCAGGAGTTTCACCCAGCATAACGCAATCATCAGCATATTGTAAATTTTGCAGTACAAACATTTCCACTGTTTCTCCGGAACGTAAGTACTCATTACTAGTTGCAGGAGTTGCTGCAGAATTAAACTCAGGATTTTACTGGCCGTGCAAACAAGTGATATACCAATGATAATTTTAACAATCCATTTTGTTTCCTTTATTTTTATAAATGACAAAAAACAGCCGCATCTTTAAAGTCTTTGGGTACAGTTAAACTTTCCCATATCTTCTGAAACAGTTTAATCAAGTATGTCATGAGCACATTTTTACCAACTTTATATATTTCGCTTGGTACGTAATCTAACCCAGCGGCTTTATTTGTTTTCAGCCTTTTAATAGCATGTACAAGTCCTTCCGCAGTAGGTAGGATGTACAGATCATAGTTGACTTCCTGTTAAGTCATTTAGTAGTTTTCCATTTATCGTGGATTCATTAATGTTTCAAAGTATTCTTTCCATCTAATTTTTACTTTATTCCTATCTCTTATTATAGCTCCAGATTCATCTGTGATAGCAATTTTATGTCTAGTATTTGGGTCATATATCAACTTAACTGCTGTGTAAAAAGCTCGATTATCATTTTTGTTAACCATTTCTTGCATTTCTTTTGTTTTATAAATACACCATTTATTCTTGAGTCTCCCTGTTTCTCGTTATATCTTAGCTTTCAGAGCCACAAATTTATTCCGTTTGTTGTTATTTTTTCTATCATTTTGCCATTCCATAAAAGCCTGTCTTTTATCTTTTATTTTTAATGGCATTTCTTCTGAACTATCAGTAAATCAGTCTTGCGAGCGTTTCTTTTTATAGCCTAAAACATTTTTACACGTTCAGTTTATGCTTTTCTTTATTTGATCCTATAGTTCTTTTACAGATCTCATTTCAAAATCCAACCAAAATTTTTAAAGCGCATCTTCGTTCTTTAGGAAATTAGTATTATATGTTTTTTGTATTTTAACTCTTTTGTTTGGGTGATATTTTATGACTAGAAATCTGAATTTCGATCTCAATAGTATGTAGTCTGTGTCTCCATCTGCTCCTCTCATTGCTCGTGTATTTAAGCAGTCAGCTCTATGTTTTTGTCGTATTATAACGTAATCGAGCGGATGCAGATAAGCTGATCTTGGGTGTATCCAGGTTCGAAACGGAAGTAAACTTCAATACGAAGTAATAATTATTATAGTAGAATATGTATAGGCTAACGAACAAAATAACCCGTTTTGATTACCGTAAGAATTAGCGTTATAGGCGAACGGGAATATTTAATATCCAAATTTTGTAAGAATAGTAAAAAATTTTAAAAATACTTTTAAAGATAATCCCAGGTGAGGAAATAATAATAATCAAACACATATACTCGACATAGAGGCCGCCACGTCATTTATTGTATAGAAAGTTTTATTGCAGTAATTTTGCATTTATCGGCGCTTTTACTTATTGTAACGTGTACAGAGGTTAAGTCTACTATATATTTTATACGCTAATTCACCTATGAACTACATGTTAAAATCTTAAGAATAGTACGAAACGTAAATATTAATTTATATATATTTATTTGCGGACAAAGATATTCTACAGCAATTGCTCCGAATTACTTTTCCCATAAATACAACTCAATAAACAGGACAGGCATAAATTAATTCGTTTCCAATAACTGCAGTGTGTAAACTAATTTCTTCTTTATCGCGCTAAATTCTGATTCACAAACAGCCAATTGACTATATACATATTTTCGAATATTAATTATACACTATTTTACGCAGCCGAATATAGTAGAGTTACTTGACAAGTACGATACGTAAATAATTAATTTCTATAGTCTAGACGTTTCCTTGATAACGCCATTTCTAAAAAAAATCCGACTATTCGATTGTTTTTTTTTGTTGGTTAGTCAGATTTATTGAAATTATTTATTAGTACAATGTAAACAATCTCTAAATGGTAATAAATTATATACGTAACGTAAACGTATTAAAAAAAAGAAAAAAGTTGAAAAATATATTTCAGCGGAAGAGTAATGAACAGAGATAATCTAGAATTGTATGAACTTTTGAAGTAAATCACGTAATCCTAAAGATTTTCCATCAGTAAACCGAATATACAACACGCATATATATTTAATCGATGTTTTAAAAAATCAATAATTTATTCCAGTAAAAATATAACTAAGAATCACCGTATTCAAAATCCGACTAATATACCGGTTCCAGCGAAACCTATTAATATCGGTATACATTCAGACTTACCAGTCGATTTAACAATATCCATTAATACAAGAAACGTATTTAAAAAGAATATTTAATCAATTGCTTAAAAAAATAAATTAAAATAATAATGTGTTTTAACAAAATGACTGTTTTTTTAAAAACCGGATTACTCGTTAGTAATAAGTTGATTATGCTCATCACTAAAACACACACATATATATATATATATATGAAAAATTGGGAGATAACTTGGCTCGAAAGGGCCTAGTATGATTACATTCGAAATTAGTTTTAGAAATTGATTTTAGCTGTAACAGATATTTATAAATTGTTAATTTAGTTATGCTAAATAAAGTTTATTATTATTATTATTATACATATATATCAAAACCAAATTAATTTTATTTGTGATTTGACCTGTTCAATCATCGACGTGTGGGATCACACACACACACACATATATATATATATATATATATATATATATATATATATATATATATGTATATAAGTAATGATGCGATAAATCGCTTATTAAAATTTTTTCATGTCATACAGTGTAATGAAAACTATTAAAATCATATCTATCCGACGCAGTAAACTATAAATAAATAATTACTATTAATTATCGCATTTTTATTATAATCGGTTAAATGAAAAAAGTTTCTAACAGAATTATACATAGACAATAACGAGTTTTAAAGGAAAGCATAATCTCAACAAACTAAAAGCTTTTGTTATTCGACGGAATCATTGGATATACGCTACAACAAACATAAAATTACGATTAAATATTATATATATATATATACGTGAATTCTCTTACTTCACATTATATACGATGCATAGAAAATCCGAATATAGCGGTAAATAAGATAGCGCGTAAGGTAGATTATTAATCGGTAAGTTACTTGACAAAAGATACGGGGATAAGGTGACGACAGGGCTTGATAGGATCAGCCTTGTATATTTTGAATAATATAAGAACGGAACAATCGAAGCTGATAATTAACTTTCGAAGACAAAGAAATTCCCTTCGATATTAAACGGCTGTTTTGACGATTGTACCGTATAATATTACGCCATATACCGCATTATAAATATATATACATATATAAATATAAACATATATATATATATAAATATTACATATAATAAATATATATATATACATATATATATATATATATATATATATACACGTATAGACACATGTATTCGATTTCACATTGTAACTCTCTAAACATCATTAAGAAACAGAAACTAGAACCTGAGATATTACATTCAGGTTCAGACAATCCGAATATCAGCTGAATCTCCTCGTCATACACGCGTATGGCGGTATTTTTATCACCGGCGTCTAAATAAAAATAAAAAATGAAAAATAAAAATATAAAACACAATAGATACCGAGTATACAATACTCATTGTACGCCTCTTGTCTAAATTTATTTAATATATTGTTTATATCTATCGAATTTCTATTACATACTAGCGGACACTAAGCTATACGTAATATATGGAAGACTACGCTGGTTGTCAGTGTGTTAGTGGCAATAATTCCTCCGTTACGTATTATATATATATATATATATATATATATATATATATATATATATATATATATATATAATTACAGATTATTGCATATGCGAAATAATATTAATATAGAAAAATACCAGTAAGAAATGAAAATATGAAGCGATATTTTGTCTGCTATATTAGTTTTTAAATAAATAATTCCAGATAATTTCGGATAATTGTAACGCGTTATATAAATATATTTTTTAGAATTGAACGTTCAATGTAAACGAAATTGTTCCTTTTTACCTTTTATAAATATATCCAAAATTATCCGTTCGTAGATAATATGGATCTATACGGTATTGCAAATGATAGTTTACTTTACCTCCTGAGACTTGAATATTTATCGCGAAACTGTAAGCGATTTTTTTTTATTTACTGGGATATCCTTAATAGGCAGCAGTTTTATTTATATATGTTTTTTTTAAAATTAATTACAAAAATTAGTTAAAATCACTAAAACTTTTTTTTTCTTGAAATTCACAAAGCTTTTCGGTAATTACGCCATTATCAAGTGATACTTAAATTTAGCGCCATTACCAATTGATATTTAAATTTAGATAAAAATAAAGATTTAAAAATTAATAAAATTATGATCTTAAATTTATATTTTGTGTTTTAATTTTTAGCTCTTTATTTTTATCTAAATTTAAATATCAATTGATAATGGCGTAATTGCCGAAAAACTTTATGAATTTCAAGAAAATAAAGTTTTAGTGATTTTAACTAATTTTTGTAATTAAAGTAATAAAAAATCACTACATTCCACAATCTAAAACTTTTAAAATTAAGTCTAAATGCTTGATTATTATTCAACAAGACGGTAATGTAATATATTTCCGGATACCTGTTCGTCGTAATATTTCCACGAACGAAAATAGTCGATATATTGACGAAAAGCATGTAGGTCGCACTGTGCTTACCCTGGAGTAGTCTTAAACATCCACGGATGTTACCTCCTATTTTCATTGTACCGATCGTATTAGTGTCAATTTAGGAAAAGACGTCGATAATTTATTTTTAGTTTTAGCCGGTTCGAGAGCAGACGTGTTGATTTACTTGATGAGTTAATCTCTTTTCTAATTTTGCCTATTTATGACGTCTGTGTTTCAATCGTGCAATTTCAATTCATTCAATCGTGTTCTAATTATTTCCTTAGTCTGGATAGTATTTTTTTCTATTTCCTTCGACTTTCTCTCTCCTCGTTTAATATGTAAATATTTTAAATAAATCTAATATATATGAAATTTAAGTAAAACAGGTAAAATTGGAATTGTCTATAGTTTATATGTATACGTACGAAGTACATTAAGTAACTTCTTAACCACTAATATCGCCGATCACTGCGGAATGTAAGATCTCTCAAATTGTTTCATTTATTACGATTTTTTTTCCGGAATATATTTTTTAATTATTAGTATGTCTATAATAATTTTAAAAATATTAAACTAAATCCGATTTCGTGATTTCGTACTGTGATAGACTTCTACAATTTTTCGTATGCTTCTTTACGAATTTATTAATACTGAAAGGGAAAAATAACGAAGTTATCTATAATGGTACCACCTTAACAATAGTTCGGTATTTATCGTACCTAGACGTATTAATATTGCCGTACAAAAAACATCGTATACACGACATAAAACTTGAAATTATATATTGACTGAACCTTCCGAAATACCTAGGGCTTTAATTAGGAACACATATTATATCCTCATCCGAGGTTTCTAACAAAAATTATGTTGAAAAAACCTCGTTACAAAGAGAATTTCTGATAAATGTTTGGAGAGCTTATACAACAATATCACACGGTGCGTCTGTTGCCCTAACAAAAGTTATTAAAAAATATTATCCTCTCGTATTGTTTGTGTTGAAACTTGATTTTATTTTGTTTTAAAGAAAGACTATTTTTTTTCTTATAAAAAAAGTTATTTAAAATTAATTTTCACCGTGTTTCGAATAATACTTACAATTATATATACATTTAACTATAAATCTACCTTAAACATTTTACCAATGTAGGCGTGAAAGTTGGGTAAAATAAGTACAACCGAAAAGTTTATCTGAGAGACTGTTGTTTAACGTTACAAACATCGTGTTTATGTAGAAGTGTTAATATACTACATCTTAGTCTAACAGATGCAAAAGAATTTGAGCAATGACGACAAGCTTCTCTTTAAATTTTCGTGTGTGTGAGTAGAGTGAGGATTTTTTGCATGTTTACTTGTACGCCTATATATGTATATATATATATATATATATATATATATATATATATATATATATATATATATATATATAGACAGTGGCGTAGCCAAGGTGGAAGGGATTTGGGTGTCTGAACCCCCTTCTTGGAATCAATATGATAATAAGAAAATTATTTTTTTTTTTATTTTTTTTAAATTTCGTTGTTTTTGAAGTAAATAAATAGTTTTTTAATATATAGGAGGTACTAGAAGAATTTAGTAAAAAAAACGCCAAGAATAGATTTTAAATTTTAAATTTAGTTAAATATTACCTATGTATATTATTCCTTCAAAAAATATGAAATCATTATTTATCGTTTATTTTTTCGCGGAATTTATTGTACAACCATCTCCCTCTGTCCTCGATGACATACTATTAGTGTGTTGCAGTGACGTTAAATATTTCTGTCGTCTATTGCTTCTAATAGAATTACATACTCCATGTTTAATAATTATAAAAATAACTCTGGTGAGTTAGATTGCTTAGGGCTTGGGGTTTACGCTACTTCAATTTTGGTTATTTACTTAAAGTTCAATTCAACTCGGGTTTATTGTTATAATTTAGTTTTGTTTAAACACCCCTCATCAATCAAGTTTGGCTACGCAACTGTATATATATATATATATATATATATATATATATATATATATATATAAATATATATATATATATATATATATATATATATATATATATATATATATATGAATTATAGTTAACGGATATGTAAAATTTATAGATAAATTTCTCTATGTTAACTTCGTCTTCGTAATTTTCTTCCTCTATTAAACTAAGCCGCTCTGTAGTAAATAAAAAGCATAATATAATAAGACGTAATAATATGTAAAGTACCTAAATCACGTGTGTGTGTGTGTGTCTGGTATGTGTGATTGCAAACGTCTGTCATATGTTGTGTAAGAACTTTTTTACACGTTTTAGAAGAAGAAGAATTTCATTAAGCAATGAATGTTTATAACTATCACTCGTGTATATTTTTTAAAATTATTATTAAGTTTATCGGTTAAGGAATTTTTTATATTCCGAAACGATAGAATATTATAAGTTATTATTTTCTTGTAAAATTTAATCGATCAAAATATACTTTTCTTCTTCTTCTTCTTTCTTCTTTTCACACGTTTGATAAAGTCGACAAACGATGCAGCATAAAGTATTTCTTAATCAAAATTAAATATAGCCGGATAGATAATTCGGAGTATAAAATTTCGAATAAATTTTTTATTTTATGATTTTTTTCTCGCTAATTTTGTACTTCTCGATCAAATTAGCGACGAGTTCGATATTTCACGAGGTAAAAATAATTTTTTGAACAACGTAAACGAATGCAAAATTTTCATTTCTAAGTCAAATTTATAGCGCACACAACAGCCTTCGTTAACATTGGACGATTAGAGATACTTTAAGTCGTCGCTGATTGAAGTGTACTACACCGATTCCCAGACTGGAAATATTTGCACTGGATGAACAACGTCCAGAGTTTTTCAACAGTTCCACTCGAAGACTTCTCGAATCTACACTAATAATGACAACGTGTTCACGCAGCAAACAGTTAGGGGGAATTTTGAAAAAAAAAAAAAGGTGTAACGCATGTACTCGCGTTAAATACTCGGAAAATGTATTCTTATTATTCCTATTTTAAACGGGGCAAGTAAACGACTGGCGCGCTCTATTTAACCTAAAATAAACGACGCCCTACGAGTTGCTATTTTCGAAGGACCCTTATTCTTCGTACAATACAACTTTAACCTACCCGCCGCTATTTTATCAGAATCGAAATAGAAGTTCTAGAGAAGTACTTTAAAATGGAACGCTTATATAACTAAATCTGTCAGTCGGCAATAATAACAGTCATCGACTGTGTAATCGTATACATGTCCCCAGTCAAAAAACCGAACAATCATATATATGTATATATTCGAAACGCTAAAGACGGCTGTTGATATTAACGATGTAAATTTATTTGTCGTTTGAAATCTAAAAGAAAAAACTATTTTTAGAAAAATTATAATGGTAAAAAATTTAAATGCGAATTAAGAATTTCAACGAATGGAAAATGGGCAAAATTTATACGAAATAATACAACGCTGAGCAAACCGTATAAAATTGTTTCCTATAAATTTAAAGATTCGGCCGTAATGAAATTGTAGCATAGGTTGACCCAGAGAAGACGGACGATCTTGTTTTTCGAATATCGCGGTTGGCAATACAACGCAAACCGCGTGCTCCACGTTTAGTATAGACGCGAAAGATTTTTTTTTTGTCCCGTTTCACTTATCACGGCATCCTATAATGAGAAATTTTGCGTGGAACGTTATTGTCGGCGTGAATCGATCGCGACAGTGCAAAAGTGAGTTAATTCAAAATTACGCGATTTTTTTATTGAACACGTCCACGAGATCTGGAAGACTTGAAAAGTCGGATTTCTGAAAAAATTTTAAAAATATGCTCGGAAAATTTTTCGAAAGTTCCGCAATGAATGAGTGACGGTTATTTGAAACATATTGTGTTCCACGCATAGTTGTAAGCTAACCTCTCGTTTTCCTATTATTAAATAAAATATTCGAAAATTTCGTTCGAGTAGTTTTTGAGTTATTAAAAAAAGATAAACTTGTCCGTCTTCTCTGGGTCACCCCCTATAACAAAGATAAATTTTGAAATCTTATTGGAATCTTTCGATATAAGAGAAAATATTAATATTATACTAAATCTTAAAGAATAATAGATTCATCTAAGTAGGTGACACGATTATAAAGAATTTTTGTAAAGCTACCACCGATGACGGTATATTAATGACATTATTATTATCAAAATTGTGTATATAATCGATATGGTTTATTATTGAAATAATTAACAATATATACCCGGGGGATTTGAATACTTTCTTCCCGGCAGTTTGGAATATTGGTAACGCAAAATTATTAAATAGAACGAATAAATCTTCCCGATAAAATTATAAGGGAGCAGTCGGTTATTTTAATAAATTGCATAATTAAAGTAGTCGATAATCGGTTTATTGTACACTTGCTCGAAATGAGAAAAATTTTGACTGAAAACCGATTTCGATTTAAGATTTTATAATATCCGATATTCCGGAGAACGTAAATTATAATAAATTCGATAAATGCGAAACATTATTAGTATCGGCGTTTTTCTCGATAATCGCGCCGAAAAAAATTAAAAGTGTCGTTAACAAAATTTTTCTTAAAATATACACAATTATAAAATTACAGCTAGCCGCGCAAAATGTTATCTAGAAAGTTGTATAAAACGATGGCTGACGCGCCTGAGTTAACTAAGAATGTTTGTAATAAAGCAAACGTCCGTATTCAACCTCCTTACTTTTCGACTGTTATCCGGGATACTTATCGCCGAAAGGTTTATACGATTTTTCAATCTACCTATATACCGCATTGAACGGAGTCTGGTATGTGGCTTGATCGCCGCTTGACCTGGGAGGAACACATCAGGATCAAAGTTAAAGAAATAAAACTTAAACTGACTGGCTCCTGGGCAAAACTTACGAATTACCTCTAAACTCGAAATTATTACTTTACAGGGCAGTTATTAAGCCCGTATGGACACATATCACTCTGGGAGACAGCATCAATATCGAATATCAAAATGGTACAGCGATCTCAATCAAAAACACTCAGGATAATAGCCGGTGCATCCTGGTATATACGAAACAAAAATTTGCATAAAGACCTAAAAGTACGGAATGTGCACGAAGTAGTTCAGCTGGCGGTAGTTTTATTAAATCATGCCAACGGGCCACGCAGATTGAACTATCGCACACCTCTAGATCTTCCCCACCGGTTTGAATGATTGGAGAGGTAGTTCGAAGATTGTTGAACTGTCATAACTCACATCCCAGTTGCTTATTGGCTACATCGGCCAGATTGCAATTTATAAATATATATAAAAAAAATTTCATCCGTAATATAGATGATCTGAAGTCTCCGCGTAAGTTGTAATTAGATAGTAATATGGTGATTCTGAAAGCGAGCCACGAGCCCACATGTCTGTTTAGGTTTAATCGCTAATTTATAAATTAGTTAGTTTCCATTCGATATTGTCTGTTCGTTTATTTGTACAGTACGGCGTAATTGACCTTTTAGTAAAGTGAAGGTGTAACGTGTATATACTTTAACACGCCGACGTTTCAACCGAGTTTTCTTTTTCCGATAACGTTGTCCGCTTCGAGACCACTGTTGGCTCGCTATCGACAGCTATAATCGTCTCGTCATCTGGAAATGTCGCAAGGGTAACGTCTACACTTTCGGCGGTAGAAAATCTGCACGAAATAAAATGTATAGAATCGGAGTTATTAAATAAATATTGGAAAATTCATTGTTGAATTTGACCTGATGTGTACTACGTCTTAGGTAGGATTTAATTAGAAAGAAGGATGAATAATCATGCATAAGATGCGCCAAACCTTATCAAAACTCTCGCTTGATATCCAAGAACATACCGACGCACTCGGCTTGTAAAGAACGATTTGAATTTTAAACATATTAAAATTTATCCTTCTCCGAGACGATTTGTTTAAAAGGTTTTATGTTTTTCTTTCCAATCGGGTTGACTTTTATAGAACACTCAATCGGAGGCACGGGATTAAAAATCTTAGTGAATGTATATTGAATTCGCATAATTAGTAGTCTCTCGTCTTTTAAAACCATTAAAGAGTAGTAGACGTAAATAAAGATAATATACAATAACAATAACGGATTCATTACTTAGAAATTTAAAAAGATAAATTGTAATAGTACTTAAGCAAATAAAATATAACGTCTTCAATTAACCACCCTTCTGGGTTTTCCACTTTTCGAATACTCCGACATAATCTTCGCTACTAGCACGAAAATCGTTAGCCCATTGTTTTCGACTATATTTATTAAAGATGTTCATTTTTAATATATCGTTAATAATTTCGACTAATAATTCCAACTAATCGACATCCATTATTCTGAATTTTTTTTTCTTTTAAGCATACTCAATACAGCAAAACGGTATATTTTTTAAGTCACATTTATCTACATCGAATATTCGTTACATTTATTTAGACGATAATTATAATTTCCGGGTTGACTTAACTATTTTTAATATTTATTTAATTTATTCATCAGAGTACTCTGTATACATTATCGAGAACGTTGCAGTCGCATGTCGGTTTAAAACTACTCGGAACAAACTTATCGCTGATAGTAAATTGTATACCATTCCGACAGATTCCGTGAGCGTTTTTTTCTTTCCACGTGGTATTAATTTTTCCTCGCATTAAACACCGCATTACAAGAATACTTCAGCTCGTACATTTCTTTTACAGAAATTTCCTGGGATTTATTCATACGTTGCGGTATTTACATGTTGTTGCGTACTCTATCTATCCACATTATTATATTATACGATAGTACAATCACGTTTGAAAGGCATCCAATTTTTTTCGCCGGCGCTTTAGACCTAGCTTTCCGAACCGTACAACAATACCGAAAATATGCAGCGTTTTATTAATCTTATTTTCAAAACTAATTTTATGATTATATTTCTATTACGTAATATTCGTTTTAGTTTTAGGAATGCGATTCTAGCTTTTCGAATTCAAACATTTTTATCTCTTTTTCTATTATATCCCATGGATCATTTATGTTGCAATCGAGGTAATCGGAATGCAATTGTTAATTTCGGGAATAAGACCGTATTTGTATTTTTCATTTTTTACCGTATCCCGTCTTTCATAAAATGTTCCGAGTATTTATTCTCTCGGCGATAATATTCAATTATATTTTGTTTACACATCCGAATGTCTTGATTAAAGTTTTTTTTTTTTTTTCAAATAATTGGGTTTCTTCCTTTATAATTAGATCAATAGGGATTATTTTTACTATTATTTGTAACGCATTAATAGATATAGTTCTACAGCTAGCAGAAATATTATTTCAAATATAATATATCCTTTAATATAGTCTTACTTATATAATTGACTTTAAACATTTCTCTCCCGATTGCTACGGTGCATGTACCGAAGTTGCTCGCATATTGACCGATTTTTGATTTAAATATTTCATGTGCAGGTATTTACTACTGTAATTACTAATTGCTCGTTAGTAATTTGTACTTTGTTTTCTTATTGATTTTTAGAATATTGCTGCTGTACAGACCGTAATCGCAACACATTTTTCTTCCGATAATTGTAAATCTAATTTATCAATTACTCTACCGAATTCTATCAGCGTATCATTTTGTGTTTTTAAAAATACAAAAATAAAATCGTCAGCATATTTTAAGATACATACATTACGGAGATACATATTGTTTTAATTTTATCAATAAAACTAGCGAGCTCTTTTTATAACTTCTATCAGTGATAGGATATATATATATTTTCTTAATGTATATTATTTAAATTACAATCTGGCTGATATAGCCAATAAGCAACCGGCATATGGGTAATGACAGGATGGGAGATGTTATTCAGCAATGTCACTTCGAACTAACTCTCCAATCATTCAAACCGGTGGGTAAAGTCTAAGTATGCGCAACAGTTTAATCTGCGAAATTCATTGCCATGATCTAATAAATCTACCGCCAGCTGATTAGGATGTTACTCTAACCTGTGCAAGTAACCTTTCCATCCCGAACTACTTAGCGCACATTTGGTACTTTTAGGTCTTGATACAAATTACCGTTTCGTATATAGCAGGGAGCACCGGCTATATTATCCTTAGAATTTTTTGTGGCACGTCGTTTATTGTGGTATTTAGAAAGAAATTTATTTATTTCTGAAAATCAGGCAGGTTTCCGGAAATATGGGAATTCACTCGCGCAACTGTATAATGTGCAACAGGAAATAATGAGAGGGCTTTCCGGTAGAAACATGATCTTATATTAATAATATACAGAAAGCATATGAGACAACGTGGCGATACAAAGTAATTCAATTGCTCCTGAAGATGAACTTGAGGGGTCGATTAGTTCAATTTACTAGGACCTTCTTTCAAACCGTACGATCAAAGTCCGAGTAGGAAATAAACATTCCCAAGGATTTATTATAGAAAATGGGATGGTGCTGCAAGACAGTGTATTAAGTACTGTTTCATGATCTTAATAAATACGATTGTAGATTGTATTCCATCGCCAATTTCAACCAGACTATTTACTGACGATGTCAACATAAACTAACAGACGATGTTCTTTACGCTCAAAATCTGTTACGGAAGTGCATAAATAATTTACAGGAGTAGAACAGAACTACCGGTATAGAGTTCTCCCCTAAAAAAACTAAGTACATGGTACTCACAAAAAAACCAAGCCAAGTTATATTAAATCTAACCATCAGTAATTCGATCTTTCAATGTACAATGAATTATAAATTTCTTGGGTTACATTTAGATCCCAAAATGACTCGGCGTAATTGCACTTAGATAAAAGTGTCAGCCACTATTAAATATAATGAAAATGATAAGTGACAAGACTTTTGGGCTAAGAAGTTCAACTTTACTTCGGATTTACAATGCCCTTATCCGCTCAAGACTCGACTATGGTTCATTTATATATTCATCTGCAGCTAACGGCTATTAAATATACTTGATATGATACAAAATACTGGACTTACGATTGCGCTGAAGGCATTCACAACCTCACCAACAGCTAGTCTTCAGTATCTCAGCGGTATTCCGCCTCTCTGTTAGCGAAATTCTTGCTATTAAGTACGAAATGAAGGTAGCTAGTCATCAACAGCATCCAAATATATTCAAAACACATTAAAGATGATACGCAGTACCTTGTGTAAAGTACCTGTACTGATACACCTTGGAGGTAATTTAGTCCGAGTATCTGTTGGAGCTTGTTTTCAACAGACGTTAAAATGAAACCGTGAAATCCATAGAAAGCTTTTGATTGTCTTGCAACAGTAGCGCAACGCAGTCGTTTGCTTCACCGACGTATTTACTTGCCGTTAACGCTAGGAGAAGACAACGTAAAATATTATAGCCAGAAAATTCTAGACGCGTTGTAATCTTTCTTTTCATATGCCAAGTGCACTTGGAAATATAAAGAAGGATTTAGCAATTTGGCATTCAAAAATTGGTAAACTATTCATCGGGGTTGAAACAAGAATATATATTGTTCACACGCTGAGTACGCACTCGTATCTACTGAGTGTTCAAAACGGTCTATCATATTATCGTAATCTGCCATAAATTTACTCAATATCGTTCAATCAGCTGAAAACAAGTATCCCGGATGTAAACGATCTTCACCTTCTCACCAAATTTGTAATAAATGCTAAACTTTGTAACTATCTCTAAGTAATTGATAATTCGAGTAATAGCCTTGTAGTCAATACCTACTCGTAAAAAAAGATTGTTTTTGAATATATAATATATATAACAGATGTCTGGAAGAAAAAACCGTGCCAAAAAATTGGAAGAATTCAATTACAATTTTGATACATAAGAAGAGAGACAACAAATTTTTTTAAAATTATAGGCCAATAAGTCTGTTATCCACACTTTATAAACTTTTTACCCGAATCATATGAAATAGACTCGAAGCAACACTGAATAATGAACAACCAGCTGAACAAGCAGGATTCCGAAAAAATTAACTACAGATCATATTCAAACATTGACAATGATAATAGAAAAATGTAAAGAATACAACATACCGCTATACTTAAGAGTGGTGGATTTAGAAAAAGCCTTCGACTCAATGCAGTTCTGGGGAATTTTAAAAGCACTGGAAAAAACCGGGATAAACAAACTGTACATACAATTGATACAAAATATGTATGAATCAACTACATCACAAGTGCAATTACACGATGTTACAGAAAAATTTCAGATAAAAAAGGGAGTGAGACAAGGTGACACTTTCTCGCCGAAGCTGTTTAATGCTAGCCTTGAATTCATCTTGAGAAAGCTACAATGTGGGATACCAACGGGATAAATATAAATGGAAAATACATAAATCATCTTCGTTTTGCGGACGATATCGTACTAACAGCAAAAAGCCATAAACAACTTCAAGAAATGATGCTAGAATTGGAAAAAACGTTAAAAGAAATTGGACTGAGAATCAATTTGGAGAAAACGAAAGTTATAAAATATGATGAAGATGAAAAAAACGAAAATATGTTTTATTTTTAATTAGTTCGATTAGCAATTCGCCTGAAAAATATAAATAATATTTCGTTCGATAAAAATAATAAATTTTTAAATTCACATCATTCACAACTGTAAAATAATTAAGTTAAACGATGCTATATTTATAAGTTATTTTATAAATCATTAATTGTACGCGTAAACATTTTTTTATAAACTATTAATGAATTATGAAAATAATGCATTATTTGTACACATTTTTCAAACGTCCACAATTTTCGGCTCGTGATTAACCTGTTTAATATGACCTTAAAAAATGGATTACATCCAGTTAAAATAAATACGAAAATTACGATAATCATAATTATATTAATTAATCGCTAGAAATTAAAAATTTCAAAAATTTACATTAATTTCACGCGAAACACACGTCACGTCAATACGATTTAAAACGTTTTTGTGCAGCGACGGGTATATCTAAAAAGATAAATTACATATTTTCAATGAATTATAATAATAATTATTACACTAGAAATAATAAATTATTTAAATTTGCCTTTGTAATTCACTTTCCGTGTTTGAAACGTTTTAAAACGTTTTTGTGCTGCGACGTATAAAAAAAAAATAAATAATTATATTTATTATAGTAATCATAATTATTATTATTAATTAAAAATTAAGAAACTTACATTAATTACATATAATACATTTGACGCAATTTGTGATTCACTTGATAGTAAATCAATTCACGATAGTTATTGATTATAGTATTCTCGTAATTATCCCCTACAAAGTATGATTTTTTTTTTAAGATCACTGTACTAACCACGTTAAAATCTTATATATATTAACTTCGAATATATATATATATATACATATATATATATAATTTAATTTTTTAAATAATTAATAACAGGGTAATACGAGTTATTACATTTAACGTTCTCTGTTTTATAACTGGATTCTTTATAATATACAATATCGCCTGTTTACAGTAAAAATTTATACCGATTAGATGTCCAAGGGAGAATATATATATTATTGTTATTATTATTATTAATCGTTTTCATTATTGATGGATTTTCTAATTTTTTGCCAATATAAACGTAAATAAATTCGGGAGAAGAAATTCGAATTAAGTTCATCTAACACGGTAAAACCTATAAGTATTCCCTCCTTGTTAGGTTCGCTTCTTGAAATCTGGTTATTGAAATTACAAACGTTTCAAATTTATATGGAATAGTACCAGGCTTTACTCTACGACGATGAATTAATGCATCATATATGTATATTAAAAAAGTAACTCCAAGTAGAAGGACGAATTATTATTTGATTTTTTTCCCCGGACGATATAAACAAGAGGAGTTGAAAAAAAATAGTTGGGAATATAAAAGAATTAGGGAAAATTATAAGAAGGGCTAGAGACGCTTAGACGACGTTACTTTCAGCTAATGTAAAAATGAAAGGAGCTCTCTACTTGCTTGTTAATAAAGCGCAAGAAGATACAGTAGAAAAGTATTCTCAATAAATAAGAGAGCAATTTTGTCTCAGCAGGCAGTATCCTAGGCAAGCTGCTTTCAAATACTTATATAAATACATACATATATATATATATATATATATATATATATATATATATATATATATTTCAGTTAGTAGACACGAGCTTACTGCCGATATATATTAAGAGTAAGAAAGGGACTCATACTATCCACCATTTATTATTAAGGAAATAAATTACGTTGTTTCGATATGGACAGAGAAGTGTAATATGAAGTTTTCCAAAAACTACACGTATGCTCTTCATAGTAACTACATTAACGTGTAAACAAAAATCGATTATATATATATATATATATATATATATATATATATATATATATATATATATATATATATAATGTATGTGTGTATAAGTATGTATGGGTACTCGTGTACTTGATTCATGTTATAATTTATTTCTCTCACTCGCTTCCTCCCACTCTCTTTCCCTCATACATACATACATACATACACACACACACATATATATATATATATATATATATATATATATATATATATATATATATATAACAGGAAAAACTACTAAATCTTTTAATTCATATTACCACCACTTTATACGTCTGTCCATTATAATAGTTTAATAAAGAAACAAATAAATATTGTATTTAATTATAGTTATTACAAGCTAGATTTATTCTACCTACCGTCCGATGATAAATTTAACATTAAAAAATTCAAATAAAAGCAAAAATTATATACTTTTGAATAAAAAAATTCGAATCCGGTTAATCATATGATTTTGTAAAAATTAAAGAAAGTTTACTAGTAAAGAAAATAGATATTGCCGAGTTAAAATGACGTTAGTACTTTAAATATCTAATTTATTACGGAATAAATATATTTTCGATAGAAAAACATTTGACGAAAATATATTAGGAGAAAACATTAATTATCCAAGCAACATAAAAATTTCAATATCTCGGTACATGGTTCCACGAGGAAACGTAGAGCACGAATAGAGAAAGCGAGGAAATCTTTTCTTAACATGAAAAACTTGATGACTGGGATGGATTTGAAAGTACAACTACGGATACGTCTACTCCGATGTTACATTTGGTCAATATTACTATACATTAAGGAAAGCTTGGTTCTCACACAAACCTTGTAGAAGAAAATCGAACCTTTTTAGATGTACGTTTATCGCGGAGTGCTAAAAATATTATACCTAGATCACGTGACCAATAGAGAAATGACGAATAAAATGTCAAATCAAGCTCAGGTGCTTTATACCGTCCGAACCAGAATGATAAAATACTATGTATGGATACATGCATAGACATTCAGAAAAATATCACTTGTTCCATCTTGTACAATATGGTGGAACTATTGGCCGTAGAAAAGCCGGTAGGCGAAAACTTTCTATCGAAATTAATGTTATATATATAAACGTATTATTCGCTAATTTATATATATATTATATATATATATTATATATATATATTATATATATATATATATATATATATATATATATATATATATATATATATATATATACAGTGTAATGTTAACTAGAAGTACCGGACTGGGGCATTAAAACCGGACGATTCAAATTTTGTGTTCGTATGGTTCGTATGGTTTTTTCCATCAACCGAGTTTAAAGAAGGAACTAAGTCGAGTTTAAAGTTACTTATAATAATTCACCGATTGTCGGATTTTAAACGGCTATCTACAATTTTTACATATTTTAAAGTTGTGACAAATAATGCTAACAGGAATATGCGTCGTGGTTCACATTTTTTTTATAGTAAAATTTCGGAAATCAATTAACACTTCTACATAAACATCGGTCTCGCATACGGGAATTTCATTTCGACCATGTAGCGGTACTGTTGCACTTAAAAGTTTGCTCCTCCATGTACGCCTTCCCGCTATTTTGACTTATATCGGACGTTTTTTATTCCTTAGTTCTTCACTGTGTCCCGGATTGTTTGATTTACGTAATCTTACCCTGTCTCACAGAACGGATGTTTACGTTTACGTAATTTATTTAGCGGTCTCAGAAACATTTATTGCAACGCTATTTTTCGTGAAAGTATTCTTTCAATTTTTTTATTATTATTACAGGCGTTCAATTCATTATTTTAAACTGATTTTATATTGCAAAATGAATTGTCGAAATCGTAATAAGAACGAACCAATTCAATTTTGAAGCGACAGTTCGCAAATTATTAGAATATGAGAGTTTAGATTCGTCAGAAAGTGAATAGATTGATGATTCCGACACAGAAGTCGGATTTCATTTTACCTGCTTCACTTCCGCATCCATTGTCTGAAGAAGAAATTCCTAATGAAAACGATTACTGATGAAGAATACGATTTGCTACAACTTCAACAAGATGAGGTAAGCGATACAGTTTATAACACATCAGCAGATCTGTTCTTTATGTAAATGATAAAAAGTGTGCAATTGACTGATGAAATGCCTGGTATATCTTAGTTATTAAAATAATCCCAATACGATTTGTTTTTGGGCCATGATCTGATTGGTTCCACAACTTCGAAAGAGACTAACAGGTATAAACTTGCCGTAAGATTTAAAGTTAGCAATAGAATACGCCATTGAACAACATAAAATACCTCGCCAAGAACAACGGCAAGTGATAGACAACAGTAACAGGATGATATGTACCATCTGATCGGAAAACGTGTTCAAACCGTCCGTCCTCAAAAAAGTACAAGACGGTGTAGAAGTAATATTGATTGTAATCGTGCAATTTGTTTTGAATGTAACCGGAAAATATGTTTTGTTGGTGTAGGAAGAACGAGAAATTAAGGAGGAAATAATTTCTTTTACATATTATGCTGATGTTTTGTTTGTGTTGTAACTTGAATTTAATTTGTACAATTATATACATTTAAATTATACTTTAAATATTATACCAATATATTGCGTGAAAGTTGGGTAGAATAAGTTTAACCGAAAAAGTGGCCTGAGAGACCGGTGTTCATGTTAACATTAAGATCATGTTAACATTAAGATCATGTTAACATTAAGATCATGTTAACATTAAGATCATGTTTATACGGATGTGTTAACTATATATTATATGTAAATTACGTTTTTGAGCGTGTATATTTTTATTATTATGTGTTTTAACATAACTACCCGACATATTTTCATTCATAAATCACCTTCATTTGCCCATCAACCGTTTTAACTTTCGACGCAACATTGCATACGAAATCCTAACCTAGGCAATGTCTTATATACGTTCTATTTTGGCTTTCATAAATCGGTTTGTTTGTCTTTTGTATATTGAACGAATTAGTTAAATCATAAGAACATCACAGATACGAGTGTATTACTCACCAAAAATTATTTATCCAACAGACAGATTTACGATTTGTTAACGACTACAATTACGATAAACGAACTAGTTAAAACTTTTAATAAATGAAAAATATCAAGCCTAGACTAAAAGATCGGAATTGGCTAGTGGCTAAGAACACGGACTTCTATACGGAAAATACGCGAGTTCGAATACAATCAGCGACGCAAAAATTATCATCGGAAAATAAATGATCCTAATTATTATTAAGGTGTGAAAGGCAATGGCAAACCACCACGCGCAACACCATATGCGCGCTAGTAACCATATAGTACTCTACAATAACACACTGGGCTGCATTGTGTCGTCGTGATAACAAAGCGATTACAATCAGTTATTCCGGGTGTGTGTGCCTACCTAGATTAACGTCATAATTACGATCGCCTTGTACGCCATTTACACGGTACAACAAAATATGTATAGATAATCAGTCGCGAACTTCCGATACGGGGACGCCACTTAATGATAAACGAACAAGTTATAGAATGAAAAATAACTATATCGATAAGTACGATTATCAGTCTGTAAACCATCGATAATAAGATAAATATGAAAAATTCAACACATGCCGCTTGTAATATTTATTTATGTATTTTGTTTTGTCGCTAAAATCGATAAATTATTAAATTGTCACGTTATATTATATATAGTTTTTGATTTTCGTTTCACTATGCTAGATTTTAATAAAACTCAATTCTGAATTATTTATTATCGCTGGATTTTACAAAAAAAAAATTTCTTTCGCCATGAATAATTCGTTATTTTATTTTAGTTTGTATTCATTTTTTATGTATATGCTGATATTATATATATATATATATATATATATATATATACATATTTATATAATTATCATCATCATCATCACCGTGCCATACTCTTCATAAAGCGCAGTCGATCACTAATCGGTCGGTCAGACTTTACGCTGTCTTGCATCTGTCAGTAATTGTTGTAGAGAAGATTCGTTTGTCCAGCTTTTAATATTTTGCAGCCAACTTGTTCACCGTCTTCCAGGACTCCTCTCTTCTATCATCCCTTCTATTATTGTGTGGAGTATTTCATATTTTTCGCCCCTGATGATATGGGTAAAATATTAAAGATTTCTTTGTATAATGTGATTTTTTTATATTCTACTTGTATTAGCTTCCTTTAAAACATCTTTTAATGTAGATTTTTTTGGTCATTTTGTAATTTAATTCGCGTTTTACTTGAATCAACCTGTATATATAACAAGCTTCCTGAATTTATAGCACCATATTTTCACCTTTTCGATAAACCCAATTCATCCTTTCCTCCGGAAAAACTACAGTGTGCATCCTTCTACACCAACCCTTGTCAATTTCAATAATATTATCTCCGAAAGGTTTGTACTACAACACACTGATTTATACAGATGAATCAAAGTAAACTAGAGAAACGGAGCAGCAGTGTTCACACTAAAAGTCTCAATATTAGTGACGTGCACAAGCTATGCCAACATTGTTCAGTATTTACCGCTGCGTGTGCAGCAGTACAAACCTTATCAATTTTGATGAACTTGGATGTTTGTGAAAATTGCCGTATTATAAAAGTACGATGAGGGTTATAGAAAATTAATGAAATGTGTTACATACATTAATTGGATTAATTATATACACTTTTAAACTTTTATGGTTCACTTCCGTATATTCACTAATTTTTTCTACGTAAACCGTGTCACCGTTTTTGCAGCTTGAAAATGAAAATAATTATAAAAAAAAAAAAGTTGACATGGCTTACACCGAAAAAAGTGATTAATTATATTAAAGGCTACATATGAGGAATATACGCCTCCTTCTTGTCCGGATCATAAAGGTGTTTTTATTGATTCATTAGCTGGTAAAGACGCATCACCTAATTGCAGAGTACTCTCTTTAGTTTCTCATAAGTATGTCGTTCACTTCGTACAAACTGATGTACACCGAGAGCATTAGTCGATAACCTTTTAACAATTACTATCAACTTCAACCGTCTCTTCCTAAGCTTCTGCGGTTCTATTTTTTTAAAAGAACATTAATTAATCGTAAACGAATTGTACTGGGCCAGTAGACTACGATTTGGACATAATTTATTACCCGATCGTCTGTTCAATATGCAACTTAGAGAACGCCCATTCTGAACTGACAATCTGCAATCCTGATCGTGATTTTTTTTAATACTCTTGCTGTGACGCCGTTGATTTCTAAGCATTACCTTTTACTACGTTCCCCGTATATTACATCCCCCGTTATCGTCCCTTCGTTATATCTGGATAATATATAATCATTCCCTCACATAGCAACATCTAATGAAGTTAGCATCTTTGACTAAAATATGAACAGTCTTCACACAGTAACGAATTGAGTAAACCGTAAAAGCATTTCCATAAAAGTAAAAAGATGATGCGGCGTGTTCACAGATGCGTGGAAAATCTGACGGATTGCCAATTCATAATCAATATTCATCGGACATGATGCTGGACAAATAATATTATATATATATATATATATATACTAATGTAGTAAAATTTCACTGGTAATTATATTTTAAATTCATAAAGATTTTCGACTATCGAGTCACGTTCATTTTTGTTTACTTTATTTCTTAAGAATAATCGATTTAAATCAAGCAAATCGATCATTTCAAACTCAGATACCAGAATATCTTGTGCGTAATAGTCATTGTGAACAATAATACATTTTCCAATTTGAATTATCCACAGATGGCTAAATAATGTGTTTTTAAATACTCTTATTAGTGATTTTAACTCCGTTCAAATAATTCCTTCTCCATATATGCATATATATATATATATATATATATATATGTACATGCAATTTTATATATACAAGGGGTACACATAGGCTATTGTACCCTTCGGTAGAAGTGCCAGATGGATTTTGTGACGCGATTGTTTGAGGTCAAATTTTATCGAATGAAAGGGTACCACTGGAACAATCTATAATGTCGTCGCTCGTAAAAATTATTATATATATTATATATAAAAATTTTTTAAAAAAGGGGCACGCGTTAATACACACTCGGGGACCACCTAGGCGCTCAACCGGGGTGGTATCGTTCTTATTGAAATCGAATTGGGTCCCTAACGAGGTAGTCACCGCAGAAAAACAATGCGAATAAACAGAGAAATAAAAAACGACCTAAGCACGTCTAATAACAATGTCTCAGCGTGTCGGATTTGGTATTTTTTTACATAAAACGAACTTTATCCATAATGACACGGAATAAATGAAATCCTTATTTACTATTATTATTACGGTTACTATTGTAAACATCAATGTTTATTATTGTAATTCTTTATTATTATTAGTATTATTACTAGTAGTAGTAGTATTATCATTACTGCTATTATTATCACATCATCATCATCGTTACCATTATTATTAACATTCACGTTACTATCAGCCTCCTTTAAAAAAAAAAAAAGTCAACTGCGAAATTCGTCAGAGGATCCTTTCCAATCTTTTGTCGTAAATTCTGACTTTACATTCGCTAACTGGCTAACGAGGTTGTAATGGAGTGGTCTGGTCTGACTTTGAATGGTCAACAGTGTTCCTTGGAAATTCGTTTATTTTTATTTTTATTTTTTTCCCACTTTTTTCTACTTCATTTTTAGATCGTTTCAGTTTTTTTCGTTCTTTTTTTTTAGGGTTTTTAGGATGGGGTGGGTGGGTAGATGTGTTACTCTTCACGTACTAACTTCACATATGCCCCGATTTTTATTCGTCGATTTTTTCGATCGATCTTATCCATCCTCTCGTGAATGACGACGCTTTCGTATCTTTTCTCTCTGGCTAACTCGCTGTAATTGAAAAAAAAAACGACTACATTTGTAGTGAAGGATAAGCTCATTTTTCGAAGGATTTCTTTTAAAAATTTATATACGCTTCTCTTTCGACATTTATACATTTATATTTTCACGTTTTTTTTTTTAATTTTTTATTTTTTGGGTTTCCAAGCTGAGAAATCGTTTATTTCTTTTTGTTTCATAACGCCTGTGACTAATGGAAATTTCTATTCCCAGAAACTCGGAATATACGGAGTTCTGACACGTAGCGCGAGCAACTTTTACGTCCGGTCTTCCTAGAAATATAGAGCCATTTTCTTTTTTATTTTAGATTCTTTTTTACAAATTATTTCTTCTTAAAAGCGAATAAATAAATAGAAGAAACTAAAATAATTATTTCATAATGACGACAATAGTAATAATAAGATATGGAGAAAATTAACACTTTCAGTCATAATTTTTGTTTACTTTTTCCTTGAATATTTACTCAATGTAAAACAATAATAATAATTTCAATCGATTTTCAAAAAGTTTAGTGTACTCAGTCGACCGAAGAATTATTTTGGCAATTGGCAGCAAAATGACTTAACAGATCAAAAATATGTAAAGTATTGGTACAGATGGTTTGGAGTTACTCCATATAACTACAATTAGAAGTTTACCGAAATGTAAACAAAACAAAATTGACTATTCACGATCGTAAAATAAGTGTTATTGGTTTTAAATCAAAAATAAATCGATAGTGCCAATTGGAAACACTATTCTTATTATATTTATTAAAATTGTAAATACAAGTTGATGATACTAATTGCTAATTGACATCGCAGTGAATGACGGGGATTAACCCTTTCAATCATACATTATAAAATTTTAACATTAAATTATAAATTTTGTCGGAGTGTTCATTATACAGTACTGCTTCTTGGGTGAACCTTAGATAATTTTCAACATATTTATAGAAATATTTTTAAAATTGAAACATTTCGCGTATAAAAATGTTTTATCAACATTAAAATTTCATGTCCGTTAGATTGGACATTGCGAGAAAAAGGGTTAAATGAGTATTGACGGCAACGGCCCGCGATGAGTGGTATATATTATTTTTCAATTAATTACTTATCGGATTTTGTTTAATTATTTATCGCGTTTTAATTAATCGCATATTGCGTTAAATCTAGGAAACTACTTCCGTTCGTACGATACATAACGCGACGTAATAAATTATATTAAAAATAAACAAAAATTTGATTTAACGACAAGCAACGGTAATTGAGATTAATAATAATTTAAGTTAATTTTCAACTGATTTATTATTTTCTTACACGTTTGTAATAAATGAATAAAATGACAATCTACAACGGTAAACGCGTATTAATAAAAGTGATTGAAATTTACAACATTTGCAAGAATTAACAACTAATGAATCAATATTTTTTATATATCACACACACACACATATATATATATATATATATATATATATATATATATATGTACACAAATACACGCGTGTTTAATAACATACGTAAATACACATATACAAAAACAAACATATACAGATTAAATAAATTTTTAAAAAAAAGTGTATTTTCATCAGTTATAACAACAACGAAACTTACTACAGATATAATAAGAACACATCTAAAAAATAAAAATAAAATTACTGGAGGAAAAAACAACAACCAAAACCCGCATAACGAAATTACAACCGATATTAATAACAAAACTAGATATATATATATATATATATATATATATATATATATATATATATATATATATATATATATATATACATATATATATATACACGTATAAAATATAATAAATATATAAATTAAATCAAATATAAAATAAATGAAATAAAATGGTTTTCCGGTAATATAACATAATCAAAATTTAAGCTATATAACGAGATGTGTTTAATTATTTTACGTTTACATCCTTTATATTTCAATTGTAAGCTAATAATCTCCTATCTTATTTATAATGGGTTAAGTGTTAGGTTACAGGCAATGATTTTTTTTTGGTTTGTTGATTTATTACTCGCTGCACATAAGACAATTTTAAAACCCTATTTGATTACAAAAAACAGTTAAAATCACTAAACTTTATTTATTAAGCAAAGCTTTTCGGCAACTACGCCATTATCAAGCTATATACAAATAAAATTAAATATATAAAAACATAAAATATTAATTTAAATCTAAGTTTACAATTTTTACATAATAAATGAATTATAAATACTTAAAACTATCTGACAGTGACTGTGGTAAATAACACCTTTTTCTCCCACTATATATAAATAAAATTAAATAGTATATAAAAACATAAAATATTAATTTAAATCTGAGTTCACATTTTTTACATAATAAATGAATTATAAATATTTAAAACTATCTGACAGTGACTGTGGTAAACAACACAATCAAATATCAGTAATATAGAATTTACAGAACAGTAGCTGGAAAATAATTATTTTATAAAAATATGTATTTGAACAATGAAAAATATATAATTTATTAAATTCAATGGTAAATTTTGAGGAAGAATTAATTTTAAAAAGTATATTGTAAAAATTATATTATTCCTAGCTATTGATTTTCGATGACATAAATTATATTTTTCATTGTTCGAATACATATTTTTATAAAATAATTATTTTCCAGCTACTGTTCTGTAAATTTTATATTACTGATATTTGATTGCGTTGTTTACCACAGTCACTGTCAGATAGTTTTAAGTATTTATAATTCATTTATTATGTAAAAATTGCGAACTTAGATTTAAATTAATATTTTATGTTTTTATATATTTAATTTTATTTATATATAGCTTGATAATGGCGTAGTTTGCCGAAAAGCTTTGCTTAATAAATAAAGTTTAGTGATTTTAACTGTTTTTTGTAATCAAGTATAAAAAATCACTACATTCCACAGTCTAAACTTTTTAAAACCCTATGCTTTCGATATATCATTGTATAAAAACGGAGCTTTCGGACTAATTCCACGGTATTTGTTTTGTAAGCGTTGCAATTTATTCAAATTAGAGCGACTTGTGTAGGACATTCGTATAATAATATTATCGAGCGTAAGATATTTTTATAGATAATTAATTTATTAGCGATATTAACACGACATCTCTTATTACAAATCGAGAATAGTTTCAAAAGAATATGGTCAACATGTTTGAAAAAGGTGAGATCTCTAGGATAAATTTAACTCGGCACATCTATTCTATGGGTGAGTTATCAACTATTATAGAGCTTAGATGGCGAGGTCTCCTTTTAGTGAATAATGTTGTTGACTGCGTTATATTCGAATTTATGTTAATTTTCCATTTATCGAAGTATGATTTTAATGCCTGAAAACCTGTTGTTAGCCTTTTCTGTATACTATCTAGGCGGTACGACCCACAAAACTGCATATTTTTAACTTTAGAAATATTGTTAGTAAATAACAGAAAAAGATAGAGACCGAGTATGGCTGACCTGCCGTACTCTACTAGAAGAGATCTGGAAGTAGAATTAATGTTATTAATTTTAACCGTAAAATTTCTATTTGTTAAATAATTTTTTTTATAAGGCAGATAATATAATTAAGAAATTTAAGCTGAATTAGCTTGTATATCAAACCGAGATGTGCCACGTAATGCTTCCTCTATGTCTAAAAGAAGTAGTCCGCAGTGTGTTTGATTAAAACCGTCTTTTATAAAATCTATAATTCTCGTTAATTATATGACTGTAGAAAATTTATCCCCACAAATTATCGTTCTTTTCTAAGAAAATTATTAATTTTTTATAAAACTTTTTAGCCTACATAAATGTCAACATACGCTGCACGCATTACAATTATATTGCACACACATATATATGCGCATGCATAATATATCAGAAATATGCTATAACTAATCCGTAAAATAACAGTAAATCAAATTATTAACATAAAACATAAATCTGAAATTTTTAACCTTAACAGTACGCATGTGAAACGTGGACGACCCGTTAAGTGGAAGAACAATCACTAGAACCGTTCAATTACAGGAGAATGCTGAAAATACGGTAGACAGATAAACTAACGAAAAAGTCCTAAAGAACAATTTGAAAAGAAAGAACATTATGAATAATAAAACGAAGGGGGAATAAAAATGAGGAAAGGGGAGACCTGGAAAACAATATATACAACAGTTAATTAAAGACATTGGATATGAAGAGGAAAATAGCAAATCGTCAATTATGTTGAAAATCATCAAACCAGTTTTACACTGATGCCCTTGATAATATGTACGTATATATATATATATATATATATATATATATATATATATATATATATATATCCCCCCAGGGGTACTATGTACCTTCTGGGACCCGGAGCTCTAACCGGAACGGGGCGCGTCCACAGGTGGTGGATAGTGAAACGACCAGTATATATACTGGCTAGCTGCGAATAACCAATAAGCAGTCGCGAACCAAGAGCGGCTACTGGCGGAAAATCTCTAGCAGACGATTCCAGTAGTGACAGGGTAAGGAGACATGAGGATGCAGATGGACAGCTTGGGGACCTGTCCTTTAAAAGTCTGCAGAAATCCTAGGACTGTCTCTCCCTCGGCGGGTTAAGGTCGCCGTAAAAATCTTACATTGTTACCTCCACAGTAACAACCCGCTGCCTTGCGGTTAGGGTATTGACCCAAAGGCTAAGGGAGTAAACCCTGACAGAAAAACAAGAAGCAGTATTAACAGCCTAATCACCCCTGCTTCTACAGTATTGTTACTACTATACAACTTAGGAAAAAATAGCTTTGAATGCGATATATAAATTACAACTAATAAAAATATAGAAATAATAACAATAATATATAATAGGACCATTTAAAGTAATAGAAATATTAACCTGGCAGAAAGGGATAAAATGTATCTCCCAAGTTGCTTGGCCAGCACGGGAGATTAGGCCAACATTACCCCAATATGACTGTAAGGAAAAAGAAGGGCCGTAGTAGCCGAGGCAAAAATGGGCAATCGGAATTGACTCCTGCTTCCTTACCGCCTAGTAGAAATACAAATAAAGGAAGCAAACACCGGATAGAACCATTAATACCACTCGGATTTGACATAAATACCAATAAATTAAGGAATAATGCAAGAACTAAGAATTGCCTTATGCTTATTTGTACATATAATGTGCGGACTTTAGCTTCCGAAGTGAAACTTTTGGAGTTAGAAGAAGAATTGAATAAAATAAAATGGGACATAATCGGCTTAAGCGAAGTGCGCAGAAAAGGCGAAAGTGTTATAAAGCTAAAGTCACAGGCTATATTATTCTATAAAGGGGATTCCGAATATCATCAAAACGGAGTAGGATTTTTAATAAATAAGCAATGGCATAATAATGTAGTTAAGTATGTAGGCATTACAGACAGAATTGCATACATAATACTTTTGTTTGGTAAGAATAGCACCTTAAAGATAGTGCAAATATATGCCCCGACGGAATCATATACAGAGGAGGAACTGGAATGTTTCTATGATGAATTAGAAGAAACAATAAATATAGATAAATGCAAAAACACATTGATAATAGGCGATTTTAATGCCAAAATTAGGACCCGACAAGACATACGAGAAACATCAGTAGGCATTCATGGAGTAGGTAAAAGAAACAAAAGGGGAGAAATGATGGCAAACTTTCTCGAAAGAAATAAGCTTCACTGCATGAATACGTTCTTCAAAAAGAAAGAGAAAAGAAAATGGACCTGGAGAAGCCCAACTTTTGAATACAAGAATGAGATTGATTATATCATCTCTGATAGCTCAAACATATTACAAGACGTTACAGTACTGAACAGTGTTAATAACGGCAGTGACCATCGATTAGTTGGAGGTATATTAAAAATTCAGGATGTATCCGTGTCAAAAAGAGTAAAAAGAAATAAATCACAACTAGTTGATCCTGATAAATTAATAAAATATAGAAGCAAATATCAAGAAAAACTAAAATTACAAATACAGAAATCTGAAGAAATTAAAACACTGGAAATAAATAAACAATCTGAACAGATTACTAAAATTATGAAAGAAGCTGCGGTTAAAGTTGCACCACGTACAAAAAAGGTAAACAGTAAAATAAGTGATGTAACAAAAGATTTAATGGCAGGAAGGAGGAAACTAAAAGTGGATAAAGATAAAAATCAAACTGAGTGGGCAGAATTGAATAAATTAATTAGAAAACAATTGAGAAGTGATATACGTTAAAACAACACAAAGAAAATTTGTGAAATAATTGAGCATAACAGGGCCTAAAGTATTCAAGAAATCATTGTCGATGGGAAGTAAGCTGCTGACGAATTTGAAAAATCGTGACGGAAATATCCTTACAGACAAAACTGAACTATCCAAAGAGGTCGGAAGATTCTATACAGATCTCTATGACACAAAAGTTAATCCTACAATGAAAGATAAATTAACAATAAATGAGGATAAGGGAAACCTACCGGATATAACAATAAGTGAAATCAAATACGCTTTAAAGAAAATGAAAAATAACAAAGCTAGCGGGCCGGATGGTATAGTCCTAGAAATGATTAAAGAAGGAAATGAGGATATTTTAGATTTGCTGAAAAATCTGTTCAACAAATGTTTAAAAGAGAACTCTATTCCGCGACTGTGGAACGAAGCAGATGTTATCCTAATACACAAAAATGGTGATACAGCTAGTCTAGAAAATTACAGGCCAATTAGCTTATTATCACATATGTACAAACTTTATATAAGTATTATTACAAATCGAATGACGAAACAAATAGATTACTGCCAACCGTGCGAGCAAGCGGGCTTTAGATCCGGTTTCAGCAGGCATGATCATATTCACACTATGAGGATTTTAATATCTAAGTGCAAAGAATACAACATGGAATTGCACATGGCGTTCATCGATTATCATAAAGCGTTTGATACCGTGGAAACATGGACAGTGTTGAAGGCGCTTGAAGAAAATGGTATAGACGATGAATACATCAACATAATTAAAAATATTTACAATTCGCCAATAATGCAAGTACAGCTGGTGGAAAAAACAAATAAAATACCATTAAAGAGAGGCGTCAGACAAGGGGACACAATATCTCCGAAGTTATTTATAGCAGGCTTAGAACGTATGTTCAAAAATTTGTCTTGGGAGTCTAAAGGTGTGAATATTGATGGGAAGAAAATTAGTCACTTGCGTTTTGCCGATAACATTGTGTTGATTAGTAATAATGTTGGTACCTTACAGGAAATGATAACTGACCTACATAACTGTTCCAAAAGAAGCAGGATTAACCATCAATATTAATAAAACGAAGATCATGACAAATACACCTCAAAAGTTACAAATAAAACTAGATGACCAGATACTGGAACAGGTCAATGAATATATATACCTAGGTCAAATTATTACCACACAGAAAGAAATAATGCGTAAAAAAATTAAAAGGCGAACGCATCTATCGTGGATAGCTTTTGGGGAGTTGAGTACTGTCCTCAAAAATAAAGACATACCTAACAGCTTGAAGAAGAAAGTATACGAACAGTGCATCCTTCCAGTGCTTACATACGGAGCGGAAACATGGAGCCTAACGAAGTATGTTGTTAAGAAACTTGCAGTGACACAGAGAGCCCACGAAAGATTAATATTGGGCATCAAGATATCAGACCAGAAAACCAATACGTGGATAAGACAGCAGACTAAATTGTCAGATGTAGTCGGATGTGTAGCGCAGTTGAAATGGAATTAGGCAGGTCATGTAGCAAGAAGAAACGATGACAGGTGGACGAAACGAATAACAGAATGGCTTCCAAGAAAAGGACGCAGAAGTCGCGGTCGGGCGGATACAAGGTGGCAGGACGATATACATAGATCAGCCGGTGTGAAATGGATAAACGAGGCCCAAGATCGCTACAGGTGGAAACAAAAGGGGAACGCTTACATCCAGCAGTGGATTGATATAAACGCATTGTGATCGTGATATATATATCGGGAGGCAAAACAATTAATTTTCTAGATTTAAAAATTAGCATTATTAACAAGAAAATTGATATATAAAGAAAACCTACACAAACAGACACATTAATACCTAAATATTCATTCCGACCAAAAATGCATACATTAGCCAGTTTAAGGAGTTTTATTAATAGAGCAAAAACTATTTTAACAGATAATGATAAAATAAATAAAGAAAAAAACGTAATAAAACAAATAGCAATCGATAATAAATATAAAACATATTTTATTAACTTAAGTATAATATATATGTGTGTGTGTATGGGCTTTCGATTAACCAAATCTGTTGGGCCACAGTCAAATGTTCCAAGAATTCAGTATTGCAGCATATGAAAAATTATGTTGTTTAGTCGAACTTTTTCTTCGCAATATAATATTTCACCGACAACAATTACTACGCGAATTCAGATCGATTCGTGGAATAATTACGACCCGCGTAATTAAGCGGGGAATAAATAAAGTTTTTAATTAGGTTAATTAGCCGATTTAATATTTTTCGCTGATTTATGATTTTTATTTAGTTTTAATTTTCGATAGCCGGTAATTAATTGTATCTACAATTACGCCCGACGTCCCGCAGTTAAATTAATATCCACGTTTATTTATACCTTTTTTTTTTAAAAATCACAAAATCGCGGATTAAAAAAATTTAAACGTTACGCCATATCGTGATTAAAGGTTAATAATTGTGTTACATACGGAAGTCACCGAAGTAAATTAAATTATTAATTAATAAAAGTTTTGGCGTGAGTTGTATAAATATATTCGTCTCAAGGTTCTGACGAAATCTCTACTTAATCCTACCACCAAACAAATCACGTCAAATTGTCAGCCTGTTCAAGGGCGATTTTTCGTTGCCATCAACAAGTCACGTTTTGATCATAGATAAATCGATTCATCGTTTATCGCGATTGTATTAATTTACAAAACTACGAAGACTAATTTTAAAAAAAATAGTTTTTTTTTTATTAAAAATTTTAAACAAGCTTTTGCGCATTATGAAATAATTAAACTCACTCTATAATGAAATATCATTAGTAATTTGTCTTTTAAATGACGAAAATTCAAAAATATTTAATTTCTTATTATTAAAAAATAAGAAATAATTTTAATTTTAATTTCTTTGCTTTTTTGTTTTGTCACCTCAATCGGTTGTTGACTCCTCGATTTATCTAAGCAAGTATCACATCGAGTTGTCTATATTCGTTATTGCTATATAATAGGGAAGTGGCTAATCTATGCTTTTGTCTCATTCGGCAGGTTAAAATCATGTTTCCGAAAACAATATTTTTCGTCATTAGTGTTTCATATAATTGCGTTATATCACCTTCAATACGACGTTGCTTTCATATGTTTCGGAATTTTTCTTATCCCGGAGACAGCATCATCAATGAGGACATACTATATGATCGGTGACTTAAGTAGGTTTTGAAATAAACGAACAATGTATGAGCGAAGTTGGCATTGAATTTATGGATTATACCATCGTGCCAAAAAGGCTTTGTCAACATGACAAGACTCGTGTGCTTATTAATGTTAAATGTGATACGGTCAGAAATCCTGGAAACTTAATGTACAGCAGAATGATGTTCTTTAAAACCGAGCTGCTCCTGCGGTAACTTGACGTTCCATCATAGTTTTATTTTTAATTAGCCGTTACCCTCGTAAACGATTTAATAAAATTGCAGTACATCGAACAAATAAGGAAAAAACAACCAAGCTATTCGCTAAACTAAGGGAATTCTCACGGCAGTTTAAAAGAATGGAACATGACAAACGTTTATCCACCAATCTACAGATTCCGGACAAGAAGAAAAAAAACACGTGTGCCTCGGAGCGCAAAGAAGAAGTGAAACCTACATTTTAAAATTCGATACAGAGTTTTTTTTTTTTAATTTTTACACGGGAGTATATAAGTTGGCTTAGGTATACACAAAACGGAAGTAAAGATCGAGACGTATCTAACGTAGGAAGATCGTCGTCGAAATTCGATCAATTATTGGGGAAATATTGTAATAATTTGGAAATGTCAAATTTGGGAAAACCAACTTTTTTTTCTCGATCAATCTGATTAAAACGAATGTCGGATGTAGATATTTTCGGTGTAAATCCTAAACGATCATTAATTCCTCTAAACGTTTCACAAAAGTTTAATCATTCCAATTTTTCGTCCGTTCCGACCTAGTCGAATTTATTTTTGCCGAAGATTTTGAAGAAAAATAAAGAAATTCGCACGTTTCGAAAAAACCGTGGCGGAAGTTTAGTTTATATCAGAAAACGAAAACTACGAACGTTATAATATACAAATAAAAGTATTAGCAGCCGAAAAATTGGATCGTGTTCAAAATTTTCCACTTTTGGACTAATATCAGGGATTTTTGTTTGCTGCAGGAGAAAAAATCAAATTACAATATTTAGTTTAAAAAAAAAAAACAAGATTGAAGCTTCCAGGTTTTTAATTAAATTCGCACCTCGAAACGTTACGATTCAAAATATTCGTTGATCCGTTAAGCTAATGAAAATTCTAAATTACTTCTACACGTAATTTAGACGTAATTTATAGGTAGACGTTATTTTTCTTTCCGCGTTTACAAAGGCATTCATTATTCTTTCAGTTAAAACTTTGTACGTTCTATTTTTACAGTTTTTTCTTTTTAAGTGAAACTTCTATTGGCCCGGTATATATGGGAACTTAACCAGCAAAACGAGCAAGCGAGCGAAAATAATGAACGAATATATATATATATATATATATATATACCAACACCCACCTATATTATATATATATATATATACACAAAACAAAATAAAAACAAACTTAATCGCTACAAAAGTTATTCTATTAATGCTTTTTCAACAATAATGTCATTTTCAAACATATACAAAAAAGTTAGATTTGTAACTTTTTTTTGTATATACGTAAAAATGATGAAAATTATAGGCCCATTAGTTTAATGTCACATATATACAAGATTTATACAAGTATTATTGCAAAGCGGTTGATGAAATAAGTGGATTATTATCAACCATGCGAACAAGCAGGTTTTAGATCCGGCTTCAGCACGCATGACCGTGTGCATACTATGGAAGTTTTAATTTCACAATGCAATGAATACAACGTAGAATTACACATGGCATTCATACACTTCTATAAAGCCTTCGATACAGTAGAAATGTGGACAATAATAAAAGCTCTTAGCGAACAAGTCATAGAAGACGAGTATATAAACATAATAAAAAATATATATGATTCGCCCACTATGAAAGTACAATTTGTGGAAAAAACAAATGAAATATTAATAAAAAGAGGAATTAGGCAAGGGGACACAATATCACCTAAATTATTCATAGCATCCATGGAAAGTATGTTCAGAAATTTAAACTGGGAATCATTCGGTATTAATATAGATGGGGAAAAACTCAATCATTTACATTTAGCCGATGATACTGTGTTAATCAGTAATAGCGCACATGCTTTACAAGATATGGTAAATGACCTTCATAGTTGCTCTAAAGCAGTAAGATTGAAGATAAATATAGATAAAACGAAGGTCATGTCAAATTCACACTTGTTACAAGAAATAACAATAGATAGTC
The DNA here is from genome assembly GCA_032883995.1 of Coronaproctus castanopsis. Lineage (NCBI taxonomy): Eukaryota > Metazoa > Arthropoda > Insecta > Hemiptera > Monophlebidae > Coronaproctus > Coronaproctus castanopsis. Next base: position 194,058,848 of record CM065053.1, read on the forward strand.
AAATATTGGAGCAGGTTAATGAATACATGTATTTGGGCCAAGTAATCACAGTAGACAAAGAAGCAATGTATAAAGAAATTAAAAGACGGACGCACCTTTCATGGATAACGTTTGGAAGGTTAAATAGTGTATTGAAAAACAGAAACATACCGAACTGTTTAAAAAAGAAAGCATATGAACAGTGCATCCTCCCAATGCTCACAACGGAGCGGAAACGTGGTGCCTGACAAAATATGTTCTTAGGAAACCGGCCGTAAGGCAGAAGGCCCATGAGAGAATCTACATTTCAGACCAGTTCAAATTTTATTAGAAGAGTTAATAGAAAAAAAATCAAATATAAGGCTAAAGGAAAAAGTAAAATAATATAAATCTGCAAATAAAATACAGACTATATTACAACAATCTGATGAAGAGACATATAAGTAATTATGAATAATCCCAGTAAACGCTAATTATTTTTTCATATCCCTCTCCGATTTATTTTAGCTTGACAATTTTCCAATAAAAAAACATCCTTATTTTCTGAGAACTACATCCTTTGTCCTATTCCACTGAACCGTGCATTATCTTGGAGAATGTTCATTAGCACACAATTATCTATACGGGTGGATCAAAGTCGGCTTAGGGAACAGTCTCTTTGTATTAGTAACATCTACAAATTATTCGATTTTTATTCCGACTCAAAGCATTTTGAAAGTGCTGAAAATAAATGCTTCTGATACATTGATTTCGGTCATCGTGTTAAAACTTAATCATCCAGAATGCTTAGGTATATTTGAGTCTTTCTTACGGGTACACACGAGGCATCGAGTAATACAGTGAAATTGTGGATTCATCAGCTAAAGCGGGGTCTTCTAATAGTGTGGTATTCTCTTTACATTCTGCACACGATATCATACGTTTTATACCATCGGAACATAGCAAACTTTGAGAACAGGCATATTTGGAAAATTAGATACGGCTTCGCTTGTGTAATTATTTTTTTTTAATACAATATCGGTGTCTCTTTCTTTTACTATGCACAGCAAAAATCTAGAACGGAGGGATATACACACATATATATATATATATATATATATATATATATATATATATATATATATATATATATATATATATAATGTTCGGTTAGTGAAGGTCATATATATATATATAAAGCCTGAGGAGGGTAGCCGAAATAAGGAACGTGTGTTGCACGTTCCTAGTCGTTGTATTCTTCTTCTTCTTCGTCGATCACTCGATCCGAGTATCCTGAGTCTTATGAACCGATCTACTGAACAACTCTGCACCATCTTGCTCTGTCTTCGACCAATCTTATCCACTGACATAGTGGTATTCCGACCAGTTGCTTTATTTGATCAATGTATCTTAACGGTGTTCTTCAACGTTTCATGGTATCTTCCATCTTGTCTTGTATAATCTGCTTTTCAAGACCATTATTCCTGAAAATATGCCCTACATAACTAACAAACCTTTGCTGTACCATGTCTTTCAACCGTATATTTATTTCAAGCTCCTGCATTATTGAGATGTTAGATCGCTTTGCCGTCCATGGTATTCTCATCATTCGCATTCCAGCAGTACATTTCAAACGCCTCTATGGTGCGAACGTATTTTTTCTTGAGAGTCCAACATTCCGAAGCATAGAGGAAGATTGATATCACTAATGTATTCACTGTACGTATTTTCACCAGCATAGTCACGTCGTGACTCTTCCAAATTCTAGATAATCTAGACATTGCTGTTTTTGCAATTGCAATCCGCCTTTTAATTTCTTCAGTGCATCCTCCTCTGCTGGTAATAATCGTCCCGAGATATATTTATTCGTCTACCACTTGTAGATCGCCCATATGTTGTATATGGTTATTTTTATTTTGTTTATCGATAATCATAATTTTACTTTTACTTTTATTTATTTCAAGCCCGATTTCTTGACTTATGACTTTTATTTTATCTAGAAATTTAAATATTTTATCTTCTGATTCGGCAATTAAGGTGGTGTCATCCGCGTATCGTAGATTATTTATTCATTCTCCTCCAACCTTTACACCCCCGTTCCAGTCTTCAGAGGCTTTTCTAATTATCCATTCGCTACATATATTAAAGAGGATTGGACTTAATATACAGCCTTGGTGGACACCCTTTCCTACTGTGAAGCTTTCTGTTAAACTATTAGCTATTCTGACTTTACCGGTACTGCAGTCATATAACGATTTAATTTGTTGTACTAAGTGTTGCGGCGTTCTATTTCTACAAGTATTTACCAAATTTTTTGACATTTTACACAGTCGAAAGCTTTTTTATAGTCAACAAAACACAGCACGATCTTAACGTTTTGTTCTGTAATTACTACAAATGTTTCGTGGTCCTTTTTTGTGGATTGGTATGTAGATAGATTTAGTCTAGTCTTTTAGCCATATTCATGTATCCCATATACCTTTTGGCATGTTACGTGTAAAAGATCGACGACTACATCACCAAGTTCAATAAAACATTGCTGCAACAATATTCTCGTCTCCGGATGATTTGAAGCATTTTAATTTTTTTATAGACGCACGAACCTCATGTTTTAGTATGCTTGGTTCTTTACTTATTAGTGCTGCTTCTTCAGTTGTCGGTCTATCTTCTTTACCCTCCATAGGTTTGCTGTAGTACTCCCTCTATCTGGATCTTATTTCTTCTTTACCTGTGAGTACAATTCTACCATCTTCATTTCTCATTACTCGGGATTGTGGTTGAATGTTATCTGTTTTATTTTTTTTAACATGTCACACGTTTCATTTCTGTTTTTGTTTAGTTCTATATCTTCGCACACGTCGTTTATAAACTTATTTTTATCAGTTCTACATTGCTGTCTGACTGTTTTATTTATTTCTCTGTATTTATTAATAGGCTTCTTTATTTTTCATACCACTGCCTTTTATTTTTTTACGCATACTTATTGTCTTCCATGTTTCAGCTGATATCCATGTCTTTATTTTACGTGCTGGTTTCTTTATTCCACCACTGGCTTTTTCAAGGACCAATTTTATACGGTTCCATGTTGTGTCCGCGCACTCATATTATGTATACATGTGCGTATTGTTTGCAGGTTTTTTATTGCTCTATCACTGTATAATTCATCTTATTTTAGGTGCCATTTATTCATATTGTTCCTGGGTCGTTGTATATTTTTTAGTTTCAGCTTTAGCTCTGCTGATAAAAACTGATGGTCACTGTTACAATCCATTCCTGGATATGTTTTAACATCTTTGACTGATATTTTCCACTGTGTCTTAATTAGAACATAGTCAATATGGTTCCGGTATTTATTATCAGGCGAACACCATGTGTACAGCCGTCTAGAATGATGACAATATCCAGAATTGGTTATGAATAAGTTATTGTTTATGGATAACTGTATCAGTTGTTCACCCTGCTTATTTCTGTCACCAAGGCGAAACTTCCCGACAACCCTACATAGTGTTACCAATGTTGGCATTGATGTCGCCAAGTATCATAGTCAATTCCCATGTTGGTATCTTCCTCATTGTTTCCTCTAAAATTCCGTCCTGATCTGCAGCACTTGTCGGAGCATAAACCTGTATTAAGTTTAAATTTACCGGATTTGCTTTTATTTTGATCACCATTATTCAATCATTAATCGGTTCATATCCAATAACTGAATTTTTGACATTTTTGTTAATGATGAGAGCTATTCCATTTATTGACCTGTTTGAGTTTTCAAAGAAGTAAATGACATTACCGTTACAGCTGGTGAAATGTCCTTGACCCTTCTAATGAGTCTCTGATATGCCAACTATAGCAATAGTTATGTATCTCCTTCTCAACGACAGCAAGCTTTCCAGCCGTGTTCAGTCCTTGGACATTCCAGGTGACGATCTTAGTTAGCTTCCAAGTATTCATTCCAGACGCATTTTTTCCATAGGAAGCCTGATTACCCACTTCAACATGGTCGGTCACCCATTTTATACGCCCAGACCCGGAACCCAGGTAGCGCCGATTGCTAGTCGGATAACATGGCACAACATTATCTTTACAGTTCATTGTTCATAAGACGTTCGTGAAGCATGCGGCGCTTCGCTTCCTTCTGCGCATAATAATAGGCCGCCCTTAACATAAGGAACGCCTTTGATAGCCGCTCCTCTGGAGTACAGACGCTATCGGTTTGTTGCCACTATTTCGGCGTGACATCCTAACCTTTGGATAAAGATCCTGAACCGCAAGGCAGCGGGTTGCTACTGAGGAGGTAGCATTGTAAGGCTTTTATGTCGTGGGGGGAGACAGCTATAGGATGTGCGCAGACTTTTTAGTAAACAGTCCCTGAAGCTGCCATCTGCATCCTCGTATCTCCTCACCCTGTCACTACTGGAATCACCTGCATGAGGCTTTCCACCAGTAGCCGCTCTTTGTCCATTATTGCTTATTTGACTAAGGTCTTATTCGCAGCTAACCTACATATCTGTAGGCCGTTCAACTATCCGCCACCTGTGGACGCGCCCCTCACCAGTTAGAGCTCCAGTCCCTAGAAGGTACAAACTAACCCCTGGAGTATACATATGAATATATATATTGTAGTCGTTTCACTTACTTATTCCCGTTCTTAGGTGAAACGATCTGACAGAAATCGGACTAATATATAAAACTGTTAAAAGAAAGAGACATCAATATTTTAAAACTTTAAATTATTGTAATTTCTGTCCTATTTGTGATATCAATGATAGACTATAAGCTATGCGAATTTCATTATTATTGCTATAATAGTTTTTGAGTTAAAACGGAACAGACAGACAGACAAACTGGCAGAAAGGCAGACAGACAAAAATTTAAAATAATTTATTTTCTGTTTATGTGTGATAAAAATAGCGCAATGCAGTGATTTTAATTAAAATATTTGCAAATCACAGCACTACAATTTTACATATTAGTATAGATGTACAGCGTGAGTACTATCAATTACAACGTTTCTTTCTACATTTCCGTGGTTCTACTTTTTTAAAAGCATTATTACATAATGAAACTTTACTTATTAGTAAATTTCCCGATTCGTGCATTATTTGTTATCTTATGCTACTTATACTGGACATGCAACTTGTTGTTCGAATTTCCTACATTACGTTCTGAACTATACCTTAAGTTACTGCGCCCATCGTGTATCGATTCTGCGTACAGTGTATTATTCCTTCTTAACATCTATTTCCTAGACATAGCGATATTTCTAGAGAAGTTGTCTACACGTTGGGTAAGGTGTAAATGCATCCTCATTAAAAAGTAATGAAAAATAAAAATATAAGAGCAACGACCCTTAATGGTATGTATTATGCTGAGTTCTGGTATCAGCAATTTATCGATCGACGAGGGTGATAGGCGCCGTCCAAAATTAAGAATATACTGCTCGCTTATGTAGTCACTGCGTCTGTCCACCTAATTGGTACTCGGCCTTTTGGTCGCATACCATTCATATAACTATCGCTCTGTCGATTACATAATGTTTTCGTACGATGTGACCAAAAAATTTCATAATGCGTATGAGAATTTCTGCTGTTAATATGCGGGTTGTACCGATTTCTTTCAAAATAGACGCATTAGTACACTTTTCCATCCACGAAACCAGAAGGAGCCGCCTCCAGCACCATATTTCGAAACTATTCTGGTCGTCTACGTTTCTGCGCCATACAGAGATATTGAAAAAATCAGAGTCCGTACAAGTTGAATTTTTGTATTTTTCGTGACAGAGGAATCTTTCCATATCCCGGGTTAGTTTAACCATCGCACTACGTGCTAGTTGAATTCTTCTCTTGATCTCACCTTCAGACCATTCTTTGCTTTCCAATAAGGATCCCAAGTAAACGAACTTTTTCATCGTTTCATAACCGGGAATGGTTTTATGTTCTTCCTTTATTATATTCTTACGATCAATCGCCATTAACTTAGTTTTTCCATTGTTCATTTGTAGACCGTAGCATTTACTAATATCTTCTAATTTCTTAAATAATCGTCGCATTTTTTCTATATTAGGTGCTACCAACGCTATATCGTCAGCAAACCGTAAATTTGAAACTTTGAGCCCTCCAAAAGAAATATTTTCGTTCCAATCCTCTAAAACTTTCCTCATTATAATATGTTCTCCATATAAATTAAAGAATATAAGTGAAAGTACACATCCTATATCCTCGTTAATAATTTTGAAAAATACATCCGTCTATCAACCCTCGCGAGTACCAAGTTTTGATTTTTTTCAGCGCCCTTTTTACGCTCCACTCATTCGTTTCTATCTTCGACGAATACACAGTCTATTTCCCTACACTCTTTCCATGGATTTCTTAACGCTCGACAATTTGGAAATAAGTTCTAAACCGTATTTACAGTCATGTATATATACATATATATAATACATATATGTGTGTACATGTATGTATGTATTTTTATAAACGGGGCATAATCGAGCGAAATATATGATTACAATACCACCCGTTGATTGCGGTAGCGTTCGCCTCGGCAAATGATTTATATTTTTCATTAACGGTAAACGCGAACGTTCCAAAATACACCCAGGCCGCTAAGATGAAACCAGCCACGAAGTATATATTTTAGATGGCAGCCCGATATTATACTAACACACTAAAACGAATGCCCTGTCGCCGTATTAAAACAAATACGTGTAATTGCACCCTTTTTCGATTTTATAACTTATTGTATATTATAACGGGCTTTAGTTAGAAAAATTACAATAATCATCATCATTATAATCATAATCATAATATCATAATAATAGTGGTAACGATAAAATAATGGAGCGTACTTAACCGATTTTGTACTCTACATCTCCGGAAAATTTTGGGGTTCGTTAAGCACGAATCTAGAACGATTAAAAAATTACACGAGCAAAATTTTATTCATACATATATATGCACAAATAATTCCGCTACATGTAAACACACACACGCACACATGAATATTCTCATATATGTATAATCCAGTGAAAGACAAGCTTAAAAAAAATTACACACGCACATCATAAATACATATATGCATATATATATATATATATATATGTGTGTGTGTGTGTGTGTGTGTATATATAAGCGAAAAACAGGGCTGAAATAAAAATCACACACGCACACGCATATATATATATATATATATATATATATATATATATATATATATATAATCTAACGAGAAGCATTCCATAATTTCACATACACACATACAGGCCTACGCACACACCCATGCTCACATACGCATATACGCTTAGTAAGTCACTACTTCACCTTTACTATTTCTGTGTGTCAGCCATGTATTTCTGGGTTTACGAGCAAATAGAGACTATACCGTCGTTGATGATGATGATGATAATAATGACGCCGTGGTAAATTACAATTAACTACAAATCCTTGGTCGCGACTTGACTTTGGCGCGGTTGTTTATTTATTTCTGCAACTCGTCTTATGGAATTACACGAAAATAAAAAAAAAATTAAAAGTTGACAACGTCCCTCCGTTATAAATTTTTGGAAAGAAAAACTAATTCCCGGTAGGTAAATTGGAAGAAATTTTTTAATTGAAAAAAATTAAATTTTCACTAAGAAAAGTGGAACCTCTATCTTCGTAATATTTATAGCTCGGACATTGGGTTCACTATGGCCAAAGGAGCGTAGAAGATTTTATTTCATATTTTCATTTGGCTTAACGTAAAAATAAGGAGCAAACATATATATATAAGGGTATGTGTGTGTAATTTAATTCGTGGTTTAATTTTTATTTGAACGAATTAAATCTAACAAAGACGAAGTGCCGGTAAGTGTATTTATGGTAGCAATAAATTTGGACAAAATTGTTCTTTCACGGAGGTGTTTTGAGGTTAACGACGAAAGTTGCTTTTAATCTTTGAATGGTGAAAAATAAATAAATAATTAAATAAAAATGCGTTTTAAAATTAATTAGATCGTCGTGTTTTTGCGTGGCAAACTCCTCCAAAAGGACGGTCAACAAACAACTATAGATTAAATTTTTACGCTTATTAGTTACGAAATGACTTCAAAAATAAAAACAAAAAAAAAGTGTATAATTTTAAACTTTTCATCGCTTATTCCAGAATGCTCCGAAGATTACATTTTAATAATAATAGCAGAAATTCATAAAAATGATAATAAATAATTAACATAATTATTTATTATTACGAACAGTTTACTAACTATATATATATATATATATATATATATATATATATATATATATATATATATATATATATATATGTATATATATATATATATATATATATATATATATATATATATATATATATATATATACATACAGCTAACAAAAATGTCCGTTCACTTTATCGTTACGAATAAGCTCAATATTATTAAAAATATTTAATATCATCAAAATTCCGTAATAAAAATTACGTTACATCTTTACAATATAGCATCGACAGACGTTCTATTGTAGATAATTTAAATACTAATATTCACAAACTCAATATTTATCTATCACTAATTGAGATTCGCGCTTCATAGGTTGACTAGTGGAATGAGAGACAACTTTAAAAATGTATCAGCCGTGTTACGAGAAATACCCCCAAATGCAAAAACATAGTGGCGCGATTGAAGAGACTACACAATGCGTATAAACAAGTTAATTATTAAATAACTTGAATCTCGCAGGTAACATACCAAATAGCGCTGCCTGCAATGGTCCCGATAAATATGTTTTCAAGAAGAATTATAAGCAACAAAAAACAGTTAAAATCACTAAACGCTTTTTTTTTTTTCATAAAAAATCGTAAATTTTTTCGGCTATTAAGCTATTACCAAGCGAACATAAATATATTATATATATATATATATATATATATATATATAATGTAAAACATACTAATTTAGTTATACAAATTACAAAAATTAGCAAAATGGAAAATATTATTTATAAAATAATCTGATAGTGAATGTGGTAAACAACACAATCTGCAATTTCTTTTTTTTTTAACTCATTCTTGTTGTTTATTTTTAAACACCGCTACATTCCACTCTTTTCAAATTTAAAAATTATTCCAACATAGTTATTCCTTGCATAAATGATGATAATATCATCATTTCAAATAATCCTGATAAATGCATTGCATTACTCAATCACTTTTTTCCATGTGTCATAGGTGAACAGCTTCTGATCTGTTCCATAATTGGTTCCAATGTTCCTACTGTTGATTCCTCTGATTTTTCTATTACAATTAATTACCTTAGCAATAATAAAATAAAAATTGTTTGTAATGATACAATTAATAATTCTTCCGTTAAATTTCTTGATACTAACTTCTTTGACATATACTATTCTAAATAAACGGCTTATGGTTAAAATTATTCCGAGATTATTAGAAGGTAGCTAAGCTCTTTTCCAAACTTGGTAAAAACTGTAATTGTCTACATCATTATTAAATACTATAGGCAACGTATACGAGTAGGTCGTAAACGATGTCCTTCTAATGAAAGCTGATAACAACTGAATGTTTAATCGGAACCTGTTTGAATTTCGGAAGAGACTCTCTTCCGAGAGTGTCTTTTACAAATTGAAGATGATGGACTTCTGAATATTTAACGATCTAGATATATTAAATTGACGGACTAACCTGAAATATATACAGAAGCCGATAGAAGCATTTTGATGCATAGCCGATAAGTATGGTTCCAATAAAAGTTTATCCCACATTAATTAGTGGTTAAACTAAAATGGAAGAAGCGTATGCTGGGAGAATTATTTAAAAAATCAATATATAATGTGATTATGACGGAGGGATATTATAGAATGAAGGTATCGAAAATTTAAAGATTTATATAAATTAGAAATTCAAGTAGACGTGAACCAGTTTTTAAAATAATAAGACATAAGTCTAGAAATTATAAGTGCTTAAAACAACAAGATTGAATGGTCAGATAATAATGAAATTGTATACTCAATAGAAAAAGAATTAATCTGAATGAACCTGTGTGGAAAATCTACAACGTCACATTAAAGTCCATACTTCCAAAGACAAATATACAATTCGATCAGTTATCTGGTGATACTGATATAGAATTATTTAGGAAGAATATGGCACCTACCTGTGGAAGTGTGAAAAAAATATGAACTCGACAGGCTACTCGAATTAGTAACAAACATGTATCCGGAAGGTGTATGACCAGAAGAACATTGTATCACAATTATTATTCTAAATCCAAAGAAAAGTACTGAGGTTAGATATATTTGGATTATAAAATAATAAGCCTTATTTGTTAAAAAAAAATATATATATATATATATATAGAAAGTGTTAAGAAATGTTGAAAACCGGATAATAAATATATACTGGAAAATGTGCGTTTTGTTGACTGTACTAAAGCTTTTATTAGGTCAGTACAAGAATTTTCCTTTCTTTGTGGAAATAAACTTTCTAAAATATTAGTTTATATATATCTAAAGTATTACTAAGGTAGATGGAAATATCTGTAAGCTAGCAAAAATAAATTAAAAAGTACAACAAGGTTATATTTAATCTCTGTTGTTTTTATGTGTGCTGGACTTGTGTTTTAATTTGCATTAGCAAAAACTGACGTGGAATCTGTATACAAGGTGAAAGACTTCAAGTAAAAATCGCACATAATCAGGGCTTGCAGATAATGAAAAATCTTGAGCATAAAATGGCACAGTACTTAAATGACACATGGCATCAGTTTGGTCTAGAAATAAACGTGAAAGATCATTGTGACAGGTAAACTACCTGTAAACTACCTTATCATTTTTAACTTGAAATAAATTCTGTAAGTAACGAAAGAATATTTACACACGACATTGAAATAAATTCAAGGATAAAACTAGCTGACCTTGCTTGGCATAAGGAACAAAACACATAAAAAGTCAGTACAACTGTAAACGAATTATTAAAACTTATATACGTCCTATAGCATTGTACAATGCGCAAACGTAGATTTCAAACAAAAAGAATATCCAGAAATTACGGATGTGTAATGTAATGATTGAGAAAATTCCAAAAAAAAATTGCTAGTGTAAAAAAGTTACTAAAGCAAAAAAGTTCTACATAAGAAAATCTGTAAAGGTGACAACTTTGGAATATTGCGCATATAGCGCTTATTACACAGCTAATTTTAAGCAAAGGTAGCTTGACGAAAAATTCAGAAAAGTCATATATCTTATAATTTGACCATTATATACAACGGAACATTCAGTTTCTTGGTTCGAATTGAATGCATCGGTGTAGAAAGATTTTAACGATTTGTACTATGTGATAGTATTTCTTTATGAGTTTTCTTATTGAATCTTGTTAGCGAGATATCGGTGCGGACGTTTGAGAAATTGTCAGAGAAGTCAACGTGTCGGTTTGATTGTATAGAATAAACTTTCTGCTGAATGAGTGCTGATACATGTGGATGTCGGTATTATACCTTCAGTTAAGATGAATGTGAGAATAGCCCGTTTATTTACTTCATAAACGCGCCCGAGAAATGGAGTCGGTGTACCATAAATAGGGACTACTTCAGTAATGTAAGGATGATCGCGCAAATGTACAATATATTTTCAACAGCGTTATGCTTGTTTTATGTGCTCCGAATTATGTGTGCAAAAGTTCCTTTTTATATTTAATTTTTTCAGATATAGCCGCTTTACGGATATGCCGTTTCCATGAAAGTGTGCCGCAAAAATATTAATTCAACACGCTTGACTGTTCGCGGTTGCGGTTTTGGAATTTTTTGCGTTCTATAAAAATCAATTTTAATTTACAACTACCTCATGAGGATAGCTAAAAAAAAAAGAAATCTTTCATAATTTATGGAGCGCCTGAATTTTGATATTCTTGTGAACTTAGACCAACATGCGAAATTCTTATAGACCGATAACTCCATTACCAAACCTAGGTAATGTGTACGAAAAAATGATTAGAAATAAAATTGAAAAACAAATTCAGAAAAAAGAATGGCTATAAACCACCAATTTGCATATAGACGAAATAATCTACAGAACAGGCCATAAAAACTTGCATGGAGATAATTGAGACCTATAGAAACGAGACAAATTATAAAATAATTATGTAGTTTCGACATTAGCGGAGCTTTTGATAGGATTAAGTAGTCTTCGATTTTAGAATGTTTAAACGAGAGCAAAATCCATCCGATCGGGTCTAACCATCCTAGTTAAAAAAGATAGACAAATAATGTTTTACAGTAATGAACAAATTATAACAGTGATTGTTGCAGAATATGTGAAGGTGGAACAGATTCACCGGAACATTCGAAGAAATACGAAACACTTACGAGATAGACAAGGATTATATAGAAGATGATTCGAGGACAAGAACAACACACGGAAATCAACAAATTACGTGAATACAATAATGAAACGGAAGGCGTTACTGCTATGTAAATTTAAATAAATATAATTACATAATAGCAAGAAATGAAGAAGAGTGCAGAAAAACTGTTGTGAAATGCTCTCTTCTTGTTTTTCTTTCTTTAAATTATTACAATAAGTTTATATAATAAAAATAAACATAAAATAAAAATAAAAAACATAACCAAACACGAGGAATACGCGAAGAAATTTTATAACAAAGATGACTTATTATTCCGAAACATTCATCATCAATTATTTATCAAAGTTGAAAAGTTAAACAGCTAATTTTGATGAAGCAATATAATAAAATTGAGATTCCAGCAATGCAAAAATCAAGTATGAGGATGAAAATGTAATAGAAACGGAAGGACGTCAAAGGTAAAAATGAACTAAACTAGTAATAGTCCAATATTGCACTAACTGTTTCGATTATTATGCACATTTTGCAATGTAGAAGTGTAATATTGAAATAAACTGAAATTGAAACACTAATAATGATCAGTACACATAGAGGAGCTTGTTGTAAATCTCGGCGATTATTTACAGAAAATTCCAAACGTAACGTATTTTTAATTCTCGTTCGATTCGTTTCATTTTTGTTTTTTTTTAATTTTCTTTTTCATTGTACCGGTAGCAAAGTACAGTAAACAACGGTGATTGTGGCGATGACGAGGTATACGTAAAAATGCGATTAATCTAAATTGTATTAATGGCTTTACACAGCTGAAATTCAGAATTAAAGAATCGGTCGATTCCTACCGTCATAAGGATAAGTTCGTCATCGACATTTTAATCGATACTATTTTAAATTATCGTAAGCGTTCGCCGTCGTAAATTAAACTACTAGAAGAGTATCTTTCTGCACCACTATTTCCCTTATTCTTAATCGTCTTGTAAGATTGTCAGGAAGTGTAGTATTACACGGATATTCGTTATTCAATTCTTAGGATTAAATATTAAATATTCATAGACCCGGTTAATCAGAAATAATCGATAAAGCAAACTACAACGAATTTTAAAACACGCGTAGTAAATACGGCCATAGCTTGATATGGTGCGTTCGTATTAGATTATATATATATATATATCTCGTCGAGAGGAACAAAAAAAAGTATTTTTCGTTCCAAAAGGAAACAAATTAAATTAATAGTCGTAATGAAAGAAAAACTAAATCTATATATTACTACTTACGTTTATTGTGATCATTACTGTTGTTGTTGTTGAATTATTATAAATGACTCTCGTATTCTACATCTAAATGGAAATGGAAATGGAAATGGAAATGGAAAATAGGAAAACAAGAATAAAGAGTGAGAAACATGTGAGATATAGGAGTAGTATATTATATATATATATATATATATATATATATATATATGTACAATTTTTCGATTGAAATGAGGGGGTGAGTCCGGTCTCGGGATATAATGATAATAACGTCAGACTCTATTCTTTATTTTATTTTTTATTTTGTTTTATTATTATTATTTATATCCTTCCCGTTTTTGTTTCGTTCTCCATTATATTCCATTTTGTTACGTTTTTTTTTCCCATTATTATTACGATTATTATTATTATCATCGCTATTATTTTATTATTGTTAACAACGTGAGCGTTGGTGGTGTCTTGCTGATTGCCTAAACACTGCCACGGCTGGCTGGCTGGTATAGTACTTGTATAGTTTCCTCGAAGAATATCATTTGACAAATGAATTCTGTTTCACCAACGGGAAAAAATAATACTATTGTACCACCTCGCAAACGGCCGATTTATTAAATACATTTAGAAGAGTAACATATTAGAAAGTTTCGTCGACTAGCGGCTAAACCAAATCCTGGAGAATTGGAGGAAATAATTTAACAGAACGACCACTGAAGAAAAAGAACTCTTCGTACGCTTGGCGGCTGTTATAATTCTCATATGAAAAAAAAAAAAAAAAGGTAAATAAATAAAATAAAAAGGATAAAAGATAAAAAAAAGGTGAAGTACGCCAATATTATATATGTAACACATACAAATATGTGCATGTACACGTATATATACGTATAGTAAATATGAATATATATGTATTTTTTTACTATATATACAAGTGCATATGTAATATATATATATATTTATTTTGTTTAGGAATTAATGTATTTAGTACAAATGACAACGATAAAAGAAAAATAATTATTAAAATGACGAGAAATGTTTCGACAAATTTTTAAAATTAATTTACCATCAGCTTCGTTTTTATCCTACCTTATTTACGGTATTATTTAAAGATAGAGTTACTTTTATTTCAGCCAAAGCTTTACTTTATCGATGTTAGTCCATATCGATAGTTTTTATTTATTAAGTACATTTTTATACAACTATATTTACGTAGGTCGTTCAATTATTATATATCGTTTATTCGGTGTTCCTATATGGCTCCAAAACCGGGCAGTAAGCAGTGCCGGCGAGTTAGACGGGCTGGAAATGTGGTGTTGGAGACGAATGCTGCGTATCTAATTGATAGCTAGGAGAACCGATGCTTCGACATTGGAAACTTGAAAAATTTAAAATCGATCATTCTCAGTCGAATATAAATAACGATTTGAAAGTATGACGGCATTCAAGGTGTAGTGGCCGATAGAAGAGAGCGCGGTCGTTTTACCTCTCCGATGGTTAGACACGATTTGCAGGACAACTGACCATACTTTCCACAGGTGTAAATGTCGCACGCGACTGTATTACTTAGCGCAGCCTGGTCAGCCATGTGACAGATCATAGTCACGATACACCTGCATGGGATGCGGACTCAGTGATGATGACGATTTTATATATATATATATATATATTATATATAAGCTACACGATCATCATCGTATTGTGAATGTATTGTCCGTTATTTCAGCATATAAAATGACTTGTATTACTACTTGCAACGCAGACGTTACACGACTGAAACGCCATTTCCATCTTCGTGACAATTGAGAGTCATATAACGATGAAAATACCATCTCACCGAAATTATTTATCTGCTCTTTGGAAGTCTTGTTTAAAAACTTGAATTTGACTACAACCGGTGTTAGAATGGATGCTGAATATTTTAATCACCTCACATTCGCGGACGATATAGTTCTAGTAAGCGGAAGTGCAGAAGAGCTACAGACGATGATAACAGATTGAAATGTACACTCGAACATAATACGACTGAAAATAAATTTACATAAAACGAAAATAATGACGAATAGCGAAAAAAATATACAAAACAACAATAAAATCGGAACAGATAGAATAAGTAGATAGTTACACATATATATCTAGATTAAAAAATCACAACAGACAAAAACAGGATAATGAAAGCGGAAGTGACAAAGAGAATATCACTATCGTTTTATGTACGGTTCAGAAACGTGGTCATATACAATAAAAAATTTAATAAGGATAAGAAATGCTCAGACTGCACGTGAGACAGTGATGCTGGATATAAGATTATCAGATCATAAAATGAATGCACGGATGCCTGCGATATATATATATAATACATTTGTATATATGTGCGTGCGTATATGTGTATATATTTATATACTATGTTCAAAAAACAAAATTGGAAATTTTCTCGTTTTAATTGAATGCAATATATCGTATTAATGTCAATAAAGAAATATATTGACGTGACAGTATCACAATTTTAGACGCTGTGTTTCTGTAAATGTCGATAGTCATATTTAATCCGCAAATTCGAGTCGTGTAAGGATTTCTGCCTAAAACATTATGAAGTTCTACCATCTGGACGAATTCGTAAAAATCAAATATTTTTTAAAAAGCGTTCACATACAGAAATCATAATAGCGATTATGTCCTTGTCATGTTTCGAAAAGGCAATTTTTAAAATGTGAACTGAAAGTATTTTTTATATGTAAATTATATATATATATATATATATATATATATATATATATATATATATATATATAGAGATAGATAGATAGATAGATAGATAGATAGATAGATATACTAGAAGTTACTCACGGCTTTGCCTATGTAATTATTCTTTTTAATGCCATATCGCTGTTTCTTTCTTTTAATATGTTTGTAAATTAGTATAGTATACATATATATATATATATATATATATATATATATATATATATATATATATATATATATATATATATATATATATATATTTTCGCCCATTATTTCGGCCACGCCCCTAACGCAATATAGTATACGTACATATATACTATGTATATATATATATATATATATATATATATATATATATATATATATATATATATATATATATATATGTTAAAAAGTTTAATTTATTGTAATTTCTGTCATATTTGTGATATCAATGTGAAACAAAGCTTGGAACGAACCCGATAATATAGACTATAAATTGTGCGAATTTCACTAACATGAACATAAATTGCCTGGAATAACAGCTATTAATTGCCGTTATTAGTTCATTGCTATGTACACTGCAGTTTTGAAAAAATTTGTTCGCTAATTTAAATATATAGTCTTTAATATATGGAATATTTACCATGTGGTGCATATCTGATATTCTCGTATAACGAGATGTATTTAAAATACATCTTAAACATTGATTTTGTACAAGTTGCAGTTTCTTGAAATTAGAATTCGATAAACAACTCCAAACCGGACAAGAATAATTCATTGTGGGACGGATAATAGTATTTTAATATAAAATTAATTTGTCAATACTCAGGTGAGATTTACTTTTAAAAAGCGAATAAATTAAACATATAGTTTTATTCGCTTTTGTAATAGCAGCATTAATCTTCCCGCCAACATAGAAAACAGAATTTCGTTTATTCCTATTATATGTCGCCTAAGGCTTAACGTCAATAACATTTCTTACGTTCTATTTACTCACAAACTAGCCCCTTCGCCATTCTGTACCCGTCCTTGCGATGCAGATCCCAATGCCGATGAAAACAACCTATTTTTCAGCTGCAGTTATTGCAAAATATATCAATCGAAATTTCTGTCACGCATTGTAAGCCAAGGAATCCCTCTCCCAACATGTCTCAGATGTCTGCTCAACTCACAGAATAATAGCGTACACATGCTTATATTTTATTACATATTAGCCTGTAATATAAATATTTAGTAAGACACGTCGTCCGTTCGTTACGGCCCGGGGTGGAATCACAAAAACCCATTAAAAAAAAAAAAAGTATTTAGTAAATGTCAATTTTTTATCAAAAATTACGCCTAAGTAACGAACATGATCAGACCACTCGACAAGATCGCCATTAATATTAATTTTATCGGGTAGCAAAGGTCGTCTGCGAGTAAAAAGTATCAATTCTATTTTTCAAGGATTGATGACAATTTTCCATTTAGTGAAATATTTCAAAACGCGTGAAGATCCTTGTTGTAATCTATTACTAATTTTGCGTGGTATAAAGGAACTACAGAACAAAGCTGTATCATCAGCATAAAGAACAACTTCGATGTTGTTTTATAAATAGCATTCCAATAATATTATAAAATATTTATAGAGATAGGTCGGTAATTGGTGATTAGCTGACCATCGCCCGATTTATATACCGGTGTTACTCTAGATGTTTTAAGAGAAGTGTTTGCTTTGTTTTAATATTATTTTAAATTAACTAAATATTTTTCCAATGGATCAGAATGCAACTTAAAAATAAGCGGTGGCAGGTTGTCAGGACGAACAGATGACTTAGGCTTATAGCAATTTCTAAATCCAAATGATAGTTATCCTCCGATAACACCAATAAATCAATTGAATTACTAATGCTAGTTGAAAGATCCGAATTAACTAGCATCAAATCCAGTGTTTTGCCATGGAAGTTTCACCAACCTCAAACCACTTATTTCCACAAAACTTGTAAGCTTAGCCAGTTTTTCATCTTGAAGATTTAAAGACGTACATATAATAAAAGCCTTAGAGTACATAAATTTGTACAACAGTAGTTCATACATTTCACAATAAAACTGTTTATAAATGATAAGCGAGGTATGAAGAGGTATGTACATCATCAGGTTGTCGGACTCCAGAAATAGCGGTTAACGGTTAACCGCAATTTTTTCACGTGCAGAGAGTTCCTCACAAGAATTAGGGTGTCCGCGCCGACTCTCCTACCGTCACTATCGTATCGATAAATTTGATAACCGCACTTGAATAAGCTCATTATTTTGTACACCGTTACACCCAACCACGTATCAGTCCGATTATATAATTATCTCTATGAATATTTATATTAAATTGATTTAATTCGTTGTTTAAGCCCCGTACATTTTGATTATACGCATACCAATTGCGCACATTTTTCCTAAAATTAGAAATCTTCCAATAATATCCAAATTAATGATTTATTACTCTCAGACGTAATAAAGAACAAACTGAATACCAAAAAAGCGAATGAATGTGATAATATTTCTAACAAGATGATTAAAATCATATCCAGGAATAATTTTCGAAAAATATCTAATTCATAATTCATTTTCAGCTATTTAGAAAAATTTAAAATTAAACTTTAAATAAACCGGGAAAAAACACGGTAGACCAATAACACTGCTCTCTGGATTAGGGAAAGTATATTAAAAAATTATTAATTTTAACCAGAAATAGCGAAAACAAAAAATGTAATCATGGATATAGTTATAAAGAAGCATTTCTTACAGAATTGGCTTTACTTAAAATGAAGAATTTGAAAAGTTTTTAAGTGTACAACATTATTAAGTTTTGACGTACAAGGAGCTTTCGACGAAATAAAATAGTCTAGTGTACTAAAAATAATGGAACCTAGTAGTAACATTAATTTACACATTTTACAGTTGAATAAAAGTTTCTCGGAAAATAAGAGAATAAGTTCATTTAATAAGAAAACAAACTGATCATTAAGTATAATCTTATAGTGTATCTTAAGAGTAGGTTTGCACTTTCAACACCGTTATTTAACTTCGCTTTGTCAGCTGTTCATAAAGTAGTAGAAGAAAATAAATGCGTTAAAGTAGCTAAGTTAGGCCGATGATATTCTAGTAATCGCAGGGAATCAATGAAATAAGAAACGTTAATATAATTAACAATATACGATGGGCGCAACAAATTCCAAATTACAGACGTTGACCTAAATTTAAACATTGACAAAACACATACGTTGCTTACTTTGGGGAAACATAATAATAAGAAATTCCAGCACGATATCGAGAAAAAATAAAATTAAAATAATAAAAATCTGACCTTTAGCGATGAAATTGCATACCTTGAAATAATCGTAGATAGAAGTCTTAATTACAATAAACATTTATAACATATTATAATCCTCCAAATTAGAAAACTTCATATAAATCGAGATCGTTGCGTTACAATAAATTTGGATACTAGTAAAAAAATTATACTTTAAAATGCGATTTCTTTTTTTTAAATAAATCGCAGAATATGGATCCTTAACGTACTTTAATAAATTGAGAAAAGCTGGTGTCAAAAAATTAAAATCCTTACAAAGATTAATTTTCATAAACGTTATATCAGCATGTAGAACTGTGTAGATGTATTTGGATAGCTCCGGTAGATCTCAATTTGAAACAAATCGATATAATTAAAAAATTAAAAATTTTGAGAACAGAATTAATGGACCGAACGCAACTAATTACCGAATAACTCAAATTAAGAATGAAATAACACTGATGTGGCAAAAGATACTATTGTCAGACGTACAGAAGCTGTATTACCTGAAAGCAAGATTAAGAAATTAAAACTTCAAAAATAACTTTTACCCCAACACAGTATCTTGTCGCGGCAATTTTTCCAGTTACTTAAAAAAATTTAGTATCCATTAGTCTCTGCAAAGAATGTAAAGAAGGGGAGGATACGGCTGACCTCACATTTAAAATGTGGGAAAATTTTAATGACATCAGAGAGAAATATAATATCAAAAAACTTCTACAGAACAAGTAAACTCGCTAAAGTTATCACCGAAATTATCGAGAAAAAAAGAAATATGTCAGAATAGATCAAAAGGGGAAGTTTTGTCTTTTATTATCCCAACTCTGAATGAAAGGCTATTGCAACAGAGTGGGCCGCTAATTTTAATTATTTTCATTCATTATGTATTTACTTAACCATTAAGATAATTTGTTGTAATAATTCCTTTATATGTTAAATAAAAAAAAAAAAAAAACTGTAACAATTTTCCCAGTAATAAGGTAAAAATAATAGTTCCTGTCACCTATTACACAGTTGTCGCTGGAACGTGGTCATGTATTCCTTAAAAGTAACGGTTTACCACACCGCTATTCGGGGGGGGGTGCAATACTGGCGTGGTCAAAGTATTAAAAACGAAAAACTTCGTTAATAATTACGACCGCAGAGTAGGACGACTATTATTAATACTGCAATTACTACAAACACTATTACTATGACCAATATACAACTCGAAATTTAAATCGAAACGTAATTTTAAATTTAGGTGACGGTAGTATAGAAAAATTTCAAATTGTTTCGAAATTTCTACAGCAAAAATACGAGACGTACTTCTGTCTAGATATTAGTGAAACATCTAAATATCTACACGGTACAATGTTGCACGAGTCAAAGAAATTCTCGGAAATACTCTGGACAAATCTTTTAAGCAACTGTAACAAAATTTCATAGTTTTATTTTAAATTTTTCGACCTTTTATGAATTTATATCAATTTTTTTTTTACTATAACATCATCATCATCATCATAAGTTTGGTAGTCCTAGGACTGATTTTGGTCTACCACGACTTCTTTTCCTTGGAATCTGTCCTTCTATTACATCGCGTAACAGACCACCATGTCGGAGTACATGTCCCATCCAGGTTAATCTTCTTTTGTTCATAGAATGTAATAAGGTCCGTTTTTCGTCAATACTTTGGAGAACTTCTTCATTCGAAACTTTTTCGGTCTATAACATCACGAACCCTTAATTATTCTTTAGCACCGACCAGTTACTATCGTCCGTTTAAGGATATATAAAAAGATAAAATAGCGGAATAAAGAAATATTAACACCCTTCGTAATAGAATAAAAAAAAAATCGAATTAAATCATTTATTTCTTCTTTACATCAATTTATTAACGTTATTATTACGAATATGTGTGATATTGATGCACGAGTGTAAATGTCATTCATATACATATACATATATGTTCGTAACTATAGGACGACCCAGAGAAGACGGATGGTTTTGTTTTTCGAATAGCGCTTTTGGTATCATTGCTACAATGCGAACCGCGTGTTCCAAATTTAGTGTACACACGAGAGATCGGAATCTTATAACGAGAAGGAGCGCGCATTTTGCTTGGAACGTTATTTTCGGCGTGAATCGATCAGGACAATGCAAAGAGAGTTTCGAAAAGAATTCAAAGTTACGCGTTTTTGTTTTTTTTTGTCGCGATGCCTTAAGAGTCGCGTTTACAAAAGACGTCCACGTTGGGAGAACTGAAAACTCGGATTTCCAAAAGAAATTTCGAAAATTGAGGGACCTATGGTCGAAAAATTTTTTAATGACTGAATGAACGATTTTTTCAAAATTTCGATTTTTTCGCAATAATTCGCGAACCATTCGAAATTTGAAAAAATTATTTAAACGAAAGTTATTTATCATTAAAATACGCGTCTAATGATGGTATTGCAGTATTTTTATATCGAATACTCGCCGAGAAAATTGGGCTTGAAGGGTTTTCGGATTTTGGGCTGTTTTTGAGGCCTCTATGATAGATCGGGGGTTCGGGTTGGGCTTTAAAGAAATTAGACGTTGAAATCTATAATTTATGTTATGAGGTAAATGTTTTAAAAATTAACCGGTAACGAGAAATCGCGAGTTGAATATTTCATTTTTGATTTTTAAAAATTCTGCCAGCGATTTTTGGTCGGCCGATTCTACGATGCATTTAAGTTCAATAAATCTACAAAAATTAAAAAGTATCGACATATCATTTAAATTTCGTTATAAATTTGTTTTTTAATTTTTTGTATAGTTCCCAATTCTCCGTCGGTATTTGTGCTTTATTTAATTCAGCTAATAAATTTATACATTTATTGATCGTGGGGCGATACGAAGTGTCCCTTTGAATTTTTTTTTCGCGGTTTTTTCGCATTATCCTATAGATCATATATAGTAACGACTATTTCGAGAAATAGAATCGTTTAAAAATATTTACGTCGCTCACTATGCCTTGCCAAAGGTGGCAGGTCATCGATTTTCGAAAATTCGTAACTCGAGACCTATCTATCGTAACGAAAAACGATTTTATGTTTTGAATTCCTCAGTTTAATATCTATCATATCCATATCGATTCAATCGACATTTTTCCAAAATCGAAATTTTAATGAGTCACCCCCCATAACCCCTCTGAATTTTTTTTTAATTTTGACGATGACTTAGTTTAATAGGTTTTTTTACGAGGATCGACTTAGGTAATAACAATGTTTTTCCTATCTCTAAACGTAAGCGATTTATAGTCGAAAACAAATTCGCTATATAATTTGTTACGAAAAATGTGATAAATGAAGAACCGCTCGACCGATTTTGTGCAAACTTCACATAAACCATCTACTAAATAGTCCGAACAAAGCCTAAACATTTGGTTTGGATAGGTGAGCCCGTTCTTGAGTTATAAAATTACAACGAAAAGTGGAATTGATTTTTATATATATATAGATATCGATATGCGTTTATTTACTTATACGGTATGTTGATTTATTCTGATACGTAAATTTCAAATTTTGCATCCGTTATAATTTCGGTTAACTACTCCCGTCTAAAATCTATTGGTTAATTATCCGGTTATATTTTACTTTAATTTCCATTAATTAACTTTATTATTATATATATATATATATATATATATATATATATATATATATATATATATTTCAAAATCTATTTAACATTCATTATTATTGTTACACACAAGCGCGCGAGTTCCAGAAAAATCAGCTTATTAATATTATTATTATTATTATCGATATTATTATTGATGCGCATTTGCGAGCATTGTATATACTTTTGTAACTTTATTTTCCTGAAATAAATAAATTGATTGATTGATTATTATTATTAATATTCCATTTTAGCAAATAATAACGGCCTAGTTTAGATTTTAATTGTATTATTTTGCTTTCAGGCCGTTGCTATCCCATTTACCAGTATACTTATATATTTATTTATGTTCGAAACTTAGTAAATTACTTTGATTAGTAGATTCTAATTATTAATATTATTATCCCATTATTATTATTATCATCACAAGGAGTTCATCTCTACCGTAATGCTCGATTTTTACGTTACCAGTACTTTTAACTTGAGCTAAAACAATTCCTTTAATTCAGCATTGTCGATTAAGGTTGAAAAGATTACAAAAATATACAACACACGGAACTAAGACCTATCCACTCACACACTCATATAACATAACACACATTACATATATCTAAGGCATCTGTTCTTATATATATATATATATATATATATGTATATATGTATAAAATGTATATATATTTTATATTATATGCACATTATATAGATACATTATTTATATAGAACCGAAGACGAAGAAAATATGATAGCTAAAAATAATATATGAGAAAATGAAAGAAACAGAATCATGAAGAGAAATGTTATGAATCACAGCGGGCTACTTTTAATTCTCTCCCTTTGGCAAAATATGAGGACACGTAACATGTTACAGTGGTAACCCATTAGATGGATAAAGTGAATTACCGGCGTAATCGTAGTAACAACCCTAATAATAATAATAATAATAATAATAATAATAATAATAATAATAATAATAATAATAATAATGATAATAATAATGAAGATGATAATAATAATAAAAATGATTATAATGATAACGTTAGTGAGCTTATGTAAGCGCAATGTTAGTAGCATGGTTCACGACATCGTATATTACACGCTCAATTACCCAGTTTCAACCTCTATACTTATATATATATATATATATATATATATATATATATAATTTTTTGTTTTTTCCCTTATATGAGGGCTTTTGTTTTTCTGCTATTTATTAATTTTTTTTTTTAATGCGAGCGAGTACAAGGGTCGTTTTAACGATAATTTTTAAGTGAAAAAAATAGTTTATAATGGACGATAACGCTTGTTCAAACGTCCATGGTACATACGCAAAAACTCGTTTATTTTCTGCTGCAGGATAATCCATTTTTTAGAAATTCGCTAAATTGTTTCCTCTTTGAACAGTTATATAATATGCGTACAATAATATATTGCAAGATCCGTATTTAACGTTTTCGTTATTATTCAACGCTGTCAATCCATTAAGATAATTCCGTTATTCATCGGAAATCGTTGATTCCTTGCAGATGTACGATCTACGACCCGATTACTACGAATAATCATCTATAAATTATCTGGTCGTATGGAGAAATGTGCGCGCATTGTCGATCATTCCGGTAGCCGAATCATGCTCGATCGCTGCATCCATCAAGTCTCTCATCGTTACGTAACCGGTTTATATTTCTACAGTTCGTCTTTCTCCTTTTTCTCGTCCTCCTTTTCCGGTAATGTTTCCTTCGAAGATCTATAACACGCTGAATCAGTTAAAACGGTTAATTGGATTAAACATGCGCCAGACATGCCTCGATTGAGAAGCGAAACTCTAGCCCTCTCCAGAGATAAAGCTGAATTTTCTTCTATAATTAAAAAAACGAGCAATTTCCTACGCTTTTCCGCTGATTCTACGGCATATCGGCACTTTATACGGTTCGCGAAATAGTCTACTATATACATATTACCTGCCAGTACATCTAATTAATTGCCATCAATAAATTCATTATCTGACGCTCCATCAATTTCTGACGTATCATCTCGCACGAACAAATTCAAAATTTCTTCATCATTTATTATCTAAAAATTTACAGCACACATTTTTATTACAACTAACCTGCATGGATAATTTACTTATCCCTTACTAATAATATAACGAGAATGTAAAGGTTATAAAGTAAATGTATAAATAAATCCTTTTATTTTAAAATGTAACCTCTGTCATTATCGCTCACGAAGGACACTAACTTTTAACAAATTTTGCAGCGAAGTATAACTAAGTAAAAATAGAGTTACAAATATATTTATAATTGTTATTTAAGATGTGTACTTGCCATTTATATATTGTACGTTACCAAATATCACGTAATAAAATTGGAACATGAAAACACAAAAACAGAAATAATCAATCGTATAAAAGTACCAAAAACAAAAATTTTCTATTAGGTTTGCGTGAACATTCAGGAAGCTGTACTAAATTGAAGACGATTTATATGTTTTCGGTCTGTAGCCATATCGGCTTTTCGTGGCAAAAAGCTACATTTTAAATGAAAGGGTTTTAAAGGATCGAAAAGTTTTGAGAACTTAATGAAGGAACCAACGTTTTTTAAAGACATATTCGTCGTGTAATAGATCACGTCTGGATAACTCGTAATTGAGGACGAACATTAAATACGAACTTTACGTACGACGTTGATAGATTCCTCAAGTTAAAGTTGAGGAATCTATTTAGTTTATTCGATACCTGTGTCATATAATGATTTACCAAGTGATATTAAACAT
The DNA here is from genome assembly GCA_032883995.1 of Coronaproctus castanopsis. NCBI lineage: Eukaryota > Metazoa > Arthropoda > Insecta > Hemiptera > Monophlebidae > Coronaproctus > Coronaproctus castanopsis. The sequence continues at coordinate 194,084,834 of CM065053.1, forward strand.
AGTTTAAAGAATTACAAAAACAAAAATCGCTAAAAAATATCTTTTTTAATCTGAATAATGTAGCTAAAAAAATAGACACAATATTTCACGATAAACGATAATTACCGCTGTTTTTTGCGATGGTAGTTTAAATTATTGTCACTTAAGAAAAGTTTTCAATTTCGCACGGAAATTTAAATAATTAATCGCGTTTAAAAAAAAAGTAATAAAATATAAAAAATATAGTTTTAGAAACGAAAACGAGGTTATTATATAAATACACTGGCCATCAATTGATTAGATAACAGTCTCCAGACACACCGATTGAAACGAACCAGGACGTTCGATTTATTTCTAGTGAAATTCTTTGGGGGAGCACTAATGGGTGTCGACCCTTCTCACGCCACTTCGCATTTCACATTTGCTAGATGGCCTCTGGTCAGTTGTAATTATGTTATTTAAAAAAAAAAAAATATTAAATTCATTAATTCTGCTTTAAACTTTTATGATCTCGTAGCGTATGTTCCGTCCTATTATTTACGACGGATTTCGTCGTTGGTAGAAATCCGGACATGATGATGATGATGATGATAATATCGTATGTCTTCGGGTAGCTCAGATATCCTCATCCAGGTTTCGTAGCCATGTTATTAAAATATCCTTCCAACCACTCTTAAAGACTCTACGTGGGAATACATTGAGGATGTATCCATTGTCTGATCTCTAAGTGTGGGTGCGTCCCGTATCACGTCCTCGTCGTGCGCCTGGTAACATTGTATAAACAATGGCTAAGAATACGGGAAACAGTCGGCGAACTGTGCTGTGCACCTCACGCCTCATGGTTAGCAATCCGTCAATTCGGACATTACACGATAATACGTTCGACAATTAACGCGTCCGACGTTATTGAACGTTAAGTTTGCGTGACCGATTCGGCATATCGGCCTAATAGGCTATCCGTTCGCGCCCATTTGCTCGATACGAAGATGTCGTTCACTGTTCTATTTGCGATTTAATTGTTCTTAATATATTATTCGTAGTTTTGATCAGAATTTAAACACAATGGGCACATTATATAACTATTTAGAAAATGTTAATAAAGCCCCGATTATTACATATGTCTGCTCCGTACAGCGTCTACAATAAACTACAGCTGTTACAAAATGGATTATTCCTCAGATACGTATTACTAACAAATGGATATATACAAAAATATTAGAAGTGCGTAGTTGTTACCATTCCTAATACACTATAATCCTTAACATTACTTGTGTGTTTTGAAAAAACTGCGAACAGTATTAGTAACTAGCTGCTCCAGGCGTCATCATCATCAGGTCGTTCACCTCAGAGGGGTATCGTGATCACGTAGCTATCTGAATCGTTGCGCCCCATAGTGCCCTGAGACATTGCATATATTTATTTACACTCTTGAAATAATAAAAATTTCCTCGTGGAAAACACAAAAAAATTATACGCGTATATCCTAGACCGTATTGCAACTATCGATGGTAGGAAAATTTTAATGTTGTTAGATTTGTAAAACAAAAGTAATAATAATGACGAAACGTGGACTCCACGCATACACGTAGGTGGTGAAGTTTTCCTCTTAAACAATAACCTTAATCAGTCCGATACTTTAACCTTTAAATAATTACAATTCGATTACCGGTTCCAAAATAATCGGGAAATTAAAGACAAGCACATTAATATTTGAACGCGCGGTCACAATGTTCCCCGCACATATACACGTAACCAGAACCGCTTATTATCTAACTCCGCCTTTGCGTTTAAAAATGGTATTTACCAACGCCTCTAACCGATTAACTTTGTACATCCTACAACGACTGACTTAATATATCATTAGGTATATTCATTCATCGTGTTCACCCGCTGTCTTCTGAGCATGTAGGTACATGTACGTATGTGTGTGTGTGTGTGTATGAATATATTAAATTTTCAGCTTATTCCGAACGATTTATATTATTTACGTGTGAACAATTTTTATAATTGTTAATTTTATTTTGGTAATAAAAAATATATAATTACACAAAAATGCAGGGAAATATGGATGGAAGGAGTTTGCAAAGATATAGAGAAAAACATAGCCATACACCAGAAAAGTATTTCACACTATCAAAAAGCTATCACAAAGACCAAACCCAAGCAGCAGAGTAACTAAAAACAAAGAAGAAATACTGTTAACAGATGTACAAAAAATAGCCAGTAGATGGAAAGAATACTTAGAAGACTTAAATGATGTAAAAATAGAAAGATCGCAGCATGTCAGAGAAGATCAAATAGGTCCAGATATTATGAAAAGTTAATTCATTAAAGTAATTCAAGAAATAAATTTAAATGAAGCAACTGAATTAGATAAAATACCAGCAGAATTATGGAAATATGCAGGAGAAGAAACTAAACATGTTTTTTTTTTTCAAATAGTCAAACAAATATATGAAGAATACAGAACAGTAGCCCCACTGAGTCACGCATAAAAATATTATTCATTATTATAAAAAACAGTATAAAAAGAAAATAGAAGGAAACCTCGATGATGACCAATTTGGTTTCAGATTTGGGAACAAGAGAAACCATACTAGCTTTAAAGATGTTGATGGAAAGGAGACTAAATATGAATAGGAGCACTTATATAGGGTTTATCGATCTGGAAAAAGCTTTCGACAAAGTAGATTGGCCTATGTTAATGTCCGTATTGAAAAAAATAAATTTAGATTGGAGGTACAGACGAATTATAGCACAATTATACAAAGAACAGGAAGCGGTAATTAAAATTGGACAGCACGTGTCTATTACTAAAATACGTAAAGGAGTGAGGCAAGGTTGCTCGTTGTCACCATTTTTGTTTAATTTGTTCATGGAAGAAGCCATTAAAGAATTGAAGACAAAAACTCAGGCAGTAAAAATTAATGAGCAAGTAATGCACTGCATCAAATTTGCAGATGATATCGCCCCAATAACTGAGTCAGAAAAAAATATGTAAACGTCATTATCGATTTTTAATAAAATTATTAAACAACAGAGTGTGAATATAAATATTAAAAAAACGAAAATTATAGTAGTAACCGAGGAAAATCTAGTTTCACCCGTAAATATTAAACTTATCAGTTAATTGAACAAGTGCAACAATACAAATATCTTGGAGGCATACTAACAAGCAACAGCTGATGCTCGACAGAAATGGCACAGAATTAATATGGCGAAAATAGCATTTTTCCAAAAAAGAAATTTACTTACAACCAAAAGTCTAAAATTAACCATAAGAGCAAAATTTACCCACACTTACGTGCGGAGTGTACTATTATATGGTTGCGAAACATACGGAACTAGATAAAAAGAAACTGAAGGTGTTGGAAATTTGTATTTGGAGAAAAATATTACTCATTAGTTGGACGAAAAAAAAAGGATAAAAAATAGGAATGAGAGAAACTTGTAAGTACAATTAAAAAAAGAAGTGGAAACATGTTTGGTCATCTAATAAGGAACAATTCATTTATAACAAATATAATTGAAGGAAAAATTAATGACAAGAAAGGAAGTGCGTAAATATTGTAGCGCTCCGCCAGCATCTGACTCATTAATTAAGCTCGCCACACCAAAAGAAATAAATTATTTCATAAAAAGACTTAAATGCAAGTCATCCACAGGACAAGACTTAATACACACATTAATGCTCAAGAACCTGCCTAAAATAGCCATAGTATACTTGACAAATATAATTAATGCTATTATAATCACTGGTCATTACCCTAAAATATGGAAAACTTCAACTGTTATTCCCATTTCAAAAGTGGGGAAAGATAGTTCATTACCCAAAAAATATAAGGCCTATTAGTTTAATCAGTAACATTAGTAAAATAGCTGAAAAAGTAATACTTCAAAGATTAAAACAATTCTCAGATGAACATAGTATTATAAACGAAACCCAGTTGGGATTCAGACCACAACTCTCAACCGTCATGCAGCTAGCGCGCCTTACTGATCACATTCTTGATCAGTTTAACCTGAACAAACATACTGGACTATTGTTATTAGATGTAGAAAAGGCATTTGACACTACGTGGCACAATGGCATAATATACAAAATGATTCATTATGGCTTTCCCAAGCAACTTATAATGATCATGAAATCGTATCTAACTGATAGGCAGTTTATTGTTAACGTAAATGATACCTACTCTAGTACTAAAACACTAACAGCTGGAGTTCCACAGGGTAGTATCTTGGGACCCTTCCTATATATTTTATATATTAATGATTTGCCTCGGCTGAGGGATGTTGATACATCTCTTTACGCCGATGACACTGCCCTATTTACAACTTCCTATCGAATCGATATAATAACAAACAGACTTACCAAAAGTTATTACAAAATATACAAATATTACACAAAGTGGAAAATTAAAATTAACACCGAAAAAACGGAAGCTATACTATTTACGAGACGCAGGCCGCAAATAACTCACCACATTGAAATAAGCAACAGGCAACTACCGTGGAAACCTCGTGTAACATATCTTGGTCTTACAATGGACAAGCGACTGTCGTTCCATGAACACATTAAACACATCACGGACAAAGCGCACTCCCGATTATATAAAATTTTCCCCATTTTTCACAAACGCTTTAAAGTTAGTATTAAAAACAAACTAATAATATATAAAGCATACATACTGCCGATATTATTATACTCTTGCCCAATTTGGTCCGGTGTTAGTAATTCCACCTTAAATAAATTACAAATTGTTCAAAATAAATGTCTGCGTATTGTACTTAATGCCCCTTACTATACTAAGATAACTGACATGCATGCAGCTCTTCATCAGCGTACTATTCCTGAGCTAGTACAGGAACAAGCAGATAGGTTCTACAGCAAATGCCTGACTAGCCATTACCCTATCGTAAAGCGAATTGGAAACTATACTCGCGACTCGCTGACCAGAAAATATAAAAAATATAAACACAAAAGAATTAAACATTCACTTCTCTAGCACCAGATTGTCGAACTACTTAAGTCGTTATTAATAAGTCTCTATCCTCATGTAATCTATTGTATCAGTATTTCTCTCTTCTATCCTCTTATTTATTTGTTTAACCTTAATATAATTTGTATAATTTTACCCATATCCTTAATGTACTATTAAGATCAAACTATAATTAATTAATTTCTCCATTTTCGGCTACGAAGGGTTTTTAGTTGTATGTTTTTCCCTGTATAATTATTGTATAATTATAAAATAAATTTTAAGATTTTTTTGTACACTATTTCCTAAGACGCGTAGTAAGAGCGTTAATGCTGCTCGGTATGCGCATTTTTTTATTTACTTATTATTTGCTGATGTATAAAAACATAAATATACTTTATTGAATTGAATTGAATTGATTAATAAACGTCTGTCTACGAAACAGCGAACAAAAGCAAGAGCAAAATAATTGATAATAAGCAAGAAAAATGTTTAAAAATCTCCGCTATTCTAGAAAGTAAAATTACTGAAATAAAAAAAAAGTGTATATACAGTCGAAACCTCCTTATAAGGGACTGCGGATAAGAGGGACGGCCGTTTATAAGGGACAATCAGCAAAACCCCGAATCAAACGTATCAAATGAAGGTTATTTTAGTTCGCTTTATTGGTACAACACCTCGGTTATAAGGGACAAAGATTAATAGACTTTCAAGGCAATAAATAGCGAGAAGGGTGATAAGCCAGTCCATATAAAATGACACTTCCGGTCGTAAAACGAAAATTGTCACATAAACAAAAATTGAATAAAAATGTTTTAGTCATGTGTCGTGCGGTTTTATTTTTTTTTTCTTACAAAAATTTTCTTTTCTTTTTTTAGTTCTGGTGAATTTTTTGTATGAATAAAATGTCGCGTAAATGTTTATCATTAAAGGAAAAAATTTCTATTTTAGACAAAATCGAAATTCAACCTCCCAATATGCCTATTCGGGAGTTAGCAAAAATCATGGGCGTCTCCAAAAACACCATATCCTGTTTAAAAACAGATGAACAGAACTTACGTAAAAAATGGAGTAGTACTGAAAAGGGCAGTCAGGTGGTGGAAAGGAAACGAAAAAGAGAAGGCAAAAAACCGAGAGGTTGATGAAGCTCTAAATTTACGGTTTAGCACAGTAACACAAAGAGGTATTCGTGTCAGTGGGCCAATGTTGAAATTAAAATCTGAAGAGTTTGCAAAAAAATGGGTTATGAAGACTTTGCAGCTACGAATGGTTGGCTTGCTCGGTGCAAAGGGAGACACGATATCAAATTAAAAAAAACTCATGGAGAAAAGGGAAGCGCTCATTTAACAGGAGCTGAACAATGGAGTTCAAGATAAATTTCCAAATTCCTTCAAATTTTACAGCCTGAATGACATTTATAATGCGGATGAAACTGGTTTATTTTATCGAGCCACTCCACATTGGTCATTAGTATACAAACACGAACAACTTATTGGTTCGAAAAAAGCTATGGATCGTATCACTGTGCTATGTTGTTGCAATGTAACTGGAAGTGACAAAAAAAAAACCTTTTAGTTATTGGTAAAACTAAAAAGCCACGTTGCTTTAAAAATCTCAATGTAAGTAATCTGTCAGTAACATATTACGCAAACAAAAATGCATGGATGACTGCTACTATTTTTTCAAAATGGTTAGAAGACTGGGATATAGAATTACAGAAAGATTCTAGAAAAATTTTACTCCTTATTGACAATGCAACTTCGCACCACACGATTGTTAAATTGAAGAATATTCAAATTGAATTCTTACCTTCAAACACTACTTCACTAATTCAGCCACTTGATATGGGTGTCATAAAAATATGGGAAGATGTTGATGTAGCATATCTTAGAAGCTATTGAAGACGACCTGGTAACAGTTTCTACAATGGCAAAAGATATCAGTTCCGCAATAACAATACTGCAGGCTATACAATTTGTTGCTGATAGCTGGAGAAAAGTCACTTTTATGACAATTCAGAACTGCTTTGCTCATTGTGGTTTCAAGGAGCCCGATTATGAAATTGTTGAAATGGAAAGTAATGAAACACCGAATGAATTACTACGTGTGACCAATTATTAACAATTTTCTGATATTGACGCCAGTCTGCCATGCTGTGACAATAATATTGAAGACTTGGATAACGAAATTATGGAAAATATCACAATGAAGAAACAAATACAAGAATCAGAAAGTGATGATGACACGGATGACATTTTCTTACCTCCTGTATCTACTGCAGAGGCGAAAAAATGTATTGAAAAGTTCCGGCGGTATTTTATGCAACAGAATAATGAAGGTGCTCCTACGGCATCATTAGATAACTGTGTAGATTTTGTTCAAACGCAGCAGATTAAGAATTTACACCAAACAACTATAGCGCATTTTTACAGTAAATGAACAATTTTTACAAATATCAGGTCAGGTTCTTTTACCTTATGTATGCCTCCTGTATTTTTCTCTTAATTTCCATATAAATAAATATTACGTATTAATAAGGTTATAAGTATGTTAATTGTTTACTAAACTATATATATTCTAACACCCACTCGCTTTAATAAGAGATTTTAAAAAATTCGCTTGACAAATGACTTCCGCCCGATGTGTCCCTTATAAGCGGATTCGACTGTATATACAATAATGTTGTTAAGGAAATTACAATGTAAAAGAAAAAAAAAATAAACTTACGATTAAAGTGAATTATATTAAAAAGTAAACCCAGTGGAACTTAAATATTGAGATATATTTTTCTGTAGCATTAACTTAGAATGAATTAAAAAATAAACCCAAACTTACAATTAAAAACATTATATAAACCTGTCGTTTAGTCTTTTATGTTTATAATTAGTATATATAAATTGTAGTAACCGGGAATCATAGTTGCTGATAGCGGTAATCAAATTAGTTTCGTGCGAAGAGCAATTATTGAAAAAAACTTGGGAAAGTGACAGACTGTAATCCTTAACATGGAGAAGCTCCAACTTATTGCGCATGCGCTTGATTCCAGTGAACCGACGGGCATTTAAAATGCACATCAAACACCTTTTTGGGATTAGCTGTAGTTTTTTGTATTTGGAATCGGAAACAAAATACTAAATTTTGGATGAGTATGTTAGGACGGGACGAATCAATACTTTATGCAAGATCAACTTATTTTGAATCCTTAAATGTGATTTGCGAACAAACAGCGTGTAAATAGGACACTTCGTTAGTTTTAACAATTGCAAAATTTAAATTCTCTCAGAAGTTCACAGCCGTTTATCAAGAACAACATCCAAATATCGGATTGAATCAGACAGCCCAATTATTAAACCAGAAATAGTTAATTCATCCGAAAATATCGGTCTCCTACGGAAAAAAATAATAGCCACAGTTTTTGCGGAATTGATAACGATTCGCCAACTAGTGAAAAACATACAAGACGATTTACAGCGGATTACGGACGATTGCGAGTAATAGGTGGCCTATATGAGGAACAGCGCAATGCAGTGTCATCCGCGTAGAGAGCATTGTCCAGCATTCGTGGGTTCTCAAAACCGTTTGAGTATAATTTTTTCGATTATTTCACTCAAATTACAAAGTAAACTAATCGGGCGAACATTTTCAGTAGCAGATGCATGTTTATCCGAGGGAATAGCGACTATTTTGGCAGTTTTCCTAAACCGGGGAAAATACCCATACTTCAAAATAGCGTTCGTCAAAGTTGTAATTTAGATGACCGCTTTACGTGGTAAGTTTTAACCGCTATATTAGAAATACGGAATGTTCAAGCTTACCAGATTTTATATAAGAATAAAGTTCTTTAGACGTGGTCAGTTTAAAAGAGTATAAACTTCCTGGCGGCTGAAGAAATGCTTACGGTGTTTCTTATTTTATCGTTAAAGTAACTCGTAGTTAAGTGAGATGTACGATTATGAACATTAAAGTAATGGCGAGCCACAAGTTCAGCCTTTTTTTAAAGTCATTATAAATATAGTAGTCTACACGTGAGTCAAATATTCGTACGTCGATCGACGAATGACGTGGAAAACACACATTAAGATGAAGGTTAAAGAAATAAACATAAAACTGAGGAAGATGTACTGGCTCCTGGGCAGACATTCCGAGTTACCTCTCAAATCGAAATTATTGCTGTATAACGCAGTTATCAGACCGGTGTTTGGGGTACAGCATCGGTGTCTAATATTAACACGATGCAACGATGTCAGTCAAAAATATTAAGAATTATAACAAATGCGCCATGGTACATGCGTAATATGTGCGAGAGGTAATCCAAACATATAGTGAACATTACTTTCACAGATTAAAATACCACCCGAACCGACTGGCAGTTGACTTACTAGATAGTGGTAACGATGTTCATAGACTTAATCGATACACCCCCTTAGACCTTCCACATCGGTTTGATTGATTTGCGAGGTAGCTCGGAGTATCATTGATGAATGATATCTCCAATCCTGTCACGACCCATATAGATAAATTGCTTATTGGCTATGTAAGCCAGATTACAATTTTTATACAATTAAAAAAAAAAAAAAAAAAGATTGCTTCAGGTTAACTTAGTAGTATTTTCGTTTTCGTTTCTAATTAATAGTGTACGAACAAGTTTTGTAAAAAAAAAATAAAAACATACTTTGATATATTTTTCACGTATAATTTTATTGTGTAATTTTTGGATTTTACGAATAATATTAAATATGGTGGTGTTTCAACCAATGGAAGGGTCACTGTGGGCAAAGTCCGCATTAGGCAAAAATGAGAATGATATATTTAAATTAAGAAACCTAGGACGTCGCCTAGATTGATAGACGTAGATGACTTATGATCGACTGAGCTAATTTAAAGCGATTCGTCTCGTTGCATTCCCGGGATTCCAGATTTTTTCAAGAAAGCCTGAACTCCCAAAAAGTTCGTTAGAAGCTTGTTTTTTTTTTTTACACTGAAAAAAAGCTCGTCTCTGATAGTATACGAAGTCAGGTAGTGACGAGCAGGGTATTAATGTTACGTTACGGGACTATTGTCGCATATATGCACATGCCTATTGCCAAATTACTTGACGAATAAAATAACAGTTTAAATCCGTGCGACTAGAATCTTAAATAAAAGTGTATAACACGGACTAAACCAAGTTAATAAAAAAAATGAGTCTAGGCGTCGAGTAGTTTAAATAAACGATATCGTATATCATCCAGAAGGAATTTTTCTATTAAGAACGTCAAATCTAACCGTCACAATTTGTGTGACGTCGTTACCCCTTCGTGATCGTTTATTTATCACGCAGAAATGAAAGCGGGCCAAAGGAAATATGGATCAATCGAATGTGATGATCCAAGGCAAATAGAATGTATATATATGTGGAATATATATAAAGTTAATGGAATATAAGTCTGATTGTTCTGAATAACACACACACAGGTATATTAACTTTTATTTTATATACATATATATATATATATATAAAGTATGTAGTTGTAATAATATTTTTAACGGTACAGCTGATTATCGGATTATTATTTAGCTACGGTTAATCTCGGCTGACCGATTCAATTAAACAGCTACATCCTCGTGAGAACTTCATCCGAATTAGAAAAGATTAATACAGTTGAATGACACCGTCGTTAACAGCTCAGCTTTTCTTCCGTACGGGCTAGTTGAAATAAATGGCATCTCTAATTATAAACAGAAACTACTACATCTCTTTCTTCTTTGTTTATTTTTTTACGTGTTTTTTTTTTTGTAGTTCTGCACAATATCCACCCGACGGTGTAAGTAAGTCGTTCTATTTTCTATCTTATTTACTCTAAGTTATTTAATTTCGCCATATCCTACCGTTAAAATAACAATCCTATATAAAATGTAGAACCGATTTCTCTAGTCTTCTGCTTAGTCCTCGGTAGATGAAGTCAAATCCTTTCACGCGATAGCGGAGTTATTTTGAGTTCCATATTAGAAGCGATTGCAATTTATTCGGGCTCAGTAGGGTTCGTAATTCCGTAGATATTTTATTATTTCTATTACGGGAGTAGGTCGGACGTTATTGACGGATGTTGATGAAGAATTAATGAAAAGTAAATTCTCAAATATACTAGATAGAATTATATCGGTGAAAGTGTAAATAGTCGAACAGATCAGTTATCGAGGGTTTTTTTTACAGAACCTATTCATCCGAATGAAAAATATGCACTTTATATATATATATATATATATATACAACAAAAAAGAGGTTAAAATCATTATTTTTTTTTCTTTATGAGAAATCACAAAGCTTTTCGATTGTGACGCTATTATCAGGTGATTATTATAAAAATATAAAATGAAAAAATATTAATTTAGATTACAATTCATAAAAAAGAGCAAAGTGAAAAAAACAGTATTAGTAAAATAATCTAACGGTCAATATGATAAACAACACGATCAACAATCAACAACATAAAATTATTTATGATTACACGGTAGCCGGTCAAATAAAAAATAATTAAAAACAGTTGTCCGATATAAAATTGATACATAAACAATAACACAATAGGCGGCAAAATAAAAAAAATAATAAAAAATTTAAAAATAATTGTTCAATATAAAAATGAAATTTACAGGATTAATTCTTCATAAAGATTTAATGTCGAGTTTAATAAATTATTTTTATCTCTTTCTTTTTTTATTTCCATTTTTTCTAGTAGCTATTTTTTAAATTTCCTCTTCTTCTTCTTTTTCGTTGATAACCGTGCCGTGTACTGCTACTAAGGCCAGAGGCACGGGATGAATTTATATTAACGGGTAGATTCTGGATAAATGAAGGATGGCAAGGGCTCTAGATTCGGATGTAGGAGAATGCTGTAAAGTATTTGGGAGAGAGTTTGGAAAGTTTGCCGTTGTACGTTCGGAGGAATATAGCGGTCAGGTAATAAGCAAGTGAGAAATAGTTAAAGGAATATTGCATGCAGTACATTTCGGTTGGTCGCCATTAGTAAATAAGTGCTTGTGGGTTGAGCCTGAGCGAACGCGGCACAGGACCACTTCGTTTCTCTTGTTTGAGTTCTGATATATGGTTGACTTTATCTAGTTTATGTTGTATTACTGCAGATTCGAAAATTTTTCGTTTGCTCTGTCGCATAATTTAGATCGTATGTTGTGAAGGAAATCCTACATTGGAATTGGTATAGCTGGAATAGGCGATATTAGACACGCTTCTTTTACGGCTGCATCCGCACTGTAATTAGATCCCACGTCATCATGCCCTTGAATCCAGAGGAGAATAATTTTTCCGATAAACTCTGATGCGTTGGCTAAGATGGATTTTCCTAAATGGAGCTCAAGGAATCGGTGCAGATAACAGCATTGTTTTTTAGTTCTTCAATAACCACATCGACAGCAATTGGAATTGCGTGCAGATCTGTAGAAAGGACGCTGGAGTTTTGTGGAAACGGAAATCGAATAACAACCGCAGTAGTTGTCTCGTTTCGCACCGTCCGTGTATAGGATGTCCTAATGATTGAAATTCTTCATTAAATTTTCAAATGAGGAATGTAGACGACTTTGAGAAATAGGATAACATAATTCCAAGAGAGAGATATCAAAGGATAAAGGATAGGACGAGATCGGCAAGGAATCTTGTATAGAAACGGCAATACGTGCAATTGTGGATGCCTACCGGTACTCGCGAAATGAAGACATACATCACGATTTACAAATGAAGTTTGTCGATGATGTTATACAAGAGTTTGCTGTAGCGCATAAAAGCATGTAAATGCAGAAGCTCGTCAAGTTTTAGATACAAAAAACGATGTCAGACGATCCAAGTGATCTTGTCTAGTAACAGCATTACTAATTTTGGTGTATAACCCCATACAGGTTTACCTTCATTTTTCTTCGTCTCTATTACTAACATATGTACTTATTTAATAGTAGTATTAAGATCGTACATAAAATATATTTTATATAAAAAAATATTACGTGTATATATATCTAGTATTATTGTCTATAATAGTTTTAAAATTTATTCGCCTTGAAAATAAGTATTATATTTACAATTTACATTTCGAATATCATCGATTAATCTTTTGTTACTAAACTTTGACTAGGTTGAATTTATACCCCACTTAACTGACTACTCTCGTAGGATACCCATTTGCGAGCATTATATATCTAATGTTAATTTTTGTAGTGTTATTTTTCTGAACTATATCGATTGATTGATTAATAGTTAGAAGAGGAATCATAGTACCAAAATATCATGTTAACAAATTCCGATCGCTTTTACACTTCGAATTGTACTATTATACTTATATACATTTGCACGCATACACGCATATATATATATATATATATATATATATATATATATATAAATTTTCGAATTAACAATAAATAATACATTAATTATTAGTTTTTTTTAAATAATCTAATTTAAAGTTTTCACTCTACGTACAATGAGATATTAGTCACTTGACGTTATAACTAATGATATATATATATAAATATATATATATATTTATTAGTACTTAATATATTTATTTATAAACAACCTAATTAAAACCAATATATACGACGAATACGGGGACGTACATTCGTTCCAAACACTTGTATATTTAAAGGGTGAAAACGGTCATACATATATATATATATATATATATTAGGCGGTAAAGCAGAGGATTGTCCTTGGAACTAAGCTCAAACATTATAAAACGGTTACGTGGATTAGGGAACAGACGAAATCGGTAGACATAGTGAAGCGGATCACCAGGCTAAAATAGAAATAGCCGTACATTTGGAAGGACAAGAATATGAAAGATAGTCTAAGCGGATATTACAATAGTGGCCAATTGGCAGCCCGCGTCCACGCGAGCGGCCTATGGCTTAGTGACGAGATGATGTTGTTAAATGGGCAGGAATCAATTGGATCCCAGCCGCACAAGATAGGAATTGTTGGAAAAGTTTTGGGGGAATGCCTACAGCAGAAGTGGGGCGATATAGGGATATCGTGGCATCGCGATATATATACATATATATACACATATATATATATATAATGTATGTGTGTGTGTAGTATACAATTTACATACAAATGAACAACACAAATACCCGTACATACATATATCGGCTTCGCTTAGCAGGGAACTAATAACAATAAAATACCCAGATAAACACAGGCCTTCTATCTAAATGAAAAAAAAAACCGGCAATTGAAATGAAAAATCAAATAGATGGCAGAAATTCTCGGAATAAGGAAAATAATAAACAATGACGGTGACAAGAAAATAGATGAATTTAAACCATTAATAAGCCACTTACTGTAAATCGATCGTAGAATTGGGCGCCTTATTTTTAAGGAGACAATATAGATTTTTGAATTGTATTTAGGTCGCGACAACCATAGTCTAGCCTATTCAAATTTTTAACGGTTCCATTTACTGTAAATCTGTAAATGCATCACAATAAACGAAAATTCCACGTGGTTGTTTAATTTTCTATAATCGTATTGCTAGTGGAATTATTTGATACAGATTTTCCATCAATAATCGCTTTCGAATCAATACTATTAATTATTTTAATTATTTCGCGGGTAATATTATTCCACTGTCCGTCATCTGTTATCGTATCCTATATTCCGTGTAGAGCTGCTGATACACGGAAGTATAAAGCACCTCTACGTTTAAAAGAACTTAATTAGCAAATTCTTGAATAACAAGCTCGCCGAGGAAAGTATACGTACAAATATAAGACAATTTATTAAAAAGTCTACCGAACATTACGCGAATATTATATTTATAAATCAGCGTTCGACCGTGTGGTACCAAACAACTGTCCTTGTTTTATTTGAAATGCCTGTTGAAAAACTGCCGGTATTAATTACATTAGCGAAGTCGCTATTTGTGAATAACTACAATAAATCCGGAATTAATAATTGTTTGCAGGTCATTTAGAATATTTAGAGTCGAGCAAGCTTGTATTATCCTAATATGTTATCTTATTGAACGAGCAATACTCGCGTATATATCTCGGAAACGACTCGAAGTTTAGTACATAATTTATTAAGTAACGCAAAATGGCCTATACGGTAATTCCGAATTTCGAGCTCCGGCTTCGATTACATTTCTATAAAATTCTGGTAATTTTACTTTGTTATAATAGTGATCGAGTAATGTAAAGGTATGATAGACAAAACCCTAACTAATCGACGTTTAAATGAATATATGCGCATAAACGACTTTTGCAAGAAATAGAAAAATCATAATAAACGTGGACTAGAGTCGTGCCAGAAAAAACCAATGGAACGGTCGATTAATTACTCAACGTGTAGTATGTCCGCTGTTGGAACAATTTTCCGCTGATGTTCGAGGGCTTTTTCAGCACCACGTCAGTTACGGCGGTTAATTATAAGCCGACGAGAATTATGATGATAATATGTAAAAACTGAAATAGACGGATAGATACACAGATGTATAGATTATACTTTCGATTGATAAACAATAGTTTTACTGATCAGTACATATTTGTAAAAATGCCGCGGAAAATTACAGCTCGTCTGAAGCCGTTTACATATGCAACGATTGTGGAAAGCGGTGTACCGCCCAAATTGGACTTATCAGTCATCTTAGAAAGCATAGATAACGGCACCCCATACTCCATATCGAGTGGGCTATTGGTAATAGCCGACGGGCATAGCGCATTGAGTACGGCGGCTTTCCGTCTAATTGTCAAAGTTAAGCAACGGTACTTGGATGGGTGACCGCCGGCTCAGTGTGTTTTGTGTCGTTGGTATCTCCCAATTTACCTGCCGCGCACGGGAGATTAGGCTATTTTTCCCCAATTTATTGATTGGAGATACCTACGTCCAGCAGTGGACCGATATAGGCTAAATATATATATATATATATACGTGGCTAACGTAATTATATAAATGGGTACGCCCTACATATTTTCCACGAAATATAATATTATTTCACTGGACACTTTCAACGTCCTCCTCTCTTTTGAAGAAAACTGAGGGAATTTGTTTTATTTGTAAATGATAACTTTTGTATATAACAATTCGAACGTATGGGAACATTGGCAACGAAAATTGTATTCTAAAAATTTAGGACTCTACTCCTTTATTTTAAATAAATTAAAAGTTTTCATATACATACACACACACACGCATACATACATATATATATACAAGGTTACAAAGAAAATATATATAACGTGTAAATCCCGACTATGCGCATATTGCCCGAACGCCGGATTATACAAATAAATAAAGATAAATTTAACATCCGTTCCATCGCACTAAAAAAAACGTAACGTTATATAATTCAATTAAATAATAGTTTCTTAACCAAAACATTTAGTTTATTTGTAACATTTTTAACAATAGCTTGAAAATGATGTAATAATCGAAAAGCTTCGTGTTTATGTAATAAATTTTTTAGTGATTAACTTCGATTTTATTTTGTTTTGCTAAATTCATAAAATCACTACTCTCCAATACATCAACATTATATATATATATATATATATATATATATATATATATATATATATATATATATAGATAGACAGATAGATAGATAGATAGATAGATAGATAGATAGATAGATAGATAAATAGATAGATAGATAAATAGATAGATAGATAAATAGATAGATTGATAGATTGATAGATAGATAACCAACAAAAAAAAGTATTAAGAATCAAAAAACATTTATATAAAAAGATCACAACGCTTTTCGGCTGTTTGACTATTACCGAGTGAAATAAAATATAAAAGAATATTCATAAAAAATATAAAAGAAAAAAATGAAATGTAAAGAAATACTTCATTTAGATGTACGATATTACAAACAGTAGTAATGTGAAAAAAAAAGTATCTATAAAATAATATAAATCAGGGACATAAAATTTATGAAATGAAGTCCGATTTGTCAAAATCTCAAGGATTTACTTTCTCCACATCAAAAACTAAGCACGTATCGGCAAAAAACGAAATACAATTATACCAAACTTAAACGTGGATACAATACAAATAGAAAAGGCAGATTCGCTTCAGATATTAGGATTAACATTGGACCGGAAACTTAATTGGAAAGGACACATAATTAAACTAAAAATAAGATGTTTGAAAAATATAAATATGCTCGGAGTGTTAAATAATTCATCGTGGGGATCTGATCGAAACATAGTAATACACTTATACAAATCCTACATGCTAAGCAGATTAGACTACGCCAGTATAATATATGATAGTGCAGCCTGTTCCACACTAAAAAAATTCAAATTTGTTGAAAATTTAGCTCTTAGAATTGCCTCGAAAGCCTTTCACACTACCTCAAACACAGCTCTACACGTGGTATCAAACATATTACCACTCCAATACAGAAGACAAATACTGGCGCTAAAATATTACACACAATCAATTTGCACACCATCCAATCCGATATATAAATCCTTACTGAGGAATAAATTTCATCGTACATTCTTAAACAAACCAAATGCATTTAAACCCCTATCAGAACGCGTTAACAATACATTAGCAAAAGTTCAATATCAATTACCACAAATCAAAACATGCCAGGCTTCAAAACTATCACCTTGGATAAAGGTTTCAATCGCAATAAACACAGAACCGGAAAAATATCAGAAACACTTAACACCTACAAATATTCTCAAATCAAAATTCTACGACATTCTGGAAAAAAAGTACGGCGATTATACACACATGTACACTGATGCATCTAAGTCTATAAATCATACCTCATCGGCCTATCTTACACCCAACCAATCTCAAGTATATCATTTACCCGACTCAGTATCAGTTTTTACAGTAGAACTTCTTGCAATCTATAAAGCTTTAAAATACGTACCTAAGCAAGCGCAACTAAATAAATATATAACACGCACAGATTCGTATAGCGCTCTTCAACATATTCAGCAACACATCGAAAACACAAATACAGATACTTTCAACCTGAAACACATAATCAATAGCATTATCTCCATGAACAATGAACTTGTTCTTTCTATGGACACCAGCTCATTCAGAAATAGCCGGGAATGAAAAGATTGATAGAATAGTTAAAACGTCTTCTACAATTCTAAAAAGAATAAATTCAACGCATATTACCGATTTACATACAATCTTTTCACAAACAATTAAAACATCATATCTAAAATTCTGAGAGATCCAATGTGCACATACACACTCGTATCAAATTAAGCCGTGATTAGGAAACTGGAAAACAGAAGACCAGAAAGAAAGAAAAACTAGTTAGACTACGCACAGGACACTCGTTACTTCACAACACCTACTCAACGGAGACCCCCCACCCATCTGCCGTTAATGCAATTCGCAATTAAATCTAAACCACATACTATTAGAATGCACAAAATGCCAACGTAGAAAATACAATCTAAATTATGATAACAATAAAAACAATACTCGAAGATAAACCGAACAAAGTTAAAAATCTTTTACAATATCTTACAGATAACTTAATAAATCAATAAATAGTTTATAACCGACTTTAAGACGCAAATGATCAATCGAGCGTCTATAAATAAAATAATTTAAAAAAATAAATAAATAAATTGCGTTCAATCAAACGCCGGAGTTTGGACTACTTCATCAAAATCTAGCCAGCAAGAAGTAGTTATACTATGTACGCATTGGCCTTGCGAAAATTTCTCATTCTTAATTACTAAATAATTAATATCCGCCCCTGTCTGTAATGCTCTGTTCCCTTAATTAACCATCTTCCATTAGATTGCGAGAAAGTAAACCTATTCCGGTCCCAAATACACGTTTCCAGATAACAAGTAAAAGATCCAGCTCCTATATCGAAAACTATCCGTACGTCATATCTAAGCTCAATCTTTGGCCAATGTTGCAATACACGTGTCCACGTTAATGGATACAAATAGTCGGGAAAATTAAAACTCCGTCCGATATAAAAATTTATGAAATTGTTTTTTTTTAATTTAGCACAAAATTGTTTACGTATATATCACTGATTGTGGATTGTGTTGTTTACCACATTCGCTATTAGATTACCTAAAAATTCCATTTAAGTAATCGTTTTTGTAAATTTGTAGTTATTTTTATAATTTATACTTTTTATTTCACCCGCTAATGGCTTAACAGCCGAAAATCTTTATATATATATATATATAATAGTTTAGGCGATTTTAACTGGTTTTTAGTCGTTTATTTTTCGAAACACTACATTCCGCACTTTTAAAAATAGAAAGAGACAGAAATTAAATCGATATTAGAAAATATTTTTCAATACTCGCAACCTGGCGTAGGTAAAAAACTAAAATCAAATACGAAAGACGATGAGGAGGTGCTCGCGTGAGTAATTAAATTAAAGAGATTTACCACGGTGCCCGTAAGAACGTTTCTAAATAGAATCTCTTAATAGTTTATTTCTTTTCGATGAAGTAGGGGTTTAAAGGGATCTAATATATATATATATATATATATATATATATATATATATATATATATATATATATATATCGCCCTATTCGTAGGCTAAAAATATAAATTCGATTATTTCACACCTTCGAGATGATGAACTGGTAAAGCTGCTGCCGATGGAATGTGTCGATCTTTAATAGAACTATGCCGAAAGGAATTTCTATAGCGTTAAAAATGATTCAAAGGTCGTGACCGGACTGTCTTGCGGAGATTTGAAGAAAATCACAAATAATTAATGAGCAAATTTAGATTACCTTCGACACTTGGTATTATTTTCCGAATAGGCTTGTTTAATGTACGAAATGCACCGTAATAGACAATTTTAATCGCTCGTCGGGGATTTATAAAATTTTCTATTCTACGTATCATTTTATTTTACAATAATTACAGGATATTACCAAAACTTGATTGAAGGAACAGGATCGGTTCTTTATTAATTTAATAATAACACACACTGAAAGCAAAAAAAAAAAACGACAAGAATACATCGTGTCAAATTGGCGTTCTAGATCTTTTATGGTCTGTTAACCCCTAACGATAACCGGTTAATCTAAGCAACAGTCCGGCATAAAACAACGTTTTAGCTTGGAAATAAAATTGGAAAAAAATTTACCTGAAGGACTGGATTTTTAAGAAAACGGCGATACTATAAAAGTCTATATACATACATATATATATATATATATATATATATATATATATATATATATATATATATATATACATAAATAAATGTTTGACGCCCAGTCATAGGACGCTTCACCACTCAACCGACTACTACCTACACTATCAGAGGCGTCGATACTTTACTTTTACGGTTAACCATCATTTATCAACATGTGAAAATAGAGTTCCTTTTGGAATTCTTATTTAAAGCGATCTGTACCTATATGTATGTATCTTTAAATATTACTTTTTAGTTTTTCTAAACAAAATTCCGATTTCTCGGAATCTACGATTTAATGATCATTCTGGAAATCTATTGTATTCGTATTTAACGATGTTACCTAGGAAAAAGTTCATTTTAAAACACATATACTCCGTCTTTCATTCTCGGCGGGTGTTATACCGAGAATTAATTCCGGTATATTTTACAAAAACCAGTGGTAAATACACTTTAGTATATTAAACCGGAACAAACAAAAATCAATAACGACCTTATTTGTCATTCTTACTGACTTTCGAGAAAATAAAAAAACAGCCATCATTATTAAATGTCATTTCTTTTATATATATATATATTTTTTTTTTCATTATTATTTTGAGATAACCAACAGTTTAACTTAATCAGGTAGAAGCAACTGGCTCCTTAGTAAAACAATTTAACAATAGTAAATAAAATAAAATATAGGAAATCCACACACTAACGCGCTCAATTTGTTTGGTTTACATTTGTGTCTTATTATTACTTAACGTTAGCAAAACGGAATAGCAGAAAAAAAGAATAATAATAATAAATAAGTAGTATATATGGTAGCGGTTGAAAATAAAAGATTATTAATTATCACGTACAATTATATATGTAACAGGAAGAACGGTATACAAATAGGAATACGTCCGTTGAAGAAGAGATCCATATCGGTTGTCCACAGGGAAGTGTTCTGGTTGCAATACTCATGAACAAACAAATTATAAACATGCGAAACTCTGTACATACGCAGACTATCCAGTTTTTATAATTTCTGTTAACTGAAAAGTAGAACAACGAAAATATTTAGTCAAATTAGAAACTTGGTTAGATAGTGTGTCAAATTAAAACTGTCAACAGAGTTTTGACGTATTTTGCGCGACAAATTAACTTTTAAATACCATCTCGAAAATATAACATTGAAAATGTATATTAAATACCGTCAAATGTTACGAACCTGTCAAAATACGTGAGGCTTTTTTTTTATGATCTGACGTTGGACATACCATTTGGTCACCGAAAGAGCAAAAAATAGATCATAAATAAATATAAACGGAAGAATTAAACTAAAAGAAAGGAAAAACTATAAAACATTAATATAACAAGAAATAAAAATCAAAAGAAAGGAAAGATATAAACAGAGGAAAAAGAAAATTAGTCCCAAAACAGAAAACAATTGTTAAATTTGAATACGATTAATATTAATGAATTTAAGTGATTAAAAAAAGGAAAATAACAAAACATAACAAGGATAAAATACAGTAAGGAGGGAAAACACCGAGAGAGAATAACTTATCGAGCAAATCCGTACGTCTGTGTTCGAACCACCCACAGCTGAAAAATAAATTAACGCTATTATGATCAGTACAATGAACATAAGGAGAATTTACAAGATTGAAGTTCCAAACAACTCCAGGATGACCCGAACCTAGTGAGTTATTATCGGAATAACAGAGAGAAGATGATAATGAACCGATGAGGAAATTCAGTTTGAACACTAATATAGGTTTTACCTTTGATTGAAGAATTATATGTATACTTTCAAGCCAGCCGGCTTTAAAAGTCCTCCTAATCAATATCTCCAGAATCAATAGCGCTTTTCGCTAAAATATCAACTCTGTCGTTCATGAATATGTCACAATGACTAGGTATCCATAAAAACTTCAAGTTACCTCCACGTTGAGTAATATTCAAACATTTCGTCCTAATTTCCAAAACGAAAGGGTGACACAATTGCACCTACAAAATTATATTATATACAAATCATCGATTGAAAATAATATAACATCAAACACTGACTTAGGAAAATATGAAAAGGCGAAGCTTTGATGCGCAACCTCCTTTGAAGGAGATACAACTTGATGATATATATATATATATGAGTAAATTCTAGTGAGTTGTAAAACTGTTAGGATATGCTCTTGAATTATTGCCTAACTTAATACCACACCCGTCAAAAGAAGCGTTTTGAACTAGCCAACATTTCAAGACTTTTTACTGTCACAGCAAGCTAATAAGCATTTACAAATTTACATAGTTGCCTAGATGTGTCTATAACATTGAATGGAGAGAATTGGAACTCAGGTAGTGCGAGAACTACCGTTACGTCAATGAATCTATAAACACACACATATATATATGTGTGTATCATCATATATATTGTGATTGTTCGTTGCTTTGAGCGTGTATATAATGCAAAGATACCAATTAATTGATATTTCGTATCGGGGTAATTTTGCAGAAAACGAATTTGACTTATTTCAAGAACAAATGTTAACCTATTCATTGGTATATTATAAAAATCGTAAATGTTTATTGTACAATACCGTTTCTTAGGTAAACTGCTAAAAATTTCAACGTATTTATATAAATATGTTTAATAAAATTGGAATATTTCACCTTTACCGGGAAACAAAAAAAAAATTGTGAGCATTAAAATTTTACGTACCACATGCATCTTGACTGAAGGTATAACCCAATAGCGTTTGATTAAAAAATAATACAATATGCATTTATACGCTATACACCACACGCTCATTCCGTCCTACTTACACGCACATTTATATATGTATATGTATATATATATGCTCGTATGTGTGTGTGTAAGTATATAACATATATAATATGCGTAAATATAAATCTCTCATTGTCATCTGACGCTTATCGTAATCATCTAACCTGAGGAATGTGCTGAAAAACCTTTACTACTATCATTACCATTATCATCATTTTTTTTTATAAACTGGACATGTTTGGCCAGACGACCTTCACATTTAAACGTTGTAATAAGGAGACTTGACATATTTCACTAAAACGCAGACCTGTCTTTGTTCCGGTCTATTGTTGTCCCATATGAGGGACTATAAAATGGGAAAAAAATCAAAACATATATAAAATTCCCACCGGATGAGAAGATGGGGTCCGGTAACGTTTATAAAAACACATGTGTCACACGCTTTCTATTCTTTCGCGATAAATTCCGTTTAACTATTACAACCTATTTTTATTATTTTTTTTTTTTTTATTTCCGTATGTGACTCCTTTCTTTTGGAAAGAAAATATACTTTAAAAAAACAATAATAATAATAATAGTAATAATAATGATAATCATAATAGAAAAAAAAAACGTAATGGTATTCTAAATTTCAACTATATTCTAGATGAATAATAATAGTAATAATAATGATAATCATAATAGGAAAAAAAAACCGTAATGGTATTCTAAATTTCGATCATATTCTAGATATTTCGTCCGTTTACTCGGAATAATTACGAACGTATTAGCCCCTTTTGTAAAATTTAAAAAGTAACTCATGGATCGACAGAACTTTTTTTTCGATTCTTTTTCCAAGCACTTTTGTCGAAAATTCATTCCGATGATCGGAGTCATTCGAATTTATAAAATATCACCTTTGTCTAATAAAGTACATGGTGTAGCTCACGTGAGATTGCCAGAGTCTTAGATGGAATATCAGCTGCCAAGAATCTACTGTCTAATACTCTAGATCGTGCAAATTACGAATGGTTTCTGAGGGCGTTGATATGTTTCGGAACGCGTCAGATTAAATTGTTTAATTTTATTTTATTTCTACCGAAAATATATACATTCTTCTTTCGTCAGAAATATTTATGCAACATCCGTCTTGCTACAATTAACGAACAGATTAAAAATTTTCTTTTGTCGCGCGTAATGATTTTTATCTTATATCGCAATTCTGAAGCGCTTTTAATCATCCCTGCATTTCGTAAGTTTCGCGCGACAAACGGACCATGCTTTTAATTTTAAACTTCGACAGATTATATACAAAATTCTCCATCAAACTTATAAAACGTCCATGTATCATATATAGATATATACCTATCGAATAATATAGTCGGTAAGTACGAGTCCTTATGTACTCCGGCGAATATCTTAAAAGGATCTGCAAATTTATTTTCACAAATTAGCAGTACTTCCACGTCATCGTGTAGTAACTGTTGTAAAAGTATCGTCAACTTCAGCGAGCATTATATTTCTCTGTTTAATATACTAAAAGGGCTTCTCGTACATCTACCTTCCGGAATATTTCTCTCTGCTTCATATATATATATATATATATATATATATATATATATATATATATATATATATATATATATATATATATAAACAAAAAAAAGAATTGAAATTTCTAAAAAATTTTCTTTATGAAAAATCGCAAAAGTTTTTCTTCTGTTAAACCATTATCGAGTGAATATATATAAAAATAATTAAGTATAAAAATCTATAGAATTTATAAAAATTTAAATGTAAAAAATATAAAAAACATTACTTTAGATATACAATTTAAAAAAATATCAAAATTAATAAATTGTATATATTTTTATACTTTATATTTTTTATACGTATATTCACTTAATAATGATTTAAAAATCGAAAGGCATTGTGTTTTTCCATAAAAAAAAACAGATATTTGAATGATTTTAATTATTTTTTTGTTGTTTATTTTTTTAATAGCTCCGTTTCTAATATATTTGTCTATTTACTATTTTAATTCCTTTACCCACCATTATATACTTCATTCAGTACGCTTTTCTAATCCTACACCTTTAATAAACTCAGAACTTTTTATCCATAATAAAATATATAAATAATCTAGCAAAAATATATACAGTTCAAACTTAAAATTGGAGTTGTTTTTTTTTCGGATTAATATAAAATAAAAACGAAATTATTAATAAATACGTTATACTTTGATTTTTCAACATTTCTAACGTGTTCAATAATTCGACGAAATAACATTAGAATTTCCAAAATCGAATAACTGAAAAATATATACGTTATAATTGCTAATTTCATTGTCTCAGAAAAAATTCGTAATTCAACTGATTCGTTATAACCGTAATGGTTGTACCGACTAAGGAGAAGTTAATATTTTCTTTCGAGGTAACTTATTAGCTTAAAAGAATATAACGTATATCGATAGCATCTTTTATAAATCTATACTGTGATTTTAAGGCCTGTCTGGACGTACGGGGTGCAGCTCTAGCGCTGTACAAAGCCGACTAATGTAAGAACTATACAGATCGCCCTGAATAAAATTATTCGGCTGATAATAAATGCGCCTTGGTGTGTAGCAAACCAGATCATTCACCACGAATTAAACATTCTTTATGTATGCGAGGTCGTTGAGCAATATTTTTTTCCCTGCCACGGCCTACGCCTAGCCTGTGTAGGCCATCAGTAATATTACTGTTTATATAGCGGCTTTAAGTGCGATTAATTAGAGTAAATCTAGTGGTTTCGTCTTAACCTCCTCCAGATTATCCAGTAAGATAATTGTTGTCAAATTGGTATGTCTATCCAACTTATTAGCGTGCTTCTTTGCTGTTTTCGTAATGACTTCTTGCACCTGTGGTACATCTAGATCACGGTGTAGTATCTCATTGTTTATGTACTAAGGGGTATCTGCAAATGTTCTCAGAGTTTTATTCTAGAATGTGTGTATTATTTTTATACTACTTTTCGCACTGTATCTCCACAACTGGCATCCATATGACCATACCGGCACGAGTACCTGTTTATAGAGCAACAACTTGTTATTTAAACTAAGTTTTGATTTTCTTCCTAATAGCCAATACATTCGTCTTACTTTTATATTAAGTTCTAATCTTTTACTTGTAATATGCTTACGCCACTTCATCCTGCTGTCCAGATATAATCTAAGGTATTTCAGTTCGTTTTCAATCGGTACGATGTTGTTGTTCGTGATAATATCTTTCGTAATAATTTTCCTGTTTGTGCATGCGTCGACTTTAAGTACTTTTCGCTCAGGTAGGATTCGAATAGTTTGTAATAATCGTAAGGAAATGTTTTCTCAATTTTATCTAACAATCCGCGTGCCAAACTTTATCGAATGCCTGGCTTATGTCCAGAAATACCGAGTCACATATTCTTCTTTTCTCGAGATCATTTTCTATTCTGTGTGTTATTCTATACACCTGCCGTACGGTGTTTTGATGTAAATCCACTTCCTCTATTATTGGCATTATGCATCTATGAATTAGTTTCTCATATAGCTCATTAAGCAATATGCACAGAACCGTGCTGCGAGGCTGGAAAATCATCCGCATACACTTGCATCAAGGCTGTTGGACACAGCAGGCGATGTAAGACTAAATAAATCCTTGAATCTAATCTAAGGTCGTGGTTACCGCGACTAGCCGGTACTATATCCTTCGTGTTATGCTTTTCTCCTAAACACTGCTAAATGATCTTGTTGGTCAGCTTGCGGTAAATATTAACGAGATAAAAAACAATCTCCTTAAGCAAAAACAAAAAAAAAAAAAAGTGTAAAAAAATTCGAGCTCAAAATTTTCTCCACAACCGCAGTTTTATCTCGTTAGTAACAGATAGTAATGAAGCGTTTATGCTATACATGTCGGAAAAGTAATTACCCGCAACGTGAATATCTGATCCGCTATATCTTCTTTACCTCTTTTTATTAACGACACAAAAACAATATTTCTGCTTATTTACAATTTCGAATTGAACACGTTCGATATATTCTCCCGATCGAGACTGCCTCCCCGAAACAAATATAAATCTCGTATGTATTAAAATTTAAAAATATTTATAAAGAATTATTCGTCAGAGATCGTAGAATAAACGAGGTGAGTCGTGTATGATAAAAAATCGTTCGTAAATAAATAACGGCAATTAATAATTTTATTCGAATAATATTAAAAATGAAAATGCGTTCGACTAAATTTTTTCCGGCGATTCCGATTGATAATGATATTTTCCGCGGACGAATAGTTGATTTTTTCCTAATTATCAACTGGAAGATAATCCGAATAATAACTAGATAAACAGGGAGTGAGCGTTGTAAGAGCACCTTATAATAAAAAAAAAACGCTACAGGAAACATTTTAGTCCTAGGCGCAGTGCGCCATTGTAGAGAGTTTATAAAATATGCCTTGGAGTACTATACGCGTATATATAGATTTAGAATTACGTACGAAAGAAATTCATTACACCTGTCATTTCCCTAATGTTCTCTTTTTTGTAGTAACCATCGATACACAAAGGCCAGACATCGCTTACGTTATTAGATTAAAGGTCATCGTGACTCTTTGTGCGCTGGTTAATACCGCCAATCGTTCATCCCCGGTATCAAACCGGTCGTCAAAATCCGCCTTTATGTCCTTTTCAAATCTAATACGATCTTCGCTAGAGCTACATAGATAATCCCGATCGGGAGAAGAGGTAAAGTCCTTTTTTTTTTTTAATTTCAGATGAAACACTCTACACGATGTATCGTGTAAAATGAAGACAGGAGAATCGACATTGACTGAGAAGCTCGTCGCTAGAGCGAGAAACTTAATAAAAAACCTTAGTCGATCTCGACTTATTATATTTCAAAGTGACGAGGGTATATCGCGTAATTTATTCTAAAAAAAAAACCTTAATATATTTTGGATTTTAGATTTCAGAACTGTAAAACATGTCGGTCGGATAGATAACACATATATCTATATATATATATATACTTTTATCTATCCCGGGTAACAACAGCTAATTTCAGAACGACTTCTTCAGAAGCGACATGAAAGAGACGACATTAAAAGAAAAAAAAACATATACAACTCGTATTAACAATAATAATCGTCATCGTAGAATCAAGATTTAAAAAACACGTAGACACACATGCGCGTACCCTAAAGTGTACGAAAAATGATCATGCACCTAGAAGATTCTCATAATTAAATTCATCAACGTGCCATCTGAAAAGTGACAATGATACGTTACAGGTGCGATACACTGAAAATGTCTAAGACTATACACACATCAGAAGCATGGCAAAACTACCGCGTTAATAAAGAAAGGGAAAAGTTGGAAATTAAAACTAAAAAGGCGGAAATGAGAAAAGCAAGAGAAAAGATTCAAAGTAGCGGTAAGTAAGAATCAGCAGTGGAGTACAGCGACTTCATCTGATTCTGAGAGTGATAGACAAATGTCAGAAAAATCTTCCGACGTATCCTATAATGAAGATGCCCAGAGTGCTTATTATATTGCTCGGGTAATATTCATTTTATAGATTCAAATATGAGTCCAGTAAAAAGGGTTTAGTAAAATAATATATATAACGCAATGTATATTATTTTCTTCTATAGAATTATTATATTCTAACGATCAGCGTGACCGGAATTGAATTCAATGTAATCGACTCTGGGCACACGAATACTGCGACGCACGTCAGCTGGGGTCAGAGTTTTGTGTGTTTAAATTGTAGATCATTGTAAAATTAGTTATTACTAAATAATATATATAGTAAATTTTTAAGACGGTCAATTATTGAGTGCTCAACTTTTGGAATTTTTCATCTTTGTAGGGTCAATTATTATTGGGAATTTGTAAACATATACAAAATAATTTATTACTCGCGTAAAAATTGTTCGAAATTAATGAAAATAAATAACGATGTTAATTACCGAATATTGTGTTATAATTGACTTGATCGAAATATCTTGCATTACGAACGATGTGCGAATTCATTTAGTGAAAATAATCCTTAAAGTGTCAACTATTGAGCCGTTAATGTAATAACAAAGCTGAAAAAAAAGTTTAATCCGCCTACTCTCTTAGACAAAACAAAACGCGCGCTTAAAATTATTGAGAATATCCGAAAGTATGCGCTATAGTGTGCATTTTCAAAAGTGACGATAAAAAGAAGGAATATAAAATAAAAATTATTACAAATTGAGAAATTAATGAAAAATAAAATAAAAAAATGGATAAAAAATCGTCGAGAGAATAATTAAAACATTTTTTTTTTAAATTGTATACTTAATTAAACATATTAATACACGCACATTTATATAGTAGCACACACACACACACGTATGATTAACGTTTTACAATTGTTAAGCATTTGCTTGTCGACAGATTTACTTATAAAATAAAATTTCAATTGATTTCTTAATGTACTTATTATTCGTAGTTAAACACACAATTACGCTCATACTCACATTTGCTCGCAACCGTTCTCACATTTTCACACCCGCAATTTATTTTAATTTATTTTATATTTATTAAAGTATCGATGTCTGTAGCGGCGCTTTGTAGTGTCGCTGTGTTTAATTCACCCCATGCAGCGATCTAATTTATATTTATAATTACAATGCCGTTTGATTTTAACAATTTATTTTTATTTTCATGGCTAGCATCATTATTATAGTAATTTTTATTTTCAATTTTTTTTTTTATAGATTTAATTAACTGAAATTATTTTTTATAACATCATTTATAACTTTTTCATCCAGGAGTCATATAGCTTTCGTTTTTCAGTTTTTAAAATAGTTTCTTTTAAGATGTTATCTGTCATTTCATTTAACATTTTGGCTATAATATATTTATCCGTCTACTCGCCATGCTTAGTTTTTGATACTGGTATCTTATATTTTATTTGTTTCCTCAGTGAGTATTTTATTGACACTACGACTACTACTACTAATACTACTACTACTTATTTCTGGATTAAATCATATGTAAATAGAACATATGTAACAAAAATAAATAATGTTTTTAGTGATAGTGTGCAGCAATGTTACGATGTTCCTCAGGGAAGTGATTTAGGTCCGTATTTATTTCTGATATATATAAATGATCTATGTAACTTGCATGTTGCAGGAAAAATTTTAACTTGTGCTGATGATACAGTAATGCTAGTTAGTTCGCGTTTTCCGGAGAGTGCTTGAACAACTTGCTCAGGATTATGTGAATAAGGTTTATGATTGATTAAAATTACACCGCTTAGCAGTTAATACAAATAAAACAAAATTTGTTGTGTATACGTATCAAAATCGGGATGCGCTGAGTGGTCTATTTTTGACCCTAAATAAGAAATACTATAATAAACAGTGTACGTGAAATAAAATATTTAGGCGTTGTAATAGATAATAAATTGTCTTGGAATAGCCATATAGAATATATTAGTAGTAAACTCAGGAAGCTAAATTATTTATTTTACTATCTTAAGGAGTCCTTTAATGAAAAACAATTGCATCTGCTTTATCTTGCTTTATATTAACCTATTTTATCGTACGCTATAATACACTGGGCTGCTGTGTACCATATACGACCTTTAGAAATTTTACAAAATCATTTGTGTAGATTAATAAGTGGGAAAAATGGTTCTGGTGATATTCTTAAACCTGAAGGACATTTATAAATTGCACTTACTCGAGTTTGTATTTAGAAATAAATAAAGATTTGATATTCGAATTTGGGGTAACGAGATCATACATGCATGAGACTGCTAGAGTACCAAACTTTAACAAATATCATACACGTATGCAATTTATATGGGCCCTGCATATTACAATGCTATACCTATAGACATAAGGAATAGTTTAAAAAATTATAGGATGAGACGTAAGGCTATTGTTAGATATTTATTAACTAATAGCTGATTGTGTTCTTATTTATATGTGCTTTGAGTTGGAGCGTGTCATTAAAAGCAGAAACTGTTCACATATAAATTTGATAAGTATTTACTTTTACTTTTTTCAGGTGTAAATGCGAACGTTTTGTTGTTGTGTGACGTGTGTACCTAGTAAGTGTACGCTAAATTATATTCCGGTGTTAGCTATATATGAACGTTTGTATGTGTGTTATGTTTCTTTTTCTGTTTTTAGAAGTGTATGTTTTTTCCTTTATGTTTAAATAAGTGTATGTGTGTATATTTATGTTTGCATATGTAGTGTGTGTATGTAATGTGTAATAATTACTGTGTAGTTACAGGGTGTATGTATATATGAAATTTAAATATTGTGATTTACTTTGTTTTTTTTTTTTGGTGCCTAGTAATAATGTTGTAAACCGTTAACCTACGAGTATAGTATATTAATGTTATTTTGTAATCCGCGACTCGCGCAGAATTGCGCATTCGTGAAAATCTGGTGTGTATTATTCTATATTATGTAATTGTGAAATATTTTGAAATAAATTTAAATTTAAATTGACTACTACTACAGTAATAATAATAATAATAATAATAATGACAAAGTCGAATGATATAGAACACGTATAATTATGTATATGAAATTAAAATAAGATGAATAAAATCATCTATGCGCAACACTGCTCAAGCGGCGGATGGATTATTGTTATAATTTTATCCTTCCCATTCTTTTGTAATCAATTAAGTCAGTTTTTAGTTCTCTAGCAATGCATTGTACTTCAGTGGCATTACAATCTCGTTCTAGTCTTTTATAATGAGTGTACCTCCTGACCGAGTTTATACATTAATAAGTTAAACTTATTATCATTTTAAGTATAAATTGCAGCAGCAAAATTGACGCACATAAACCTGATATAGAAGTTTATTTTTTTACATTTAAATTCTAATCCGTAATTATTTTCTTTAAAACGTGTTTTTGCAAAATTTTAATCGGTTTAATGTGATATCCCGACATCCTATCTCAATACTATATTCCATACGATACGTCTTCAATGCTCAAAAGCATCGTTTTAGATAATAAAGTAGATAATTCGACTTTCGTAATTTTTTATAAATATAAAACCAATTTAATAATTTACAAACTATTTGAATAGGTATTTAACATCGTCTACTCTAAGTAACTGGTTTGTATCTGCCTAGTGATATTTCAGTATCTTTCCAAATATGGAAATCTTGATTTGTGTATATTATATATTTCGTTTTAGTGGTGGTAATAACTAACATATTATCTTGTGGCCAGTTGAGAACTTTGTTCACATCAAGATAACTTCTAAATCAGAATCCACAATTATACAATTTTGTTAAAAGCATTTTGCGATCAATCGTATCAAAAGCTTTACGCAAATCGAAATATACTTGTATAACGGATCCACCTTCAGAAAAAATAAACCAAAACTAATAGCTAGTAAAATAAAAATAAAAAACACAAAGGTAGAAATTAAAAAATAATTGTATCATAAAAGAAAGAGATAAAAATAATTTATTAAATTCAATGACAAATTTTGACGAAGAATTAATTCTAAGAAGTATATTGTAAATTTCATTTTTATATTGAACAACTATTTTTTAATTTTTTAATTTTTTACTTTTTTATTATTATTTTTATTTTACTGGCTATTTCTATGTAAAATTTAATTTATTATTACTCGATAGTTGATTATGTTGTCTACCATATTCACTGTCAGATTACTTTACTAATACTGTTCTTCATTTTGCTGATTTTTGTGAATCGTTAAATTAATATTTTTTTCATTTTATATTTTTTATTTTTAAATATTCACTCGATAATGGTCTAACAGCCGAAAAGCTTTGTGATTTTCCATAAAGGAAAATAGAAAATTTAGTGACTTTAACTTATTTTTTTTTTGTTTATTTTAATACCAGACGACAATATGTACGTAAACTTAGGAATAAATTCCCCGTTATTTTTTCGTCGATCTTATATAAACCGATTCAGTTTTATTATGTACGATCGTTTATTACTTTATTTACCCGAAATGAAGTCATTTATAGTTGAAAAGATAAATTTTTAGTTCCCCGAGTAAATTATCAAACAGCTCCTTGGTAAATAGTCTATAATCTCCTATGATCATGAAATAACAGTATGAGGTTGATTTAGTCCTACATCGATCGATATGTTAAATTTATGATAATTCTTTAGTACAAAAGTCGGAAGTTGCAATTTATATAATTCAGATACCGTTCACTTTCTAATCATTATTTCCTCTTGTACTCCACATATCATAAACACATCTACTTATTTAATGTGTGATATCTAGTATATACTTTAGGATAAAACTTCTGATTGGTACAACACTAAATATAGTCGTCTATAAATAAAATATTAGCAAAAAAAAATGTTCCAATGAATAAAAACGAATAAAAACTAATTTTTAAGTATCGAAATAAATAATTCAGTTTTTCTTAATATTTTAGATAGATAAAGTAAATACGCACTCCAGCTTAATCTTTTATTAAGCGATACTCCCGAGGTATTCTAATTTCATTAGTCCTAGTCAATATTTTATTATCCAATTTTATATAAATCGATTTTAAAATATAAAAACATTAAAAATAATCTCAGAAATTCGAAATAAAGTATATCCTTTGTAATCACTACGAGATAAACAACATTGTTTAAAGGAAATTTATAACGTTTAAATTTGCAAAATCGCGTACTAATATCACGAGTATAATAATCGTAAAGAAAAATCGTTTTCAACGTTAAACTTGATTCAGTTATTCTATTAATGAAACTGAAAAACTAATTGGCCGTATACGTAGTTAAAAATGTGACCAAAAATTGTGGCGCTTAGAAAAAAGTACATTAGTAGCTATATATGTATTAGTGTTTTGTCTGCACATATCAGTTTATATGCTCCATGTAAATGTTAATTATTTATATATATATATATATATATATATATATATATATATATATATATATAACGGGACCAGTCGAATTTGTGAACCAGAAACATAGTAATACGAAAAACGTTGTCTCCCAGAAAATGAAGTTTCAGAATTACAATATCCGACAATCGTGGTAATCTAGTAAATGCGCTTGTAGTGGTAAACGAAAAAATGATATCCATAGCCCCGTCATAAGGCCGGACATTAAATTTGAAAAATATCACCCGTTTAAGCGCAATTAATATTCCATCTTCAAAAATACTCTTTTACATAAACTCATTAAGTATACGTTATAAACTTCAGTCGAACACACACACACAATTATAATACTATCCCACATACGCTGTTAATTTCACACACATATATATATATATATATATATATATATATATTAATATAAGCGTCTATAGAAGATAGGAATGCTAGAATGATGAGAATAATCCACCAATACTACTCCGTCCGGTCTTATAATGCTAACACATATACGTATCATATATAATACTTTTATGCGCACATATATACATACATACTCATATATACCTATGGTTATAAGCTGCAAGTAGCGATCATCCAAAATTTCATTCCTTCCATCGTTTGCTTCTGCGCCTATTTTTCCTATTTTAATTTTTTTTTTTTTTAACCTGTCCACCGTTTAATGGTTTCTGTAAAGGAAAATAGGAATGTAATAAATATAAAGAAACTTATTTTATGACACTTGCTCGCCATCATCTCATGGCAGTAACCCTAAACTTAACTAACTATAGTCCGTTGACTCATCTACATATATATTATGTATGTATATATACATATCCACTAAGCGAGTCCCTTAAGAAGAATAATCTTTCATTTAGATAGATGCAGAGAAACAACGCTACTTCTTAATCGTGTTTTCGATTGGTATTTGTATTTATTTATTTCTTTAATTTAACAATTCCTTTAATGTATATATATATACTTATATATTGTTTTGTATATATATATATATATAAAAGAAAAGCGAGTAGCTCGTACTTTTATGGTTATAGTTACGAAAATTACACACAAATATTAAAATATAGAACTTCCCCAAGCATACGTGTATACGAATGCATCCGAAGTATGTAAATACACGCGCGATTGTATATATTTTCAAGCTTGAAATGTAGCCGGTGCATCGACGATCAAGATTCTCATTTGATTTTAAACATTCACACACACGTATATATATATATATATATATATATAACATATATAATATATATATATGCATATATGTTCCTTTATTTTTTGGGTTCGATCCTGCTGAGAGTAGGGAAGAGAAAGCATTATCCGTTTATTGATGAACAATCGGACGAAAACAGACTCTGCCTCATTATTAAATCCATATTTTATTCTTTCGTCCATTTTTTACGATGTTTATTTTACGAATCCTTTCTTTGTGGCTAAGTGTACATGTATTACATATAATATATTATATAGGTTATTATCTGTTCGAGATATTTGAATGAATACAATGCTTACGTCCCGTTTTGTTATACAACCAGAATGACAATACGTATCCATTTAAAGAACAAGTTGATATCCTTACCTTACTCAACACTATTCGTTGAATTCACTTCAAATTTTAATGGAAAGTTGAAAAAATCCGCGGGAAGCCCCGACACTATCAAATTAAGCTTAGGGGGAATTTTTTTTTGTTTTTAATTATTTTATATTATTTATCTTTCCTAATTTTCTTATCATCGTTGAACAATTACATAGGAGCTGGGTACTTAATGGCCGAACTACAAAACTGTAAGACACTTCAACGAAACAAATATAAAACTCAATGAATATAAATTTCTAAAAATTGTTTTCTACGTACTTCCTTCTAAATTTCAGGATACAAGAGTCTCGTGAACACGTTCATACATATCATGTCCCTATGCGATCTCAGTTAGATATGTAACTATTTTGAGTGTTCGGGTAGCGATTCTTGTTGCGGATTGTTCTTGCGACGTCCTTAGGCTAGGTTCGTTATCGGATGAGTACCTGGCGGTGCGCCAGTTGCGTTTCAGTAGTAATCGAAATGCTGTCAGTGCTTATTCTCAGTTTTCGGATCCAGTTGAAAGACATCTAAGGCGGTTGAGACGTGTCGTTCCCGCACTAGGTATAATATTCCGGTCGTTGTAGGTGCTGATAATCTCAATGCAAAGTCGACATTGTGGTATTCAGTGATACAAACGTAGAAGGAGGCCTAATCGAGATCTTTATAGCTGCTCACAATTTCTATGCATTTTTAGCTAGTGCTTCTGGTCAGTCGGTTATTGATGCGACCTTTGTAAGTGGCCCGCTGATTCGGGAAATTCATGATTAGAGCGTTCAATCTTCGATGTGTTTTATGATCACGCTCGGATTAAATGCAATTTATTTAGCGGTAGTCAAGATGCGGATTGTGGGCTATCGGATAGAGCTTCTATAGGTACTTTGCCGTTTTTAAACAAACTATTTAAACGGGTATTGCTGTTTCGCCCTGAGTGAGAGTTAGCTGACCGTTCTTGGTGGCTTTGGCCTGCTCAGTTTGGCTATACTCGCGGTGTCTCCGCGGATTCTGTAATCATGTAATTGATTAGTTGGGTGCAGTCATGCTCCTAGAAGTACGTAGTAGGAATTTTTCTCGATATTACGGTTGCTTTTCACCGCATAAGCAGGAAAAAAGTCCTCGGTGAGATACATGCAGTTAAGATCTCTAGTTATATCATACAAATACTAGAAGACTACTTCTTGAGAAAAACTGCGGTCTTTGAGTCCTCTACTTACATCAGTAAAGAAGACCTCAACTCAGTGCTGCTCCCAAGAAAGCGTTGTAAGTGTCGCGCTTCGGCGAATTTTCATAAACCCGCTCATCGCAGCCAATTGACCTGAGGGAGACGAAAGTGATAATGTATGCTGATGATGTTGCCGTACTTGTTGACACTTGTAGGTAGTCGGAATCAGTGAGTCGGCTTGTAACCTGGGAAATAAACCATTACGCTGGACAACTACTCTGAAGTGTCTGGGAATTATATTAGACTCTAAGGGTAATTTCTCAGAGCATGTTCGGGAAGTTATTGCAAAGGCTACAACGGGAAATTGCCTTCGGTCGATATCATCAAATTATTGTTACACCGACAAGGAGCTGGATATATTTCTTCCATCAGAAATCTACGTGGATTATCGGCCGAGATCCCTTGTGTTTTCTATATAGGATCGCACTTTAGAGTGGAGATGAAGTGCAACACCGAGATGATGTCATTGTCTAGGTCTTTGAAAGGAACTGTTCGGCAGTATAAACAATAGAAAATCGGCTTGGGAAAGTGGAGGGCCTTTCAAGTAGTGAATTATTCACTGTCCCTGTTTGTATATGCATCTGTATTGTGTGCAAGTAACATATTATATATTTCAATTGTACATATTCTGTATATTATTCTACCAATCATTGCGTATATTGTAAATATAAGACCATTATATATAATCTTATGGTACCTTTTAAATTAAATATAATTCTAACGCATGCGAGAGTAATTGAAGCAATAGCCCCAATTCGAGTACTTGCAAGTGCATGTGAAAATTTCCTGATTATTAATTATAAGAGCGGCCTCTTCTGATTAAGCTTAAACGGTGTGCAAGATAGACAACTATAATTTAAAAAATAAATCTAATTTACAAAAGAAATTTTGACAAATAAAGTATTTAATTAATATATATACACATATAAAAATTTACATCGTATTTTTAAACAGACACATATTTATGTATTTAAGCATAAACACACGGACCCAATTTATACATGGGAACATACTATCTATCTATTTATCTATATATATATATATATATATATATATATATATATAATATTTAAATATAATATAAATATATATAATATATTTAAATATAATATAAATATATATAATATATTTAAATATAATATATATATGTAAATATATATATATAAATATATAGTAGAAAACAAAACACGATATTATATTTAGCATTCGTCGATGTCAAAAAAGCTTTTGACTCGGTAACAGGGAGGCGTTATTTAGAAGGATTAGGATGCCCGCCTAAATTACTAAGTCTCCTAAAACAACTGCATGAGGCTATAAAATCAACTGTAGCATGTGACGCCAGACTAATCAGGTATTTTCCTATAAATACGGGCGTAAAACAAGGCTGCGTGCTGGCGCCTACGCTGTTTAACTTCAATATGAGTATGGTGTTCACAGTTTCCAAACAACGCGTATGGGATGTAGATATAACGGTTAAGTTCCGCTTTTACGGTGGATTATACAATTTGAACTTACATCCAGGAAGCTAACGAGAGGTATTGCAATACGAGTTTGCAGTATGCGGACGACTGGGTCTTGGTCGCTGATGATACAACGAATTTACGTGAAGCTTTAAGATGCTTGGATTGTACATAAAAACAATTTGGGCTTAGTATAAATTTTTATAAAACAGAAATTCTCCAAATCAATGATGACATGGACAGCACAGAAATAAATGGGAACAGAATAAATTTGGTAGAGAAATTTCAATATTAGGAAGCACAGTAAATAAAAGTGCAACGCTTGAAGACCGAAATTTCTTCGGGCTTAAGAGAAGCATACACAGCCTTCAGTAAGCTACACCATCGTGTGTTTACAACGGTTTGTCAACGGAAACAAAAGTAGCTGTGTATAAAGCGATGATTATACCTGTGCATTTGTATGGGGGGCGATACTTAGCCAACAATGAGGAAACAGACTAAGAAACTTGATATGTGCCATCAGCGATTTCTGCGAAGAATACTTCGGGTACGATGGTTTGATCACATTTCGAATTAAGAGATACTAGCAAGAGAAAATTGTGACTCGGTGGATCATTTGCTAGGAGCAAAGCGCTTGAAGTGGTTGGGACATGTCATCCGGATGGAAAATGATCGAATACCAAAAAAATTGATGTATAGGAGTCTGATCAAGGGCAAACGTCCTATTAGTAGACCTCTACTGCGATTCAAAGATGTCATCGTAAGCCATCTGAAAAGAATCGACATAGATCCAAAGGAGGACAAATGGGAACAATGTAAAGTGTGGTCTAAAATAGTGACCGGACTAACAAGCGTTAAGCGGCCAAAGAGGAAGAAGAAATCTGTTAATAATGATGATACGACAAAACAGATAATAACCTGCCTTTCTTGTGATATTACATCAACACACCGCATAGGAATAGCCTCACAAGTGCGTTATAAGCATAAATCTTAGTGGACAACTCATGCTCGGACTCGAATGAGAATAGCTGATGATATATGTATATATATATATATATATATATATATATATATATATATATATGTGTGTATATATGTGCATAATAATTTGGTATTTTTTTGCTTCCCCCATAGCGATTTCAATATTTATCAATTGCTGCTCTTAAATTTTAATAAATAAATCCGATTTCAGTATTAGAGTGTTATTATAATTAATAAAACAAACACACATACGTAAAAATATGAGTCAGTCCGTAAACGGGTGTCAACATTTTCCAACTGGAATATTATTGTGTTGTGTCATCGCGCATTCCAAATATTTTCAAATTCATAATATTGTTGTTACCTCACGGCCTAATAAATTCAGTTGTTTCCACTGTTTACGTGAGCATCGTGTCGTCTTCGTTCGAATTAGTGCGTTCAATTGATAGTAAAGAAAACGGTGTTCACTTTTTTTTTAAACGATCGTGAAATTGTTTATCCTCCACGATTATACCCTCCCGGACATGAAATGCTTTTATCGTTATCCGATGTGAATGACCGCTGGCGTCTAATTTAGTATTCGGAACGAGGTTAGAAGGTAGTCAGGTATCACTGGAAAAAGTGGTTCTGTTTATAAAATCGTGGGCAGAAGAATATACTACGACAAAATATTGTCAAAAAGAGAGTTGAACATGACTACAGAAGCTATTACAGATTAGAAAAGATATTTACGTAATCGTTGC
Source organism: Coronaproctus castanopsis (assembly GCA_032883995.1). Taxonomy (NCBI): domain Eukaryota; kingdom Metazoa; phylum Arthropoda; class Insecta; order Hemiptera; family Monophlebidae; genus Coronaproctus; species Coronaproctus castanopsis. The sequence continues at coordinate 194,124,587 of CM065053.1, forward strand.
TAAAGAACGAAATAGTGATCGGCGGTTCAAATGTCACTGTAGAAATCGATCAATCCTGTTTTACAAAATGGAAAAATTAGGTAGGTCGAATATTCAACACAGCGGTAGTTTTTTGGTGGCTACTCTCATGAAACCAAATAATGTTTTTTATTTTAGCTTCGGGTGACCTGTGAATGTATTCGTTGTGGAACAATGATAATCTCAGACATTTGGAAAGCGTATACATTGCAAATATTTCAGACACAAATTACCAACATTACACAGTAAACCATTGGATATACTTTGTGAATCGTTCTAATGTTTCACACACAAATTCCATTATTTACGTGAGTTTATGCGGCGTCAAATACATCGAAATCACGATTTATTCGAAGGAATAATCTCCGATATCGTAACATTCCGACCGTAAAAATAATAAAAAATAAAGGTACGGTTTAATAAATTGTATTTTATATATTAACAATTATCTTCATGTTTCGTTAAAAATTGGACACCAATAGATAAATATTGAAATCAGGTTGGGGCGAAGTAAAAAAGCACCAATGATTTTCCACCTCTTTATCCGAACTAATCTGAAGAAAATTCAATAATAAGTACGAATTACTTTCTAATCGATAAAAAACATTTAATAGAAAATAACACGTAAATGAAATTTTACGTTTAATTCTTTCGTAACGTAAAATATGAGTGATCGGAGAAAAAATTATAAAAACCCGTCCAATTGTGACTACCCGCATTATCTCAAATAATATCCTCAATATAGAAGGAACATGGACATAATATCTAGAAAGCGACCACCCGGTAATGAGACTGTTGGAGGCGTAACTTTTCCTTATAGAAATCGTCACTTGATTGGCTTAATCGGTACCAATAAACGACCGCTGCGCTCGGATCAATTAGAAACCACTGGACGGATGCCAGCCAGTAAGTAGAGTATAATATGTGCTCATGTTTATATCAAATATATATTCCCTAATAACATATTATATATATATATATACATACATATATATATATATATATATATATATATATATATATATATATATATATATATATATATATAAGTATATATATATATATAAAATATATATATTATACTGTGCAACATGGGTGTGACGATGGACACGCCTTCCTAAACTGGTAGTGAATAAGGAACGAAACACCAATAAACCGTTGAAGTGGGGGGTTAATAACAAAGGCAGAAATTGAAGCGATATCTTACGGTGCAGTTGATAGCGTCTAGTAGAGCCTTTTAGTACGTCGTTCTGTGATTCCCTATGGTGTTGTTATTTTAGTGTTTACATAAAATTAAATCGCCGGATACGTTCTAAATGTATTTTCCGCTCGACTTGATCCAATAATTTTGCGGGCCTATAATTAATTATATAATTATTCCGTGTCCTTTCGTTTTATTATTTATTAATTATCACTATTATTTTCGCATTTTTTTTGTTAATAGATTTAATTTAATTTAATTCTAAGTTTTATAATCGGATTAAATGTGCGAATCGGTCGACGATATAAGTTCCTATAATAAACGAGTCGAATGAAACATTTTTCGCCACGACATGATAATGCTATAATGTTAAACGCTTTGATGGATAGTAATTTAGCCGCCAGCATGGGAATCAAATTTAGCCCTCCGCCGCAATCGACAGCGACCGAAAATGAAATTTCGCCGTCGCATCATCACCTACATCCGGTAATGCAGTCACCATTGTCGCCGTCGCAAGATAGCGGTCAAACACATTTTCACCCTCACGCCGGTGCTCATCACCATCATCATCAAGCTACTTCTCCTACCGCTTACGGCCATCATCCGATGATGACATTAAACGCTAATCAAGGCTATACGAAAGATTTCCTAAAACGATGGGATCCACATCATCATCATCATCACCATGCCGATTTCAACGCTTCTCCCGTTGTTCACCATAGCGGCGGCGCTGTACCAACGGCAGCCGCCGGTACCGGTGGTAATACCGCTGAAATGTTTTTCGGCAATATTCATCCGCTGGACGATCCGTTACTACATCATCAAGCTCATCATCACGGAATTTATTCGTACGCGGCTAGAGCACCGCCGGAAAGTTACCATCACCATCCTCATCACCACCATCATCATCATCAAATGCAAGACGCGACCGCTTTTCATCAGTACAGTCACCATATGGGTCCGACTCATCACCACGGAGCTTTTTTTCGTTACATGAGACCGACGACCGGAGCAATTAGCGGCTGCGTCAACGGTAGTACCGGTTTAATAAGCGCGAAACACGATATGACGTGCATGTGGGTAGATCAACCGGCCGGCGCTAGAAAAGCGTGCGGTAAAATGTTCGCTTCCATGCACGATATCGTAACGCATTTAACGGTCGAACACGTCGGCGGACCTGAGTGCACGACGCACGCTTGCTTTTGGCAAGGTTGTCCGAGAAACGGTCGACCGTTCAAAGCAAAATACAAACTGGTCAATCATATTCGCGTCCATACCGGCGAGAAACCGTTTCCTTGTCCGTTTCCTAACTGCGGTAAAGTGTTCGCTAGATCGGAAAATTTGAAAATTCACAAAAGAACCCATACCGGTAAGTGTTTTATTCATTTATACGTAAAGCGCGTCAATATTCGCGAAAACTGGGTTAAAACTTTCGTATGATGAGGCGGCACTTGTTCGGAAATACGGACAATGAAACAAAGAGATCGAGACAAATTAGAAGTGCAATGTGGCGGTTCTACAAAAAAATTAATTAGGCAGAGAAAATGAACAACAAATGAATACTAGAAAGTTTAAATGAATAAAGACTTATTTTATAAAATATACCCGAGGGGCGACTTAAGTGGCTAAGTCATGACGGCGTAATCAAAATATACTGAAGGATGTTATTGAAGACGAGATGAATATGCTATGTGGAAAACATTCATCTACATAGCGCTAAATGAAACTCGAATACCTACTATCCGGAATTAAAGAAGAAAACCTAGGTTTGAATGAAATCGATTGGTGCAACCAGCCTATGATGTGAATATATATATATATATATATATATATATATATATATATATATATATATATATATATATATATACATACATACCGGGTTCAAAATTTTTTTATAAATCTGAAGGTTTTCGTCTTAACGTCATTATAGTAATTACTCCAAACACTTCGAACGATTTATTCTCTTCGTTAATTGCTTCCATTATTCCGGTTAAATACGCATGGTCATTTTTGATCGATGGAATAAAACGCATCGTCGAGGAGTGTGAAAACAATTCGATGAAAAAACTGTTGGACTCTAAAACTTATATTTTAACAAAAAAGGGATTACAGCGAAAAGTGTAATATTTAATAGTCGCTTGGTTCCAACGTTTACACGGCTCTCAAAAGTGTTCCACAACTAAAATGGAAGCGTGAAAAATATACAGCAGTCAGAATAGGAATGTTTCGACCAAATGATATAGGATTATACATTTATCGGAGGAAAATTTTAAAATACGCCAAACATTGTTAACGAGTATGTACGATGAAAAAAATGGGTTCGGGCTGTGCTGCGAAATTGACGTATCATATAGGTAGTAAAAAGTCGATATATTCGGACTAAAATAAGAAGAAACGGTAAGCAATTTCTAAGATGAGAAGAACATAGCTAAATTTATACATAATAAACAATAGGAGAAAATTACCTAATGCTGCAGGAATAGGCATGATTGAGGTTTTTAGTTTTATCCTTAATTTTGATATATACTAAATATCTAATGAATACTTTTATTGTTACTACTATTATTATTATTATTATTATTATAAATACGGGCTTATTAAATGACATAAGTAAATATATCTCATCGTAGATAACGAAAAGTTTATTTCACCCTAATTGTTCATTTCTACCCGAGAAGTGATACAGTTAGAAAATCACGATACTCGCCTATTATTGGAACAATGTCCAGGGTATACCATTTTCGTTGAATAAAATTGGACCGACCGACAAGAGTGATTTAAATTTCGACAGATCGAAAACGTGCTTTATAATTCCGATGAATAATACGAAGCGTTTGTTAAAAAAAAACAACGCAATAATAACAATAATATTATGTCGCCTGGTAATGTGATTATTTGTGGAAAAATGGTTTTGTGCTCAGATAGATTGACAATACGTGAAATTACTAAAAGATACTAGTAATTTAACCCTTTCAGTCATAAATTATAAAATCTTAACATTTAATTGTAAATGTTATAAGGGTGTTTATTATACAATACTGCTTCTTTGGTGAACCTTGGATAATTTTCAATGTATTTATATAAATATTTTTTAAATTGAGACCTTTCACGTATAAAAATTTTGATTAACATTAAAATTTCATGTCCCATACAGTGGACATTGTGACTGAAAGGGTGTAACTCGCGGTACAAAAAACGAATACAAAATTCGACTACGCGTGAAACATCTCCGACACGATTAACTTGAGCAGATTTTATCGAAATATGATTTTTGTCGATTTTTAACATAGTCGGATAGTACGCTATGTGGTGCATGATTTCATTTTTTTTTTGTTTGGTTTTTCAAGGACCACGCTAATGTACTATTACTTCTCAGTATCTTTTCAGAATTTAATATCGTGTCTATATTCGAAGTAATGCGTTTATACCTTACATTGTAGAACAGTTATTTTAATATAGTTCGAGAAGAATTGGATCTTGCAGTTGAAACGTTAAGTAAAACTTGAATAGCCCGTTAGTGATAATATTGTTTGTTAAAGGAAGAAGCAAGTTAGATGGATGGATGTATATAATTGTCTATATTGTATATACTTGTGCATAGTTGTATGTACTTCAAACATAGACAAATGCGTAAACGTTTGCGGTATATAATCGTAATTACATCGAAGAAATTCGTTAATATTGCATATTACATTCGAATAAATTTGATTTGATTTCCAGTACTATATTTTCTCTAACCAGCATTCTGCAGTCGTAGGGCATGCTGACCAGTGTCCATAAAACTCGCCACACACCGAAGTTCTGCGAGTCTGCCTTCCTATAAATTACTTATAGATTTTAATCGCAGACACTCTGTTAATGATCGCTTCCCGTATATTCTTTCTTATTCGAGCACACTCAACTCGTATTCGATGTTCTTCATATTACCCTTTTTTGGTTAAAGCTTAAGGCAGAGATCTTTCTGAATTTTTTGTTCCTCTACGGTCTACCGACATGCACTTGGGAATCTCTACGGTTCCCTTTAAGAAGCTGTTTCACTGCATCTTAGTATTCCGAAATTGTTCTCTTAGCGTAGCGACATTTCTTCTTACATCGGGGTTAATCCACTTCGACTTGAACCGATCTAAGACAATAACGTTTACAGTCGTATCGACTATTTTCGGACACGCGTTGATAGCGCCCGTACTGCTCAAACATATTCAGCCGTCGAAATGCGCCTTCGCCGATGTTTGTACTACTTCTGGTTTTGTTGTTCAGCATGTTTAGGACGTTCCCAAATAATTTCGTTACTTGTAATTTCATCTGTTACATTTTCATAATCATCTAGATTTTCCCGTCATTCGATGATTACTACCGAACCGCGTCTATTCTTCCATTAGCTTCGCTGTTTTCAAGTGGAAATCGCGTATTGAATTTCGTCGAAATATAAAATTGATTAAAAGTAAGGTAAAACATAGGGAATAAGTAATTATATCGGAGATAACTCGCGCATTAATTAAATTAAATTAGACGCGAATCAAATTAAATTTACGACGACAGATGCAAAATTTAGAATTCTCGTATTGAATATAAATTAGGCATACATAAACATATCAATATATAGTTACATAACATATGCTTACATACCACACGCATTAGTATGTGTGGTACGTGCGAATATTTTATAATAACTCGGCACAGCGTACTACTCCATGAAACTAAACTTATCTTTTACCCAACTACAAGAAACTTTGAACCGATAATAATGATAATATCGTCGCCGTCAGCTTATTTATGAAACTCCAAAAATTCTGACCAGAAAAAGATTTTCCCAGTTTTAAAATTCAGGCCGCAAAAAAAAAAAGTAAGATAATTTTATTACGTTACCGAATTCGGTGACAATTAAAACGGAACACCATGCGCTACTACGAGAACTTTTCGTAACACAGGAGATATACCGCAGGGAAAAACGCACCCTGAAATACGTCCTTATATATACGATTCATGTATAACGTATATATAGAACATTCGAAACGTAAAACTATCATATAAATTATATTATACAATTCGGGAACCGTCATCTGTTATACGAATCGATAAACGGAAAATATCGTGTCAGAAAGAACACTTGGGAAACGAAATATTATCATTCGTTACGTTATTTTCATTTCCCGTTAATTTCGAACAATTCGTCATAACAGTGACGGCGGATTAACCGGTTTGCATCCGTAAGGCCGAATTATCTTTCGTGTATTTCGTGCGTCGATCGTTCATTGTGCGACGTTGCTCTTAAACGAGATATTCTCATCTCACACATCTGGCACTGTTTTTCATGTTAATTTATATATCAAAAGAGTCTGTAGCCAACGTAGCTACACTTACAATGGCCGATAAACAAATAGCTAGCGATAGTTTCTGAGACAGTATAGAAGTCAGTGGCAAATCATAACTCGGATTGTTTAATCGATCCTCGTCGTATCAGTCCGAATGACGTATTCGGGGGAAAAGTTAATACGTAGTATATTAGGATGACCTAGAGAAGACAGACGGTTCTTGTTTTTTGAATAGCGCAGTTGATAAGACTGCTAGAATGCGAGCCGAGTGCTCCATGTTTAGTGTACACACGAGAGATTCGTTTTTGGTCCGTTTGAGTTATCATGGCATCCTATAACGAGAACGAACGCGCGTTTTGCGTGGAACGTTATTTTTGCGACAGTGCAAAGAGGGTTTCGATAAGAATTCAATTTCTTTGTGCGCAGATACCTTAAGAGTCGCGTTTACGAAACACGTCCGCGATATCTGTGTGACCTAAAAACTCGGATTTCTGAAGAAATTTCAAAAATTCAACGATCTATACTCGAGAAAGTGTTCGGAAATTTCCTAAAAAGACCGAATGAGTGGTGTTGTAAATGCCAGTCATCTGAACGATATTATGTTCAGCAAATGATTGTAAGCTAATCTCTCGTTTTCCTATTTTTAAGTAATAAAATTTCATTCGGAGATTTTGGTCGAGTAATTTTTTAGTTATTAAAAAAAATGACAAGGGTCATCATATAGCTTATGTTTGCTTTGCTGGCCAGTATTATGATCCCTTCAGTCTGCACGTAGACTTCACGCCGATTAAATTTTTTTAGGGGTGTTAAAAGTGTTTCAATTAAAATATTTTTGAAACAGAAGCGCCCGGGAGGTAGTTTGAACTGTTGAACTATTACATTGTCAATACAAACTCGAAAAGCACGTTGTGTGCAGTGATAGTGTTAGTTCGGCTCCTAGCGATACAGCGGGTTCCATTCTCACCCCCTTGATATTCGATGTATCAGACAAATTTCTAAAAAATTATTTGACTAGGCGGTGTTTTAGAAATTTTTTGAATTCCTAGTCACTCCGGATTTAAACTTAATATGAATATTGCTGCTAAACACGCTTCCTTGTTAATTTCGCAGATTTGTTACTATAATTTGTAGGTTGCGAGCAGGATAGAGTTAAATTTTTCAAATGGATATAATCAAGTACAATATACTAGACATATTTCCATAAATTTCCTGGTTGATATAAGACATATCTTCTTTATAATTGTCCTCGATTTAATTATAATAGACGCATATATATATTTGAATAAACTTCGATATCTTTCGTCGTTTTTCCTGCATTACCTATTGAGTTGCGATTATAAAGTATTATTTCTTATTTTCCTTTTTATTCTAAGGTGTAATATTATTTCATTTAAAATTGTAATTTAGTATATAATACTTCAATTGGAATTTAATGGCCACACAAAGGTTCAGCTTGATCTAGGCGATATATATTTTAATTTTTCTTCTTAAATCTAATACGTAAAACATACATATATGCAAAATTATTATAATATGGACGTATATGATGAAGAAATTATTTATAATAGAAATTATATTTAACAACAGTTGGCATATAGTTTGTAAGAAAAAAGGGTATCCAAAAGTATACATTGCCCATGAAAGGCTTATATATATATATATATATATATATATATATATATATATATATATATATATATAGAGTGAGAGAGAGAGAGAGAGAGAGAGAGTGAGAGAGAGAGCATCCTTTAATATTCGTTTAAAAAACCAGCGGTTAATCTCTTGAAAGTAATTATTTTACTATATTTTAAAATATGATTGTTATTGTGAAAACGGGTACCACCACCTCTCACTTTCACCTTATATATAAACGTAAAACAGAGGGCATAGAGAACGGTTTAACGAAAAAAAGACAAATGATCCGCTACGGGGGATGATGAGTAAAACTTGGATCCCAGGGTCAAAACGGGATAAAATATAAGCCGCCGTAATTTACGTTCATCAAATACCTCGCGCTTCGTCGACAGTTGTTAAGGAAATGTATTCGGATGGAAATAAACAGTTCAACGTTCGTAACAATATTCAAGGATTATATACTTACGCGCACAACTGTTTATGTGTGTATACATATATCTATATGTATATTAATATATATATATATATTTATTGGACATATATATATGTATATAAAATCTGCAATACATATAAATTTTGTTTAGGGGGTGCTGTTTCCAGCTCTTGTCCGTGAAATTGGGGCGTTCGGATTAGCGTGAAAAGGACAGGCCAGTCTGACATAACAAATCTGGCAATGTGTTTTATTTGGACAGTAATGTCCTATCCGGTTATTATATTGTTTTTTTATTCACCCTCGGCTGTAGTATTAGCAGCTTCCTAGTTCTACGCTGATTTAATACGAAGAGAAACAAATGCACACTCGAAACGTATCATTATTATTATTATTATTATTACTACTACTGCTATTATTATTATTATTATTATTATTACGATCATTATTTTAAGGTACCCTTAAAATCTTATCACCCTATTTACTACGTCACACAGCTGCGAAAATATCTGTAGCTGATAACAAACGATATACTATATATATATATATAATGTGTTTCTTCGAATACAAACATACTTATATATAATATATTAGTATATATATGTAATGCGTATATTTAACTATTTAAGGAAAGTTATAATTAAAGTATTTCTTAGACCGTCTAATTTTATTGTGTTTTAACGTTCCCGACGAAAATAATACTGAAATTTGAAAAATATTTTCATACGTATACGTATATGTATAGCATTATTCTTAAATAAAATAACCTCGGAATAATTAGATTTTTTTGACTTGTAAACATGTTGAAGTTTTAAAGAAAAAATAATTTTAATCTTTTCATTCTCGATGTCCACTATATGGTACACGAAATTTTAAAGCTAATCGACTTTTTTTTATTTTCCGGTTGTAACGATATGTCTGGAATTTTGAAAATATTCATATAAATACATCGAAAATTATCTACAGTACGCCTAAGAAGAAGCGGTATTGTATAAACACATTCTGTATTATAATTTTGTGTCGAAATTTTATAGTGTACGAGTAAAAAAGGTGAATAGAAATTAACATTTCAGAGCCGCAACTTTAGAATATGATTATTCTCTTTAAATTAACATATTTTCAATAAAATTTCAAACGGTATATCGTCCAAATAATAATTTATAATAAACAATTCTAAGAAGTACTTTTTGTTATTATCATTTAAACGTACAGATAATGTTTCGACATGATAACGTATAACAGTCTAACTTCGACGCTTATAAAAACGGTATTTTGTTGAATAACAATGAAACTTTGACATATACATACTTACATATATATATATATGTGTATGTATATATTTGTATGGTATCGAGTGGGATGGAATTTCTTTGTATTTTGACTTTGTGTTTCTTATCTATTTACGATTAATTGTTGATCCGGTTTTTAAGTACGAACGTATTATTATTTCCACAAGAATACGTTAACTATAAATTAGGAATACCACTCGAAAAACGAATAAATGATCATTACTTCGATGATAAAAATATAAACGGCACAGTTTGTACTTCAAATATTCACTCGCGTGTGTATGTGTGCGTGTGTTTATGCTGATCTATATATTGTATATTATCTGTGATTTGCTTTACAAAGTAATATAATAAGAATTTATGATAATATTACTAATAATGACGGTACTAATGGTAGAGTAATATTAGTAGCGAATATAAATTTTTGAATTTTTAATAATATATTTTAATGGGACACGTTGCTTTGTCAACAACTACAATTTTTATATTTCAATTAAGTAATTTAATTTAACTCGATTTACTACTTTAAAAATTTTATATACTTCTACAACCCATCATATACAATTGTCTCCTCGGTCATTTCTCTATATACATATACGCACACACACACGAGTTTACTTCCTCATTTTTACTCCAAATCGTTGTATTTATGTTTGTTTTTAATATATATTTTTTAAAATTATTATTCTTAAAACTGTTCGCACGATCTTTACAATTTGTATTGATAAGTTTTGTCGCGAATCTAGTAATCAGCTATTATAACTAAATATTTACAAATCTATTTGTTCACGCCAAACCTGAGAATACAGTCCCGTGATGAACTGTAAATTACGCATTAAAAATTTAAGTTTTTTCTTTATCGTTTGGGTATAAGATATATATTGACGATGAACCTATCCCCCGTGTTGTTACGACTTACTCCTAATACCGATAAGAATGATATTGAAAGACTGGAATTGAGTAATTTTATAATAAGCTAATTAAGAATAAAAAATGATCGTGGATACGCGAGAGTAAATGTAAACAAGTAAAATTATATATATATATATAATGCATCCTTGATGGTACATATTTTTTATATGAAAGTATTTTAAATTACAATTAATTGGTACATAATTATGTTTAAAAAAAAACAGCGGTTTTTAATAACAAAAATAGAAATTTGACGATAAGTAAATGGTTAGCGGTACGGAATGATAAAATGAAGCAGTGCATGAGCAACTTTATAAATGAGCAAATATTATTTGTAAGTATAAACAATCAATATATTCTTTGAAAAGGTAGAAGTGCCACACTGCTAACAATAGCTGCAGTAGCCGTTAACGCGAAGGGTTAGGTCAGAACAGACAATCAAGATGGCGTCCGCTATTGCAGGTGATACAATTCACATTTATGTAATATAAAATATAAAACATATATATATATATATATATATATATATATATATATATATATATATATATATGTATATATATATATGTATCTATGTAATTTGTATATGTACCCGTAATAAAAAACGTAATGATATAAATAGGGGTGCAAATTATATATAAGTAAACTCTAGAAGAAAAAAATGGTGAAGGGTGTAGAGATATTGTTGAAGTAATAAGAATAAAAAACATACAGTAACTGTATGCTGTTAATAACAATAACGATGATGATAATAATAATAATAACAATAAGGGATGAGTTTGGAAAGCGTTATTAAACCGAGGCTCTACCCCTTCTTTTCTTTAGACCTGTTTAGAAGGGGGCCACGACATGTCGTCCAATAGGAAAACAGAATTAGAATAAACGGTAACAGAGCAACAGATAAGCGTACATTTAGCTGTCGTTCTCCTGCTCACTACTTTCGTGAGGACAACGCTTAAAGCTCTTTTCCTAAATTCGAACTGTTCCCTTAACCCCCATCGTGTTGTTGGTTACTCGGAGGAGGATGAAGTAAAATTAATTTCCTTAATATCCTACTAATTGAGACGATTTCGGTCTCAGGTAATTTAGTGCGTAATCTTTGTGGTTTCTACTTACTAAGTTACTACCGTTACATTTCAGCTACGATCCTACAACCGTAAAAAGTAAATTAAACCACCCCATTAGCAAGTCCTTTAGGAGACGTAATTCGATGTTTATTAACGCGATCAAAGATCGAATTTCATTCTGAGCGACGTAATTCGTTAAAGATGTTACATCGCTCATATATTTATACAATAACACTCGAGCTAATTCCTATCATCGGCGCGTATTTAATCTTGAAGCAAGTTGGTATCAACGATTATTTAAATTTGTACGTGTACCAACCACCACACCCCATTTATCATCGTCAGGTGCTTTTGGATCATTCCTGCGCTATAGTAAATTTTTATAAATTCTCGCGACTACGTAATCGAAAAGCTGGCTGTATACATTTTTCCGGTGTCCAATAATGATTTATGATTCTTGGTATCTACGAATTACATCTCTCCCATCGAAATAATTGCCCACAAATTGTTTCATTTTCTTTATCGAAGTCCCATCTTCCATTAACGAACCATACCTATTACAGTCTTACGGTTATCTCTAATTAAACATATTAACGTACGTCCTTCGCCAATTGACCCCTTTGCACGCTGAAAAGCGAGTTATACGCAAATAAAACCCCATAAGCCTTTATTATCCATACTCCTTTGAAATGTGGGATATTAAAGATTCCTTAGACGACTAAAATAACAAATTCCGAACTTCTACACGATTGAACAAAAAAAAAACGAATAAATTATTAATTCGGCGAAAATAAGATAGGATATTTTGGGTACATAATGCGGAATGACGAGTTGCTTCAAGGAATTCTTCATCTTTTGTCCAATTGACAATTCTCAGTCGTTGGTAGCAACTATGGCGACAATTTCTTGATATAATATTCGGTCTCTGGCCTTGTGAAACAATTCTACCTTCATCGACGGCCATTTTCGGATATTATCTAAGCAATCGTTCTCCTGTCTACTCTTTTTTTCCTATTACTTTTCCAATAATTATGGTCTGCGGCAGTTCATACTTTGGCCCTCTTAATATGTGTCCCAAGCACGCTGTTTTTCTTCGCTTGATCGTGTTCAACAATTCTTTGTCTTTTTTCAATATGTCCAATACTTCGTTATTCTTCTTCTTTGTTGTCCGGGATATGCGTATTCGAAAGCTTCTGTAGTTTTGATTATTTTAGCCTTCAGCGTCCATGTTTCGCAGCCATACAGCAACACTAACCATACGTAACATTTTAAAACTCTTGAGTCTTACTCCAAGAGATATACTATGCGATGTTAGTGTTTTCTTCATTTTCACAATTGCTACTCTTGCCTGTCCTACCCTACATTTAATTTCTTCATTTGAATCTCCGGCTTCTGTACTTGTTCACTACTTCTAATTCTCTATTACTTAGTATTATCTTTGGTTTACTTTGATCTACTGTCACCATTACTTTGGTTTTTTTAGTATTAATTGTAATACCATATTTATCACAGGTTCCTTCTAATAATTTCAATAATATTTCCAGATCTTTCGCATTTTCGGCTCATATTACCGTGTCATCAGCGTACCTTATATTATTAATTATTTCACCTCCAATTTTGACACTTTCAGATCTGTTTGGTAACGCTTCTCCAAATATGATATCCGCGTATACATTAAACAATGTCGGCGACAAAATGCAGCCCTGTCTCACACCGCGTTCAATTTTGATTTTATCGATCGTTTCGCCGTTATTTAGTATCACTGTTGCCATCTGTTGCAAATATGAGTTGTTTATTAATCTTCTATCAGCAGTCCCCAATCCAATTTCTTGTAATATGTTAATTAATTCGACATGTCGTTAATGCTTCTATCATCAAACAGTTTATATATCTCCGCTACAACATCATCTGGCCCTGGTGCTTTACGTATTTTTGCACATCAAGTGAACCATCTTCCGTTTTCCTCTCAGCTATTTATTGTGAGTTCCGATTTAAACTGCCGAATAGGAAATTACCACCCTGCACGACGTGCGATTATACAGGGTAAAATAAATGGTAATCCTGGCGTGGCCGGCCTAGAATAATGTGATTAGAAAATCTGAAAAGTGGTTCAACCTTGGATACAAGTGAAATATTTCGGAAAGTTGTGGATAAGTATTAAGTCAAGCAGATGATCGCGAACGTTCTTCGAGGACACTGCAGAAGGAGTAGAATATTCCCACGATATTACGCAATTCGCTATTAACGGTGGTTTTGTCAATTTGGACATAAAAATCGCCGAATTACGGGGATGGCGTTGTCAATAGAATTAAAATATAAATTACGTCTCAGATAACACAACGATATCAACAACGCTAACGTTTACTGAATATATTTTTGGAAATTAGAAACTGACATTTTTATTTAGTTCGTTACTTACTATTTTACTAATGTTTCTCGACGATAACATTTATTGTGTATACATTATGCATGTATGTAAAAAGTATTAATATCCGTTCACGAATGTTCGCTTTTAAGTATATGTTTTATACACATAAACATACGACTGTCTTCGACATTTCACCTATGCATACGCAACCTTACATATATGAACAGCCTGTTTAAATAATTACAGATAAAATTGCCTTGATAATAATTATGCAAATAAGCTGCTCTGAGAAAATATCTTTTAATATCGTGCGATACTTAGCGATATTAATCGTAAAAAATATTTAATCAGTCAGTTTAAAAAAGTATTTTAGAAAATTTGCCATACTCAGTGTAGGAAATTGTACACTTAAACACACATACAAAAAATACTTGTACATTTCCATCTTATATATATGTATATAAATACGAATTTATGAATCTATTAATGTATATGATAAACATGTAGTAACTTGCAAAAATTGGCGGTAGTGATTATTCATATATAATATATATGATAGATAGATAGATAGATAAAATAATTCAGAGATAAAAACCTGAAATTGTATTTAGTGAAATAATTTCGTTACATTCAAATGTACACACTACTCTACACATTCGCCCTATATTCTCTACACTTACACAGCATATATATCGAATGTTATAAATTTCATTACTTACGCCGCTTCAATATATATTATCCTCAATAATATTTAATTTATGTGAATAATATCCAATAGTCACGAAAATGGTAGTAATTTATTCTAATATTTTTTTATTTTAAAAACGTTTTATTACGTTTGGAAAGAATTGGTTTATTAATTATTACTTCCACAGATGTGCGTCGCTGCATGTTCCGTAAATTCAAGGAATAAGCAAAGTCAGATTTTCCGGTTTTTCCTCAAGAAAGTGGCGTGTGTCCTATTCAGCGTGTTCATTGTTGTTCAGTGTTCGCACAGGTCACACTCGTTTAACTCATTCTTATATCCTTTCAAAAACAGATCCTCCTACTTGCAATCACTATAGCTCATATCTTACTCCCTATAGATTTCCATTCCCACTTCGTTACACTTCTTAATGAAATACTTTTACCTAAGAATGAAAATACTCTTATAACTTCCCTCATTCGCACTAAATTATCTTCACATGTGTAATAACGGAATAGAACTTTTAGCCGTATACGGTAAAAAAAAAAAATCTTCCTGTTTTGTGTGGTCGCAATGAGTCTCTGGTGATCGTAGAACATTCTACTTAGTCCATTGTGATCGTTTAGGAATAAGAGTGTATAAGAAAGTTCGAGGAATTCTCACCGTTGTTTTCGTTTAAATGGTATTAAACAGCTAAAAAATAGAATGTTTCGTTTTTTGTTGTATTAAATCCGATGATGTAAAGAAGAAATTGTGAGAAATTTCGGAAGGATTGTTTGAAATAAAATCTGATATTGTACATGTGTAGGAAATAAACATTGTGTTTTTGATAGAGATCGGGGAAACGAATTTGTCAGTTTTAAAAATATAAATGTTTCGATTCCGAAATGGCATTGTAGTAACGGTTTGTCAAAGTAATATATAGTGATCTTTGTTGTTTACTACTTCATTGTCTGCGATTAACTCTCATAAACAGGATGTCATCCGGTTTGAAACAAGCGTTAGTTTTGAAGTGAGACTTTTATTGGCTCGTTGTATATCTCGAGTTAACCCGTAAAACGAGCAAGCCAAAGGTTTATACACATAGCCACATAGGCAGGCCTATTCTCACAGTCCAATTGGGTTCCACCACTCTTCCCTGCATCCTGTACTCATATATACTTACAGAAATTACGAAAGCAATGCGTTTCCATATATAGCTGTTTGTTATTTCATTCATATATATATATATATATATATATATATATATATAAGCATAAAAATTGTTTGCGTGCTCGTAATTCTTTCTATCGCGCATGCGCGCATGGCTAACTTTTAAGTCGTTGCCACGTAAACTTAGTATAGCGTACAGTGCGTTGCTTTTCTTTGGGAAATTTGTACAAAATCGCGAATTTATTAGATGAGTGTCTTTTTGGGAAAACTTAAGTTTTACTTCGATGATTCGTTAAGTTAGGGACTTTGAATTCCGAAAGTTTAATATAGCGCTTAGGAAGTTTGCTCTTATTAATATTTCGTGATTTCCAGAGTTTGTAGACAAGTTATTGGAAAATGGTTTGTTTATACTGGTCGGCTTCCGCATAATAATATAATAGAAAGTCTAAAAGGTGTTTACCACATTGGCTAGTAGATTATTTTATAAATAACTGAGTTTTTTTCACTTTGCCGATGTTTGTAGGTCATAATCTAGATCGATATTTTTTACATTTTACATTTTTATAAATTGGTTTTTTATACATTTATTTTTACGTTCCGCTAGTGATAACGGCTCAATAATAACGGCGTGAAACAATACTTTTCAAAGTAAATTAACATCGTCCGAAAATTAACAATTACGTTATAAATCGTTAATAAATACGTTAAATAAAAATCGACATTAAGAATAATTTTTAAAAATCAGCGACAATCCGATATTTCTTTAATTTTAATTCGTATATATATTTATTTTCTAGCCCATTTTTTTAATCGTCTGAGAAATCGGTTTTCTAAGCGTATGTGGATAGCAATAGCCGGCTTATTTTTTCATTTAACAATTATTGTCGATATTTAGTTCACGAAAAAAAAATTTAGTCTACTAACCTCACTTACTATTGAAATCTGTCGTTTACTTTATGAATGTTTTCCAACATTACTCCCAGCTTATGCGTGCGTGTCTCGTAATAATACCATCCTTTGCTTCATATTCTTGTCACGAGATATATATATATATATATATATATATATATATATATATATATAATATATTTATGCAAAATAATATTCGCTACGTATAAGGGAAACTACTGGACAACAGAAGGAAGTAAACTTGTAAATACGATGTGTCACCAATTTTGAATATAATATACGAGAACCGTATAACGATAAATTAATATTAAATTTCGAAATACTTATTCCATTAAAAAGAACCACTACGTACGTACACACATTCACAGACAGACAGACACACACACATTATGTACCGGTAGACATACTTTAAATTATCTTGGAACTGAATCTCTTCTATATGAAACGTGAAAAACTGACCGTTGCTTTGGTTCGTTAATACGTTACACGGAAGACGAACTGCCATAATATAAATAAAAGTTGAAGATTTCATATGAAATTAAAATAAAAAAAAATTAACCATTTTAAATTTTATATATATATATAACGTAGTCCACTAACCAACCGTATTTACGTAATCAAAGATAATCGAGTTATATAGTTTGTATTTTTAGCTAAATATACCGGATTTATTATTAAATATATTATATATATATATATATATATATATATATATATATATATATATATATATATATATATATTAATAATAATAATAAAATGGCCCAAAAAAATTAAATAACCGGATAATCAAACATAATCTTCAATGAATTATATATTCCCCTCTAATAATAAGCGATGTTTGGAACCTGTTTAATATATGCGTGACAATGAGTGGCGTCTATTATGTATATAGTATATGTATCTCAGCAACATACGTACACACACATATGAGCGCACACATATATATGTATATATATATATATAATGAGAAATATGTCATGACATATATATATATATATATATATATATATATATACACATTTAAATTATTAGTGAAAAATGTTTAATAGTAATTATTTTTTCGAGTTTTTAACGATAAAGTACTTTTTCAGCGTAGATCGTGTAGATATTATAATATTAAATTGTTGTCACTGCTTTAAGATTATTGTTATTATGATTTATTTATTTTAAATCTATTTTTCGATATAGCTTAAACTTTTAAGTAATTTTCTACTTTGTTTCCAACGGTGAAAACGAATTTTGCTTCATGGTCGCGTCAAATGGCGAAATTACGAATTCGATTTTTTCAACCTGTGTTATTTTTTAGAAATTTTTATTAAAATTATTTCAATTTTAAAAACTACAATTCCGCAATAGTATATCGAAATTAGTAACGAAAACTATATGTTCTTACATATACGTAACATAGTACATTACACAGTAGAGAATTAGAAGAAAATACTTATTAGGATATATATATATATATATAGTATATACGTATAAATAAATAATGATGAAAAAAATCTATAATTAACAACATAATTTTCTCACGTATTTAAAAAGATTTATACATTAACGCATAAACTTTAGTATCGGTGACATTTTCAAAAAACTCATAAAGAATTCGTTACATGTAGCAACATTATATAACGCGGAGTTAATACGCGAGCCATATTTCTAAATTGAATATTTCTAATAAAATATAATTAATTTTTCATCAGTATTCTCTCCATCGCACGCATAAAAAAAATAAATAAAAAATACCTACGTTCGTATTAAGTGGCATTCTATATAATCCGTTTAAAAAAATTATCTAATAAAAAGCAATATGAAAATATTCGATTAATTTTCTTTAATTATTCCGAAATGTATGAAATTAAAATAATGTTCCGACCGAATGGCTGAATTATAAAATTAATCTCGATTTATTAGTTATTAGAAATTATCCGCAAACAACAAAAAAAACCTAGTTGAAATCGATTAATTTTAATATATAAAAGTAGGACAAATCTCTTCTCGATTATTAAGCGATTTTTAAATAAAAAAATGAAATGATATACAATTTATGAAAAATATGAAAGGAAAAATAAAATCTAAGAAAATAATAGATTTACCATATTCCAAAAAATAGCGAAATGAAAAAACCCAAAAAATAATCTGATTGAAAATACAGTATTTTACAACATTTTATTTTTTATGTTTATTATTATTATCAAATTTAATTCTTTTTATTTTTATAAATCGCGAATGTATCATAATTAATTTTTCTACGTCCACTCGATAATGGCTTAATAGTCGAAAAGCCTTTTTTTTTTAATATATAAAAATTTATCCATTTTAACTAGTTTTTCTCGTTTATTTATTTTTAAATCACTACATTCCGGAAATTGTTGAAATTATAAATTATCCGGGCTCTAAATTCGTTTTACAAGATTGGAAACGAATTTTAAATCCCTACAACTACTCCTCTAAGCTTGACGGGGGAAGTATAACACGAATACGGAATCTCATAAATCGCGCCAGTTTAATAAAAACAAAAAAGATGCCGAATAATATTTTTCTTAATTAACCGAAAAATGTTGTCGAGCGCTATTCCTTTAATAATAATAACGATAGTTCTTTTATATGGCTAAACCCTTATAGGATAGGTGAAAAAAAAAGTAACGAGATAGAGGATAGTTAAAAAAGAAAAGAAAATATGATTAAGAGGTGACAGTCGATTAAAATTCCTTTAAAAGTTACTTTGAAAAATTAGCAGCGAAGCAGGTAAAAAATTTTTGTCATTCTCAATACCAACTGCGCCGAATTCTGAATTCACGCTTATCCCCGGGTCTTCTAATATTTAGAAACCGAACCGCCGGAAGATCTAATGCCAGTCGGAATATGTTAGTCTAGTGGCGGATGAGTTAATAACCGGTTTAAAATGATTTCCAATGTTCCTAATCGTACAAATCATATATCCCCTTGTAATAACGACGATAAACCGTAGTAATCACAATAACAATAATAATAATTACAATAATCGAATCGAATCATTTTTATATTGTATATCCTCATCAACGATAACAATAGTCATCGCATTAAGGAAATAATCGTAATAATCGAATCTCATTTTTTTATTGTATATAAATTAAGAAATAGACGTACATTATATACTCGAGTACACGCGTTCCGGCTAGATTATAACCCTCCTACTAAAATTCGTCACTTCTATTCACCTTGCGTCTATGTAATAACGAGCTAAATATTAATTTATTTAATAATAATTCCGTTTAATATATTACTTTTTATTTCGTTACTTTTCGGTATTTTATGCGCTAACACACGCATTTCATGTAAATTTCTATAGTGTCGTTATGCGCGTATGAATTCGAAGTTTAGCTTTTTTCTATAAATTTTTTTTCGATGAAAAATACGAACGCGGTATAATTATAGACGTAGTGTGGATATATCAACCGTGAAAGTTTGAAGATGCATTTAACGCGTTTTTCTATCGAGAGCTCGTTTACGATTGATATTTCTGACGTGTTTATGAAATAAAACCGATTGCCTTTCTGAAAATAAAATTGAATTCTTTAATTGATCGCGAAGAAATTTAACAACTGCACACTTTATTCGATAATTATAAAATCGTCGCCATTTTCAGCTGGAATCGTTCAGACTTGTTACACATATCAAAAGTACTGGCGGCACATTAATGAACTATCGCGATATTTTTATAAAATAAAATTGCTCGATATAACAGTCGAGCACATTTATCTGCTCGAAGCTTTCAAGAAACATTAAGTCCGGACAAAGTCGATTCCGATAAACTCTGACTTATTCGATCACAGTTCTAGTACTTCTGAACTGCGGGTCCTGTAGCCGTGTGCACGGCTAAATCGAGTCGATCGAGAGGTATTTATTAAATAATTTTTTAAATCTACTAGTCTGTACTATTAAAGTTAATTTCCCGATTTAAAATCATCGAGTTTTTTTCTTTCGTTTATAATTAGCGATATTCATATTGGCCGAAATGAGATTTCTATGAAAATTTCTCGATAAAGTTTTTTCCTTTTTTTTTTAATATCCGAATAATGGGACGTTTTTAATTCTACCAAACACACGACGTTGCTAGATAAAGGCCGCGTATCATCGATTAATGATATCGTTCGAAACAACTCAATAACCGAGGACCGGTCTATTATAGATTATTCGGCCAGACAATAGACGTGTACTTTCTGAAAAGATACCTATAACCGTTATTCTCATGTACACGTTTTCGTCTTGCTCGCGAATGTACGTCCCCGATAAGGCTATTGTATTCGGGAAGAATTAAAAACGCTTTATTACTTTCACAGGTAATTATCGCCCCCAGACGAACTTTATTCTCCTGTAGTCATTATTATTATTACTAGGGGTTTTTTTTTCCTTATCCCCATCTAGTTCGATTTATTACTTATTATTTCATTTCCGTTACTATACGTTATCTTTACTCGGGCAGGATTTTACTTCTAATAATCGACGCCACCTCGTAGACGCCGTTTTGTTCTATTTATATTTAAATAATAATAATTACTAGTAAAACTTTATCAGAGCTCGGCCAAAAATTTTAAATACGATTTTTTTAAATTATATATTCGACATTTACAATTTGAATTTTTTCCACGCCCAAAATTCCTCGTACGAATTTCTTCTCGTCTCCTACGTATTTAAAATGTAAATATTCGTCCATCGCGTTCTCTATTTAATTATAATCCTTGTAATGTTTTTATTCGTGAAAATGCGAAATACGATAACCCGCGGTAATCGCTCGTAAGTTTTATAAGAACGGTTTTCGAATCGAAATTTTGATCGGAATTATATTAATAAGAAAAAATTTTGAAAATAAACATTCGAAATGCATCTGAACTTACAATTATATTACACACTTTCTAAATATTCCGATAAATTAAGCGCGTAATTTTCACGAATAAGTTTTTTTTTTTTTGTTTTAAAGCTTAAAGATGCGTGCAATCTGTTCGGTTGAATAATAGGCAGCACTGATCTGTTTAAAAGCTATAACGGGACACTTCCCAACGGTTGTTATCCCTTAATTTATCGTAGTATTATTATACAATATAATATAATATATGATATATAATATATAAACTAGTTGATCGCTACGGTCGATTTCAAAATTCGATCTGACTGCGTCTCTTCAGTCGTTGGAATTGCACGCCGTTACGTAGAACATTGACTGCTAGCGGATTGATGTGGGTTTGAAGTCGATGCAAGTATCTTCCAGCGCAGCTTTTGACTACCTCTTGATCCTTGTGTATGTCGTCATTGCGGACATACCATGGCGCTGACACGATATTCCGCAATACTTGAGATCGAAATTTTTGTACTATGTCTAAGTTATGCTCGTTGTACCCCAAAACTGGATACCATATGACCAGATTGGCTTCAAGACTGTTTTATAAAATAATACTTTATTTTCATGGGACAGTGTTGAATATTTGCCCATCAGCCAGTAAATATTTCGGTATGTAATGCTGAGCTGTTTACGTTTAGCAATAACATGATTTTTCCAGGTAAGCCGTTTATCAAGATGTAATCCAAGATATTTTACGTTACACGATTCGGAAATTGTTTGCCCATTTAACTTAATCGGTAGATTTTTGCTTTTATTTAAAGTAAATAAAACTTGCTTGCATTTTGATTCGTTAATATTGAATTTCCACAGTCTAAACCACTTTTCTACGTGTAGTAGATGATTTTGAAGTTGTTCGGCCGCTAAATTATTATCACGATGAATCGAGAGAATAGCGGTGTCATCGGCAAACATAGCTGTGTCTGTGTATTTTCGTTAACTGGAAAGTCGTATGTATAGAGCTGGTACAGTGTTGGTCCGAGTACACTGCCTTGAGGTACTCCCGATTGTATTGAATGAATTCGTGAGTAAGTCCCGTTAACATTAATATGGAAATATCTTTCTGTTAGGTATGACTTCATTAGTTGGTAGTACTCGAAGTGCAATAGTTTTTTCGTACGACCACGGAGACAAAAATGTAAAATTCTTGCACACATTTAAATTACAACTCTATACCTACTCGGTGAGGGCTGTCAGCGGATTGGAATAAATTTTCAACATTTATATGCAACACTTTTTTCTTGCGGATATAGAAAACATTTTTTATGTTACATCTACGCGGTTTCATCGGAGATATACATTGTCGTTAGAAAGTAGGTCATTTGAATTTCTAGAAAGCTCGCTCAAACATAATTTTCCATTTGTTCGATTCTCGTTATATCCCGTAGGACGTCGTAATCGTGATAATCCAATTAAGTCGTGAATGGTTTTTTCCCACTGGCGTCTGTCCTTTGCCGATCTCCTGCATGCTGTTAATGTTGTTATTTTGGGGCACGTTAAATCCAATATATTTGATCTGACCATCTTCGATGTTTTACCAGGTAGTGTCTGGCTTCCAATATTAGCTTTTTTAATTCTAGTAATATGACCAAAATTAAAATTCGTATCCGTATTACAAATAAATTACATTTTTCGCCTCTTCGAGACTATCTTATTCGTGATCCTTTCTGTCCGAGATATTCTTAAAAGTCTCCGCCAACAGCATATCTCGAAGTCTCGTATTTTATTTTATATATATATATATATATATATATATATATATATATATATATATATATATATATAAAGTCCTTTCAATTTTCGAAGTTCAGAGATGTCGTCCCATAAGCAATCTTAATCATTGATATTAGTCAAAGAGGACGGTTAGTCGGAAAATCATTCGCGTTATTTCATTTAATTATCAATCGGTGGTATTATTTTAATTTTATTCTTAATTTTGATGTGTAAACGTTGCCAGTCGAACGACTAATTGCAAGAATGATACGGAATAAAGTTGTAGTTTGTTGAAAAAACTTATCAAACGCATATTGAAATTCAACCATTTTAAGGATTACGTAGAATGAGTCACATCAAATTTTTTGCATAAGCGTACAATGACAAACGAAAATAAATCCACGACTGTTAAGTGTGTGTGCGGCATAGGTTGGACGGTAAAACATAATAGACGAGAGTTGGGACGATATTAGAAAACTGTTTCGATGATAATAATGAGGTTTAAAATGCTCGAATAGTCATCGCCGACAAAAGTTTCCAGGTGTCGAGTGGTGCAGTATTTAGCGAGTGACGGTAAAATGTAAAACACGTCAAAACTATCGTGTGCGTGCGTTGGTTTATACTTGAATAAAATCGCACTCTTTTCGTGATTTTCATATTGTAACGGCGAATCATCCGTACATATATTACACGGGTATTAACGCAGGCATGAAGCCCCGCCAATGCCGACATGCTAATAATAATAATGAAACATCTCCTAACAAATGGGATGAACTCGACTCGAGAGCAAGTACTAAAGGACAACAAACACATTCGACAACTAATACTACTTACTACTCTTTCTGCTGCTGCTGTTGTTACTGAAGAATGAGTGACAAAGGGTCCAGCTAGTAGCGACTGTTGAAGAAGGTGTCGCTTAAGCAGGGATAATCCTTCTTCCGATGATGCGTATAGTACACCAGTAGCGATTCAACTGCTATTGAATCTTTTCTATTATCTGCCGTCTAATAATTCGGCGAACGTACCGATACGACGCTTCATTAAAGGCGGAGTTTTGTACGTTTACACCGCAACGGTGCTACTAAGCGGCCGTTATTTACGATTATAATTCGGATCGGCGAATCTAGGTCTAACAGGCGCGACCGTCTTCGTGTTCGTATCGGTTCCTTTTTTTATCGACCGGATAGCAAATATTGACGGGCGTTTATGAAATAAAAATCATAAATTCGGAAATGATAATCGAGCCAGAGCCATAAATTTTGCTTTAGAATATTTTTCAATTTTTAGTCTACTTTTTATTGGGCTATCGCGGGGTACATGAAACAATTCAGATTATTACTTTTTTTTTGTTGCATAAAAGCTCTGCCCGGTATGGATAATAAGTAGCGCTGTTATTATCGAATAGTAACAGAACGCTGTCCAACGACAGCCACTCTTTATTTGATAAACATTATTCGCTACGCTTCACTTGCATCGGGTGTTGAAATTGAATAATATCGACTGTCAGTGGATTTTCACGATGTTGTAATCGCTGGATATATTTCTCATTGTGGATTTTCGACAGTTTCCTTTACAGTTGGCATGTGAAGGTCCTTATGAAGATGGTCATTCCGAATATACCACGGGTCATCCACAATAATACTGCGCAGGGCCTTTGCCTGAAAACGCTGGAGTATTTTTATTCGCTAATCGCTGGCTGTTCCCCAGATTTCTATTCCGTATGTCCGTATTGGTTTTACAATGACTTTACATAGTAGAACTTTATTTTCTACAGGCAGTGATGAGTAATCAACCAGTTCGTACTTTGCAGTTTCACAGCCAGTTCTTTCCGTTTTGCCAGCGTATGATCTTTCCACGTCTAACGTTGATCCAAATGTACTCGTAAATATGCTGGTATCGTTCTTCCATTTAACCGGATCGTCACATTTGCAAATTCTTTATTTAATGTAAAACGGAGGCGATTATACTTAGACTCATTAACTGTAATTTGTCATAGTTTAAACCACTTCTCCAGCTGTAGAAAATGATTCCGGGTAGATGTGTGGTGGCAATTGCTAGATTATAATCAGTGGATAATATCGCGGTATCGTTCGCAAACTGTAGAAGTGTATCTGTTTTCCGGGAAATCATATATATATATATATATATATATATATAACAACGGACAGTACTCTGAGGCACATCCGAGCGTATAGCATATATTTGTGATCGAGCACCGTTTATGTTGACTTGAAAGTATCTATCCGTTATGTATGATTGTAATAGTGTATAGTACTGGTGTAGCAAGTTAAGTTTTAGCTCGTATAATAGACCAAACAGTTTAGATGAACTCGTATGATAATAGAAAATAGTTGATAGGTTTATTAAATATCTCATAGAAAAACAGTCAGATAAGACTGAATGCGCATAGAGATACGTATATTGTGATGGCTTAACCGCGCGAAGTGTATCGACTATTTTGAACAAAAAAAAAAAAAATTAAAATAAATACTCGGAAGATGGTATTTAAAAAAAAACTATATTTCAGTAATTTGCACAATTATATATCGAATACCTAACACACACTTACCAATAAGACAAAAATTAACGTAAACACACGCCATACTTCGATGCACGAAATTATTATTTATTGCGCGTCAAGCTTTCTTTACATTTCGCGGGATGTAACATTATTTTCAAATATAAATATCCGCATTTAAGATACAATTACCTTATAATTTATCGTATTTCTAAATCGTATAACACGAATACCTCTGATTCGACTACCACTCGAAGCAGAAGAAACCGTTAAATATTATATGCCAAAAAGTAAATACATACGATAATATGTATTTTTTTTTATTCGTATCGCTTCAAAAATGAAGACGGAGTTGAATGACTACCGTCTAAGTCAACTATTTCAAATATGAGAGTTGAACCGTAAGTGAACGATTTATAATCCCAAAGAAGAAAATAAGTTCTTATTAACCCGTCGAAGGTAAACCAACCACGAAACTAACTCGATTACACGAAGGTGGAGAAGGCCACTGGCGTGTGTTGCTATATTAACCCATAATTTGAACTAGTTGTAGAATGTAGTGACTTTTTAAAAATAACAGAAGCGATTAAAAAATAAATAGTCAAAATCGCTCATTTTTTTTGTTTTTATCACATAAAAAGACGACAAATCGTATTTTTTTTAGTTAATTCAGCCGTTATCTGGCGGACAATAAAATATATATATATATATATATATATACAAAAACAAATTATATAAATATAAAGAGGATAAAATGAAAAACTAATACTTAATCAATGTGCTCAACATTACAAATAATATGGAAAAATCGAATTTTTTAAAATAATCCGATAGCTACCGCGGTAAACAACGCAATCGATAACTAAAATGTCCAACTCGAAAAATGTCTTAATAGCTAAAAATGGCGTTTCGATCAAATTCAAGTAATCCTTTTGCTAACATTCTGTTTATTTATTAACCGAAGAAAATGTCTTATTCTAGACGACGTTGATTTGGCTGCTTCGGCGGTAGTTAAATTATTTCTTATTAATATCAGTAGGTTAGGTTTAAAATGAATTACAACGCGAGTGCAAAATATATTTTCCATTTTCGACAATTAATTTTAAATATCGTTAATAACACGTGGCGCAAATTATCATTTTTACAGGAGAAAAAAAAACAAAACGAAAAAAATCGATCAAATGAATAGAAAAGTCAAACTTACCACGGGGGGGTGAGGTGTTAATCCTGTTGAACTAGTTTCGGAGTAAAACGTAAAATGTGATTTTCGATTTTTCTCGGTTTTATTTTGGGACAATTTGATCGATTATACTTCCGTATTATTTTCAATATTAAATAGGCTGTGTACGTTTCGGGCCAGAACACGACTTTATTATTATCATCATTGTTATTCATTGAAAGTAAGGCCTTATCGTTGTTGCAGCCATATTGTTTTGTACAATATATATACACGCGTATAAATGTATATATATATATATATAGGAATATATTATACATATTGATATGTAATTATCGATTTTTCTATGAATATATTTATAATACATTCATAATTAACTATTTTGTATTCGATCGAGCAAATTTTAATAAACATTTTCAGCGTTTACGTTATATCCGAGGAAAATCGAATAATATAACGAACGTATAACAGAAATAAACATAAGTTCATAATCCCGAAATTATGGCGTAATGACTGGAAATTTTATTCGAAAATAATAAATATGAAAATATTTTCATTTTTTTAAAAATCAAAAATTACTAACACATCGTATGTACATCGAATATAATAAAATCATATGTCGTCATCATCGTGATTTATAGGAGATTGCTTCCGAAACTTCGTCTGTGCGGGTATCTAACGTTCCTAACGAGTTTGTTGAAGTGTTTACGGAGTAAGTAATATTACGCATACGTAAATAAATATATACTAATATTTATTTATTTATATACGAATTTGCGTAATATTTTATAACCCGAAAAATAGCTGAAAAACTTTTACTATCACAATAATCCATTTATCATTTCTTTAATAAAAACTCACTGCATTGCACGTGTGTTGTGCATATGCTTATATTTAATAAAATCGAACACTTTGAATAAAACCTATACGTACTCACAAATATATATATATATATATATATATATATATATATATATATATATATATACATATACTAGAAGTTGCCCAAGGCTTCGCCTATGTAATTATTTTTTTTTAATAAAATCTCGCTGCCTCTTTCTTTTAACAATATATATGTTCGTCCGTTATTTCGGCCACGCTCTTAACGCAACAAAACGTGGTTTGTATTGCGTGTGTTGTAGTGAAGGTGCATTCGAAACGGAAAATGTGTTAAATTTTAAACGATTTTGCATCGCTGTTTAGTACTTTTTAAAATTTTAAATTATTGCAATTTCTGTCCTATTTTCGATATCAATGTGAAACAAAAGCTTCGAACGAATCCGATAATATAGGCTATAAGCTGTATGAATTTCAATAAGTTTTTAAGTTAAATCGAAACAAACAGACGGACAGAGAAAAATGTTAAAAATAGAATACGCGTTATAATAGCCCAATGCAGTGATTATAATGAAAATATTTCCAAATCACAGACCCTACAGATTTTCGTCACTCGTGTTTTATTCGCCGACTAAATCCGTCATAACGATCACCAAATCATGCGCATTTCTTCGAGGTGGCGGTAAAAAAACTCAATTTTTTCTGAATCACTTTCCGAAGTTGATGCATATACTTGTATAATTACTATTATGCGTTTGATATCTACTCTGACGAATAAAACTCTATCCGACTTTGGACTGATCTTATTACTTATTTCGAAGTATTTTCATAATACATTTACCGCGTATTCATAAATGACGGTAGAAATTGTTTAGACCTCCGGATAAATCGGTTCACAATTGAGTAGGAGATTTTTATCTGGGTTTTTTCTGTACGGCTGTATTATTGCTTTAAGTGTAGTATATACGTTACCCGGTGGAAAGCGCCTCTTATTTTTATATTCTCATATTTATATACGATAAATGGTAAGGTACGCACATATCGTTCCTCTCTTAAATAAGTAGCATCCTACCTCGCATATCTATATATTAAATATACATATACATATGTATATATACTATTATATATATATATATATAATGTATAATACATAGATATATACATAAACAAATCGCACTATACACGGGATCTACTAACTATACGAAACGTCCTAGTAAATACTTTTCTCATCCATCCTATTCTGCTGTTATAATTCTTAGCTTATCTACATCTTCGTATCTAATTTCTTGTTTTTATCTTTTCTTCTTTTAGTTTTATTAAATACCGTACAGCCGACTATCGTCTCATCTCTTTCCTTTTTTCGTAGCGTAATTTCCTCATCTTCGTCTAGACAACTTTCTACTGTCCGCGTAAACGGTATGTAAAGCGCGAATAGTTTAAAATATAATTTACTACTGCCACAGAAAAAAAAATAGAATAATGTGAAATAAAAAATATGTTAATTCGTTCGCTGAATATTTATTTCGACATAAAAATAATAATAACAGTATCAGCAAAAATAATTTTATTATTAATAATCAATAACAATCAAATTCGATTTATTTCAATTTTAATACATTACACCGCGGTGTACATTTCGAAAAGTGGCGACGAAAAGAACAGATATAAAATAAAAATCATCGCATACATTAAAAAAATAAATTAATAAATTAATAAATTAATAAATTAAAAAATGAATCGAAAACATTTCTTCTTTAATTACGTACGTATACGTGAAAAAAAAATAAAAATAAAATCGCCTACGCCCATAGTTCTGGTTATTATAAATTGAATTTATAACGATCCAAAAATATTCACCCGTACTTATACTTAATTATTAGAAACCCGTTGCCTTTATATATGCACAAATCTTTACATGAACCACGTAGACGCACAATTGATCGGAACACCCGCAGAGAACTAAATTTATATAGGAATTGAAGAATATAAAGTTTCATTTTAATTTTTCTGGCAGCTGATAATTAATTACAACTGTCATCGTTTAATATGTTCCGATTTTTGCGACAGATATTTAGTTAGTTAATAGTTTCTATCGTAATTAATCGGGTCAGTTTTTAGTTATCTATGCAACGCACATTCAGCATAAACTGTCCACGACCTCATTAGATTGAGGAAGTACTATGGACTTGATTACATTTCCTGATCGATTCTTTCCATTATTCGTTAATACGCTAAACTTATTATTAATTTGAAGAACAAATTAACTTGTATAAAATTTTGGTATAATAATCAAATCAAACTGAGTACGTGCCCAACCACCACCAATATGCGAATTGTGCTGTACTTCATTAACAGTGTCTACCATATCGTGGTTATCTGCCCGAAATTTGCTCAATATCGGTGCAATCAGCTGAAGAAAAATGTACCGGATGTAAACAACCTCCTCCTTCTCACCAACTTCATAATAAATTCGAAACTGTGTAATAATATATAATTAATTCATATTTCGAGTAATAGCCTTATAGGTAATAACTACCCGTAAAAATAAAAATAAAAAATCAGTATTTCAGCAAATATTTACAATATTTAGGTATTTCTATTTTTAACCTACTTTTGTAGAGACGCCATCGCATCGATTGTTGCTTCCGGTTTGTAAAACGTGAAAAAATGAAAAATGTATAAATTACACGCTTTTTAACAACGTGACGAACATGCGCCCTAGTCGAGTTACTCGCTTCTCAGTTTATTATTAATGATAAATTACAAAATACGTTTGTTATCTATTTCACCCCGAATTTCTTTTTTTATTATCTATAAAGAAAAATACGTGAAAATAATAAAAATGTTTAACAATTTGTAGATTAATAAAAAAACATCAGCGAATTAGTAGTCTATTTCATCGGATGTACGCACACACGCAAAAGTACCCATCCGCATTCGTAATACATATATACACTTGAGTGTGTGTCAAAATATAGCGGGTTTTTACTAACTTAATACAGACAATTTTCGATATGTTACTTAAATAAATGAGCAAAAAATTAATTATTTGAAACATTTTGATTAAAAATATGAAATCTCGTTTTTTCCACTGATGGTACAGGATACGCATAAATATTCCCGTATGTGACATCGTAATTTAATTAGTTTCGTTCAGAATATTTTAAATTGTTAATTTATTATTATTATAGGTGAACACGACGTATTATTTATTATTATCGGAATAAAAATTATTTCACAAAATAATTTTAAAATCCAACGATATAAGTTGCTTATACATACATACATATATATATATATATAATGTCATCTCAATATGTATCGGTTAGCAGGTTTAAATTTGAATACATATATTTAAACGCATTCAATACTTGTATATATATATATATATATATATATATATATATATATATATGTTCTGTAGATATTGAAAATATCTTAATAATATTGCGGAATCTGTATGTTGCATATGTGTCTTTATTTAAATAGTAATATCCGTATAAATGTTCTGGTGTTGGTGTACGAAAATCGTAAATATGTTATTTCATTACTGATTTTTCTAACATTAGAATTCATGCATACAAATTTATTACCGATTTATTGGTAAAAACCAGCCGACTGGATAGAAGAAGAAAGCATCTGCAGTATATATATATATATATATATATATATTAGGACATTATTATACAGGATTATGACAGCAATGTAAATCAAATCTCTGGAATACTTTGACCATCCATGTATTGGAATATTCCCCTCCCGATTCTATTATACTCGTACATACAAACACATACGCAACCATTTACATAGAACTATATCTAGAATAAACTGCTTGTCTATATTTTAAATTTAAACAAAAAAAATTATTTTTAAGTTAAATTTCGGATAATTTTATTTTATCGAGTAATTAATTCTGTATCCATGTTTAAAGCGTCCAAATTTAGCACGTTTCGGTTAAAGTATCCTTATGCGGTACGTGAACTTTAAATTTAAATTCCGATTTATTTCAATATTACGCACTTATAGATTTGGAAAATGTGCATAATAAATAATAGCCTGATACCTGCACGAGCGTTAATATATTAAAAACAAACTAACTAAAATTTATAACATAAATAAATACTTCCATCAAAATAAATATAACATCGATCTAATCTGATATATACCGTCTTCAATTATTATTACATGCACTGTAAACAGACAAAACTTAAAAAAATAAAAATAAAATCAATCATAATGAATATTTGATTAATACGAAATATCTCAATTCGAAAAATATTTAATAGAAATACGTTAGAAAATTTAAAAATCTAGGTAAAATATTAATTCCTTCTCACTTTTCGAACTATATCGTTAAACATCCTATATATATATATATATATATATATATATATATATATATATATATATATATATATATATATATATATTAATGTCAAAACTCTTTACTAAATACTTATGTAGTAAAAAATGTTAAAATTTTATTTTTTAAAAAGAAACTACAGAAAAACCTTTGTAATCCGCTACCGGGAGCAGTAGTGTTCACGCTCTCAATGTTATAATAACGTGTAGAAATTACGAAAAACATTGTTCAGTATTTGAATGTGCAGTAGTACTACGAACTGTTTTTAATGGACTCGGAACTTTGTGGGAATTACACCTTATTACGACCGATTCAAAAAGTATAGGCTATAGACAATAAATGAAATGTGTCGAATACGTTAGTGTTGGAATAATTACGTTAAAATTAAATAATTTAATATTTGTTTCCTTCTTGCGGATGCCAGGTCCATAAATGTATTCCAAATAATCACTTTGATGATTCATTAGCTTAAGGTGGTCCGTCAGCCAATAGCGTATTATTCTCTTTGGTTTTTATCAAGACGATATCATTCACTCTATACAGCTATAAGAGTCATAGGTATGCGATGTGCACTTAATCCATCACCTCTCGCCAATTGCTAATCGTCTTTCCCTAACTGCTTTAAGATTAGTTAATCGCGAAGCAATTTTACTCGTCAGTATACCCGATCGTTTTTTTTTTGCTATATGCATCTCAGTCCCTTCTGTCCGCTCCATTCTGAACATCTGCAATCAGGATCGTGTTTTTTTTTCAAATGACGCCGTTACGTTCTCTGAGCTTTACATTATCTTATGTACGTGTCTCGTATATTATACCCCCGGATTATCGTCTCTTTACTATGTGGAAAGCATCTACAATCATTCCATCATATAGCGACCATTTCTAGAAATTGATCGCAAATAATTACTAATACCGCTTGAAAAGTTTCGACAAAGTCCGATCGAACGAACTACTACGTACGGATGTATGAAAATAATTTTAACTCCATCTCGACAGCATCAGAAACGGCTTTTATTACCATCCAAATCCGAAGCCATGGACACTTTTTTCTATAATTAATTGTACGATTCGAATAATAGTAAATCCTCGTCCAGAGAACATTTTTCCTATATGGTAGAAAAAAATTCGTATACAAAAGTATCAATTTTATACAGGAGTTTATTATAAAATAAGGGTGTGTTCTTAGGTGAACTGTAAATAATTTTCAACGTATTTATAAAAATATATTTAAAAAACCAGACATTTCACGTTGTCCAGAAAATATAACATTTTTTGTTAGCATTAAAATTTTGCGTATCACATAGTGGGCATTGTGACTGAAAGGATTATATAATTTAAACAGTATATATATATATATATATATGTATATACATACATATATAATGGTATATCACGATACGCATATATCAGTCCACTGCTGGACGAATATTGACCACTCCAATTGTTTTACGTTCCTATTCTGCGCTTCCCAGTTCACCTCAGCCGTCTTTACATATTCCATCACTGTTGGTTGTTTCTCCGTCTTTCTTTCATTCCGATTAATTTCAGTTGTAGAATTTTCTTCGACCACCTGTTTCCATATCTTCGGGCAACATGATCGATCGCACTTCCATTCGCGTTTGACCAAAAAATTCCAATAACACCCGTTAATTTCATTTATTTTCTGATGCAAGCCAGATGTCGTCTATCTCTCCAGTTTGATACTGGACATTAATCTTTCTTCTCGTGATTATTGTACTTTTCTGATTTTCTTTAAATTCCTCCTTATAATATTACATATATATATATATATATATATATATATATATATATATATATATATATATATATGATATATATAGAAAATTTTAAGAGAATGACTGACATTAAAATTTTATTAAATAATATATTTATACGTTTGATAGATAAAATAAATCCTATATGTACACTCGCGCACGTTTTATACTCGTGTTATAAGAAAACTTAAACGTTGGTCATAAAATATCCGTTTATACTGACGGACAATAATCGGAGGCAAATCTATACGTTAAACACTATTGTTTTTCCTTACCCGAAAACTTAAACTGAGTATCGTCGTGGGTATAATATACTTTCTTGTTTATTTACTTTTATAAGAATATACGGTTGAAAATAATTTAAAAAAAAAAAGATAAAACCTAGAACATGTTAAATAAAAAGTATCTAATCGACGATCGACATTTGCTAATAGAGACATTAAACAAAAAACATCGATCGTTATCATCGAGGAAATTCGGATATTTGTCAGTCGTTAAAACGTCTAGTTGGCTTGATAAAATTCTATCGAGCCAACTGAAAGATCGTTGTATGCATTATCTTTATCTTCCAATTATTGGGTAGCCTAGTACAAATTGACTTTTTAAAAAACAGATTAATAATGGTAGTTCGTAAGCGAGTAGCATTTCCAGATTTTTATTGAACGCCGCACCACCGATATTATATCAGATAACAGGAATTTTTATTTTAAATTAGCCTCTCGCGTTCGTTTATCGGATAACACTTTGTATATATGTGGTATGTTGTTTTTTTTCATACCTAAACAAAAGTATCTACCTAGCTACACCTATCTAACTAATGAATGTAAGTGGTAGATATTAGTTTTAGTCGTGTAGTGTAATTTTTAAAGATTCGACTTCAATCCGCGACATCGTTTTTGATCATTAGATATTACAGTCCTCGTACACATTAACAACTACACACTAACGACGCGTTTTCAGCTTCTTCTTTAAAAATCGGTTAACCCCGGTGGGTATCTCTTATATTCAGGATATATCGACGTCGACTAGGGTGGGTTAACGACAACTAGAAATGGTTTACAAACAACGTATATATAGGAAAAAAAGAAAAAAGAATGTATATTCACTATATATATATATATATATATATATATATATTAATATGTATATATATATATATATATATATATATTAATATGTATATATATA
The DNA here is from genome assembly GCA_032883995.1 of Coronaproctus castanopsis. Lineage (NCBI taxonomy): Eukaryota > Metazoa > Arthropoda > Insecta > Hemiptera > Monophlebidae > Coronaproctus > Coronaproctus castanopsis. The sequence goes on from CM065053.1 coordinate 194,160,015, forward strand.
TATATATATATAATACCAGAAAAACTCAGGCAGTTCATTTTTAAGATAAAAGATCTAATTTACATATTTCCACTTTTCATTTGACTTAACTGAATGAATATACTATATCTTATCTCTTTCTAATTAAAGATACACGAAAAAGACGGACCAGAGCCTACCACCGCCATTATATAACATATTTACGGAAATAGAAAAAAAAATTAATAAAAAAAAAACGAACTAAACGTAATAAACGGACGGAGAAGAAATAAAATGCTAAAAAAATAAATAAATGAATAAATAATAACAATAAAGTAAAGCGTGCGTATATTATAATATATATATATATATATATATATATATATATATATATATATATATATATATATATATATAATGTTTGGCTGGGTTATTCACATATTTATATGAAAAGTGTGTGCTAGTGTGTAAGAATGACAACGTCCGAAGTAGCCACACGCGGAACAAGTATAACAACATTCCATTTAAAGCAGCCGTTAACTGTACATATATAGCTGCCATGAAAAATAAACTAAAAACAATTGTGGCGTAGGAATTATTATAAAATTCGGAGAATATTTTATTTATATATATATTACATATATATATATATATATATATATATATATATATATATATATATATATATAAATGTGTATAATATTTACGATATAGTCGATTTCACCGATAAAGATAACTCGGAAGAGAGATGATAAAATTCCGAAAGTGTACACCAACGTTTAAAAAACAATTTAGGCTAAATAATTATGATAATCGTTTATTTATTTGTAAAACAATATTTGTATACAGGTACACATGTATTCGTAAATTTAATGCGACGGACGGACACATGAGACTCTAGCTGCGCGTGTAAAATGCCCGTGCACTGGGTTATAGTATAAAAATTTATCCTGTAAGTTTTATGAAGTAAATTACGTGTAAAATGATTACAATATCAACTAATATCGTTTAAATTGAAATTATTCGCTCGTGTACGTATAACTAGCCCGATTGCCCAGAATTATTTTTTACACGCGGTATGGTCGGAACTACATATTGAAAAAACGTAATTATGAAGATTAACGAAGTAAGGAGTTAATCCACCGAGTTGCATCCGTAGAAATCTCGAATTTCTTATACCGTAATCCTTACTGTTAATATAAATTTATTACTGATCAAGAGTCAAGCAGGTTTTCCACTAAAAATGAACTAGCGGATAAAACAGTCAAAGAAACATATCCGACCATATTCATTAACTCCTAATACCGAATCTGGATGCTAATCGGTTCCTCCGAATACGGAACAAATAAAATCTGTTGCGATCTATGCAACGCTAATCCTACAACTGCTTTAAACCTATCCGCGCTTTTATCCTTTTCTTCGAAGATTTTTTTACACAGCAAAAACGAACAGGTAGTTCTATCTCGCCTCCACGTTGATCACACTGTATTGATTCGCGGCTAAACAGGTCCGCCATTGATACTCCGACTTCTCGAATATCCGCAATACTCCGAATAACGACTTAAAAAATTTAGTCGTAATTCGTTAGGAGAAATTTTATCCGATGACCAGATTGCGGTTATAACAATCCTTCAATTTCTTTTTCGAAATATACATACGATCAACTCCACATAACAACCGATAATTACTTTAATTATTTTAATTATTTTCGAGCGCTTAGTACATGATACTCGACAAAAAAAACACAAATTATAGAACGAATCAATTTTATTGCTAATATACAATGTATTTGTGCAATGTAGACAAACTAACGAAATTTTCTTAAGTATTAAAGATCATGTATTTCCTATAAAACAAGCTTAATTATACTCATTCGTATTTATGTACACAGTTAAATGGTATGATATTTAAGAAAATAACATTTATTTTTTACTCGCATTTTTCCGGGTACAAAAAAGCCATTTTCTACTTAATTAAATTCTACAGATTAATATCTAGTTTCAATTAGCTCCGCGATTTCTTACCAACCGTTATTTAATGATCCCATTTGATATTCCATATGATTGACTGTCTGGTCTTTATCTGCGCAGTCTGCGTTTTTCTTGAAATCTGTACAATATTTTTACACATCTTCCATGTTCCGTTCTAATGCGATTTAGTCTAGTCCATAATTTTTTTTGTAGAATGTAACGTTAATTTTATTTTTTGCGAGATTGGTCACTAAACGGAAGCACGGAACCGCGGTTTTTGACTTATTTAATTTTAGTCTACATTTCTTAATCTTCTTCGAGGGCCTTTTCTGTAATTTTCATTTATTATTCTGATTACCTAGCGCCAAATCATCTGCATACAAAAACTTTCTGGATGTTATTAGTGGTGGGTCCGCGATGTATAGATTATATAGTATCGGAGAAAGCACAAAGCCCTGAGGAAGGCCGTTATTAAATGTCATTAATAGACTGATCTTCCCATCTCTGCTAACTGTTATTTTCCTATTGCTTAGCACCTCATTGAATAACGAATTTGTAATCTTGCAAGGAATTATCTCAATGAGTTTTGTCAGTAGTCCTGCTCGCCAAGCAGTGTCGTAGACTGATGGAAGATCTACAAATACAACTGATGTTTTCTTGTTGAGTTGGTATCCATGTTCAATGAATGTTTTTGCAATGATTATCTGGTCACGCAGCTTCTTGAATTTCTAAATACGGCTTGTTGAATTGGTACGACATTATCGATAAGGTATTTTATTCGGTTATATATTATTATTCTTCCGAACGTTTTGAAAAGGACGCTTAAAAGTGAGATTGGTCGATCATTTTCTGTCTTCGAATGATCCTTTCCCGGCTTTAATATAGCCAGTATTTTGGATCCTTGAATAGCTGAAGGAGTTTTGTCGTATCCAGAATATTATTGAAGAGCTTTAGTATCCAATTTGTTGTATTCTTACCAAAGTTTTTTTATAAATTCTGCATATATTTCATCCTTCCCTGCGGCTTTCCATAATTTCAGGTTTTTAATCGCTGCTTAGTTCTTCTTTGTTTATCGGAATTGCGAATTCGGAACACTCTTCAGCTGTCTTTAGGAGTGCAATTTTCGTACGTTTTATTTCTTTACTGAATTTCTCGTCCGCATTAAGCGTGTTCGACGTATTTATAATTTGTTTGGCAATTTCATTTGGGCTTACTTCTGCTTTTGGTTTAGGTAAAGTTTTTTCTCCAGTCTACGCAGAAGGCTTCAGGCGTCCCTGCTTGATTTTTGCGGAAGTCGAGTTTTTCGATAAGTTTTATTCATCGGACTCTTCTATTCTCATTTAATGAGTCCAATACTGCCGCTGCCAGTTCGAAACTATTCATTTTCGGATTCCATCGGTCATCTGCAGCATGGATTTCTTGCAGTAATAGTACCTGTGCATCCTCGCCTTTAGTAAGTTTTTCTAATATTTCCTTCTTTGCCTCAGTTATGCCTTCTACATTGATTTGTATTATTCGGAAGAGTTGTTGTCCGTCGAGAAGCCCTGAGAAAGGTTGCTTCAGTTACGTCTAAATTTCTTCATTATACGCAATATAGCGAGAGGTTAACAAGTTCGCTAGCACTCAGCCGCTTGAAAGCCTTACCAGGCGCACGATGAGGACGTGATACGGGACGCGCCCAGTATTACACTTCATACACATATTGAGTTGCTTCCGCAAGTTAATATATAGTTTACATACATTGTGCAATATTAGACCATTTTATTTATAGTTTAAATAATAATAAGCAATAATATTATGGAAATTGTTCAGAGGTTTAAGAGCTTCAACGTTGATACGTTGATTAAGTCTCCTCTGACGGGCAATTTGATTAATTACTTAATTTCCGGGTCTCGATGAATATTATCATTACGCGATAGTAACGATATGTATCAACAATAGTAATTCGGAGTATCATGTTTTTTTTTCTCCTGTTGCGTTTAGACTTTTAAGTGCATTATTCCCGCAATGCAAATCCATATATTCAAATGGGTTTTATTATCGGATAACAGAAAAAGCGTTTTTACAATATACATCAAGTTTTTCTTAATTAGTCTGCGCTTCATCCTTACATGAATCTTCCATGAAAGTCGAGCGTCGAAAGACGCAAATAAAGAGATGTATCTAGAAGTTAATCTAAAATATTTGGTCGATAAATTTCCTACAATAATATACTCGTTTCAATAAGTTCCGTACGACGCAGTCTCTTCAATAAACTACTTTAAATTTAGTACTGTATCTTAGACGATAAGTTCTGTAAGACATATTTATCGATAAGCTCCCCATACTCGTCTATCCATATAAATTCTACACTGCGTAACATGGTTGTAAATAAATCGTCCTATATTGCACCGTACGCTTTAACCAGTTTATTTATAATAGCCACGCGAAGACCACCCTATATAGAATTTAAAGACGACAGCAAGCCACTGTAAACGAATGGAAGAAATATGTGTAGAACAGCAGGCTAATAGTACATACTGGCATGGATATGCCGAAGAGACTGAAATGACGAACACCAGCATGACAATGAAATTTACGTCAGAAAAATTTGATGCAGTTAAAGCGTGAAGAAAAACGTGGACTAACCAGAAAGTGGGTAAAAGAAACTCGTTATAAGATCCAAACGATAGACTAATGAGCTTTGATCTGAATAGAAAAGCATGGCTTGCACTAAATAGATATAGAACGGGTCACGGTCGCAACGATGAATATATTTTATGACAAAATGGAAAATAAGGGACGACCTAGCGTGCGATTGTGGAAAAAAAAACGTAAACTATGAACCACGTTTTAACCGAATACCTCTCACTAGTTTCAAAGGACGGAATGATTATCGGATGAAGCGGAGGTTTGGTTAATCAAACTGGACATGGAAATATGACTTCTGGACACGCTGTCTATCCTAAATTTTGTTATTTATTTATTTATTTATATCGACCATATATAACCCGAATTTTCGTGAATTCGACGCTATAACAAAATGTCTATCGCTCTTAAATAATCATAACGCTTACGTGATAACATATATCTTAATACTGTTGTGCGATATACCTATTTCAAAAGTCCTAGGATGATTACAAACCCCAAATATGAAGTTTGATAAAGATCATACTGATATATGAAATTATTATATATATTATATATGCTAAATGAGCGGTCCCACTTTAAACCACAATTTTTGTTTTATATATATATATATATATATATATTTATTTATATATATATATATTTTTTATATATATATATATATATATATATATATATATATATATATATATTTATTTATATATATATATATATATATATATATTTATTTATATATATATATATTTTTTATATATATATATATATATATATATATATATATATATATGGTAAAATTTAAATATCGGGAGGAACCAAATCAACTGAAGACGGATATGATATCTTGACAGAATAAGTACTTGCCCCACCTATTATATATACGTGTGTGTGCGTGTGTTGGTAAGGAACAAGCATATTTTTTCAGCTCCAACAGCAGCATAATAATATTAGAGCTGAAATTTCAAAAGAAAAAAGAATCTGTTTGGTAACCGCCTTTACCTCGTATTGAATAATATTTAACAAAAGGTACACACCAGGTCTGATAAGATCACCATAAAAGAAAGGACACTATTATCCGGTTCTATGATAAATCCCTTCCTATATTAGTACATATATATATATATCGCCAACGTGTTTATAGATTGGGTAAACTTCGTTCAACTGCAATTCCCTTCAGATTTTAATATATATATATATATATATGGAAACCTATTCGATAATAATTACGTCCCGATAGTTTCAATAAAAACTTTTTAAGAAAACCCAGATAGTAACTTTATCCTTTTAAAGAAATTGAACCACCTACTCGCAATCATCAATCCACTGGCGTCCTGTTTTCGCCCTTAGTCTAATGTCCGTTACGATCGGGATAACGTATTTTACCAATATTCCTAAGAAGTTTTGACATTCAAAAGTGCTAATTCTGCGTTTCATCGTGTCTCGATGTTAAAGATTTGAAATAAGAAAAGAGATTCGTTAATTGGCGTGCATTTTATTTATATTAAAAAACAATTTTTTTATATTTTTCAAAGATATCACGCTGACGGTGTGTGAATTCTCCGAAATGTCAATTTTTTTTTAAATTACTTCGAAAAACGGCGTATATTCTTGGAGGTTTTTTTTACTTTCAAATATTTTTGTTATTATTATCATCGTTATCATTAACATCATATCCGCTTTTCGAGTCCGCCGCTGGTTTTAACGGGTTCCTTTTAAAAAAACGTAATTATCATCTTAAATATATAAAAATTTGCACGAATGTTTAATATAGCGAGTACTACTGTAAGTGTGTATGTATTATCGTTAGTGTTCATTTCGCGTGTGGTTATATATCGTCGTTAAATGCGATGCGTTGTAATCCGTGGGTTGTGTTCTTATAATAATTAGTGTGTTACTTGTGTTGTTTGTCGATGCTATCAGTACTGGCGGTGGATTGTTTTCGTTTATGAACGAATATATATTATGGCGTTTATTGTACGCTGAAATTAGATATTGTTCGCTACTTATAGTAGATAAAAATGTTTTTCATTAAATCTAGTGTACACTAATCGAATATAAACAATTTATTTCTACCCCACCTCCTGTATGATATGCTTGAGAACCGAACTCTAACACTTCGTACCAACACTATTTGTAATTTTCTTATACGTATATTTGTAACACGGTAATTCTGCGGTTAAAGACTTATACATTTCATTTTATTTATTCTTTTTAAAGTAATTTTATTATTTGCTTCTTAATTTAAGTTCGTTCAATAATTTGTCTAGCGTTATCTATAGACGACTATTAAAATAAATTCGACATTATATAGATTTACCCCATGGAACAACCGTTTTCTCGTTTATCGTTCATGTTGCCGAATAATTTAATACCCGTTTAAATACGAAGGAGATATTATTATCCTAATATTTTATCACACGTAAAATGGAGCCTCTATCAATTATGCTGTATCGCGCCTATATATAAAAAGATTTTTGTATTGAAAAGCATTAATTTTTCTGGCTATTTAGTGTAATTGTTTATATATAAATTTTACATCGCTAATTTGTTAATTGTGTCGTTTACCATATTCACTTTTGGATTATTTTATAAACAAATTTGTATTTTTTTTAAATATCGTACATTAATTATGTATTTTCTTACATATTATTTTTTCTTTTATATTTATTTATACAATTTATACATATTTTTATATTATACACACACACACACATATATATATATATATATATATATATATTCTTATGTCCGTTTCATAATGGCTTAATAGACTAAAAGTTTTGTAGCATTTTTATATATCTTAAAAAAAAAGTGATTTGAACTACTTTCTTCTTGTTATTTATTTTTAATTGCTTAGAAATTATTAACAAAATAAAATCAAAGTTAATCAATAAATTTTTTTTTTTATTATATAAGCAAAGCTTTTCGACTCTAAAGTCATTTTCAAGCATTACCAAATTTAAAGTTGTTTGTAATGCTTGAAAATGACTTTGTAGTCGAAAAGTTTTGCTTATATAATAAAAAAAATTTTTAGTGATTAACTTTGATTTTATTTTGTTTTGTTAATTAATAAAATCACTACTCTCCAATACATCAACATTAGAAATTATTATTTCGTAACCAAAAATTGAGCTTATACTTTTTTGGCATCGTTAAATTCCTATCTATACGATTCCCTAAAAAACGTTACATTACTCTAATTTTTAGGAAAAATAGAATTATATTCGTCCGTTTTCAAAAATATGATACTGAAGAGTAATATTGAATTGTGCACGAGTTAAATTGTGTAAAAACGAACTACATAGATAAATGTATATATATATACAATATACTATTAGCAGAGCTGTCAATACGTTCGAATTGGACTCGACACGAACGGAAAAGTATAAAAAAACGTCATTTTCCCGATTACACGGGGGATCCTCAATAATGTCTTAGGTCATCTTTCATCATAGGTATCTAACCTCTACCACCGAACAATATATTCAAGATTCCGGTTCGATTAGATACATACCAGGGGGATCGGTTATCGACCGAAGAATTTTATCTCCGAAGATCTGTATTCAAAAAATTTCACCTCGTACGTACAGACACCGGCTTGTTTCTCTTTATTAGTCCCAATTTTTTTTTTTTAAAACATGATACGTATATATTTTTTTTACCAATTTGCTCTCGTTTATCGCGATTTTCCGCTACTTTGTAACTTTTCCAAATTAGGCGCTTCGATTTAAGAAATAAGTTTTGAAAATGACTCGTACAGATGTCGGATTAGTGAAAACACGAAAGGTATTCGTTCAATTTTCCAGTCGCGCATTGTAAAATGTTGACACAAAATTATAGGTGTTTATTATACAGTATTGCATCATAGATAAACTGTAGATAATTTTCAGTATATTTATATGAATATTTTTAAAATTGGATCATTTCACGAATAAAAATTTTTGTTAGCATTAAAATTTCACGTCCTATATAGTGGGCATTATGACTGAAAGGATTAATCGAATAGTTATTAATAACTTGTACTTATAAGTCGATAGTTTAATTTTTTCTTTTTCATCTTAGTCGCGTGTTTAGCCGGTGCAGATAGTTTAAATTTAACTCCATGCCCCGTTCTTATTTTATATATCGCGGTTAAATTATAATAGAGCAATTGCGACGATTTAATAATAATAATGAAGTATATTTAAATTCGGAATAAAACGATTTGTTATTGGGTTTACTAGCGCGTGTGTCTCGAATGGAGGGTAGAAATTATAATAAGATGATAAAAAATCTTATCCGAAGATGATCGCCTACATGGGGAAGGGTAGTTTCATTCGCTCAAATTACCATACGTCTAGTTGAACATTTTATATATATATATATATATTCAAAATAAAATGATAATAAAAGGGACGTTTAAGAAAGACAACGTATTACAAGTATAAGTATTTAAAAAAAACGTTGAAAAAGGATGAAGAAATTCAAGAAGGAGCCAGTCCAAGAAACATCTTGGTAATAAAAGAGCAAACGTGAAATAAAACTAGAAACGCTGTTAAGAGAGTAATTTGATGGTTCTGCGTATGTGGAAAGGGTATTTTTTATTTTTATTTTTTTCATTTTTTCTTCTTTTTAGTTTATAACGCACAATGACAAACGACCGATGATAACCCTTCTTCGACACATATCAGATATATATATATATACGAAGATGCGAGCTAATATGAAAAATCCATCGGTTTGAAGCGAGACAGTTAGACTTAAGGAATAAAGTGGTATAGGCTAAAAAGGTGCACTAAAAGGTTAGTATAATAAAATGATATGTGGAAAATCGTCGACACAACTACTAGCCTATGCGCGACTGGCCAGAGGAATTGTTAGGGAGAGAAGTAATCGGTAAAGATTTTTAATTTTTTCTTCGACATGATGAACATATTCAGCAGCAACAGCAACGCCAATAATAGTAATGATACTCACGTGGATCACATCGTTTTATATATTGGTATACAGTCAGAGTACAACGTGTGTGTGTGTGTGTGTAGAATTAAAGAATGAGATATATACTATCAACCGTTTCTTTATACTTATCCTTTTCTGCCAAATCGAACATTAAGCTTGTTGCATTATGGAAACACAGGTATATCTCACACGCGCACTATGCGGGGAAGCGTAGTGAATTTTATATAGTATGTAAAATAGTCGAAAAATGAATATATATATATATGTATTTATATTGGAGAGTCGCATAAAAATTCCATAGAGAAATAGATGGTGATTCCTCTGACCGCTGCTACGCGAACTGGTCTACACGCTACGTTTGGTGTACACAGTGCGAAGGTATTCGGTAGATATGAGTTATGAGCCTGGGAATTTAGTTCTATAGAACAATCTTTTGAATGTGTCATATATATATATATGTGAATGTGTGTGTTTATAGACATATGTGTATGCGTATATACATATATATATACATATATATATATTGAAATATTTATTTTCCACGTTTGACTGTTAATTTCATTTTCATTTTGTATTTAATTTATATTAGACGTTTCTCATTTGTATTTTCACTCTTCCCCTGATTTCTATACTTTTTATTGGATTCAACATAAAACAAGACCGATTAAACAATTTTACTTTTATTAATTATCATTTGTATTGTATTAATTAGGCACGCGTGTGTATTGTGTGTAACTTTTGCACTCACAATCACTTTTACTTTTTTTAAATTACTCTCCACCATTACTTGCTCTACGATCGAGTGGATTTTTTCTTCTTCGTTGAATAATATCGGTTTCGTGTAGGTCCGTTATATATGTTGTACATGCCTGTGTGTGCGTTTACTCGTGTTTATAACTGGAACGAACTATTTCCCAACGATTATAGACGTTCTATATAATTCTCGTGACATATAGCGAACACGGACCAAACGGATTATGGAATGGACTCCTTAGTAGTTGTACTAGGTGGGAAGACGATTAAAACAGGATTGCATGGAGAAATTGAGAGAACTCCAGCAGTGGATCGACATAACTAATTCGATTAGAAATGGGAAAAAGTCTTGCAGTTGTAAATAATAGTTGGTACTCACAAATATATACGAGTGCGAGACACGATAGTCTGATCATTTCGAAATTGGATATTATCGCCGATCCGAAAGGTGGTACTCTTACAGGTAGCGAAAAGTTAAGCTCTAACGGATTCCAATTGGACGAAAATGGAGCAGATGAATTCGAATGTGAATTTTGCGAATTTTAACCTACCAGAAACTGACTGTCTCTGGTTTCAAGCGGACAAAGGGCTGTTTTACATTTCTTTCGTGTAGTCATAATTCTACCGAAACTTATTACACAATAAGCCCTTTCTCAACGTAGACTTCATTATTTTTTTTTCCATTTTAGGTAAGATACTTCTGTATATGTACATTCAGAGGTTAGCTACAATAAGTTGTCATATCCGCAGTAATTTTAAACACCGTCTGAGATATCGACTTTCTCGGTTACGTTTTTTGCTTGTACAGAGATAAAAAAATATTTTAATTTTTTATCGTTTTAATTAGTGAAATATGTGTAATGATAAATTGCGATACCTTACAAATATAATCTGAAATAATATTCGCACTAACCGTTGCGCTTTAAGTTAAAAAATTGCATAGAGAGGAATTGAGTTGTTACGGTCAATTGAACTTGTGGTTAAAAGTTTAAAAGGAATGGCACGACATTAAATTTCACGTTGCCGAAATGATTATTAAAAGACGCAGATCAGACAGTAACGTTTCTGCGGATTCCTATTAATCTCCTCTTTATATCCGGTAAGCAGCTACCGTTATTTGTCAATATTGAGCCAAGATACGCGAAATTTTCCACAACATCCAATCCACATACTTTCTTACGTTTGCCATTACCATTTTTATTTACTATCATGACTTTTGATTGTTCCTGTTTATTAGTAATCCATATTCTCTGCATCGATCTTTGAAATTCTGTATAAACTTTGACATATTATTCTCCGAGCAACTTATAATGACAATATCGTCAGCGTAGCGCAAATTATTAATTTTTTTGCCGCCCACTGAAATACCATCATCCCAGTTATTCAGTAGTTGCCGCATAATATATTCTGTGTAGATGTTAAATAATAAAGGTGACAACAGACATACTCTTTCCCAACTTGAAGTTAGTAGTTCTTATGTTGTTTACACACACGACTGCCGAATTATTTTTGTACAATTGCTTTATTAAATATATGAGATGTTCTGGGGTTCCCATCAACTTTAATATGAACCATAATTTATCCCAGTTAATAGAATCAAATGCTTTATAGAAGTCTATGAGGCACATACGTTGTTATGTTATACTTTCGAACTTTTTCTATTAACTGTCTTGCTATTATTATTAGTTCTCTTGTACCTTTGCCTGGCATAAATCCTAGTTGCTCCGGGGGAGATCTTTTTTAGCAGAAATGTCTCCAGTCTATCGTTTATGATTGACAGCATGACTTTACTAGCATGGGATATTAGTGCAATCAGTCTGTAATTGCTACATTGTGATGTGGATCCTTTTTTGTGTATCGATACGAGTGATGTAAGGCACCAGTCGTACGGCCATTTCCCAGTTACCCATTAATGTCGATTCCGCTTTCTCCCATGGCTTTTATTGTTTCGATTGTGATGGTATCTAGTCCTGCATCTTTACCGTTTTTTCTTTTTTCCACTGCTCTGCGTACTTCTGTTCTTAATGTTGATGGTTCTACTTTTATATTATCGCTGGTATCATTTGCTCTAACGCTGACCATGTCCTTATCTGTAAATAGCGCTTTACAGTATTCTTTCCACACTTAAGCAATCAAAATAGGCTCGTTTACTGTCTCCCCTGCATCATTCTGCATTGCTTGCTTTCTTAGTTTAAAGTCCCTTGTAATTGATTTTAATTTTTTATATAAATCATTGGCTTCATTATGTTCTGCATGATTTTGCATTTCTGTACTTAACTGCTTAATATGATTCGACTTGTCTCTCCTGCATGATTGATTGTCTTATTAATTTCCTTCATTCTTTGTTCTCGTAGTTCCAGTTTAATTCTTTTAATTTCTCTTCTTTCTTCTAACAGTTTTAGTGTTTCGTCAGACAGTCAGTGTTTTCTTCTAGTTGGTTCTTCTTTTGTACTATTTCTTGTAGCTGCCTGTATCAAATTCTTTGTTACTTGCCAGATTTGGTCAGCGTCCATATTTTCAGTACCTGGTAGTTTCGTTGTTTTTATGATTCCCTGTAATTCTTTAACATTGCTAGATGATAGTCTGTCATGAGTCTTTCAGGTTTCTGTAACATGTAATTTTAATTTAACAAATTGACAAGTTTATGGTCTGATCCGCATTCTGCTCCAGGTCTTGCTACCACATTGCTTATAGAGGTTTTTCACCTGGATCGGATTAACACATAATCAACTTGATTTTGACGAGCTCACGTTGATAGCCGCCTTTTGGGATGTTTGAGCATGGCGTTGCTTATCGCTACATTATTCTCAATAGCAAACTGCAGAAGCATTTCTTCTCTTTCGTTTCTGTCACCCCATACAAATTTACCGACATTCCTTCTGATATTAACGTCGTTTTCAGTGGAACCTATCTTCACGTTGAAATCTCCCATTATGACCACTATTTCCTTACTTAGTATTTTCCTCAGTATTGCTCCAAGTTCACGATAAATCTTATAATATGGCAATTCGTTGACTTGCAGTATTTTAATTATTCGGTCGCTTATGGTTGGTTTCATACGCCTTAACATATTTTGTCATGTCCTTGCTGATGTCAAAGCGACACCACAATCTGAAGAATTAGCCAGACCAGAAGAGCAAATCATGTTCATTTCAGTATTGAAATGCCTCGCATCCTTCCAGTGTGTTTCAGCCAAGCCACAAATCCGGATGCCTTCTCTAGCCAGTTCATTCTTCACGATGCGCAATTTTCCGGACTGATTAAGTCCTCTAACATTCCGTGTACCTATATCGTCTTATGTTCAATTTGTGATTGTTATTTACCAGTAATCCATTTCGAATGAAATGCCTGGTTGTCCACACCATCATGCCCAATATCCCATTTGAAACTGATTGGCCTGGACCCAACACAGCGCTGATTTCCAGACGGATCGCATGGCATAACATTCGCATAATTGACCATTTCATAATATTCTCGCGGGAAAATAATTATGTGGTTTCCCATTGCCTGTCTGATCGCAGTTCCACAGCCGGAGGAATTAATAAGTAATTTTGCGTGTTGATGCCGCTGCTGGCTAGCACCATGGTTACTAGGGAAAATAATAATGTGATGGTTTCCCTTTGCCTTCCACATGATTTTCTGTTAGGGTTTACTCCTTAGCCTTTGGTAAAGACCCGAACCGCAAGCCAGCGGTTTGTTGCTGAGGAGGTAACAGTATTTTAAGATTTTTACGGCGACCTTAACGCGCTGAGGGAGAGACAGTCATAAGATTTATGCAGACTTTTATGGTCAGTTCCTCAAGCTGACCATCTGCATCCTCGTGTCTCTTACCTGTCACTACTGGAATCACCTGCTTGAGGTTTTCCACCAGTAGCCGCTCTTGGTCCGCGACTGTTTATTCGTCTAATGTCTTATTCGCAACATATCTGTAGGCCGTTCCACTATCCGCCACCTGTGGACGCGTCCCATACCGGTTAGAGTTCCGGTCCCTGATGGTACAAAGTACCCCCAGGGGTATATATATATATATATATATATATGACGGATATATATATGACATTTATAAAGAAATATCAAAAGATGTTTAATTTTACAACAAAAAGATACATGAAGAAGCGTAAATAATTATATTACATAGATTATTATTATTATCGTATCAATTACGCGCTTATTTAGAGATATCCTGCATTATAAATTTGCGTTCGACAGCCAGTCTTCTTCGCCTTCTTCTAGTGAATGTAGCCCAATCAGTCTTTTATTAAAGCTATTTACTTTACACGAATTGATAAAGTGTGACATCGTTTGGATCTCGCCACAGTTGCACAGCTCCGTTTCCGACAGTTTCCATTTGTTCATTAAATATTTGCAACGACCCCGGTTGGTTCATTTAAATTGCACCATGTTTTTCTGTTGAGACCAAATCCTGACACCCTGTTAGCCGGATTTGATATTAATTGTCCGTTTGTTGGAGTCTGCTTAACCCATATTTCCTTCCATTTCGTAGCTGCGTCGTCACTGCTCTGTAGCTTGTTAGCCGTCAGCCATGCTGGTTTCCTGTTGCAGAGACGTGTAGGTGGGGGATCTTTGATAAATTTTTCTACGTGAGAGTGCATACTGTTGTATTTAGCCCATTCTCGTTTGAATGTTTCTTCTCTGCGGATGTGCGGTGGAAATATATTTGCTAGCACGGGAAGCCACATAGTAGGAGTAGATTTTAGCGTACCGGTTACTAAGCGTAGTGCTAAGTTCAGTTGTGTATCGATCTTCTTAGCATGTGAGCTGGCCATCCAAACGGGTGAGCAATATTCTGCAGCTGAAAACACTAGTGCCAGTGTAGCAGTCCTAATGAGTTTTGTCTCTGCTCCCCAAGCTGTACCTGCAAGGCGAGCGATAAGGTTTACTCTTGTCTTCACTTTTTGAGTTATGGTGCTCCTGGAAACGATATTAACGGTTTACTGTTGATTTCGGCTAACTCTGCCACTACGATTGCGCGCAAGATATTACATAGATGTATGGTGTAGATCGAAGTTATTGTAAGGAAATATTATACACCAATTGTCTGTACACTGTAAAAAATTTTACATACATGTGTATTTGAAACGCATATGAAATGAAAGTCGCTGAAGACAAATTGTATTATTATTTCTTTGATACGTCGCCAAACTTCCAAGATTTAAACTAGTCAAATTGTTGTGCGAATAAAAAAATCATCATTTTAAGATATTTGGTAGTACAACGTAAACAGCGTGCTCCACGTTTAGTGTACACACGAGAGATTCGTTTTTGTCCAGTTTCAGTTATCATGGCATCCTATAACGAAATATATTGTGATAAAGTTTCCGTTCATTATGTATCATCGAAGTTGCAACACAAGAAATACTTTTTGATATCCGAATGAACGTAAACAACTATTAAATTTCGCCAATTCGAGATTTAAGAATTTACCCATTGAAAAAAGAGTCGCGTGTAAAAATTAAGCCCTAAGGCCAATAAATATATGTATACAGATAGATATAGGAGATATATCGTGTAGTAGAGCAAAAGGTTTAAGGGTGGTGAGTACGGAAACGAAATAAGGGTACAAACTTTAAACGGGGATGTTACCCGAAACAAACGGTCCCTGTGATTGACACGTCGTATCAACGGCAGAAGCGTACAACTTCGCCATAGAATAATGGTACATTTAGGTTACGTCGCTATACTAGCAGTGCGAAATATGTAATATCAACTACAGCTAGTCCTAAACTAGGGATAAACTAATATATATATATATATATATATATATGTAAACACACATATACAAATACTGATGAGCTGTGTCAGTGGTATTTTTCGTTAATATAGGAGACAAACGACAGAAAAACGCGTCCAGAATTGAAAGCGTTTTCCTGTCGGGCATTTCTGGTTCGTTCTCGCGGTGGCCATCAGCTGACACGCCCATTTTATCTTTATCTCAAGTACGTGCGTGTAAAGCGTGTATGCCGCCGTTAACCTATTTCACTATATTTTGAGTTTCGATCGAGGAAGAAAGCTAATATACGATTTCTTATTTAACCGGAAATATATTTATTGGTATCGCGAAATTAAATTTACAAAACTTTATTATTCATTTTTTAATTTTTTCTTTTTTTATTTATTTTTAATTTTTAATCTGAACGAACAACTGAATATTATTATGATTATTATTATTATTACGGTTAAAAAATTATTAAACGAAACATCTCGGATACTATAGAGGAGAGTAACTTTGTACATTAGCGTGGAAGCCGTCTTTTATCAATAACTTATTTATTTATTTAATTCATTTATTTACGTCCGTCTAATTGAAAATTCATTTATTTACGGTCGTTTAGTTAATAATGTATTTATTTATATTAATCGAACTAATAATTGATTTATTTATGTTCGTCTAATTATTACAATTATTTATTTACGTTCATTTAATTAATTTATTTTTCACTTTAATTAATTATTTATTTATGTTCGTTTAATTAATAATTTATTTAATTCGATTAAAGAGATTTATTCGTTTATTCGTCGACGTATTAAATTATAATTTTTGCCGAGATTGGTTCCATCGATATGACGCGTTCGACAATTTTCGTTAAAACTTTGCACGTGAATTTTTACAAAAAGTTTCGTAATAATAAAGAAACGTTTCAATTTTTAAAATGTTAAATAGGACGCATTACAAATCATCTACTTGAAAACATCGATATCGTAGAAGTAATTAATAATTTTGTATCAAAAATTTATATTTCAGCAGTACTTAGGAAAAGGGCGAACATGAATTAAGTCAACCCTAGAAGCTTACGAGAAAATTAATTACCTTAAGTTAATTAGGTTATATTATTATTATTATTACTTTTTAAACGTATGCTTTTGTAATGTACAATTATACAAACATGATGATGATGATGATCCATTTACGTGCTGTACAGTGGTACGAGGCCAGAGGTACGGACACGGAAGCTTATAGTTAAAACAGGCCGGTTGCACGTAGGAACGCTACTGTTGGATCGGCTGCATCTGGCTGCAAAAATCGTTGTAATGCTGATGGAAGACCATATTTCGCACGGAGTTGTTTGTTTATTATGCTGCGGATATCTTTTGGATCTATTGGAAGATCAATAAGCCGCCTCTTTAGCTGCTGTGTCTGCTAGATCGTTCCCAGAAATGTGTCTTGGAAACCATATAAATAATGGTTGAGGGGAAAGCCCGGTAGATAGGATGCCGATTATTTCCTTATCGGAAGCTGATTTTTGCGCTTATAATTACCGATGCTTGGGATTGCTGAATGAGAGTCGGTGGCAATGGCAGACTGCTTAGAATTTCTGCCAACAGAATCTTGTATATAAATCACAGCTAGTTTCTATAGCATAAAGTTCAGTCGAGAGGATTGTATTATCGTGCATATAATAAAGCAACGCACATGAAAATTAACATACATACACACACGGGCATACTTCAATATACAAAGAGTATAACAATTGTTTATCCTATCGAGCTTTATTTTGTACCATGTATATACGATTATTACCGTGTTTATTAATTTATAACTTATTTCATTACACTCATTTTCACATTCACGTGCTTACTCACTGCACTCTCGCATACATTCTTATTTATATACTCTCATGTACACTCACACCTACACCTTATTAAGTAAAAACCCTGTGGTGTCTGCATCGCATCTTTCCCTTTTTTCTTTAACTTTAGCATTATTATTATTTTTAAACTTTCGGTCCTCAACTTTTTCCCCTCATTATTACGAGATGTTGTTAAATGAGCGGGAATCAATTAGATGCGAACCGCACACTATAGGAGTAATTGGAAAAAAGCAGTAGGTAAATATAGGTATATCGTGATTATATATATATATATATATATAAAATGCGTCTGAGTGAGCGCGCGCAATATATATATAATCGTACGCACGTACCTCTGTCTACGGTGGTAATAGTGCTTTCGAACACGTGTATTAATGAGACGAGTGAGTATTTCAGTTTTCTCTCCGATTCAAAAATAAAGTAATTTATTTTCAATAACGCCATATACATACATCCTTCATAAGGTGGAAAATTTGACCGATAAGTATAAGCTCTAAATCATTTATCTCGTTCTATCGCGCGCTAACGGTGAGTAGTAGCGCTTACTCGCGTTATGTGTGTTAATTTATCGGCGAGAATAAAGTTTAAAATGTGACAATTAAAACGAGTAGTAATATATACTTAATGACGAACACGTTCAATTAAATTCTCAGTTACTCATTGTGTCGGATAAACGTGGTATTGCCCCTTGATGTGGGGAAGGTTTTTTTTTTGTCATTCTCGATCCGTTACTGAGCGGTTTAACCTGATTCATATATCATATCGCAACTTACGGATATCGTTGTTGAGTACAACCGGGCTAGTACGATCACTTAGCAAACTGTCAGTTGACGGTTTTAATTTTCATACATATATATTATATATATATATATATAATAAATAACTTCGGTTGGTTTTAATAATACCCGTAGTAATTATTAAATTCCCACCACACTCGTTATTTTTTGTTTTAATTTTAAATTTATTTTTATCTTATCCGTTTTGCGCCTACACATATCCACTTCTTCCACTACGAGTACTGTTGAAACACACTCGCACACATATGCCTATATATATATATATACGTCTGTATATATATTTACGTATATTATTTGTATGTAGCGCGTGAACATTAACATCGCCCCCTCTTTTTGGTATTTGTCAAAACTGCCATTTTTCGCTGTAACTTCGAAAACTTAAAAAAACTGATTGAACTAATCGTTCTCGACGTTTAGCAACTTAGATTTTTAGAACTTTCTTCTTTTTGGCGTCATCCAGACGAATCGGATAATAGATCTTTTCGATTTCCTTATTAGTTCTCGCCGACCGTTACCCAATTCGCATCCTATTAAATATCCCTCCCCAAAAAAATTCAATTTAAAATCGATCCAATTTAGCTCAGCCATACCGAAACCGTTTATTTCGGATGAAATTCGTAGAAAAAAATCGAGTCTCCGCGAATTTGTTTTCGCGCGTTGAAAACATTTTTTTTAATAATATCGTTGGAAAGTTGCAAAAGTTTAGTTTATACAACCATTATATGGAAAAAATCATTAGTCGAACGAGTAATTTTCGTACGGATATTTCCTTAGCAATTGCATATCATCCGGAGAAACAGGAAATTTCTTTTTCTATTACATAAGGACCGACAGTAATAATGATAATAATAACGATGGTCGTAGTTAGTATTACATCAGTGGTAGTGATGATAACAATAAGGATATTATTAATCCTTTTAGTCGGCTAATTTCTTATTTCCTTTTGTCTTATACGACGATGCAAAGGGCGTGAGTTCATTTTTACCGCATTATTCATCGCCAAGTATATACAAAGGCCATTAACTCGTTAAAATATGCGCCGGCTTAATTTTTGTACAGCAGCCGCCGGGACACGTTTATTAACGGGATATTCTTCTTCGGGAGCTATTGTTGTAATCTTAATTGAATAACACAGTGACCGGGCTCTCGCTTTTATTTCGCCCACAGTTAAGTTTAGCACCTTTTTAATCAACCATCAACCACAGTCATATATATAATAACAAAAGAGCTTACGTAATGTAAAATGGTTATTTTATTTGTTCGAGCTTTCAACTTTTTAAAAGTAGTAGGAAACAGTTAAACATTCTCAAAAATTTCATTAGGTAGAATCGAAATAACGTGCGTTCAAACAGCTTTAACGTTATATAAAAACATGCACGTGTATCACGAATAAGGAAATACAGAATTTAATTTAAAAAATTAAATATATAGGATGACTGCGACAAGACGGACAATTTTTTAAATAACTCAAAAACTACTAGATCAAAATTTTTGAATGAAATTTTATTTAAAAATAGGAAAACGAGAGATTAGCTAAAAATTATTTATGGAACATAATATCGTTCGGATGACCGCCATTTGCCACAATACATTCATTCAGTTTTTTAAAAAAAATTTTTTACGATTTTTTCGACCATAGATCGCTGAATTTTTGAAATTTCTTCAGAAATCCTAGTTTTCAGGTCGTCCGGATCTCGTGAAAGTATTTTCATAAACGCGGCTGATAACTGAAACTAGACAAAAACGAATCTCTCGTGCGTGCACTAAACGTGAAACGCACGATTTGCGTCGTAACATTGTTACCAACTGAGCTATTCAAAAAACAAAATCGTCCGTCTTCTCGGGTGTGTCAACCTGTAGATGAATTAATAAATAAATTTAATACATAAATACAATATTTCTTTTTTAAAAAAAGCCTACATAGATTGAGAGATATTTCGAAAGACAATCGTGTAATTAGTTGCGCATGATATATATCGAGTGCATTAATTTTCTTCCTTTAATTAAGCTACTATTTATGTCAACGAATTTTCTCAACGTGCGCGCTATCTTTCGGGTTAAAACGGCGATATATAGCGTACGATACAAATATACAATTACAAACGGAAATTTGTAATTTTTAATTTAACATTTCGTTTTGAGAATTAACCTTTATAATTTGGAAAAATTAATTTTTATATTTTTTGTCGGGTACCATTAACTGCTGCTACAGCCATGAGCAGCCGAAAGTAATTGTCGAATATTATATAAAGTTGATCGTATCTATATTTCGGAGGGAAATTGAAGAACTGTTTGTAATACAATTGAGTCGTCGATTAAAACTTCTTGTAGCGAATTGTAACTGAACTTTTAAGGTCGGTAGGTGGAGTATTGTAGAAATAAATGTCCGAATGTTAAGGGTGTCTGCACGCAGAGAGCGCACAATGGCGTATTATGTTTTATTTAGAATGTAGACACGAGTCAATGCAGTGTGACCAATGCGAAGACGAAATAAAACTACCTGTTACTTTCTGCAGTGTAAAAAAAGATCTCTGATGAAACGAATAAGATTATGTAGTTGTAGAATTAGCATTGCATAGTTCGCAAATGATTTTATTTGTTTTGCGTTCAATAAAAGCGATTGCATCAGATTCGGGTATAGGAGTTGCGATGGGTAAGGTTGAATAGTGGCTGTTTCTTCAGCTGTTTTGTCTACTAGTAACCCGGAAAATTTTTGGAATTTTGTCTTTTATTTAAACTGTTTATCGTGTTTAACTTACATACGAAGATGTATCGGCTTACGGCGTAAAACTGCCATTCAGCCCTGCTGATATAATATATATATATGTGTGTGTGTATGTGGGATAAGCAGTTACAAATGATAAACTAGAGCCACGAGAGGGAGGAAACAAAATGTAAACGCCTGCTCGGGACAGGAGCAAACATCAGCAACAGCGGTATCTTTAAGTATGTATCAAGGAAGAATCGGCCTACTTATTCGGAATAAATGTTGAAGTAGATATCGATAAATAGAAAAAATAGCGTTTTTATAATGATCTTTTACGAGTAAATAATAAAATCGAATGGGAAAATGCCGAATATAATTAATGTTGATTGGGAAAATTTTCCTCCGTGAAGATAATATAGAGATATATGGATAAATTGGTTTTGTCGTGTTTTATATTAATCTCTTATTCGAAAAATTTTCTTGGACCTAGTTTAGATAATAAACAAAAGTTAATTCCGTAAATAATGATTTCCTAGTAAACTCAATGGAACAACAGTTTTCTCTTAGAATTGTTTTTCTCCGAAATCGTACGACATCCTAGGCGTGTTTAATATACATCTTCCAGAGTTACTTAACCACACGGGGTAGTTAACTATAGGAGCCGGAAAGATATATCGTGGGAAACCTTTGACGAAATCTTTCAATAAATCACGATTAGCAATAGTCAGGCGACCTTTGCGGGATATTTTTTTTTTTTAATAGTATCATTATAGTTCAATATTCGATCTTCCTTAACCAGAAAACACCGACGACTCTAATAGTGTAGTCATTCTTACGGGCTAAACTATTATCTTCTGAATAATAGATTATTTCTTTCCGAATTTCAGCAATGAGTAACGTAAATATTAGAGTAGGTTCCACAAATACGAAGATATTTTGCCTGTCATTTGTTTTACTCTGTATTATTCATGAATGCAAGTGTACAAAAACAATCATCCATATAATAACCTTCTTCAGTGTCGTTATCTTTGTTCAGCCGTCAAGAATCGGGAACACATTTCAACACTTTTTTTACTCGATATTTTAAGCTGCTCTCATCAGCTAGTGTGTTAGTAGGCATGCTGTGTTTTGGATGTAATCTCGTGCTCTATTTCTTTTAATTTCTGTTATTCCCTATATTTTGTCCCCAAATCCATCTCGACTTACGCCGAAGAATCTCCGGACCTCCGTACTAATCTGTTTTTTCCGATCTATTACTAAGTTACTTCATCAGCTTCAGAGAATAAATTATAACAATATCGAATTTCACGTAATTTATCGCCTATGTCGAAAAATTAATTCAATCGTATTATTTCGCGAGCACTACTTCAAATGCTATACTTAATATTCATCGCGATAAATGAGAACGAAAATAGTCACATTACGTAAAGAGCGGGACGGTCTGAAGGAAAAATAAAAAAAAATAACGTGTAATTTTTGCGAACATAATACACTAAACAGTAATAAATAACCCGTTACTCGGAATATAACGATTTTTCGAATATATACATAACGCGCACGATATTATCGTTACCATTTTTTCCTTCGCGTAATAGGTTACATTTGGAACGTTACAGAGTCGGCAGCCGACGAGAGGGCACCAGAGAATCTTGGATTTTATTACGAAATTTTAAAATTAGTAAGAACTTATTGTACTTCATAATTAGGTATAGTTTTTAATAAAAAATAATCTACAGGATTATATAGGGTGACCCCCAGAAGACGGACGGTTTCGTTTTTTGAATAGCGTAGCTGATAAGATTATTACAACGCAAACCGCGTGCTCCACATTTAGGTGGGTTAAACTATGGTTACGAAAATTGTTGTACGCACCTCTGGAAATGATTTAATTCAATTCTGATATAAAACGATAAAAAACCTCTCGAATAGGAATGAAAATTAACGACGAAATCTAAAAAAATACAAGAAAAAATAACTATTGTTATTTTAATAAGACGTAATAATAATTTCATTTAATAAAAACAATAAAACATACAGTTTAGAAGAAATCGGACCGAGAAGCATATCCAGGACGTTTTATAACATATGACCGATGGAATATATAGGATTACCAGACAGATGGTTTTGTTTTTTGAATAGCGCAGTTGATAGCACCGCTACAACACAAACAGGCAAACCGCGTGCTCTACGTTTAGTGTCTACGCGCGAGAGATTCGTTTCTGTTCAGTTTCAATTATTATGATATCCTATAACGAGAAGGAGCTCGCTTTTTGCGTGGAACGTTATTTCACGGACGGTGTAAAGAGAGTTTCGAAAAAAATTCAAAGTCACGCGATTTTATTTTGTGGGGATACTTTAGACCCGGAAAAAGACTGAATGAATGCATTGTTGCAAATGACGGTAATCTGAACGAAATTCTATCCCACCGATGATTGTAGCAAATCTCTCGTTTTCCTATTTTTCAATAAAATTTCATTTGAAAATTTTGGTCGAGTAGTTTTTGGGTTATTCAAAACACAACTAAACCGATATTTCTCTAGGTCACCCTATATATATATATATATATATATATATAATATAGATCGTCCCCATGCCTTGTATGAAGGTAAATTACGGCGGTAGTTGTCGTGGACAGAGACATAATTGAATTTTTCTATATCGGAAAATCGATATAGGGAAATGTTTTCATCCAATCCGTTTTCTGTACGCCTACTATTTTATTAGTAGATTTATACAAAGGACAAACTTTCGAGGATGTAAGGTTGTCATCTGCTTATGTCGTACGACGTAATAATGGAATCGTTTGTTGAAGACAACATAACACGATATCATTGTACGCCTCTATATTCGTCATTATCGCAATTACAATAATAATAATAATAATAGTAATAATAGTAATAATAATAATCGCCATCTTTGTCGTATTGTAGATGATGGAAACAGTTTAACTAAACTTTCCCATTCGGCGTCTAACCTCGCCGATACAATTGCGTACGCACGACAATAATTTACAACCCTCCGTTATCTCGCTATCGAAGAGATACAGTTTCTTTTTAGTTGTTGTCATCGGCATCGCCAAGAGTAGTTAATTAACGAAAATCCCTTTCGAATATCAGCCGATATATAACAGTATTGCCGAATCTTTTGATAGTTCGGTTTCTAGTTTTCGGTATATCCAAGTCAATTCCGTCGAACCGCATCGCTAACCTCACCCACGCAATCCACGTTTTTATCGCTTTAGATCACAATATGAAAGAACTATTTCTCGCTTATGATAGATGCTTCGAAAACAAAATTGTTTTAAAGACGAATTAAAAATACAATTTAGTCGTTCTGTAAAAATGGAAATACGGAATAATCGAATTTTATATTTAAATAATTTATAAACATTCGGATAATTTTTTCTTGTCTTTAATAAAAATATTGTAATCGGTGAAATATTTCCGAAAATAATTAGATACGAGTTTGTGGCCAATATATATTCTGTCGACAGCTATTTCCTATCTCGGTGAACAGATTTTATCAATTTTTAAAGGCCAAACTGTTAAATTCTTTTTCATATCGCCCAGCATACTTGGCCGAATATGGAAGCACCCCACCGGGTTCCAGGATTTTCCGGCTATAATATTTCGCATTGTCATTTCCTAGCCCGTTATCGGCCAGTTGATATCTACGTACTCGACGAAGTTATTTAACCCGCGACAGTTCCGATTTTCAAAATATCAACTATTGTTTCTCGTCGAATGTGTAAAAAAATCCTTATAATTCCTGGCTGAAGTGCGTCGATTAATAAGAGTTTAAGCCTTGTGTTTTTTTAATTGTTAGATAATTAAATAATTTCTATCATAATCTTAAATAATTAATTATTATTCGAACAGCGCCGAATGTAGCCAGCAAAATAAACGAAAAAAAATAAGGTAGTTAAAATCGACAATTTTTTATAATATATAAAAATATCACAAAGGTTAATATTAAGTTGACGTAAAGAATAAAATAAAAAATATAAAAATATGTACAATTTATAAAAATATAAAAGGAAAAAAACGAAAAATAAAGTAATCTGTAAGAAAAATATTTAATTTATCATGCACGATAAATGACAAAAAACAACAAAGTGAAAAAAACAATTATTTATAAAATAATCCGATAATGAATATAGTAAATAAAACAATCAATAAGTCGACCAGATACCATCGGTACACAAATAATTATATACTAAATAGTCGGGAAAACATAAAAATCTATTAAACGCGTAATATGCTTGAAAATGACGCGAAAAGCTTTGCATTAATAAAATTAATTTTTATAGTGATTAACTTTGTTTTTATTTTGTTCTGTTAAATTCGTATATGGTTCTTGAAACTAATTTTTCGGCGAAATTTATCATCGAATTTAATAAATTATTTTTACTATTTTCATTTTTTTTATTCGTTTTTTTTTAATTTTTTATAATTTTGTACAATATTATCGATTTTTTGTGTTTCAATTCGTTATAATGATTTTTCAGATTATTTCCGAATTATTTTCTTACATTTTTCTCCTCTAATATTTTTTATATAAAAATTTTTCCTTTTATTTTTTTACGGCGAATAGCAGAAAAGCGTTTTCTAGTATTTTTATATTATATAAAAGCTGAGCGATTTTAACTATATTTTTTTTGTTCTATATTTATTAAAATCATTTTTCGATATTATTACATTAATTAATTAATATTAGGTTAGTCTGTTTCTTTTTTATTATACGATTATTATAGTGTTTCTTGTTTTTATTAATGTCCGCTTCGTCGATTATATCAAAAATCTTTTCACGCCGAATTAGCGTAAATTTTCGCTCAGACATCGAGTTTATAATCTAGCAGAGATCTATCCTTATTATTGTCGAGGTCGATCTACAAATAAAATTAAATACACGTACTAGAATGTGCGTTTTTAAGTACCACCGAGATCAACTTAAGTAAAAAAAACTTCAAAACGGTACAAATTTTGAAATACACTTCAGAAATAATATAATTAATAATTACTCGACGCGTGTTCAAAATTAGTCACATCATTTTCAGAGCTGCCGTCGACAAACATGTTTCTCGATAGCCAATAAGTGTTGACGCTTGTACACTAATCAAGGTGGTGAAATGACACAAACGATATATATATATATATATATATATATATATATATATATATATATATATTGTTTCGTTTGTCAAATTAGATTAAACGTCGCGATGAATTTAATTACAATTTACACGTTTCCTGTACGAGACACTTATAGAATATAAACTAGAATACGTACAATACGGGTACCAGACATATATGGGAACTAGCTATTTTACCGATTCAAAGGCATAAAACATTTATATATAAATATATATATATATATATATATATATACATATACAAACAACACGTTGTGTTCAAGTACAAGTCCGTATATATACGAAGATAAATATTAATTAATTTACATTAACTTTATCAGTTCTATAACAAATGATGATCCGATAAATTTTATTACTGGACTACATATAGAGGGAGTTGTTTCGCGCGGAATAAGTCATCATCGTTGTCAATATATAAACTATCTAAAAATAAAAACAACATGGTCAAAAACAATTAATAATAAATATGATTCTAATATAGTTGAAAAAATGTGAAGAAAAGGTAGAACAAAAGAATTATCCGGGGGGGGGGGGTCAATTAATTGTGTAGAAAGTTGCACTTGTGTTATTTGAAATATTTACAAGGTACAACATCCATGTAGCAGTATGTAATAATAAATTGTTATAATTTACGTATATTAACAACAACAAGATAGAACATTTAATTGTAATAAAAATTTTTGGATATTTCTAAATTAAATAATAATAATTATCAAAAAAAATAACTATCTATAATATATATATATATGAAAATAAGGTAGGCAGTTATATTTAATGAATATTTAAATCCATATGTAAAAACAACGATAATAATTCTTGTTGAATCACACGAGCTGATGGTACAGACGACTCCAAATCAAATATGGTCGGATTTTCAGTGCTCTTAAACGAGTCTGATATAATATGTTATTCACTACCAAACAGCTTTTAAGTTCTATCTGTAGAACTACACGATATAAAACTTGCTATCGATTTTAGATTAAAGTTAAACAAAGACTCTCTCCTTTGTACAGATTCTCTTTCTTTACTCTGCTATATCTCATAAATCCGCAAGAAATTACGAAATCTCAACGAAAAACCGAGTTCTTACTGGACTACTTCGTCGAAATCTAGCCTGAAAAAAGAAGTTATACTAAACCGTTTATTGGTCATGCGAAAATTACTCATTTACTAAATAATTCATATCCTATCTGTAATGTATGCTCTATTCCCTTATCAGTTAATTTACCATCTTCTGGTAGGATGCGAGAAATTCAACCTCTTCCGGTTGGAAATACACATTTCCAGCTCTCTTTCCGTAATTCTTGACGACAACGAACAAAAAAAAAACCCAGTTCCTATTTCGATTTCTAAAACTATCCAACATCATACACGAAATTTAAAACTCCATTTATTTGTGCTAATGTTGCAGTGTACGGCACGATAATAGATATAATAAAATATGCTATAATATTTTATATATAGAAAAAAAATTATAGAAAAGAAACCACTTTATCGAAAATTATAAAATTAAGAACTAAAAACAAAATAACATTTAACGATGAATTAGTTTTAACGGCCATATTATGAATATATGTAATATTTCGATCATATAGAACTGTAAATTATTCTAATAGCACCGGTTGTCGTACATATCGGTCTTGAACTAAATGTGTCAAATATTAGTTGGTGTATATATATATATATGCATATATATTTCATATACTTTTTCTTATGGTTATTAAATATAATTTAATTACTTTTTGATTATTAATTATTTTCACTTGAAAATTGCCTAACTCATAAACAGCGTTGTTATTAAAATTATTAACAATAAGCCGTGTTATTACTAAGAACTTTAATACTGTACGAAAACAGAATCATTAAAGCGCTAGTGGCGTTGTAAACGTAAAAATATACGATCATATATAAAATTAATTTTAAAAAAAAGTAATTGTAAGCAATATATCTCTTCTGAGAAATTAATAATTTACATAAAACGCTTGGTTTAGAAAATTTTTATTTTAAATTGAAATATCTAGATGATACAGATAGAAAACACATTTAAAAAATAGACGGATCATGTATATATAAAAATAAATGTGTTTCCCTCGTGAGAGTCTCTACATGGGGTTGTAATAACTTGAAAAATATTTTTAGATTCCAGAGTTTTCTAGGAAATATAGGTTTTTCATGTTTTTTCCCTTTTTTTTTGCCTTAGTAATAGGCGTATTTCAGTTTCTCACCGTAAGCGATATATATATGTATATATATATATATATATATATATATATATATATAAGCTGTCAACTTACTAATGTGTATATATATACACCCGTGTCCAGTTAGATTGTGTAGTACACTTTAAGATACTAATAAAAACCTGCAAAGGTATAGTTAACGGTACTTACAGACAAAAAAAGTGTAACAGATAAACGGATAGAAGAAAAAGTCAGCAGGCAAAAGTAAAAGAAATAAAAAAATTATATATATGTTTGTGTGTCCGTGTGTACTATACAAAAAAATTTCAACAGAGTTTTGTCGAAATATCGTAGAATCAAGACTTCGTTTCTTAAATAAAATTAATGAATGATGGCTGACTTGCGTTTTACCGTAGTAATTCTTAACAACAATTCGCAGTGTAATCGTGTTTCCAAGAAATATATATATATATATAAAATCTACATGCACACCGTTTTACAGGGATAAGGCGAATAAAGTACAAAGGGTGTAATAAATCGTACATAAATGAAAACCTTTTTTTTTTCAATCTTAATTTCGTATCCTTAGAAAATCAAATAATCGTTTTACAGATAATTTTCCGGCTTAATCGAATTCTCCTCGTTTAATTTAATAATGCCCTGTAAAAAATTTGACGATATTCTAAAGAACTCAATTCCAAAGTCCCGTTATCCACGATAATTACATAAACCGAACCGCCGTCTCTTTACGATAATTACGCGTACGATACATTAATACACACTAGTCACGATGTCCGCACTATATGGTAACTTTAAAATGCTAAAATTTAAAAAAATTTAATTTCTGGTTGACGTGAAATGTCTTAATAACAAAAAATATTTATTTTAGATACGTTTAAAGTTATCCGTCTAAGAAGCAATTATAATGAACATTTAAAATTTTGCCTGGAAATTTTATAAAAGGTTTAAACGTTTTACGTAGTAGCATCGTCAAGTTCGAGAATAATCGTTTAATTTTTTTTAGTAAATTTTTATTTTTAATTTTTATTATATAACGGAATAATTCGTAATTTATAATTATTATTTTATATTAATCGATATAATTGAAATCGACAACCGAAATAAAACTGCAGTCTTTTCTTCGATTTAACGACTAAATTTTTAATTTTTGCAACAACAAAAAAAAAGAAAATACGCGATGAAATAAACTGACGAACGCGAGTTGAGAAATTTTAAAAAGCTCAGTTTAAAATAAAAAAGCTCAATTAAATATTAAATTTTAATTTTAATTGAGGCAAATCGTAGCGAAAGTACATTTTCAACGAGTTAAAGTTTATTTATAACTACATATTTTAAACAATGTAAATTTTAAATAATACTGATTTTAATAAATGAAAACGAAACAGCTAATATGCGTGTAATTTATTCCCTAACCCATTCCTATGTCTACGCTAAATTCAAAATCCTCTCTCTCTCTCTCTCTCTCTCTCTCTATATATATATATATATATATATATATATATACACGATTATATAGGTTACGATATAAATAGATGTAATGAAGTAGTTAGTAAACTTACGGACGACAACAACAGACTCTTAGCAAATTTCAAATTATGTTTGTAACTGGCCCTAATCAAAATGTTGTACAAATTTTATATAATAATATTAAGCTTAGTGATTATGTTTTAAGATGTACTGATTATATTAAATATTTAGGTTTTATTATAGATAATCGACTGAAATATAATAAGTATATTCAATACGTAAATGATAAGGTCGATAGATATTATTCGCTTATTTTTGAAATTAAAAGAAAACATAATAATGGTATTATAAATAAATAACATCTTAAACAACTTGATCTATTTTAATTAATTCGAATCCAAGATACGATGCTCACACTAATGGTAAATTAATTAATTTATGCCGGGTGTAATTAAATGTTTTAAAAACGTACAGTTTAAAGTAAATTTTTACACAACACAGATACTTGCTGATCATGGTTCTAGCGGATATTATTTGAATAAATTACAAATCATCAATCATGTAGTAAATATAACCAAATTGTATAATATTGATTGTTCACTTAATTCTAGTAAAATTATTCTATTAGAACAATTTCCTATATTTAATCTCGAAATTATGTTAGTATTCATTACCGGTAGCCATTACCTAATTTCGCAGGCTAATCTATATTTATTATGGTCTTATATAAATGAATATAAAATGAATATATATATATTACAATTTAATAATCCCAGGTAAATACAAATGACTTTAATATCCAAATCCCGATGTAAACGAAAATAAGTAATCGTGGCCGTTGCAACGTCATCGAGTGTAGTTGGCGCCTGTCGATCTTACACCTCATTTAATTCTGAAAAAGACGAATTTAGGAAGAAATTTGAAAATAATAGTCTACCTAGGTATTACCGATTTGGAAAATAAAAATCACCATCCAGAAAACTAGTTTGGATTCGTAGTATTCGGGCTGTATGCTTCGAAAACCAAATAAAACGCTCTTAAAAGGGAACTGTTAAGAATAATAAGAGAAATAAGAAAGGCCATTCGATACTCATACAACGACATTTTTATTAACCTAACACCCTTTCCACGAATTCGACTAGATGCTACACAAACTTTTTCTTTCAGATGTATTATGCTTACACATACATATACTCATATATATATATATATATATATATATATATATATTTTGCATCGATCGTATGTGTATCCCACAGTATGATAAAGCGTAAATGATTAGTTAAGAGAAGGGAATTGACAATAAAAATCGGATTTAGGCCTAGAATCGTCAATAGGATGCTGCAACGATGAGAACACGTTGTATAATAATTGGTTTAGTCGGACACGGTTATCACAGCCGGTAATACGATTATTGTTAACAAAGTCCAAATTTTAACTACGCTGGAAAGAGTGAGAAGACAAATATTTATAAGCTAATACGGAAAAAAGACTGCAACCAACGAATATATATATATATATGTATAATATACGTATAAGTATGACCACCCTTAAGAAGAATAAGTACTAGAGATAGAATATATTGGCAACGCGCATCATGACAATAAAAGGTCAAAAAGTCATATATCTCCCTGTCAGAGTACGCTTTCCACGAATTTTATATACACGTACACATACATACATATATATATATATATATAGTAAAATGTGCCAGTGTATATATAAAGGCGAATATGCCTTTTGCATGCTCAATTACAGCACCTGGTGGCTTTTCGCCACTCACTAGTAAATAATTCTTGTCGGTGAAGCAACTTTGAAGAAGTTTAAAAATTTAGTGTATCGCCTACTAATGAATACGATTCCTTATACTGCATATAACGTGAAATCGCGCAAATAAATATATATGAACTGGGTTATTTATTTTCACGCATCTAATATATATATATATAGTAATATAGTAGAGGGTGTATTTACCAATACAACGCAGATGCTATTCCTATTACAAGGACGATCATAAATGTACCTACACACGCATACAAACGAAGATATATGCGTTTTCGGAGTCACACGTCTCTGGTACCGAAATCCACACAGACACACACACACATTTGTATGTTCTGTATATTCTATACTAATAAAAAGAAAAGATTCCTATCTCGCACGTACTTCGTATCTGTTATAGAGAGGTCTTTCTGTCGCTAAATTTATATTAATGGTTTACGTTTTCTAGGAACTATAAACAATCCTTTTCCAAAAAGGAACAAAAGAAACGCAGAAACGAAATCTTTCAATCAATTGAAAATATCCGTTTGTTATTTATTGGTTAGAAACCTTTAATCATTTCCGAAAGTCAAAAAAATCTCCACCTCAAATGCTTAGAATATATTATCAGTGTTTGGAAGTATCAAAGAAATATATAATTCAATGTTCATTCGCTTGAACTATCTACGGATAGATACGCACATCATCTCGTGTCGTACCTTCTTCGAAGATCGACTCAGTCTTCTTTATAGATAGATTCAAGGTATCTTAACTAAATCCTGAAATAGGAATTAAACGAAAATACCACATTAGAAAAATTAATAAATTTGTATAATTAGTAAATCACGAGATTCGGAAAACTATAATGTTGTATTTAATCTATTCTATGGTACTGTTCCAAAATCACGACATATTCTGCCAGAATTCGAGACCTGATTCGTCATAATAGATCGTTTATTTTAACTTTTTCACTAAGTTTAAGCATACTAAACACGTTACATTATTGGTTATATATTTAACAACAAGTAGAACAATTTAGAGGAAGAGTGTATTATTAATTTTGTTTCGCCGGTAAAGTTCTGACCGTTTATAAACCGTGAGCACTATCTCTATTCCTATTCTGAGCTATGTTGGCCACTAGCTCATTAAATTAATTCCATAAGCCGTCCACTACAGCGAATAGGCTACTTTACCCGTGTACGCTTTATCGTTCAGAAATAATATGCGCTATACACATAGATAAATTACGAAGACCACCAGTAGGTGACCCTTGATCCGCGACTGCTTACTTGATTATACCTTATTCGCACTTCCGGTTGAAGCTACTTACAAAAGTACCCGTGTATGTAATAAATTAATTAGTACGAATCAAATCAGTTGTAATAGTTTGCAACTTAATGAACGAGCTTGTTAATATTATAACAGATACTCGTCACTTAGGTACGCAATAATCAATAATAATGTATTACCTAATTATTACGATTATTACATGTATTCATTTTTTTTTTTTTTAAATCCCATAATAGCACTACTTCAACTCAGTTTGATTCAATTTAGATGTAACCGACAGCTTTAGTATTGTTCGAAATTATTCTCGCTACTAGTACGGATTATAACTTGGCCACCATTATATTATTTGTAAACATATGTAAATATTTGTGTCTTCGTGGCGGTAATCGTTTGAGTGATAAAATAATTCCGATAATTCCGTTCAATTGTTTATTTAATCATTTAATTCTGAATATACAATAATATTTATTCGTATTCGCGCTTACTTTTATTATATATAATCAGCGCCTTAAAATGGAAGAAATAATGATCTATCGTATAATGATATATATATATATATAAGCGACATATTTCTAGCGTAGATGTTTTGCAATCTTAGGATCGACAAGAATTTCTGTCGCTAAAAAAAGTCCTCTAGTACTCTAGTCTATTCGGTTATTCATCCACTTGCTGGGAATTAAAGAAATGCTCGGGAAGACAACGAGACGAGTTATCGACTAGCTGTGGAAATTTAATCTACGACTCCGTTCGCAATATATAATACTCGTTCATTATACAATGTAGAAAAATACATCGAACCCGTGTAAATTCGCCTACAAGAGCCCTCCCGCCAACGGTTAGATAAAATATTCCGTTCAACATCGGGTCGGCGGATGTCCCGTAATAATTGTAAGGTACGTTTTAGGAGACGCAGTGCTTTGTGTTTACCGAAGATTACGCCATATAATATATGTATATATTCCATAACTTAATTTAGAAATCAACGTGGTCGATGCTGACTGTACACGTTCACCATCAACGTCGTCAATGACGACTGTGTATAGTCACCCCAGAAATAACGTCAGACCGTTCGGACGATATTAATCGTCGTGAACGTTCGTCGAGCGCGATGTCGAATTGATTTTTTCCTATCGCGATATAAATTTTTAGCGGTTTTTATAATATATCATTTTAATTTTTTAAAGTCGATACGTACGACTCGGAAGATAGAAATATAAACAAATACCAAAAAGGGGTGATTGTGCGGGGTAGAGAGAATATATAAAGAGTTTAGGCGATGATATAATATAGGAACGGGTAATTGCGTCGTGTGTGTTGGTTTTTGATAATAAAGTTTCTAAGCGGTTTAATACACGCGACCGACGCTTTTCCAACTTTTTAATTAAGTCGAGACATTACGGAGGTCGTCTGTTTCGAACTTTTCTATATATAATAATAATAATAATAATAATAATATGATTATTCATTCTAATAGGAAAATACAAAAACTGTTTTATATATTTTAGTTTGTTTACGTACGTACGTATGTATATATTTTAAATGTTCTAACAAGGGATTGCTACGATTTCCTTGGCCGATCTTCATTGCCTAAGGGTTGCCCACAGTGTTTGTTGCCTTTTATCGTTGAATTATATACCCGGCGCGCGTAATAAATGTTTCATTATTCGTTAATCACCGCGGTTAAGTATACAGTATTGTTCGCGGACGGGAAATAATATTTTAAGCGAGACGACTAGAAAATCACGCAAGTAAACGGCTAGTAATAGTATAACCGGCGCTCATTGTAAACTCCGATACGCTTTCAAACTAGAAAAATAGTCTGACTTTTAGCGATAAATTAATTTATATATATATATATATATATATATATATAATGAATTGTCACATATTTTAAATACCACAAGTCGAGAACGGCTCAACCAACTTTGCTGTTTTATTTTGTATTCATAATTGTAAGGACAGTGCATTATATATATATATATATAAAATTTTGTTTGAAGAAAATTTGGGCCGTCTTGGGGTGTCTTTCTTGAAATTCGATTATTGTAAAATTTCGTTAAAACCGAATTAATAGATATTAAAATGACGAGGTCGAAGTAAAAAAACTGTTTTTAAGTACGATCGATAAGATCCGAGCTACGAATTTTTAAAAATTGCCAACTTGCCATATTTAATTATGAGTTTCAATATAAGATCTATCGGCGAAAAAACATTTCCCAGAAATTTCATCAAAAACATTTGAAATTTTTTCAAATTTCAATTTTTTCGCGCTAAAATACATTAGACAAAAATTATACGGCATTAAAATACGCGTCTAATGATAGTGCAGTCGTATTTTTAAACAAAATATCCATCGAGAAAATTAAGGTTCAAGAGTTTAAGGGATTTGGTTCGATTTTAACGGCTCTATGATAGATAGCGGGATTCAAGTTGACGTTAGACGAAAGTAGACGTGGATCACCTATGTAATAACGTAAAGTTGACCTAAATTAACAGGTAACGAGATTTTAAATTTGGTTGGCCGATTCTACAGCGCTTTTAGCATGGGTGTATATCTTGAATATACACTATTAAAATATTAATTGTGAAGCAATTCTTAGCCCGACCCCTATTAGAAATTTTGTCCCAATTTTCCGTAACGAAATCTGTAACGAAATCTGTAACGAAATCTGTAACGAAATCTGTAACGAAATCTGTAACGAAATTTTGTTACGGTAATAATAAGAGTGTTGACCTCATCTAACCAGCTTATAAATTGAGAAAATTGCACACATTTTTCAGTCATGTCGGTTTGTCCGGGTCCAGATTGTCCTTCTAAAATACTTGGTATAATAATAATAATAATCGTAATAGTAATAATGATGATGATAATAATAATAATGCGGTGTCGAATTCTGGCCGAACTCGTTGTTTAGTGTCCGTTGCAACATTGTATATGTGCTTCCTTTCTTCCTTGTTACAAAGAGTGGGGTATACACAACATACATATTCGTGACTGAGTATGTATATATATATATATATATATATATATATATATATATGTATGTGTGTGTGTGCGTTCTGAATGTAAGTGTAGGTGCATTTATAAACGTAAGCCAAAAAAAAAATAACAGATTCTATCACCCGGCATTATTTCGTCTTAATCTGTTCGGTTAGTATAAATAATAACGTTGTTGCGAAATGCGTCCGACCGATTGTTATCAAAAGTTAAACGTTTATTTAAATCGTTACTTATTTTTGGGGTTTTTTAAAAGCGTTTCATTTTCGAAAGGATCATGTACAATAAAATAAAAAAATCATTCGTGTTTAAATTTGTTTATTTTTTTACAACAGAATTACATTCATGAACATGTGGGTGGCTAAGAATTGCTTCACAAATTAGTCTTCTACTATACGAAGCTTGCTTCGTATAGAAAAGGTAAACCCAGGGGGGTCAAGGGGGGCTGGGCCCCCCTTTCGAGGCGCGAAGCGCCGAGTTTATATATATATATACATATAATACGATTTAGCCTTCCCTTACCTGGCGAACTTCGTACCGCCCCAGAATCACTAAATGTATTAACTTATTAGCTGAATTAAATATAATTTTAAATTAAATAGTATCGACATAACATTTAAATTTCTTTACAAATTTGTTTTCTATTTTTTTTTATATAATTCCTAATTCTCCATCAGTATTGTGTTTTATTTAATTCAGGTAACAAGTTAATACATTTATTGATTCTGGAGCGATACGAAGTTCGCCGGGTCAGCTAAGTATATCATCATGTAGTCATCAGTCCTAAGACTGGTTTGCTAATTTCTTCCGAACTGACGATTTTCTGTTTTCCTCTTCATATCCGTTTGTGCTACCAGTGTCTTCTATTACTCGCTGTGTATATTGATTTCTTGGTCTTCCCTTTCCGCGTTTCCCATTCATCCGTCCTTCTATAATTATCTTTAATAAGCTTTTACGTCTTAAAATGTGACCGATCATATTAGTTCTTTGTTTTATTATTTTTTTCCATAATGTTCTTCCTTTGCCAATTTTTTCTAACACCTCTTCATTTGTTAATTTATCGGTCCATCTTATTTTCAGCATTCTCCTATAGCATCATATTTCGAAGGCTTCTATGTTATTTTTTTCTACTTTACCAACCATCCATGTTTCACATCCGTCAAACGCTGCATTCCAAACAAATAGGGTTAAAAATTTGTTCCTCAAATTTGTGCTTATAGCCTTGTTGGTTAAAATATTTTTCCGATCGTAAAAAACTTGCTTCGCTCAATTGATCCGTTTTTTAAGGTCCTTGCTACACCTGCCATCTCTGGTGATTTTACTTACCCAAGTAATGAAATTCATTCACTTCTTTTCAATATCTGCACTTATTTTCTTTGGAATGTTATTTTTATCGCATATCATAATTTTTGTTTTATTTTTATTTATTCGCATTCCATATTTCTTAAATACATCTTCCATTACTTTTAATGTTTCCTTCAATTGGTTTTTGATTTTCTGCTAGAACAGCTATATCATCGGCAAATTGTAATGTGCATATTATTTCGTATTTTTACACCATTTTCCGTTGTTTTTTCTTTAATTTCTTTCATTATTTCTTCTATATAAGGTTGAATAATATCGGTGATAAAGCACAGCCCTGTCTAACGCATTTAAATATTTAAACTTCTTTGTTCACATTGCCAATCTGTATCATTGCTTTCTGATTTTCGTATAATTTATATATTAATTTAATATCCTTTTTGTTTATTTCCGTTTTCTGTAATATTGTAAACAATGTGTTCTTATTGACATTATCAAAGGCTTTTTGTATATCTATGAATGCAATATAAAGTGAACTTCCGATTTTAAATCTCTGTTCGATTAACAGTCTTAGTGCCAGAATTGCTTCACCTACACGTCTCCTATATCTCAACTGAGCAAGTTTCTACTTTATTCACTATTCTTGTATACAATATTCTTACCAATATCTTTGATGCATGACTTATTAAGTTTAATGTTCTAAAATCTTCATATTTATCTGAGTTCGTTCTTTTTGGTATTGCAATTATGTTTCCTGTTGTAAAATCCATTGGTATTGTCTCATTCGTATGTATGTCTTTCTTATCAGCTCGTATAGAAAATTATTTGCATGTATTCCTCCTGCTTTTATTAGCTCAATCGGAAAATTATCAATACCTGTCGACCCTTAGTATTTTATTTTCTTCACATTGACTTTAACTGCACAAGTTCTTCATTTGAATTATACAATTCTTCCAAATATTCTTTCCACCTTCGAGCTTTTTCCTGATCCTCTATTAATAACTGACTGTTTATATCTCTAATATTTGTTGATTCATATCTGGATTTATATATCTTTTGTTTTAGTAGTTTATAACCCATACCAATTCTACTTTCATTGAATTCTTTTTCTATTTTATAACATTTTCTAATTAACCAATCTTCTTTCGCTAGCTTACACAATCGGTTTATTTCATTTCTTATCGCATTATACTTTATTTTATCCTCTTGCGATTTACTATTTTTGTATTTCCGTCTTTCATCAATTTTTTGTATTATTTCTTCAGAAATCCAGGGCTTCCTTGCGGTTTTTCTATCTTTTCCAAGCTTATTTTCCGCGGTTTTCAATATTTCCATTTTAAAAGTACTCCAGTTGCCTTCAATATCTTCATTTCTTATTGATATCAACGTTTTATTCGATTGTTCTTCAAATTCTCTAGCGATAGTTGAATTTTTTAACTCATGCAGATTTAGTTGCACAGTTCCTTTTTTCCTAAACGTTTTCCATTTCAACTTACACTTAATCATTACCAAATTGTGATCAGAATCCGTATCAGCTCCTGGATAAGCTCTGCGATCTTTAACCTGATTTTTTAAATCTTTGTTTAACTATTATATAATATAACTGATATCTTCCAATATCACCAGGTATTTTCCAAGTGAATCTTCTTCTTCTATGATGTTCAAAGCAAGTATTTGTTAATAACAGCTTGTTTTTCACAGAATTCTAATAATCTTTCCCCTCTGTTATTTCTATCACCTAGCCCATTACTACCGCGTTCCAATCTCCTAACAAAATTAGATTTTCATCACCTTTGATTTTTTCTATAACTTCTTCTAATTGTTTATATACTTTCTCAATCTCTACTTCATCTCTTGCACAATAACTGTTTCCTTAGGTTTTGTGTTAATGCTAATCAATATTATTCTTTCATTGTACATCCATATTGTTTTTACTAATTTACCTATATATTTCTGCATTACAAACCCCCACTCCTGCCATTCCGTTGCTTGCTGCAGTGTGAATTATTCTATATTCGTCAGACCAGAAATCACCGTTAGTGGACCATCTTATTTCACTAATACTCAGAATATCGATTCTCATTCGTTTTATTTCCATTTTTAAATTTTCCAGCTTTCCACATATATTTAGGGTAGTTCAGTTGCCGTATTTGACGATCTTCATCTAAGCCTCCTGATAATACAAAATTAAGCCAATCCACGATCATTTCATTTATGCCTTAATTCGGTACTGAAATTGCTGCTGCCCAAATCCAGTCTCTACTGGAGAGGTAGAGTTGTTTAGACTTTTATGGCGGCCTAGATTCGCCAAGGATGAGACAGTTAACAGATTTATGTAGAGTTTTAATTAGACAGTTCACCAAGGTGTCTCTCCACACCCTCGTACCTCATTATTCTGTCACTACTGAAATCACCTGCAAG
Organism: Coronaproctus castanopsis; assembly: GCA_032883995.1. NCBI lineage: Eukaryota > Metazoa > Arthropoda > Insecta > Hemiptera > Monophlebidae > Coronaproctus > Coronaproctus castanopsis. The sequence continues at coordinate 194,199,965 of CM065053.1, forward strand.
AGGCTTTCCACCAGTGTAGCCGCTTTTGGTTTGCGACTGCTTATTGGTTATTCGCGGCTAACCAGTATATCTACTGGCCATTCCGTTATCCACCACCTGCGGACGCGCTCGATCCCGGTTAGAGCTCCGGATCCAAGAAGGTAGAAACTACCCCTGGGCGGGTAGCTAGGATATGTATATACATCAATCAAAGTATAATTTTAACTGGCCGTGATCAAAATCTTGTAAAAATTTTATATAATAATATTAAACTTAATAATCATGTTTTCAGATATATTGACCATATTAAATATTTAAATTTTATTATAGACAATCAACTGAAATATAATAAACATATTCGATGCGTAAATGATAAGGTCGCCGAATATTATTATATTTTTAAATCACTCGGTGGTAAATTAAAGGGGACTAAATTATAATTCGAAGTCAATGCTATATACAAGCTCGGTACAGAGCTTATACTCATATTGTGCTGGCATCTACTATGCTAACTCATAAAGTAAATTCTTTTTCGATCGATTTAACATTCTCATACTTGACTGCTTCAAATATCGCTAGTCAAACTATTGCGCGAGTATTATCTATATTGATCTATAGATTAAAAAGATGGCTTACTTTCGAACTTAAACGGCAACATAATGGTGTTATAAATGAAGAAAAACTTGATTTTCAGATGAGTTGCTCAAACTAATGGGTAAGTTAATTAATACATTTTTTCCGGGAGTAATTAAACGTTTTAAAAACAAAAAGATTAAAGTAAATTTTTATATGAGTTACTTCTGGTCATAGTTCTATCGGATATTATTTAAATAAATTACAAATCACGGAAAATGTCGTAATTGTGTAACTAATGAAACAGAGGATGTCCAGTATATAATATAGGCTTGTAGTAAATATGACCATCGGAGAAAATTATATAATATCGATTGCTCAATTATTCAATTAGAACGATTATTTATCTCGGACCATAGACTAGTTAAGTAGGCTACTCTAGATTTATTATTTTCTGATAAACGAATAAATAAAATATACTATTATAAATTAATGAAAACAACGAGTGAAGTAAAAGTAAAGATGTATACGATTTAATCGAATGAAAAAGGAAAACAATAAAAATCTTCATTATAGGAGTACCGATTTTTAAAAGAAAAAAGATGGCGATATTCTCGCAATCAACCAATCGACACAGTCGGAAGGTGTAAACTTTATACCTAACGAAATTTAAAATAGAACTAGACGAATATTATAAGAAAAAAAGATAAAACTACTAACGATTTCCCAATTAAAAAGCTGATAAAAACTTGATATACAATAAATTGACGGTGGAATGGAGACAGAAGAAAAAAGGTCTGAAGGTTGAACCCATACGCCGTTAATACGAGGCTCGTATCTAACGGTATAGTACCGTAACGTATCGTCGGAGCATATAGATACTAAAATCCTATTGATGAAGCCGATTTTATTATTGAGTAGAGGTAGCCGTTTTAGCGTCATTTACAACGACCAAAAACTGACGCTAAGAGATAGGAATTTACAGCAGGTACGTCTTCTTTACCATAACGTTCTTACCAAGCTCCGATCGCATGAGGTGTAATAGTTCCGGTTCTATGAACTTTTTCAGTCGAACTTAAGAAAATCGCCTAATTTCGTAATGTCTAAAATCGTTTTAAAAAATAAAAAAACCGTTTTGTACGCCAAACATTACCTAACGTCCTCAATTCTTTTGGTCAACTTGTGTTCATCGTCTACGAAATATCCCTGTATCTGAAACGTTATAAACTCCATTTCACTCAGAAGTCACTTAAACGTACCGGGGGATATTCATGATTCTATTGAGAAAGATATGTCGGTCTAAAACTGCTCCGAACAAACTTATCACTGATAGTTGTATACAAATCCGACGGATTCCGTAATGCGGTTGTCCGTTTTCTTCCTCCGTTGTAGTAGTATTCTTTAATTTTTCCCCGTATCAAGAAACTGAGCGGACTGTATCGTCGCGAGTGTCACGTTACAGGAATACTTCAGTTTACGATACTTTACAACTTGCTCGCATTTTATTTCCGCGTTGCATACTTTGTCTTACAAAGTATTCTACGGTAGTACAAGCATATTTCGTAGATATCCAGTTATTGTTTCATGGTTTTTTGCGATTATTCAGCTTTCATCAGGAGAACAATACCGAGAATATGTATCATTTGGTTAGTATTTGTTATTACTATATTTCTACTACGTAATATTTGCTTCAATTTTCGGAATGAGCTTCTAGCTTTTAAATTTTTACCTTTCTTCGCCTGTCCGATTTGATTATTCACGGTTGCAATCGAGGTAACAAAAAAGAAAATAAAAGAAAATGATGCATAAAAAATCGACAAATGAGAATAATTTATTTTTTCAACCTTCGCCCTTGACTACTTTGGGAAGTATACACGAGCGACCTATTACGCGTCACGGATAGCAGAAATATCGCCGTAATTAAATTTTATCGAGAATCATTTCCACCCTGTATTCGTAACGTAGGCGGTGTAAAATACACTACTGCCCTCTGCTGGAAAATTTCGCCTCTTTCTATATATAACCACCCGACGCGGTTTGTTATATTTCCTAGTTTTCAATAGTGTATTCAGCCATACGAAGTTCCCCATACATTATATCAATGTTCAGTATTTAATCACCCATAAAACATTTTCGTTCGAAAGGATGTGTAGTTAATCACGCCACGTGACTGACTACATTAGTGTACAGACGTCGCGATACAATTGAGACGCAGAATAACATCTCGTGCACGTTGCCCCTTCTAAAAATACCGACTTAATATTCGTAATTTCCAAATTATAGTAAAAATGATTCGAAAAATATTAATAATATATTATTATTATTATACCTATTAATTGTACGGAATGTGGATGCCTATTCAGAAGTACTAATTGAAAAATAAATAACGCCAATGACAAAAGAGATAATTTTAAAAGTTAAATTATATATAGGTGTGCGTGTATGTGTGTGTATGCGTGTGAACGAATATCAAGATTTAAAACAATTTAAAAGCCTGGTTAAATCACGAAAGATAATCTGGAAATAATAATCATAAAACTTTATACTATTATAATTAGGATTATTTTCACTATTGCCGGCAAAACAATTTTACCAACATCGTTATGTCGACATAAAAACGGCTAACAAAGGTTATACAAAGAAGAGAAATGTATTGCCTACATATATTATAGCTTTATGCCGTTTTGTTTATCACGTTAGGTGGTACCTATAAAGAATAGAAAATTGTTACGTAGCGTGTGGATAGGGAACTTGAGCAGGAGAGCTGGTCTCACAAATCAGAAAGTTTAATCCGTAGATTGAGACCGGGTAATCATAAAGATCATAATCTTACAGAATACTATATATATATATATTTAATCCTCTATTGTATTTAGATTATTATTTATCCTTAATAATAATCGTTACTATGATTTTTGTTATTATTTGTATTATTATTTTTGTTATCATTATTATCAATATCGTAGTATATTATTATTATCATACCTATTATCATCATTTTGTTATCATTATTATCAATATCGTAGTATATTATTAGTATCATACCTATTATCATCATTACTGTGCTTACATTACATATATACATACTTATAATGTGTATATATATATATATGGAAATTACTTCTGAACGGAACAACTTGGATTCATTTTTCATCCGCATTATTAATTGCCAATCGATGACTGGGAATAAGCGCACAGTTATCGTACCAGTTTTAAAACTACAAACACTTCTATACTACTACAGAACGTGATCTAACATGGTACACGTCTAGAGTTGTAACACATTGTACTCTCTGGCCATTGTTATAAAATACTTTTTTTTTTAATTTTTTAATTAAAATTAAAGTTATAATTAAAATTAAAGTAATCCACCAACAAACTCCACTATATTGATATATATATATATTGATATATATATTGATATATATATATATATATATATTTAAACGACCAGTTTGGAATAATTAATGGCATATATAACGAATATGGCAGAATTCAGTTATTATCGTCGAATACCCCTACTTCCACCACCACCTACTACTACTACTACTAATATTTATTACTGCTCTAATACACACATAATAATAATAATAATAAAATGAAAATATATAAGGACACAATCCTTATTACATTACATTGTTAAACACACTCGTTTGTCGTTAGCCATTTACGATAGGGTGTATATTGAATAATTGTTCAACTTTATTTGTAATACACACGCTCTCGGGTGCACACTCACATTCAGGTTTAATTTTTCGTATTTTTAGTAGCAGTGACACCCTGATATCCGTTTAAGTTTACTATATATAGGAGAACATTTATTATATGATGAAAAACTACAAGTCGCGCCATGACACATCCTCCTGTTACTACTATGATTCGATCATTGATTTTATTGATTTTACAAAGGTTTGTTGAGAATTCCAATGTGTCATCCATTTCTGTTTTTATTCCTGTTGAAATAGTCTCTTCATTGAAAGCATCTTGGTAACATATGGAACGACAGAGCAGTAGATTAGTAGCTGGGTAACATGTGGGACGACAAAGCAGTAGATTATTGCTCGCTACGTCTACCCTCTCATTTCCAGGCACTCCGATATGGCCCGATAACCCATAAGTATATTATACTGCAGTTGTTTTAACCCGGGTTTGTAGGATTTTGTAATTAATGTGTCTTTGGTTGCTGGTTATGGAACAAAGGGAAGCAACTGAGTCTGTAATTACAAGAACTTTCGTCAGGTGGAGCTTAGCCAGGAAGGTATGTTGTAAATAATGTAAACAGTACGGAATGTCATATAACTTAGCATCAAGCGCCGAATTGTACCGAGCCAAGCGCAAATATTTTGGTAATTCCAACCAGCTGAATTTTTTTATCTTTTAGCCTGTAAATAATATTTTCACTACTACCCAAATATTTCGAAGAAATTATAATATTTTACTACTTGTGAACCACTTTCCTGTAATAATCAGAATAACTAATAAAACACATTCTATTCGTGTGAACGTCCTATGCATATATATATATATATATATATATATATATATATATATATATATATATATATATATGTGGAATATATTCGTGGATATAAATGTATGTGATATATTGGACAACGCGTGAAATTATAAAAGTGGTAACATAGTTATTCGTTATACGTGTGTGAATTATATATGTTTCGCGTTCTAAAGTAACAAGTTAATATATTACAAATCGTAGACAATAATCATAATAATAATAATAGCAATAATAATAATAATAATAATAATAGCAATATCGTTATTATTATTATTATTACGTATTAATAAACGTTCTTCAACTGATGAAGGAAAATATGAACATAGGACGAATTTTACATGTGTCGCTACCGGTATGTTGGTATTTTAAATATAAATATTATCAATAAGGCTGCATTATGTACAAGTAGCGCCATGGAGAGAGTAACATTGCGGTGTAAAATATGCCTTAGTATAATATTATGTAGGTATTGTCATAGTGGGGTGGAGAAGTGGTAAAGATATTACCCAACACGTCCTACGGGGTAAATATCTTGAACAACTATGAAAAAAAAATATATTTAGCAAGTAACAATACTTCAAATATTATAGATGCGTGTATATATATATATATATATATATATATATATATATATATATATATATATATATATATATATATAATATACAACTCTGCAATCTCTTCACTTCGAAGCTGCAGATACTCTATCTTTTATGATTTATTGGCTATCATGTACGATATATGTACACGCCATCATCCGGTATCCCATTACCATAATACGTTGGAATAAGGAACGTTATTATACAGTTTTGTAAACTAACATCTATACTACATTTAACCTGTACCTATTAAAAGAAAATACATTTCGCTTTATATCGTTCGTAATTTAGCCTGACAGATAAGATGGACACTAAAGCCTAAAAAGGTATAATAAATAAAAATATTCGTACGAGCGTCAAAATTTTCCAAACACCTTACCGTAAGTATTCCGTCATCAGCGTACATATTCGATAGAATTCCGCGGAGCGTGTACAATAGTAGTAGTAGTATAAGTACACTGAAGAAACGGATTAGTAAAAATTTTGGAAGGTCAAACTTAGGAATTTTCCGCGGAAAACCGCACTAATTACTTATCGCCTTAATCATTATTAGAGGTAATTAACCTAATGTAGTAGTGTTGCATAGCGATTGTTGCACACAATAAGTTTTGGGGGCTTAATTACGATAGATATATTAACGAAACTACATTTAATTTTTGGAAGTTATTTATGAGTTTTTATATCTCCGTACGCATCAGAGATCTGAATGCAGAAAGCATTAAACGGCGACAGCATTCTGAACATTAAGGCGAATGTAGAGGATACTATGGACGGCGAAAATAACGAATATGGAAATACTCCAGAGAAAAATGGAATTAAGAACGTGGCGCTGATAGAGGATGTACAGAGAAACAAAAAGAAATATGTGGGACAGGAGATCAGGGAAGGAGGAATATTTTTGCGCTTGCAGTACACGGCAAGATTGAAGGAAGCCGCCAGTATAATGAAGAATTGGAAATGTAATAACAGGATTTAACGACAACTGAAGGACATAATAGAGAAGTATGATTCGGTTTGATTCGAAGTTTTTGTATGATGATGATACTCCGTAATTGTAATTTTTTAAAATGTTATTTATTTATTAATTAAATATTCGTTAAATATTCAGAGTGTACGTGAAGTTGCCGCTTCTAATAAACTGTATTTTCGATCGTTGCCAGATGTATATTATACGTTTGATATATGTTCTTTTGTTGACGTATACCCACACCCATTTAAGTAGGATTACGGGAATCGGTTTTAAATAATGTCTGTTTTTAGTTTTTATCAGTGTTTTTTCCCGGTTCTTTGTCATAATCCTATAATGGGTTTTTTAGCTGTTCTATGGGCTCTATTATAATAAATAAATAAATAACTAAATAAATTACACGTTTCAATTCAAAGGCGAATAAAATCTTTTTCGCCTATTTATTAGTCGATTCCGTTTCCACTCAAAGTCGATTATATTCGTTACGACGCTATAGAATCATGCCACGCGCGATGCGATTATTTGATCGTAAGTAAGAGGTAATGAAAAGTTCGTCAAAAACGAATATCAGAAATAATGCAGAACACGTGTGACGATAGTGTAAAAGAATCGCAAACCATTTTTCTTCAACGGTTCATTATACCTAAGTTCGGCGAATAATAACGTTATCATCCGGGATGATAGCCCTTTAGAAATGGTAGTTTCCACGAACAGAGTACTACTTTTGGTCTAAAATCTTTTCGATATCAACAATGAATAGCGAATATTTATTATATATGGTATGCCGGTGGTAGTAACATTAACGCGATGTCCGTTTTCCGTAATGAAAGCTGATGGTGTTGCTGGTAGACGAGTAGCAACTTCGTCACTTTTGTAGAATACAATAATATCAATCTTTTTTTTTTTTTTATTTATTTATCAAAGGTCTAGGTCGTTTTACTTCTTCCGTAGTTTTTCTCTTATTAGTGGTCAACCATTGTGTTAATAACCGCCCTCGGATTAATATACGATAATAAAACGCTAGAGGAAATAACGAACGCCTTCTAAACATATATATATGTATATATATATATCCCTTTTAGAATACATATACAATACCTTTTATACGGTATACAGACACCCTCATGAAGCTTGCGCATCGTTGGCTCTATTGTCATGCGAGCCCTCTATTTCTTTGGATTTCGAATTAGCGAAAGAATTTAGTATAAAATGCGGTACCGTAGTCGGTAGCAGCCTGTTGCTCTTTCGAAATATATAAAGTAATAACCGTAGGCTTTAGGTGTGCTAATATAGGCTTTATCGTAAGTAGTTACAAAAGTACAGATGCGACTTTTATTTCAGGAATTATTATTATTATTGCAATTCTTGTCTGGAGCGCGTATTTATGCAAGAAGTATGGAAAAATTCGGTCGTAATAAAGTTCAACAGATTTTTCTACTCCCGTTAGAATAGATTCTGACTTGATTACTGCTTGTTTCAAGTTCAAAAATCGAATATTCATAGCTCTTTCTCTGTAATTAATTTTTTAGATTTGTATATCGTAGATGAAAAGTTTATCTTATAAATACACGCGTGAAACCATAAGCAAAAAAAATTATATTCGTGAATATGTATTAGATCTGGTCGGTAATAAAATAACTTCGTATACGTTATCTAATTCGAACGAGCTTCGAATGTTTAATAGTAACGTTTAATCACGACTTCGATCGATATAATCGCTATCGAGAATCCGTCGGTTACGTACGAAGAGAGTGTGACTTATTATTAACGAATGATGGAAATTTATTTACAAACGTTTGTTTACCGGTATTGGTTGATTTTTCTTTTAACGGCGAATGTTGAATAAAAAAAATACTATTATTTAGTATCAAAAATACTGAGGATAAGCCGGTGCTCCCTGGTGTATACGAAACGATAATTTTCATCAAGACCAAACAAATGTGCGTCACGTAGTTCGGGATAGCGGTAAAGATTACTTGCACAGGTTATAGAGTCGGTAGATTTATTAGATCTCGCGGATTAAACTATTGCACACCCTTTAGATCCTCCCCGCGGTTTGAATGATTGGAGAGGTAGTTCGGAGTATCTGACTCCCGTCCTGTCAGTCGGAAGTACCGAAACTAGGAATGGAAGGTCAGTTTATTATAAAAAGTAATATGGTAAATTACGGACACCAAATTTTTTAAAAAGTATACGAAAACTATTAAAAGTAAATTTCTATTTTTAGTGAAAATCAATGTAAGTAAGAAATAACAAAGTCGTTTTTGACATTTGCTATTTCTTACTTACATTGATTTTCACTAAAAATAGAAATTTACTTTTAATAGTTTTCGTATACTTTTTAAAAAATTAACCGTCGATACGGTAGAGATGGTTGTACCGATAAAATAAATTACGCAAACCTATTTGATAACGGGAAATCTGTGTACTAATAAAAATAAGTAACCGTCTATAAGACGATGGTGTAGCGCAAACCACCGAAGTGACTGCGGATAACGTGTTTAACCGATTTTTAATTTGCACGTAAACGAATTACGTAATTTATCTATCGATAGTCAATTATGGCTAAAAATCGTATATATTAAAGTCTTCAACGTGCAGATGTTTTCGTCCAAAATCAAGTGCCACTTACCGTTCTTCAGTTGTACTACTACAGTTATTTACGCATTTCATAGCGACGGGGCAAGATTATGCGGTACCGGTTGAAGGAAAATTCTGTCAATAAATAAATCACGAATTAGAAGACAGATTTAGGGCATTAAAAATCAATTTGACGAATTATTAAACTATCACCGGAATATTATTAATAATTATTCAATTTTCATACTTTAAATTAAAGAAATTATCTTCACCTTTATTTCAGTACTCTATTTTCTCTTTTTGCATATAACCAACGTTATCGTATTTCATAAATTGCCGTTGTAATTTATTTCTTATATAAGAATATGCGTACGTGTCTGGAATTCTATCCTGTGTTACTGTATTAGTTTCTATTTGGAATTTATAGAATCAACTGAATCTGCTCTATTTTCATACGCTACATCTTATTCCATAGATTTTACACGTTTTCGTTCAATAATGCGTACTAATTGTATTGTATTTATACGATTCTGTATATTATATGCGAGTTCAAGATTCACAAAATGGGCTTGCACAACTACGTATGTATATGTAAATTGTGTGTAATAGAATGAACCTGTAATAAATTTGAATTCATATTTTTGCAATTATAGTTATTATTATTGCTACCGTTGATAAACATACGACGCCGCATAAAAATTTATGTCATTGCCCCATTTTAGAATTTTTTAAATTGCGTTGGAACTTTTTTAAATTTTCGTTACGTTTCGTATATAGATGTATAAAAAAATAACTATTTAAATCATTTAAGTTATACACACACACACACACTCTAATGTGAGCATAGCGTACTATTTATTTATGTGCTCTGTATTAACGTACAACAATTTTCCGTTGAAACACATGTCGATGTGTACTCAAACTGTTATCCACCGTTTAGTTTCAAGAATATAACCTGAACAATTAGTTCTTATATTGATTAAATTTTTAACGCTTAGCAGAGCTTCTTAATCGAAACACACGTTCTGCAAAAGTAACTAAATTTTATATAAAAACACCACAAAGATTTTTAAGCTATTGTCGAAGGAACGTATATATATATATATATATATATATGTATATATAATACGAAGGTAAGCACTTTATAAAAAGTATAAAAGCAAAAAATTGACGTAAAATGTTAAAAATATTTAAATTTAGATGCACAATATTATAAAAAATTACAAACTTAAAAAACATTTATTTATAAAATAATCTGGTAGTGAATGCAGTAAGCAATCAATATAAATTGCGTTCACTCGATAGTGGCCCTACAGTCGAAAAACCTTTGTGGTCTTTTTATATTAAATTTTAACAAGTTTTTTGTTGCTTATTTTTTTAAAAATCACTACATTCCACACGGTTCAAATTGCACATATATATATATATATATATATATATATATATATATATATATATATATATATAAACTGTGTCTCTAAGTGCAGGGAAGAATTGAAACTTAAAGACGTTTTAACTAAATTCCACACTGTGTTTTTTTAACTTTTAGGTGGGTGTATATAAACACACACACACACACATACATATATGTATATTATATATATATAATAAGCTTAGGTATATGTATAAGTCGACGCGTTTAACGCTACAAAACGTGGTTTACAAGACGGGTGTTGGTAGTGCTGTACATGCAAATGGGATATATATATATGTATACATATGTGTATATATATCGTTATTTCTTTGACAAACGCAACAAAGCCTGGTTAAATATGTAATATATATATATATATATATATATATATATATATATATATATATATATATATACGTATATATGCATATATATCCGTCCGTTAAATCGGCTCGCTTGCTCACTCGTTTTTTGGGTTAACTCCCCATGTATAAAGCACCCAACAGAAGTTTCAGTTCAAAAATAATATTAATCCTGTTCCGCTACGGTTACTTAAGTCGCGAACCTGCTAGAAAATGTTAAATTTGAAATAACAAACGGCGTATACAACCACGTTTTGTCACTCGACTAAGATTAGTCAGTTCGCGTCATGTACGTATGCAATTATTCAAAATACGGTGAGTTACTTAGCAAACTGCGCCCGTCCATCTAACTCTTAATCTTTCATTAAGTTTTCCTTAGACGACGAATAACGCCTACGTATTTTACGCAGTCCGACGGTATTCCGAATTTAATTTTTAATGAGGAAAACCGTTTATAAATTGAAGAATATTTATTATTTACTTTTACTCGGTACTGATGGCAGATTTAACGAGTTCCTCAACGGCCGAATCTCGGGTTCAATTCATTAAACCCGAAAAAACAAAATTGACGCTCGGAAGATCCTCAGGATTGAATGGAGAGACAGTTATTTAAAGAATAATCTGCTCCGAACGGAAGAATAAAAAAAAACAAAGCGGAATATCCTATAACTAGAATATTCTTTACTATTGGCCTCTTCCTGTTGTGCTCTTTTTAAGGGATTCTATAGTATTGTATCAGATAGTAGTAGTAATGGTATATTAATATTATATTGGTAGTAGTATATACACTTTATTATATATATATATATATATATATATATATATATATATATATATATATATAAAGAAACTAACACATTATTAATATCCGACGCGAGTTAACGAGAATGCTGGTTAGGAATTGTTGAATAACATTAGTATAAAAACTGCATTGTAGTCTGTAAGGCCTATCTTATTATTAAGCAAGGAAGAATTGCCAAGTGAAATATTATTTGTACTGTCAACAAGAAAATGAAAGCAGAGGGTCTCAGTTACTTGTTCGGATTCAGTTTGGTTTAAGTTTAGTTTAGCAGCGTACCGCGAAGTTTGCAAATCTTTTCTTTCCTACCAACCGTATTCTTTTGTTAAATCCCCCTCATTCAGAATTTCAATTCACTTGTAATCGCACGCAATTCTTTTCCTCAGCCTTTCATTTTCCACGCACGCACGCACACACACGCAAGCACACACACACGCATATATAAAGCACATTATTATACTTACATAGACACACAGTGATATTCAAAACCCCCCCAATAAGTATATATATATATATGTGCTTCTCTTCTTAAGTTCCCCTTCATAAGAAATAAGCGTAAAACACTTCACGTTTCGAGTATCATCGACTGAAGAGAAGCACCTAAATATTTAATGTACACAAATAAATATAGTACTAAATAAATAAAAATAAATTTGATACTTTCCCTCTTAAAGATCTTATGCATATATATACACTGTACAGCACTGAAACCTACACACTATGGACAGTTGTGATGGCATAGACTTTTAAAACCTCAAAAAAGATCGTAAATGAAAAAGTTTATAACCGGATTAACGAAGAAAATATATGTTATTAGTAACGAAGAAATAAACAAATAGGTCATGTGTTAAGGCGTAACGAGCTACTAACAGAAGAAACAATATGTAAATGGGGGTTCTAAGAATGGATTTATGAACCAAGTTATATAGGAACGATAAACTATTCGGGAAGTAAAACAATTAGTCCAAAGAGGTGAGTAATAATAGAAAAGATTAAGTTGACGAATTTTCCGAAATTATATTAACTAATTAATGAATCGATATTACATAACAATACTAATCGTTCTCATCAATGTTCTTTGTCTAACATTGAGACTGGTCATTTGTACGTTGTACATAAAACGTACTAGCATTCGATATACTAGTTATATGCAATGCTGGTAGGCGCATATACGAAGTGCCACTGTTTCCTCCGTAAAAATTAAGAGTTGTACAAAGATTAAAAAAAAATTATTTCGCGAGCCAGGATCGTACCTTCCTTCGTCGGGTTAATAGTTGAGCACTCTAGCAATTGTGTCACCACGATGGCTAGTTATATATATATATATATATATATATATGTATATATATATATATAGTGTGTGTATGTGTACGTATATTTATTTTTACAGAATTTGCAGGGATTTACAAACAGTACGCCTGCGTATATCAATCTTATGCATTCAGATTGTATAGTTTCGTTTATACACGTCTATGTGTTTACGCCTGTGATTAAATTGTAATAAACTCAAAGTCATTTGTTTTTCATTATAAACAGCTATATTATAAAAAAAAAAAGTAGAATTAATTTTTTATTCAACTATCTGACAGAACACACGAACGGACAACGGTGCATAATGTATACTTTTACTTTATTCGTATTCGTTGCATTATTTGACATCCGAATTTAAAGTAGATGTCGATGATAATATAACCCTTTTGTGTTTTTTTTTAAATTTTAAGTAAATTAATAATTTTTATTATAGTTTTACGTAATTAATTTTTTTTTGTAGAATGTAGCGATTTTTAAAAATAAATAAACAAAAAAGTAGTTAATTAATTTTTATGTATAAAAAGATCACCCAAAGCTTTTCCGCTATTTAGCCACTACCGAGATTGGACATAAATATAAACATATAATTTATAAAAAACATAAAAGGAAAAAATAAATAATAAAATGCAAGAAAATACTTAATTCATCATAATCGTTATATTGTTAGTTGCCGAAAGTCGTGACTAATTGCACGTTTATCTTTACATACGAAATAGGCTAGCATCCATGACATTAATTTATTTATTTATCTTTCAGAAACGCGCATACGACGTTATACACAGTGAGCTGACAGTGATAATTAAGAGTTACTTAATGATGAAAAACTTTATACACTCGAATTGGGGTTTCGAACCATCCACCGTCCAGTTGACAGTCGAGCATATTATTTACAATATTACAAAAAAAATAAAAATAAAAAAGAAATGCGAAAAAACAGACCGAATTTTGTGTTATTTTTTCTAATATTGTACATCGAAATTAAGTACATCATGCGTTTTATTTTTTTTTATTTTTTGATATTTCTTTTTTAAATGACATTTTTATATTTTACACGTTTGTTTATATATCCACTCGATAACGGCTTTATAGCCGACAAGCTGTTCGTGGGTCTTTATATAGTATATTAAACACTATATTGCGTACGGTTCGAAAAAATATTATTTCTAATCGATTTATTCGTATCGCGATAATTTTATTCCGAATAGGAGATTCTATTTCTTCACTTCGATGTAGGTAATGGATATAAAATCAGATTTTTATTTAAATAGATTAGCTATCGAAAATCGGATATTATTTATACCCGTTCGAAATATTAAACAGATTTAATCGACTACACTTTTCGATTCTGTCACTAGGGATTTCCGAAGGAAAATAGTAATAATACGATTCAGGTCGATGCGAAATAATCAATTTTAAACAGAAGTAAAATTTACCATTACAAAAGTCCTAATCGATAATGACGTATCGTTCCTTTATTATTATGATTACATTTTTGTGGTTACCTCGTCGTTGGTCATCAACATTTGAAACGTTCATTTTATTTATATAATATATATATATATATATATATATATATATATATATGTATATATAAAAATAATATAAATATATGTAGGCATAGATAGGTGGATAATAAAATGAACAGAATAAAAATATGACAGATGTCAAAGTCAACCGAAACACAATAGTCTATAACGAGAATATTTTTCGTAGGTTGAGATTATATTTTCTACGTTTACTCTCTCTGCAAATAAGACAAGACCTAATACATATGAGGTGTGTAACCGCCGCCATATCTTTCAATCTTCCCTTCTTATGGTCTTCGTCAAATAACTTAAGGGATGTTGCCGGCAGATACCTCCAGCGAAGGGATACTACGCATATATATATATATATATATATATATATATATATATATATAATGCATAACGTTTGTGTACAATTTAGGAGTTAGGTGTCATTTGTAATGGATCTACCGAATCGATAATATACCCTAAGTGGAGATGGTATATGATATCATTCTAAAGAGGAAAAAAACATAATCCGACGGCTGATATACATATATATATATATATATATATATATATATATATATATATATATATATATATGGGGATTAGATGAGGCTATCTTAGTAGTAGACAGTATAATGTAAAAGGGACGATACCAAACGATGAAGATGGCATCTGCAGATAAGAAAATGGGCTCCGAAAAATCCGATTATGACTCGTTCCTCGTGTTTCGTTTATCAACTCATCTCATCTCGCATTATTAGCGTCAATCGAGATACGCGCTATATATAGAATCGAGATGCGATCACGAACTCTTTAAGATACCCGTTTGAGACTATATTACCCTACAACGGTCGAAAAGAAGGCGCTTGCCTCGTTATTAGGTCGATTTGTCACCTATAGGCCTTTTTAAATCTACACTAAAGATTAACCAAAATTCTTCGACTTATTGATATCATCCTCATTATTATTCCATTGTATTATTATTATTATTATTACTATTATTATTATAATAATTATTATTATTATTGTTTTTACATTCGTAACGAATCGGAATTCCGCCGTTAAAAATTTTACGAAAGTAAAAATTTAAGATGAAAAAAAAACTATCCTAACGAAATTCTTCGGTACGCATGATAATCTATAAACTCGACAGTTGTACGGTGGTCGTCGATCCTAGTTGAGATTGAAAAAGTACCGACTAAATGACGCCATGCAACATTACCATTGTCTTCAAAACATTCCAAGCAAGCTGTAATACTCATTAGACGGACATACGAGTTGGGACTGGAAGTCAAAAACATCCTCGCAAAATTATCGATACTAATACTTAAAAACGTTTATATTTAACGATCGATGTATATACGAGGAGGCGCTAAAATTAATTAGAAGTAGAAGCCATCGACTAAATTTTCGTCCACATTTTTATTTCAGCTTTTTAATATGGAAACATCGTTATTTATTCAAAAAAAATTTTTCGAATACGAGTCATTATTTATAAATTATACACCCCTCCACTCGGACCTGTATATATTTAGGACGATTTATATAAAGTCCATTTTTAAACGGTCTTTTATACTTCTGCGAACTGCTCCTCCTATTCTATTGCATTCGGCTATGATTATTATTACCATTATTATTATTATCATAATCCTTATTATTTTAATTTTCTTTCATTGCACTATTTCACCTTTTACACGTTGTATTTAAACACAGGAGTAAGAACGAAATAATTTTACCGTTCGGAGCAGATCTCTCTCTTACCCTATACATTGTAGCATTTATATATATATATATATATATATATATATATATATATAAAATATTATACGCGCTATGTTAAAAAAAAATTAGTAATGCGTAAAGTGATGGCGAAGGTTCAGAGTAACGAGAGGTTCGCTGGGAGTTGCTGGTCATATTCGAGCGAAGTGGTTAACGAGATAGAACCGCGCCATCGAATATCGTTTCAATCGACTGTATACAAAAAACTCTGAGGCGGAGGAAAGCACTCTACTATAGGTGTGGACGTGTGTATTAGTTCGTTTTTATTAAATTTACAAAGAGCTATAATGGAAAATTTCACGGCTCGATTCCGTCAAACTGGCGCGTATAATTCTTCATTTCCCACTTCGATATGTTCAGAACCGGGCCAAACCCGCTCCATAATTATATATCCACATACACACACACACATATATATATAATGTTTAAGTGGTACGTATATCATTGCTAACTTTTATTTCGTCTCATCACGTAATGCGTTATATACACTCAATCGTAGAACGAATGATCTTTAACAGGATATATAATAATGGCGCAATAACGATAATTGTAATAATAAAAAGAAAATAATGTAACGTTTAATAAACAATAATCATAATTACTATAATAATAATAATGACAATGGAAAATTATATATATATATATATATATATATATATATATATATATATATATATATATATATATATATATATATATTAGGAATATATTGAAAATTAGCCTCCGTTGTTAAATGCGATTATTTCTCACCAGAACGACTAGATGATAGCTGCTCTAACAGCGAAACTGATCGTCTATTACTTCCTCAAATTAACTTAACTTATTCGATTAGTAACAAATTACAGAAGTAGAGTTATAAGTATAAGTTCGCGCTGATAGTAAAATGACTTACGATGGTAAAATGTTTAATTTGGAATTCTTTCTTAAAAAAAAAAAAAAAATTATAAAATTCGAATAAATGGAACCAGCATAAAAGTTGAAAATTCGACTAACAATGATAATGAAGAAACAAAGATATGACGTATTTTACTAGGTAAATCGATATTATTAATTATACTCCGATCAGTTATAATATATTAATATACATATATATGTACATCTCTTGGGAATGTCCGGTGACTCTAGTAGACAGATCGGACAGTTCATTAAATTCTGGATCGAACAGACAGACTGACATATCTGCCTTGTACTCTGTGTTCACTCTTCTATATTCTACGAAGGCTCTTAAATTCTTCCACCATCAGTCAGTAGTAACGTCTAGTGCACACGCCTACAAACACTGACGTATATGTATATGTTCTGTGAAGAGCTTCTCTATCAATTCTCTATTATCATTATTATTATTATTATTATTATTATTATTATTACCATTATTATTATTATTATTAATATTATTACTGTCGTAGTTACATTATTACAAGTAAGTTCATGTGCGCAGCTAAGTTTACATATTGGATAAACTGCTAAATACTCGAACCTACTGTCCGTGTTTTTATTTTTATTTTTCATTTTTTTTGTTTTGTTTTTAATATTATTTTTTTCGAACATTACTATTCATTAATATTCTCTGTCATATTCTTTCCACTTAACCTCTGAAAGAAAAAAAAAACCTTTAACATGAGATTCCTGTCTAGTCGAAACGTCAGGGATCATTTACTACCTCTAAGTACAATGTTGGCTCGATTTGTTACAGACGTTACTACCTTACATTATAGATTAATAACTGACTGTCTCTCTCTCTCTCTCTCTAAGTGTATATATATCCCCTTGCGTATTCACATTATATATATATATATATATATATATATATATATATATATATATATATATATATATATAGTACACTCCTAAAGTATTAAAGTATCCAGATACACTGATAAGTCTCATCAGTTATATTTCACTAATATCTCACCCGATATGCATATATACCGTTCAATCTCTTCGCGCGTAAGGAAACACTCAAAAATCTTGAATCATCTTCCGGTAGTATGTATATATATATATATATATATATGTGTGTGTGTCGTTTTCAATGGCGGAACTGAAGGAAGTCATTACGTTTATAAAATCGACACGTACCAAATCTGAATGGATTTAGTAACGATGCTCGTAGATTGCCTAGTAGGATAAAATGCGGCCGCGGCACAGTACAGAATTCAGATCCGGCCGCTCTTGGCGTAATACAATTGCAAATTATTACGAATATTAATTCTAAAGTTTGAAGCTGCAACAGATGATCAACCTAACAATAAGTCGTTTAGTGTAAATTAGTAATTATTGCATGCAATCTTCTACAACAGAAGAAGCAATATGATGATGATGATGATGAAAATACGTAATTTTGTATTTGATAAATGTTTGTGTGTATATGTGTGATAGCAACATGAAAATATCACTGATTTATTTTAAATAATGAATATTTTTTTCCTGTCGGTTTATATATAGGTGAAAAACCGTTTAAATGTGAATTTGAAGGTTGCGATCGAAGATTCGCTAATAGTTCCGATCGGAAGAAACATTCGCACGTACACACGTCAGACAAACCGTATAACTGCCGCATGTCCGGTTGCGATAAATCCTATACACATCCTAGTTCTTTAAGGAAACATATGAAGGTAGGTTTTTACTGCGCATTATTTTATAATTTCAACACTAAACTTTATGCATTATATTTGTCGCGTTACGAAAATTACGAACATAGTGTATACTGTCGGCTATATTAGTAGACAGAATATTCTAACGTATATCTAGATACGAAAAGATTGCTGTTTTAAAATCTGTGTGGTTTAAAAAAATTATTATATTTTCTGTATTTTTTAGTTTTATATATTTTGTGATTTTTCGTAAAGAAAGTTTAATGATTTTAACTTTTTTTTTTAAATATACTCGTGTAGTATTAAACAAATTTAACATTACGCGTACACACACACACACACACGTTCGTTTATATACACTCCATAAGAAAAGTTTGCAGCATATGTATTTGAACTTTATATTTTAATTTCCAACATTTTTTTCATATATCTTTTCTTCATAGTCGATATCTCAATTGCTGAATATCTTGATCTCTTTTGTATTACATCTGATATCCATTATTTTGGCTACTCCCGTATTGCTTGAGTTTTTGTTAGTTCATTGAGAGGACGTAATAGTATCCATCCATCGAGTCGATTTCCCCTTAAATTTGCCGAAATAATACGTATTTCCTTAGACTGTTAATCATTCCTGTGCTCCATATACCGTAATATTTCAAAATTGGTTTGCCGTTTAATGTTTAGCACTTTTAAAATGATATGTTACGGGATTTTCATCTTTCTGGACTATGCCCGACGTATACATACGCACGCATACACATATATAATATATATTTATATGTAACATCCATATTTTTAAAGCAAGTTATTACGCTCCATTTATCGATTTGCATGAAATGAAATTAGACAAAATTTTGTTATTTCTACAAATACTACACATCGACTTTCTCCCTTTCCGTTGCTTACATCGCTATTTTAAGCGACCGAAGAGAATTAAAAATATTCTAAATTTTAATATTATTATTTTTACACTGAAACGGCGCCATCTAGTGTCGAGTACGTAATTTACTGTCGAAACCGCTTGATACAAGAAACATCGGTATATGTACTACAGCCTCAAAACGCAAACTTATCTCCATGAATTAAAAATTAAGGATATAAATAATCGAATTTCGTTGTTTCGTATAGAAAAAATTTGAAAGTAGAAACATTTAAAATAATTTATAAATTCTTCAATAGAAAATTCAACCGAGTTGATATCATCGTCCAGATGAATGTGAATAAATTTATTTTAACAGAATCTTTGTAATTCGAAGTGAACGATACAATATATTACGCTATTCTAATTTTCAGATTCGATAAATTGGGATAATTGTCTACATAAAATAAGTAAAATATGAAAAAATGCAGTTTTTTTTTAGGTATACTAACTTATCAGATCGACCGTAATCTATAAGATATAAGTTATTCGTCACACCGTTATATTTTCATAATTCCTCGGTCATCTTAATTTCTTTTTTATTTACATATTAATCAAAGGACTAACATGTTTACACTATCCCAGAAGAATTTAAATACGTAGAATAAAAGGAATACAGGAGAACGTACAAATCACGGGAAAAATTTGCTCCTGGTATATCGGAAGATCGTGTAAATTGCGATAGTCAACACACGATCGCGATTATCTTATTTCTATCCACTTCTGGATGTAAGCGTTCCCTCTTCCTTTCCTATTGTATTCGGTCCCAGTACAATAGTTCATCCATTTCACTCTAACTCCTGAATGTCGTTCTGACATCGCGTGCACCACCGACCACAGATTCTGTAACCTTCTTTCGAACTCCATTGTTATTCTTTGCTACCTATCAGATTGCGACATGACCAGCCCAGTTCTATTTTAATTTCGCTATGCGTTTGTATTACATCTACCAATTTGGTTTACTGCCTGATCCACGTATTGTATTTTCGAACCAGCCTCTTGATAATTATTCCCTCGTGGGCTATCTGCGTTACGGTACATATTTCGTAAGACACCACGTTTCCGTTTCGTGTGTGACCACTGGTTGGATGCATTGTTCGTACGCTTTCTTTTTAAAACAGTTCGGTATGTGCCTGTTTTTCAATACATTATTCGGTTTTCCGAAGGCTATCCACGAAATGTGGCGTCCGTCTTTTAATTTCTTTACACATTGCTTCTTTGTCTAATACTTTGATTACTTAGGCCAGGTACACGTATTCCAATGTTTTGTCCATTTATTCTTATTTCTAGTGACGAGTGCGAGTTCGACATGATCTTTATTTTGTCTATATTTAGTCCTACTGCTATAGAAAAACCTATGTAGGTCGTTTACCGTATCCTGTAAAGCGTGCGCGCTATTACTGATTAACACAATATCATCGGTAAAACGCATGCGATTCCCAGTTTAAATTATTAAACGTACGAATAACCTTATCGGTATTTTGTTATTCCCACAAGTTGAACTCTATTACTGGGTGAATTATATATGTTTTTCACTATGCTCGTATACCCGTTTTCTATAGGGCTTTCATTATTGTCCATATTCCTACAGTATAGTTCTGATAGTCAACGAATATAAACAGTAAAATCTACGGATAGCGGAAATAGGTTTAAACAACAAGAATCACAACAGCTAATGGTAATCTAATAATTGCCACGAGAAATTGTAAATAATTTATAAATGATATCACTTTTATCGTAAACAATTTATAAGAGATCGTATTGTTGTCCTAAAATTGAGAGTTATACCCGTGAATATTAATATAATTCCAGCAGAATTTACGTAGCGTAAGGGTTGAGAAGTATTTCAGCCGGAGAAAACGCTATTATTGAACGGAAATCTCTACGGTAAGATTGACTAAAAGAGATGAGATTGATCATTCGGGATAATAACTTTTGTTCATACGGAGTACGCACCAGATGCGTTTTAGGAATTCCTAGGATCCAGGGCAAAAAATAATTCACTCGCGGTTAATGCAAATTATAAACATCGTGTAAGCAGGACCATATACAGTCGGAAGTCAGTACGAGTATAATATAAAAATCGAATAGATCCTGATAAAGAAAATATGGAATACTTTCGTTTGAACTGTCAAAATATGTAGGAATGGATGAAATGTCGTAATTTATGAAACGACTAATCTAATGAAATAGAAACCGGTCTGCCTCGAATTGTTTAAAGCGAGAATAGATTAATAAAAAACTAAAAAAAAAATATTACAAAATAAAAATACTAGGAATTATATTTCAAACATTATTACACATAACGCGATGTAACTAACATACAAAAATAACTTAAGTCACAGTTGACGTAAGTGTATGTGATGTATTAATAACGGGGAAAAATTACAAGATATTATCAAATTTATCACTGTTCAATAAAGATTAAAAATAAACGTGAATACGTAAGATTTAATTTACGAAAATCTGAAATATTTCACCGTTTACATGTAATTACTAAAGATAAAAATGGGACAGTCGCGGCGACTAGGTTAGGGCATTGAGAAATTATTGCGTGTACCTGATGACTGCTCAACGAAGGAAGTATTGCTAAATTTCAACCAAGTGCGATCACTATGATACATACAGTCAACAGGTCAATGATCAGAAAATTGGTGCGCGTCTATCTAGCTATTTATTTGTTAAAATTCTTGATGTAATTATTCGCTAAAAATTTATTTTACACTTAATAATCGCTCATAAACAGATGTACATTGGAATTGTTCACCTGTTTTTTATCGAGAGATATTCATTCATTATAATTTACCTGGTTGTTTTTTTGCTTCGCGTATAATTGACGTATTCGCGATATTCTTTAAAACTACGTTATATAGCCGATGATAATTTCAGTTTCACGCCGGAATAAATAAAGACGAACTCAAATTCGTTCTCTTTCTTTTATACGTACGTTTTATTACAAAATTATACGAACATTAAAAATTAAATAAAATTAAAAATATAAAATAGTTTCACCTAGAAATAATTAATAAAACAATAAAAATTCGAGTTATATAAATTAAAACTTGATATATAAGGTAAAATCGCTAGCCGCAATATTATTATGTCATAAATATTCGAAATTCTCATCTTCCGAAAAAGTAATTTTGTAAAAAAAAGTAAAAAAAAAGAGAAGTTTAACATCTAATAGAAAAATTAAATAGACGAAAACTTTACTATAAATTTTAACTACCCTTTAAAGCTGGCACAATATTATTATTATACAATAAAATTAATACTTAAAATTCTGGTCTTCCTTTTCTGTTGCAGGTTCACGTGACGGGTAAAACATCGCCGACTGGTTACGAAGATACGGAAGATTCGAATAGTTCTTCAACCTGTTCCCCTAACGTGGTCGAACCTTCCAATTCTTTATCGCAAAACGCCGCAAACAATAACGGAATGCACACGACGACCGCTGACAATAATAATAATAACACGAACAACAATAATAATAACGGCGATAATGATAACGGAATAGGAATCGATAATAATCACGGCGTCGTGCAATCAATTATACATCCGCTAAGTATGGGACCGTCACCTACCGCTAATTTACAAGAATGGTATATCCAACCGGCCGGTAGTATACCGCATACGGCTACACCGGCCACCGAGTACCATTCTCATCCGGCATTGAATCATCATCATCCCTTGAATCATCATCATTTGATGCATAATCATCATCACGGTGCGGCTACGGCCTATTGAGAAAACTCCCCCACTTCGCCTTGCATTAACGATTATAATAACGACGATAATAACAATAATAATTATTATAACAATTTATTTTTACCAGTTCCTCCGTGGAGACCACCACCAACTATATAATAATAATAATAATAATAATAATAATAATAATAATAAATAATATACGAAATTAAGATATTTTAAGATTTAGAAATTGGATATGATTAAGTGACCATTTTATTGACGTAGTTAAAGGATATATATATATATATAACAATAAGCGTGGACATATTTATCTATTGGATGGCCGTAATGTGCGTGGTTGTATTTAACAAATTTTCAACAAAAAAATGTTATATATATATTTATACATACATACGACTTTGCGCTTCGATATGCGTGTTATATCAATTGTTATTATTATTTTCACCCGACGATTTACAACGCATTTTTTCATAAAAATCGTTGAAAAATATTAAAATAAGAATTTGACAGGAAACTAAATTACACGGAATAAAGTTTATACGTATGTAATATACCCACGTCCATACTTAACCGATTTCATTCCGTGTCTAAAGATCAAAAAATAAGTTCAGAGTTTCGTTGGAAAGGAGGTATCAAATTAGATCAGCGTGAAACATGTTAGAGGTAGTTGGAAAGAATTTGAGTTAGTCTCAGTACTAATATATAAACTAATTGTAATTATACATATATATATACACATATGTATATATATCTCCGCCGATTGAAAAATATTTACAAAGGTTTTCATATTTTGGTAATTGTTTAAATGTTTTTCAAGTTTTACGAAGGTAAATCTATACTTAATAACAATGGTCACTTAGTCTGTTTTATTTATAAATAATTATTGTACGTAAAGATACTTGCGACAAAGGCACACACACACATATATATAGGTGTGTTATATATGCAAGCATTTAAGGATATATGATTTTATTTTTAATCGAACAACGATTGGAAATAATTTTGACCGGGTTAGAAAAATCGTTTATATAATATAACACACTAAAAAAGGACTACTAGAATTATATAAGTATTTACGCGAACTAGCGACAAATCATACGATACTAATTTATACAGTCTAACGATTTTCCTACAGTACCATCTGGAGATGAAGATAACTGGTGATGTGTAGACGTGTGCATGTGTGTGTGTGTAATATAACTTTCAGAATTATTTCTTAGTAAATAAATAATTAAATAAAATAATCGACCTCCATCGTTTCGAGGGTATTTATTTCCCCTCCTTACGAGGAGGTCCACTATTAATACAGACGACGTCATTGTTGTTGTTTAAATGATCTCACAAATGATAACTACCTCTAATGAACGTAATCATTACCGATTATTATTAATTATTATTATTATTATCGGATTTAATTGTTTAATTTAATATTTTATTTTCGGTTTCAATGTGTCGTATTTCGATTTTTGATTTATTTTATATAAGTTTAAATTTATTTTCGCCTATTACGACGTATTTTTTATTTTCTAGTTTATTATTATTTGGTCGATTTTTAGTCTCGCGATAATAAATCAAAATAGCGAAGTGGGGGGGGATTAGAGCGAATTTATAATTAATAAGTTCGCGCGAATACAACACATTCCGGTGTTTAGTCTAAAAAAAAATATATATATATAAAATTATAATTATTATCATTACTAAATATTATTATTCTAATTTTCTCGACGATTATTATTATTATTATTTTATTATTATTAAAATTATTATTTCGAACAGCTTGATCTTTTTATTTTTAAGTAAAAATCGTTTTGTTAACTATTTTTCTAATAATGTAACGGAGTCAGTTAAATTATTTTTATTTTTATTTTATTTTTTTGGGATTTATTAAAAACAGGCTATATAAAAATTTTAAAAAATTCTTAAAAAATTTTACTTTAAATAAGACGAAGGACGAGCGATAAATAAAATTTCGCGTATATATATTAAATTTTTTCCGGGAACTATTGGAAATTTATATTTTTTCCCCCTAAACGTACTCATCATTAGCAGAGAGAACGAATTATATTGCTTAAATAACACGCAATAAAACAAAACGTCGTCTATATAGACTACTGTTAAAATTCTATTCGTTAATTTTTATGTAATAACTAATAAAACAAATAATTATATATATATATATATAAAACGATATCACGATATGCTTATATCAACCCACTGCTGTGTGTGGCAGTCCCCAAACTTTTCCAAGGACTACTATCTTGTGCGGCTCGGATCTAATTGATTCCTGCCCATTTAACAATATCATCTCGCTACCTAGCTATAGACCTCCTTCGTGGACGTTGCCTGCTAATTGGCCACCACTGTAATATCTGTTTAGTCCACCTTTCACCCTCTGTCATGCCAAATATTCGTCCCATTTCCATTTTAGTCTGGCGACCAGCTTCACACTGCGTCTACCAATTTCGTCTCTTCCCTAATACTTGTAACCGTCTTCGATCTTTGGGCTTGATTCTGAGGATAATCCTCTTTCCTAATACTTCTAACTGTCCATATATATATATATATATATATATATATATATATATATATATATATATATATATATATACTTTATTATCCACTGTGACTGCAGGATGTAGGCCTCTCCTTATGTCTCTAGGCGTTTCTTTTTGATGCGTCGATCCACCAATGTCTATCTTTCTAATATCATCTTCCAATCTTATGCGTAGTCGACTCTTTTCACTTTCATTCGTTGGTGCCATTTAGTTGATTTAGTCGTCTATCCGTTGTCATTAAATTTAGCTACGTATCCCACTTATCTCCATTTGGTTTTTAAAATTTCTCGAGCACTTTAGTTCTTCTCTGATTTCAGATATTTTTACCTTATTATCTTGTAAATTTATCCCAAAATTTTCCTCTCGATTCTTCTTTGTGTTTCACTATAATTTGTTCTAAGCTGCCTCTAGTTAAGCTCCATTTTTCTGTGGCTATACTATTACTGATAACGCACTGAGATTAAACACCTTTCTTTTTAGTATTTTATCTTCTTTTTAATTTACCAATGGCAACCCCTGTCATTAGTATGCGTATTGGTGCTTCTAACCTAAGTTGTGGTACACGGCGCCTAAAAAATAAAAAAAATTATTGTACAAAGCGACCAATCAAATTACAATTCTTACGATAAAAATAGACGAAAATGGAAAATTTTGAATTTCGATTTAATAGAATTTAAAATAAATACCCAGAAGTTGATATTATTAGTACATTTTTCCCAGTATAATTTGTTTATCATTATTGTCAATATAATTCGTTCAGTTGATTATTATCATTATTGTCAGTATAATTTGTTCATTAACGCGTATTACATATTGTATGTTTATGTAATGATCGCACGAAATCGTTTTTTTTTTATTTATTTAAAGCCAGATTAACGTGATTTTATTTTAGAATAAAGATAATTGCTTTTTATAATCGAATATATATATATAACATATTACCTAATTCGTGTATACCTATTAAAAATAAACGCGTTATATTTGAAAGATATGTATTTGTTTCTGTTATTATTGTTATTATTTTATAATATTTAATATAGATGAATTTTTTTACTCATTAATATTTATTACAACCTACCAAATTCATTTGTTTAGGAGAAAATAGCACCTACACACCCGGTACCCAAAACCCAAGGTGTATACATAAAAGGTACAAAAACTCGCTTCTCGTGTGACGTAGTTGTGTGACCCAAACTAAAACGCTCGCTGTAGACGATATTATTTCGCGCGCGTATTAATACATGCAATAACAATTATGTTATTTACAATATTTACGCAGTGAGCTATTTGGATTGTAAAATACGTGCAAAAATGTTAATTTCACTTACCTAATTAAATTTCTTCCTTTTTTTCTCTAATTTTCTATTCAAACGTTCTTGTCGCGTTTGATTTAAATATCGTAGTCTAATAAATGTCCGCTGCTTTATATAGCCGTGTATATAATTTTTTCTGGTATGCTAGGAATCTCATCAGACAGTTTTTTTAACGAAGTTATTTATTACACCTTCTTCGTTTTTTATACTATTAATACCGTGATAATTTAAAAAATTTTCTTCTAAAAATTTTCCCCATTTTATCCAGTTTTTAGATGGTTCATATAAACCTCCATGTGATAAGTTTTGAATCCAGGATGATGAAGCAGAAGATGACGTTGTTGATACAATCGATCCTAATTCGGGAAAATCTTCTCGTAACTTTCTAGCCAACCATCCAAAAAGGTAATTTAATCCCTCTTCCTGAAGATCGGTTTTAAGGTTTTCATTAGTTTCTTCAAATTCCCGGGTTTGTACCTAGCATAATCAAACGAATTCTGTACAACGCATTCATGGGAGATGGATGGTCATTTAATCCGCCCCTTGTTCTTATTTGGGAGAAAAAGTTTTCTAATGCGTCCTGATTCAGACGATGAGTTAATACATATCTTGCATCATATTTTTCTTCTAATTCCACTAGTAAATTTTGAAGCGATTTAATCGATATAGCAAGTCCTTTTTGGAACACTTGTAAACTACGTTTATTTATGCACCTCATCGTCACTACTGTATCATATCCAATATATTATTTTGCTCTTCTAAAGCTAAACCATAACCAGATTTATGTGGTATATTCGAAAATGGTATATAGGAATTTATAACATCAAACCAATTGTTGATTAATTGTATAAATTCACCGGTCTTTTGAGCATCATGAATTTTGTTTTCAGGTTTGAACTTTTTTAATGCAGTAGCTACAGTGTGTGAAAACAGCTCCGTTGCAAGCCTGACATTTTATCTTTGAACATTCTGACAAGTTATATGTAAATCGTTTATTTTATGGCAAATATTTATTTCAGTTTTCGTTAAAGAAATAAAATCGCATACCGGTTCCTTATTTATTATTGTATCGCACTGTAATAAAAAACCGGAGTCCAAAATCCAATTTCTTAATAGTTTCAGTAAATGTGGACCGTCAGCAAAAAAGTATATATTTTCTCCTGAAACAGGATGACTATAGTATGTTTTCTCGATTGATATTCCTAAACTTTTCCAGAGTGACAGATTACCTCCTCCACAGTCCGAAACGCATGCTACTACTCTATATCCTGCAATGTTTAATTTATCTATTACTGTGTTTAATATATCTGAAGTCATGCGTTTATCAAAGTCCACATACACCGGTTGTTTCCATTTACCAAATAGCCCTCTTGCCATAATAACTTGCATTTGTGAATGAGGACCAATAACTACGTCTTTCAGTTTATCATATTCATAACATTCACTAATATTCATTTCATCAAAAAGTAATATCGTCAGACGATCTCTTTCTTCGATATTATTACCTCCAATTTTCATCATGTTGATAGCATCAGTCATTATGCCAGATCTGATATTTATTCTTGATGCCCATCGCTGCAGCGATGAAATTCCTGGTAAAGGAAAATTCAAACTCTCTCTTAAAAATATGTAGCATTTTCTACCAAGATCTAAAATCGTGAAGGCAGTAGAAATTTCTTCAGTAGTTCAGTTTACTCGCTTCTTTTTCTTATAAAATAAATTCAGCTGATTTTTTGTTAAAAATGTTTTGTTTTTAATACGGTTTTTACATTTTTCTATCATATATAAACGACGTCTTCATTTATTTATTATTCGATTTTTTTTTTAACAATCTCCTCTTATAGAAATCGCAGCTTTTTTTTAATTCGTCAATTTGTTTGTACAAACTAGCAGTTTGCTTTTGTGTATTATCTGTTTCCTCTGATTCTTGAGGAGCCGGTACTTTGCATTCATTTTCAATTAGAATGTCGTTAAGTATGGAGTGTTGTTTCCTTATTTCCAATCTCTGTTTTCTAGTACTCGATTTTGATATATTATTCGGCAAATTTAATGAAGGAATGGCATCTTTCTTTAATATTTTTTTGGGTGGAAGATTTAAAAGTTCAGATTTTAAATCGCGTTCGTTGTCGTTTTCTGAAAAATGAACCGAACAAATACGGCACGAATTCGGATTCCAATTGCCACTTCGTTTGCACAAATGAACCCATCGTTTTCTAATTTCAGGATTTTTAGGAAACGAGTGATACATAATTCCGTTAGTTTTAATCGCGCTGTTATTACAAGCAGCAACTGCACAACATTGCCCTGGCATTTTGTTAATATATCTAAAATAAACGCTCAAAAAGTAAATAACAGTGGATTTAGTTATTATCATAGAGCTAAATAAATAATTGTGTACGTATAAAAAAATAAAAGGTAAACATACCAGAATCGGAACAATCGTTTAACACATTCACTGCCCACCAAAAATACTCGGAGGTACTGCAGGTGCCGACACGTTTTTTCTGTTCTAAACCATACTGAATCTGTTCATTGCAATTAACTCACCACACAATGCCCTTCAACGCGTTATTTCGAGGCATTATTTTCACGTGCTTATTGATTCTGTACTAATAATAAATAAACAAATAAGCTTAAAGCTGTTATAAAAATTCATTTTATTATGCTGAAAATAATTACATACCATTTAAATACCTACTAGCTATTAGATACAAAAAACTATACAGTAAATTGTGTTAGTTGCATGAATTAAATCATATTATATATAACTAAGTGTAACAATATGTGTTATCTGCTGTCAATAATGTATTCAGTTATATCCGTGAAAAACTCTGAAACATGGTGATAAGCAGAGTCCAGGTCCATTAGGACATTGTGGACAGTAATAAACAGAATCTTTTCTTTGTTTATTGTTGGTCCAGCAAACTTGACATCTTCTGTATTTGGCTTTACCATCTCCCCCTTTAGGACAATACTCAGGTAGGTGGTGTTGATTACTTATTCAATTTACCTACATTCAGAAGGTTCATGAGTAGAAATTGGTTTCTACTGATTCTCAAAGCTTTACGCTTTGAAGACGTTGAACGCCCTCATACTCAAGTTTGAAAAATTCAGCCATTGTTTGATTATTTCAATAACAAAATGGAAAGCATTTACTACCCTAGAAAGCAGTTATCCCTTGATGAATCATTGGTGCTTTGGCGCAGAAGACTTCACTTTCGGCAATACATAAAAGGTAAGACATAAATTTGGTATAAAATTGGTATAAAATTGTATGCTCTCTGTGAACAAAATGGACTCTCTTTAAAATTACATATGTACTCTGTATTAGGCGACACTCAATTGAAAGGCCCCCAATTATACAGAAAAAGTAGTTTTTGCTTTAATGCAAAATAAACTGGATGCAGGACATTCAATTTTTATGGACAACTATTATAACTTTACCTTGGGTAATGAGCCGAGAAGTTGTCCAATTACTGATAATCGAAAATCATAATAAGTCCTTTTATTATCAGTACTGTGTGATTTGTAGAGATGGTAGGAGTTGAGCAGCATAATCTGAAAAATATGAACTGCAATTTTTTTATACCAAACCATGGTTTTGTGTTCACACAAATAATAAGATAACATTTGGTCTGCATGATCAACTCCTGACATAAATTGATTTTACTGGTTGATTAACTGTGGTTTTTGTACAATGTTTCCCCATTTTGTTGTGACATTTTCTAGTTCTCCAGTAAATTCACTGGCCTCATTATGATCCTTCCATTTAGTAATACATATTCCTTCAGACGTGTATTGAGTTATTACTTCACCTCTTGCTAATTTCTTTGAAAGGATAACATCAGGGATGCCTTTCCTATTACTTCTTAGTGTTCCTGTAACATATGTATTATGGTTCAACAATAACCATTCAGTTAGGTCAATACTATTATAATAGTTGTCCATAAAAATTGAATGTCCTGCATCCAGTTTATTTTGCATTAAAGCAAAAACTACTTTTTCTGTATGATTGGGGCCTTTCAATTGAGTGTCACCTGATACAGAGTACATATGTAATTTTAAAGAGAGTCCATTTTGTTCACAGAGAGCATACAATTTTATACCAAATTTATGTCTTACCTTTTATGTTTTGCCAAAAGTGAAGTCTTCCACACCAAAGCACCAATGATTCATCAAGGGATAACTGCTTTCTAGGGTAGTAAATGCTTTCCATTTTGTTATTAAAATAATCAAACAATGGCTGAATTTTTCCAAATTGAGTATGATGGCGTTCAACGTTTTCAAAGCATAAACCTTTGAGAATCAGTAGAAACCGATTTCTACTCATGAACCTTCTGAATGTAGGTAAATTGAATAAGTAATCAGTTTTCCAGTAATCATTAAGTCAATTCAGACAGATAGTTCCCATATGAAAAAGTAAGGTGAAAAAAGTTTTTATTTTATCCATTGTGATATCTTTCAAACAAGTGATTCTTGCTTGATCACCAGTACTCTGACATAATATTTCAATTGCTCGAGCATTATATGTTCTACATATTCACTCAAAAAACTCATTTGTTGCTAACTCGAAATAATTTATTGCTTCTGATCCACTTGGATACTGTAGCATTCCTGCAATCTTCATAAATGGTATGTGAGATCTCTGTGGAGTGTTATTTAAAAATATTCTTGTATATTGTTGCTGCACTGTGGGAATGTTGGTAACAGTAGTGGTGATACCAGTAGGAGTCAATAGAGTTGGTACTAAATTTTCAAGTGGATTTTCTTCTGAATCTGATTCTTCCTGTGAATCAGAAATGCTTGTGTAAATATAATCTGGGTCCTCATCAGTATCACTGAGTAGAAGTTCTTCATCATCAGACTCCTGCAATATTTCTGCTAATTCTGCATCAGACAAAGTCTTATTTACTTTACATATTTTGTTAGGACGGGGTTTCTCTTCAGATGTACCCAGGTTATTCATATTCCTGCATTAATAAAACATTATATATTTTGAATCTGATTTAGACACACTTGTATGTTTGTAATATATAATACCACAAAACAGGTAGAATGAGTGTGAATTTTTTTATTCATTTTAGCGTGGAACATGATTTGGCGATAGTAACATAGCAAAAATTGACAACAAATTACATTACACCACAAAATAATACCCTGTTGATTATCATAAACTGATAATTTCAAGACACTGTAAAATGAAAAAAAATGTATAATGTGTTCACTTTACAAAACCATGTTCCATATATCAAAATACCTGATTATGTGGGGTCAGATATATTATATTTTGCAAAAAAACAGGATCATATCAAATGAAACAAACACAATTAGGTTCCATTTAGAATTTACTGAACACTAGGTGCCCATGAACGCGCCTGGTGCGGTCGTAGTAAAGAAAGTGGAATATATATGAAATAAAATTGGTTTTGCGGCAATATTTAAGTTGTTTATACAATTACAAATAAAAATAGAATAAAAATAAACGTTATTTTTATATTTAAAACGAAAAAACTGTGTAATACATACCTTTTGAAACACAAATTGGAAAAAGATGAATAACACAACAAGTAAAACACGCAACCAAAAACCAACCTACTCGTATGACACGCAAGACTACTACTCAATGCCAATGTAAGTTTCACTATTGTATGATTCGTGCCCAGTGTGCGATTCACAGAGAAAAATGATACTTCTGAAAACGTGCTGGTCGCGTTGTTGGCTCATGGATAAAACACAGTAGAATCCGCGTGTCGCGTTGTGGGCAGTGAATGTGTTAAAAAACAGAAACAAAAAATAAACGAAATATTAAAAAGCAATGAACAGACAATAAATAATATAAAGGGCACAACGAACTGTATAAAATATTATTCTGAACAATTACTTAAAAAAAAAGAACAAAAATAAATGAAATATTAAAAAGCAATGAACGCACGATAAACAATGCAAAGCACACAACATATTTTTAAAACATTATGACTATTCAGAACGCGTTTGGGTCACAGAGTGACGTCACAAAACCAGTTATTCACTCTCATTTCGTACTACATACAAACACCGTTGATTGAGACAACCTTCCCCTTGCCCAAAACCGTCGATTAGGTACATCGTGGGTTTTCTAGAGCGTCTTATGTTTAGCAGTCCTTAAGGCAACGCAATCTAGCGAGAAACGAAGAACATATTGTTTTCTTCGATTAGTTATATTCTTAGTAGCGTATTTCTTCGGAAATCTTTAAAAAAAAAACGTTTAAACGTGGAAATTACGTAAAACTTTTATCTAAATGTTCACGATAGTAGTGGAATAGAATTTAATGTATACATTATTACGTAATATAAATCTATTGATAAATAGAAGCCATCCGAATTCTTAATCTTTTCTTTCATTCAAACTTCTTGCTAGTTTCTTGATTCTCTCATATCTTCCATAACTTGACCGATAAAACTTTTCCTCGTCTTTCCTTCCGTCCGTTTACTCTGTCCAATTTTCCTTTTATTATTTCTGTTGACCGATCCATTTGTTTCTAATTTTAATATTTTTTTCTTTTATTAAAATCCGGTTATAAATACTCCTCTTCGATTTTCATTTTTCAAACTTACGTTTTAAAACTCGTCAACTTTTACTTATCAACGTCGTAGAGACAAACTGACCATATTTAAACAATTCTTTAGTGCAGTGGCTGCATCTGCTTTTCTTTTACTTTAGTAATTTTCTTTTTTCGGTAAAGATTGCGCAGTTCGACACCTCGCTTCTACTGAACATCTTCCATACTAGTGAACTCTGCTTCTTAAATGTCGCCATCGCCTGGTATATTTCTTTGTCGCATTTTATGGCGCTTCCTATATAGATTTTTGTTTCATAGCACACTACACTTTTCTCATTCTTTATTTTTGTTAATATTCTCATTTGATACGTTATATTTAAAGTTATAGGAGTATTTTATTAACGAGGGAAATAACCACCATATAATTCCTGAGAAAGTTAATATTAAATCTGTCAGTATATATATATATATATATATATATATATATATATATATATATATATATATATATATATATATATATATATATATATATAATTTCGAATTAGCCATTGATGGACTACGTTGCCATTTTTCTTCCTTTTTTCCCATACTGCTTTCATCCTTTCACTGGGTCTTTTTTTTTGTTCTTCGGCCCATAAAATACCAGTTATTCCTCCTTGCTTTTCTGCGAATTTTTTACAATTAAATAGTTTCTTCTTTAATATTAATCGCTGTTCTACATCTTCAGGCATAATATTCAATTCCGCCATGTCATTTTTAATCTCTGTGTACCATGTACCATTCATTTTTATTTTTTGCATGTACTTAAACAATCTTCCGGTGAGCCTGCTGGCCTCCATCCTTTGAATATGTCCATAAAATCGAATTCATATTTTCCTTATCGCGGTAGTAATGTTGGTATATTTCTTGATTACTTCGTTTGATATATTTTTCACCTTGTTTTAGTGGTCCTATTATTCTTCTTACGATCTTCCTTTCTGCGATTTCAAGCTGTTCATTTAATCCTTTTAGGTCCATTTTTAGGCCCTCCGCTGCATATAACGCCTCTCGTCTGATCACAGTTGTATAATGTTGCAGTTTAGCATTTCTTGATAAAAATTTCTTATTATATACTTCTTTTGTTAGATAAAATGCTACTTTCATTCGATCGATCCTGTATTTGATTGCTTCTTTTTCTGATGCATTCTGCTCGATTAATTCTCCCATATATTTGAATTTATTAACTCTTAGCACTTGACCAAACTTAATGTTTATTTTATCAGGAGCGGCTGTAATGTTTGTTATAAATTTAGTTCTTTCGAAAGAAATTTTTATCCGCTTGTTCTGTTAATAATTCTATCTGCCGCTTTGCTGTCTCCGTAGATTCTGTTATTATTGCCAGATCATCTGCAAAAACTAAACAGTCTTATTTGTAAATTGTCCTTCTTGTATCCTAGTCTAATATTCCCAGTGATATTTTCATCACTTATA
The DNA here is from genome assembly GCA_032883995.1 of Coronaproctus castanopsis. Classification (NCBI taxonomy): domain Eukaryota; kingdom Metazoa; phylum Arthropoda; class Insecta; order Hemiptera; family Monophlebidae; genus Coronaproctus; species Coronaproctus castanopsis. The sequence goes on from CM065053.1 coordinate 194,235,462, forward strand.
ACTTTTTCAAGCGTGTAGTTAAAGAGTAAAGGTGACATCCCATTCCTCTGTTTAACACCGGTTTTTATTTTAAACTGTCTGGATATTTCACCTCTAAATTTCACTTTAGCATATGTGTTTGTTAACGTTTTTCTTATTAAGCTTGTGATTTTTTCATCCAGACCAAATTCTTTGAGGATATTAAACAAACTGTTCTATCTACTGAATCATATGCTTTTTTAAAATCGATAAACATTATTACATACTTTTTGGATCTTTTCTTCAGATACAACATTGATGACTTGAGGTTGAAAATCTGTTCAACACATGATCTATGTTTCCTGAATCCACACTGATATTCACCAATTTGTGTATCCAGCTGTTCTTCTGCTCTAGTTTGTATTGTCTTATAGAGTATTTTATAGGTAACTGGTAACCGCGATATACCTCTGTAATTGTTCACATCACTATGAATTCCTTTTTTGCTGTTGTCCAGTCCTGGTGAATTATTTCTGTCTCCCAAATATTTTTGATTATTTCAACAATTTTTCTTGGCATTTATTATTCGACTTTTTCATAGCTGTGCTATTATTATATCCTCTCCTGGAGCCTTATTATTCTTCAAGGTTTTAATTATATTAATAATTTCTCCTTTACCTAGAGACACAGAATCGTGATTCCTATCCCCTTCTTCAAAAGTGAAAGTTAGTGTTGGGCTTTCGTAGTTCAGTAGCGTTTCAAAATATTCTGCCAATATTTTACAATTTTCTTTGTTACTAAATGCCATCTTTTGATTTTTGTCTTTGAACATAAGACACGAGTATATAAATTTATTTACACTTTGTTTAAATGTTTTATAGAAATCTCTTTTGTTATTCTTCTAGAAATCTTGTTCGATTCCACATAACTGATCATTATGATATTTCTTTTCACATTTCTGATGATACCTCTTTCCTCGTTTCTATGGAATATGTCTTAGTATTCACGTTTTTACCTGTATTCCACTTTTCCCATGCATGTTGTCTTTTTAAAACGACCTCTTCACATTCATAGTTCCACCACGAATGTTTTCTCATAAATGTTTCTTTAGCAGTTTGAACTAATACCTCTTTTAATTGTTCCCAATTCTCCGGATCTCTAGTCTCTAATTTGTCCTTGAATTCAGATGCTTTTTTAACTACCATACTTGTTCATTTTTGAAAAATCGACTTACCATTTAAAATAAAAAAATGAGAACAAAGAATAAAAAAAATTAATTTCAGCATCCAATTTTATTGAAATGAAACTGTTAATTTTAAAGAGTATTATACCAAACAAACTACATTAACTTTTTTCTAAATATCGATCGATTTTTAAAAATTTATTCAAAATATGAACTAGTTCAATATTTCGAGAATTTTCGATAAATTAGTACCAATTCTATACATTATATATATGTATATATATATATATATATATATATATATATATATATATATATATATATATATATATATATAGTTTATATTTATTTTTCGTATCAGTATTGATTCCTCGAAAATCGACTTGCCATTTAAAATAAAAAAATGAGAACAAACAAAGAATAAAGAAAAACTATTTAAATAGGAACATCGCGCCGTCCGATAATAATTTTACGATTTCTTTCGATGAACATTTATCGAAATTTTCGTTAAAGCTTTTTCTAATTTCGGTCGATAATTTATACATCAGTAAGTCCTTTTTATTCCTTAGATACACTTCAACGTAACCGGCTAAATTATGTTTTAATTCAGCTTCGTCAACACCTTTCACCTCCAAACCGTCGAAAGTAGTCTGCACAATTAAAAACGAAAATAAAAGTTTAATAATAATGATAATAATAATAATAATAATTATTATTATTATTATTAGTATTAATACTGTACAACAGTTCCACTGCTATTGATAAACATTTTCTTCTCTCGTTTAGTTTGTTCCCTTGGCGAACTACTTCTTAAAGTATAAAAGAAAAATTTCTGCCGTCCTGAAAATCAATCGGTTGTTGGAAGAGTTTGAAACGTTTCAGACGCCGTAAATAATAAGTATATCAAAAATCCTCGTACATACTATACGTTTATTTGAGCATATAAGTTTTCACATATGGCTCACAAACATGGACTTTCACAAAAACAAAGATTATATTGAAATAATAAGGGCACAAATAATGCGGGAAAGATCAATGTTCACTCTAAGACGGTCCGACTGGAATCGAAATATTTGAATACGGAAGAAGACTAAACTTTGTAACGTGCCAAATTGAAATGGACCTGGGATACGAATAAAACGAATGTCCGGTTGGTAATCGCTTCACAAAAGAAGGAACATTGGATGATATTTCATAAACATCCGGGTCCGGCAAGAACGTGGTAGCGTCCCTGACCGCTTTATCAGCTAGATCATCACCCTGAACCCCAGCAACCTGTGGTAAGATTAGGGAATAAAGCATTACGCTGGACAACTTCTTTGAAATATCTGGAAGTTACATTAGACGGCATCGGTCTGGGTTCATAGGTCGCTAATGTTAAACTAGTTGACCTATTACGAAGCGTGCAAAGGCCGGCTCTTATCGCTATGACCCGTTGATCGGTCTATCGGGTGTACTCCTGGCAGAGAGAGATATTCTGCTTGCATTGATGATGATTAAAGGATAACAGTTCGAAGCCCGAGAGCATATAAAGTCAGCAGTTTGGTTTGCGCATTGATATTAAGTAAGCTTACCGAGTTCGTTACGGAGAACGCCTTTACAAAGGGCCGCTAAACAAGCAGGTCCCTGCGTAATAAAGTCACAATCTATTTGCATGCTACGAGTAACGTTTCTCTCTCAGGGAAATACCTCGTCAGTGTGTTTGTGGAGCCGGAACATGTACGATCAGTCATCTTTATAACGCCCTAGCAGATATGCCTGAAGCTACTTGTCGCCGATCAAATTCAACCAGGAAAATTGCCTTCGCCCGGTTATTACCAAATTACTGTTGTGCTGACGGAGAGCTGGACAGATTTCTTCCGTCATAAATCTACCTGGTCAATCGGCCGAGATCTCCTGTGCTTCCTTTATAGGATCGCAGTTAAAAGTGGATATGAAGTTTACAGTGTACAGCAGCACAGGTCCGTAAACTCATCATCCGAGATGATGTCATCCAGTAACTGGCAAGTCGCACTTATGCTCCTTGTTGGGGAGGCAGTTGCCCTTAGCGAGGATATTCACTGAATGACAATTTCCGTTGATTACCATCTCGGTTTTCGAACCCGAGACAATGATAGGTGATTAGTTTGGACAGTTAACAGTTCCGCAACTCCTCAATTGAGCCACCAGATCATCTAACTAGAAAGCTTTGGTCTTTGGAAGGAACGGTTCGGCGGTGTAAACACAAAGGGGCTCGTCCCAACTTGAGGTACGCTGGCTCAGGGAAGGTGGAGGGCCTTTCGAGTAAAATAATTCACTGTAATTCTGTAACTTATGATAAGTTTTACTTATCCGTGTCTGTAACCCGCAGTTGCTTGCATATAAAAGTTAACAAATTAACTTGGAGCAGACGTGTCGAACAGAAAAGAAAACATCCTGACATCAAATTTAAGCAGCTGTACTGGCTTCTTGGCAGGCATTCCAGTCTTTCTCTTGAAAATAAGCTTTTAATTTATAAAACAATGTTAAAGCTTGTGTGGACATTCGACCTAATTCTGTGGGAGTACGCAAAAACTAGTCCTATAAATAAGTTTCAACGGTTCCAAAATAAGATCATTAGGCTACTGGTATGTTTCGAACTATTACATCGTGACCTTCATTTCTTATGTTAAAGACCAAGTCAAACGCGTCGTTGAGTAGTCGAAGTATACTCGATTGAGTTTGAGAACGACGTAACGAAGTAAAAGAAAAGTGGGCTCATCGATAGATGGAGGAATGCTAAAAATATCGTGGGGGAAGACTGAAATGTGAGTACTAAGTCGACACTATAAAACGGGAACTTTTAGTGACAGTTATGAATGGAGAAGAAGCTCTATTTCTTAATAATACATACATAACGAGATTGTTAAACGTTATTAACAAAAATATGGCTACTAAATTTGAAAAATTAAAGAAACAAATAGACCACAGGAAAAAAGGGAAAGAATGAAAAAATGAAAAAAACAAAATACGGTAAAAAGAAAAAAAAGACGATATATATATATATATATATATATATATATATATATATGCGCATAAATACATATAAACACGTGCGCACAACCTGCACGTATGCCTTAACTACACAAAATAAATAATTGACATAGATGTTGACTTTTAAATGAGGTACTTGCGCTTATAATTCTACCATGTTTTATTATAACGCGCGACGAGGCTTATACCTGCTTAAGTTAATTAGTCTATTTCGATGTAACAGATACGAAACAAACCAACAGCGATGACGAAAAATTATTCCGATTAAGTCGTTCACCTGTATATCGTCGAAATTATAATCCAATTTCAGCGCATCTATACTGGTTCCGGTCTGATTCGTCTCCGATATTTTTATCCATCCGGCAACTTCAAACTGAATTAGAATTATTCTATAAGTAAAAATTTTACACGATTTATAAAACTCGAACAATCGATAAAACAGTTTTGGGATGAGTCGATAAACGATGAAAAAAAGATACTTAGGAAATGTGCTAAAAAGCGAGATAATCGATGTAAAAATTAATTGAAAATGATTAAGTAAATTCGTATATCCTCTGAGTGGCATAATTATAGAAAAAGTGATGGAGAGATACCGATTAGGATTAGTGTAGAAAAAATGACTTTCGATAAAAAGAAATCTTTTACTAATATCCGGAAATTTGAAAGTAGAAACTTAAATCATACACACGGAGTATAATGATGTATGAACCGGGAACTTGGACGATCTCAACCGCTGAATGTATAAAAAAAATAGAGGCCTTCGAAATTCGACGCTGGCGTAGATTATAGAAAATTAGTTGTACAGAAAAAGTGACAAATAAAAAAGTTTTTAAAAATATAAGCGAATCGAGGAGCTTAATTCAGAAGCTAAAAAGTAGAAGAATTGAATGGATAGGCCACTTATATCGATACAATCCAAGTTTCGTAATTGAAGGGAAAATGGAAGGAAAACGATACAGAAGAAGGCTGAGGACAAAAAGTTATGCAAACCGTAAAAGTCGAATAATCTGAAATAATTACAACAGTTCGTAGACATTTGCAATATGTGAAGAGTACGGACGGCGGTTAAATATATCTAAAAATGTTGGACATTAATGAAGACATTCGTGAAGAAGAAGTTATGCTCTTTCGAGAAATTGACTATACACTAGATTATACTTAAAATACAATTGACGAAATACGAAATAAGTATTAAATAGATTTAAAGAAATATTAAAAAGAAGTTAAGCATATTTCGAACAGATGATGCGTCATCCGTAACAATATAATACCCATCACCGTCTTATGGAAGGTGAGATGGCGGGGAAGGGACCGTCAGAAAGAAAAATAAACGCAGTGACACATTTAACTAATATTTGAAATGTTCCGAGGCATGCTACGAAAATAAAATTTGTAAAATATCGCGTAAATTTTTGACGCGGTGGCATAATTTAACTAATATTTGCATGGGGCGAGTTTATAGTAAAGGGGTACATTAGAAAATAAACTCTAGTCGTTGGATTCTATTAAACGAACAAAACAATTTTACTGTGTAAACTTATACATACACATATATATATATATATATATCACGATAAGCCTTTATCGATCCACTCCTGGATGAAGGCTTTCCCCAATGTCTTCCAAACACTTCTGTCCTGTGCTTTCCTCAACCAATTTTTCCCAGCTACCTTCGCTATATCATTGTACCACCGCGTCATTGGCTTTCCCTGTTTCCTTTTTCTGTCCATCGGCCACCACTGTAAGAGCCTCTTTTACCATCTCTCTTCGAGCAATGTGACCAGCCCAATTCCATTTTGTTGTAGTCAAACGCTCCACTGCATCATCCAACCGTGTTTGTTCCGTTATCCATGTATTCTTTTTTCGATCCGATAATCTTGTGTCCAGCATCATTGTTTTATGTGCTGTCTGAGCTTTTTTTATCCGCTTTAAATTTGTTTTTGTATACGGCCATGTTTCCGAACCATATACAAGAATCAGAAGTACACATTTGTTATATAATTTACGTTTCAGATTAATCGGTATTTGTTTATTGCGGAATACTATGCGTAATTTTCCAAGTACAACCCACGATAGTGATATTCTTCTTGCCACTTCTGCTTTCATTATCATGTCTTTATTTGTTGTGATTTTATGACCTAGACATATACACATACATATACATACATATATATATATCATCATCATCATATGCGTTTTCTGATCACAGCGTGACCTTGCAGTCAAGAAGAAAAAAGATTCGTAAAACTTGTCCACGCTAAGCGGTCTTCAGCATTGCGCATGATTTAATTTATCTGTAATTTTGTTAGTTGTTTGATGTAATCAGTGAAATGTAAGGGTGGTCTTCCTCGATTTCGACTTCCTAGTACTTTTCCTTGAATAATTTCTTTCTCTAAGTCATTACGCCGAATGATATGGCCAAAAAATGTAAGGCACTGACGCTGTATTGTGATTACTAATCTCAGGCATGGTGCAATGTTTAATTCCTGCAATATAGAATTGTTCGTTCTAAACGCGTTCCGTGATATTCTCATCATTTTTCGGTAGGCTGTCATCTCGAAAGTATCTATCTTCTGTCGCATGGATCTTTTTAACGTCCAAGATTCAGATCAATAAGTAGCAATGAGAAAGACTAATGTTTTCATTAAATACTTTTTTTTCTTTAGATATATTATGGTCTTTCCATATTTTATCTTGCTATTGCACATTTTGCAATTCCCTTATTTCTTCTTCACGTCCTCCCTTATTTGTAAGTAGTACACCTAAATATATCATTTTTTCCTTACGCTGTATGTCTGGTACCATATTAAAAACTGTTGAAAGTTTCTGAGCCTTATCAACCGCCATTAGAGAACACTTAGATCTATTCAGTATTAAGCCAGCTTGTTTACTAATTAATTCTACTTTAGTCAAGAGTTTTTTCATTTCTGCTTCTGTATTTGCCAATAGCACCGTATCATCCGCGTATATTACATTTGATATTTTTCTTCCGCCGATGGACATACCACCACTCCAGTTCTGAGTCACTTTCCTCACTATCCATTCACTATATATATATATTAATAGAGGGGAAAGTACAGATCCCTGTCGGACTCCTTTTCTCGTTCAATTCAATCTTCGTTCAACTGGTTTATGTCCACACATCACATGTCGGTTATTCCTGCTTGCTCTTTTCAATGCTGGCAGCTATTTGTCTTAATGCAGTTGAAGCAATACCGGAAAGCACGTGGACCTTATCAGCAGATGTTTGTTTTAAACACCCTGTGATAATGCGGCAGATCTCGTTTAGCGCCGGTATCTATACGTTTTGCATGAGTCTAATTAAGCTATACTGGGCACGCGTGTTGCCCCGGCTGACTTGCATAGTGCTGATGTCCGCAGGATATGAGAACTATCTCCTCAAAGACTGCCGGCTAGATTACGTATATTCCTGGCTGGCAATCTTCATTTTACGCGAGATTTGAACTTATCCAGTTTTACTTCCGGTTTTGTTGGTAATTTTTTTCCGGTTCCGAGCTGTAGTGATTGGTGCTGATACCGTACCAAGTTGTTAACGCAAGCCGAGAATTCTGTCTCTTCCTCTCGCGCCAGAGATGCTTTACGGAGTGCTGTAATATATTTTCTGGATCTTCTTCTTTTAGAGAATATGTACAAAAAATTGGTGATGGATCCGTCTTTCGTACAATCTAAGTAATTTTATGGGTTCGTCTATTTCCGTCCGTCCTGAGAGATTTGTTCTTCTTTCAGTCCACGATCAACATTTGTCGCCATATCCACATTTCGAATGCGTCATAGGCTAAGAAAATTTTCTTTACAAAATATTACTTCAGGTTACTTTGTACCGTGTATATGATGTAACATTTTATAAACATAATATCTATCAAAATACTAATTGTATTTTATATTTTTTTAAAAATAAACAACAAAAGAGTAGCTAAAGACTCTAAATTTGTTCTTTATCACATTCGTTAATCGGTTATTTTATAATTGATTTTTCACTTCGATATATATATATATATATATATATATATATATACATATATATAGTAATATTGTACATTTAAATTAAATATTTTCTTGCTTCTTGTATATTTTTATAAAACGTATATTGTTATATTTTATTTTATATATATATATATATATATATATATATATATATATATATATTCACTTAATAATGTCTTATTAGTTTCGTGGCATTTTTGTAAAAAATTCAGTCAATTTTTTAGCTACTTTTTTGTCGTTTAATTAATTAAATACAATTTATGATTCCCTTTTAAAAATTAATAATGCCACCGAAAATCATATTAAACAGGTTACACTTATGAACTAATAAAGACGGAATTATGATGAAGGTTCGCCGGGTTTGTAAGAATTAACAGCAAAAGAAATAGGTACAAGTTAAATTTAATAAAGTTCGGAATAAATCGCTACAACACAAATTGTATACGGACGAGAAATTGTAATATACATACTTTGTAAAAACATTTTCACCGTGGTCTATATAAACAAATTTCCACGTCAGTGTGCGTCCTGTACAGTGGCGCAAACAGGATTTGTATCTGGGGGTGGACTCAAACATCACTCCCCCCCAAAAATAAACTCTTAATAAAAATGAATAAAATATACACGAATGTGTAACAAAATTCGATAGGCAAAACAAAGTATAAACGATCACGAACAACAACGAAACAAATAATAACAACAAGAAAAACACACTGGTCAGATTGGAATGCCGAACGGCCTAACAATGTTTCTTGTTTGTGTTGCACAGTCAGCCGGATTTTCAATGTCATCAGCAGACGGCATGTACAAAATATTTTCTAACAATACTATTTGAAATCTAGGCCGTTTTGCACGCTCTTCAATAGTAGAGGTTTTATTAGCGCGAGCTCTTTTAAATATTCCCTTCTGCTTCAACAATCATTTTAGTGTGTGAAATTGTTTGGAGCTTACAAGTTACGCGTCTTCTTGATAATGTATTTCATACTTTTCTACGCCCTATAGTGGGGGCATTAAGTCCGGTAGCCCCCGTGGATGCGCCGCTACTTCTGTATATATGAATTCGTTTATAAGGACATTAGTTACACTTACTCCATACTTCCGTTTCCTTCGACGTTATAATCGCCTACGGTACCGATCAATGAATAAATTCCGGTCACTTTTAAACGAGGAATACTAAACACGCATTCGACGGTCGAATTATTTACGTCGCTTTTAACTCTCTCCGTTTGAATTTTACTTAAATCGTGCACCTTTAAATTTTTCAACGTAATCGACAATCTGCGAAAAGAAAATTTAGTGAAAATTGAATAATCAAAAATTTCGCAATAAATTTATCGTTATTTTCGTTAAAAGTATTTAAAATTAATATTTTTTTTTTGTTTACGAAAACTAATCAACACTCGAACATACACGTATAGATTATATATACGTCTTATGTAAATTTTATAGAAATTATAAAAAAAAGAAAATTCAAAAGTATTCACCCTTCACGGGGACACATCGATACGCTGGATATGTCTCTTGATATTTTCACGTGTAATATATACCCCATAAAAAATCGCGTGCTTTCAAATTGAGCATCGTTATTGTTAATGAGTACGTGGTCGTCAACAATAATCTTGATGGAAGCAAAAAAAAAAAAAAGATTCACAATGTTAACGGGAAACTACCACAATCGTCTGCCATTGGAATTTTCTTTCGAAGTTTACTCTCTTAGTACGAACGAATGAATTAATTTTATTTAGTCTAACTGGCTAGATTGCTTATTAATAATTATGAAATAAGATACGATAAGGTTTTTCGAACAAACATCTGTCCGTCAATACTTCCTATTATTTAACCGCATTTCTATTTTCCAGAAATTTCTTAAAACTTCCGTCGCGTGTGTATAGTCACAGTCTTTTCCTTTTCCGATATACTAGAAACCATTTCGTTAATCTTCTCGTCCATCGGTCCTGTCTGTATCTTATAATATTCAATACTCATTTCTAGTTTCAGGCACCTATCAATGTCACGATACCTTTATTTGTTAGACATTTTCTTTCTAACTTTGTTTTATTACGTATCTATTTTATTTATATCGGATTAACGAATTTATTTGGACAAATTCCGACAAAAATATACTCGTCTATAAGAGATCTCTCTATCGTCGACGTCGACAAATAACTCTTGTCCGTAATTACAGCGTTCGTCGGTAGAGCGCGCTTGACAGAATTTTCACGAGTGGCCACCGAACACGGCCTAATTTTTCAAAATTATTATTAAAATTTGTGATTATTTATTTTCGAAATAAATTTTACTTTAATCAGTTTTCGAAACGCGTACTCGATTTAATGAATCCGGTTATTTATAATTATTCCATCGATTCGTAATTTGAACAGTGTCGAATGATTTTAAACAAATAAACAATAAAAATAAAAGTAATTAAAATCAACAAATTTTGATATATAAAAAGAGCAAAAAACTTTTCGATTACTAAGCCGTTATCGAGTGGGTGTAAAAAATAAAATAAAATATAAAAATATTCATACACGATTTATAAAAAATATAAAAAGGGAAAAAAACATAGAATAAAATAAATACTTAATTTAGATGCTCAACATTAAAAAAAAAATTAGCGAATTGAACAGATTTAATTATAAAATCGGATTATTTTATAAATCTGTTTTTTCCCGAGATTTTTAGAAATATTTTTAATTTACTTGAAGTCTTCTTCGTCAATTCGATACGTATCGATATCTCTCATGTGTAACGGTTCGTGTTGTCTTATCATTTCTCGTGCGTTGTCTAGTCCTCTCTTGATGTATTGCTCGATCATGACGTTCTTCACCGAACTGAAAATACTGAATTTTTGCCAGCAGAAATTTTCTAATTCGAATAATCACGACGTTATCGTTTATATACGTATATACATAGTCTACATTCGTTATATACATATCACGACGTTATCATACGTACATACATAGTCTACATTCGTTATATACGTATATATAAATATATATAAAATATATAATATTAATTTTATATTTTATACGTTTAAAGATGACTTTTATGCTTATTATTTGGTAGCATACACGTCTCAACCCACCCACAATATATATATATATATTTTAAAAAAATCTATTTTTATCCCACTTATACGATACAAACTTTCAAACAATGTTCGAGTCTGGGACATATTCCTATTTAAGACAACAATATTGTTTGTATATAGAAAAAGTGTGTAAAATACTCCTAATTATTATTCATATATATATAAATCTTTTTTTTTTATATATTGGTCTATAATCGGCAAGTTCGGTATTAAACTTAAAAAATTCATTTTTGGCAAATTTATATTTTAAATAATATCAATAAATATTATAGCCCGCATTCGTAAAGTAAATTTATATATGCTGAATATATTTGAGAGTAGTGATTTTATTAATTAATAATAAACCGAACAAAATATAACATAATCACTAAAGCGATTAAAAAAGTTTTAGTGATTGTGTTATATTTTGTTCGGTTTATTATTAATAAATTTATATATATATAAAATATATTTATATAAAATATACATATACATAATATATATATGTAAAATATATATATAATATATATAATATATATTATATATATATATATATATATATATATATATATATATATATATATATATATATATATATATAATATAGAAATTAAAATAGAGACGAATGGTCGATTCGTCTCTATTTTAATTTCGGATAGATACTAAAAAACATACTGCAACAAATGAATATTGATGAAAGATGCGCAAGATTTATATATGCGTTGTAACGAAACCAAATAATGAAAATAACGTTGACGACGAAAATGAAGCCAGGCGCCGCCGAAGGAATAATTCCCACGAGTCAGCATTCCTAATACCGTCATTTTTCATATAATCATAATAAACATCTTAAGATAATCGTAATAAACATTTTACGATAATTATAATAAACATTTTCCAGTAATAATAATAAACATCTATAAGGAAAGTAATTCTTAAAAATGAAAACCAGATAGTGGAAATAATTATTTATTTATTATATATATATATATATATATTTTATTTGTAAAATTGTGTTTTTTTTTTAAAATTTTGTGGTTGTATTTTTTATATTTTATATTTTACGTTTGGACATCATACATCGCAATAGTAAATGAAAAATTTAAAATTCCAACAGTATACAACTTTTACAGAATCAGGAAAATAATATTAAAGAAAAAATTAATATAAAAAAACTAAATTAATAAACAAATATATTGATATTAAATTTCAACAAATAAAAAAAATAGACCGACAGAAGCAGACATCGTTTTTGGATCATATTTTCACAATTACCATCACATATTTTTAAGTAATTATATTTAATTTATATTTTTAAAATTATGATTTTTTAAATTTTTCACTTGATAATGGCGTAAATGCCGAAAAGCTTTGTGTTTTCCTTAAGAAAATAAATATTAGTCATTTAACTAATTTTCAATTGATTTTTTATATATATATATATACATAGATATATATATAATACACCCACACGCACGCATATATGTATATATACGTATATGCACATGCACATTCACCCATATTACATGTATATATACATATTCATGTAATATAAGACATGTAATATGGGTGTTTAGATGCATATACGTATATTATACATGCACTTTCACACACACCAATATCACGTGTATATATTACAGTATATATATATATATATATATATATATATATATATCCATGTACCTGTATACAAAAGTACATATTTCCCAAAAATATAAATAATTATATAATAAAATATGTCGTTCAAAATTCTACTGGTATTTTTATGTAATTCGGACAATACAAATTATTTTTAATAACACGTGTTTTCCATAAACTTAAATGGATGGGCTATGAATAAACTGTTATTTGTACCCCTTTGTAATACCTCAAATATATATTTAAAAAAAAATGCATTTACATTTGGGTTTCTGACTAAAAACGAATTTTTGGTACACCCGTTTTATCTGGGGCCCATATGTGTGTGTATAAATATATATATATATATATATATATATATATATATATATAATATATATACAAAAAAGATAAAATATCAATTTATATATATAAATATATGTATAGCATTGTTCCAGTCGTTATCGCCAATTTATAATAAAATATTTTAAGCGAATTTATTTAATTTTAATCAGTTTACAACAAACGAACTGTAATAAAATGTTAATGTATTATTAAAATTTTTTTGAATTAAAAAAAAATATACACTCGGTTTTTTTGTTGCGTCATTATAATTTGAAAATAAAATTTTGACAATTATGTATATTTCCCTTAAAATATTCGTAATTATTCTTATATATTTTAATTTTATAAGCTATCGACAATTTGCCCTTTTCTCTAACAAGCTTAATAACATTAAGAATATACATGGAATCCAAGAAACTTCTTAATAAAAAATGTTCGTCCGTATTGTCGCAAAAAATCTAGACTAAGACTACCCTTAAAATCCATCAATCACAAATGGGGATGAAACCGGTGCAATTTCCGTGTATACGGAGATTTTAACGTGTATACTTACCCCTGTATTCAACACCCCCCCAGTATTTATGTATTGAAAATCGGCCTTAAATCGCACTTTTTTACTTAGGACGTTATAAAAAATAAAACCCCAGGCATAAATCGAAAATCTGTCTCGAGAGAATTTTCTAAATGTCTTAACGAGCATTATCCGTCATAAATATCATCCCTCTATCTAAGGTCTCGCAAAAAGTCGAGTTTTAAAGGAGTAGAAATTTTTACAAATCATCCCTTTTTTTTTAATTATGCATACTAAGTCTCTATATAAAAATTGTTATTTCCTACTTAGATATGCATAGAAAAACCTATTAAATGAAATCGTCGTCGTAATTCGAAAAAAACGTTTTGGTGGGTTTTGAAGGGGTGACTTTTTGAATTTTGATTTTTGAAACATTTCTATAGAACCGATTTACGAGATATTAAAATGACGAGTTAGAAATGGAAAACAGTTTTTCATTACGATCGATAGGTCTCGAGCTACGAATTTTTAAAAATTGCCGACTTGCCACCTTTGGCAGGGCATAGCGCGCGACGTTATTATTTTAAAACAATTCTACTCTTGAAATCGTCATTTTTATGTAAGATCTATCGTATAAAGCGAAAAAACCGCGAAAAAAATTTCAAACCGAAACCAAAAATATAAATGACCACACTTGCGACTTTTTTCAAATTCGACTTTTTTCACCATAATTCGCGATCGATTCGAAATCGCGGAAAAGTGTTTATACAAAAGTTAAGCGGTATTGAAATACGCGTGCTATAACGTTACAGTCGTATTTTTAAACAAAATACCATCGATAAAATGGGGGTTAAAAGGTTTACCGGGTTTGGGCCGTTTTTAAGGGTCGTATGATAGATAGGGAGTTCAGACTTACGTTAGACGAAAGTAGACGTCGAAGTGCATTATTAATGCAATAACGTACATTTATCTAGATTATCTGGTAGCCAGAAATCGCGAACTTAAAATTCCGGTTTCAATTTTTAAAAATTCTGTGAAAATTCTGTGAACTATTTTTGGTCAGCCGTTTCTACAATGCTATTTATATATCACTATATATATATATTCAATATGCACTGATCAGTAGCTATTATAAATATATATACACAGGTGTATTTACTGTCTTTGTCTAACACACGTCAGCCATACAACCGGCTTAAAACTTTCTTATTTATCATATTTGTACGTGCGCCCATTACGAATACTATGTTACCGTCGAATTTATTGCGCATGATGTAAACGTTTTTAAAAGATGATTTAGTCTTCGCCGATCTGACTTTTTCTCGACTATTGATTTTTTCGCGACAATTTATGAGATAGGAAAGTATGACTTACGCGAAATTTGTAGAAAACACGTCATACTCTCGTAAATTTGCTGATTTTGGTTATAATATAATTGAAGTGGTTATTAAATTTTAAATTTTTGTCAATTAATATTACTAAGTATTTATTTTGTGTTACAAATCGAATGTAACCATATTGAGATAAATTTAACTTTTTACTTTTTGTTGACTTCGAATAATTGATTCTCAAGTTGAATGACCATAATCAGTTATTTATTGCGTGATAAACTTCGCATAATTTTTTTCCTAGTGGAACCTCACTTTTGTCTCAGATTATTATGGCTGTATCATCAACGAAGGTAAATATCTTCACGTTATAAGGTAAAGGTATTTTTTAAAAATGGAAGAACACTATGTTCCACAAAAAATGCCCTAACACAGACCCTTGTGGTACTTACACTACAATTTCTTTTAGAGTACATACCTAATTCAAGTAATATTAAATCTTGCAATAATAAAATAATCTTATTTAGATCTAAGCTGTCGAATGCCTTTGGTTTTGCTCAAGTTCCGTATCGCAGGCTAGTAGTTGTATTCAATAAGTAGATTAATACGTTAGGAATAACACACGTGAGTAGGTTGTAATTTTTTTTAATGAATCCATTGGGTACTTTGTCTCTGCCTGAAGCCACCTTTAGTTTTCAAATGTGTGATTATTTTATCAATTTCATCGTTGCTAATTACAATTTTTACTCCAGTGTGGTAAGTTGTTGTGCTCCCTTAAATGTATGGTTAACCTGTTGTAGGTAATAACTTTGATATCATTATCCCATGTTATATGAGTAGCTATATTTATATAAAAGATAACATAGTAATGATAGCTAACGTTTAATTTGTAACTAAGTTTCCATTACTCAACTAGATCTGCTACTTTAACAGTAGCCAATGTAAAATCTATTACACTTTTTTGTTGTTATCTTTGAAAGGTATACTTATTCTACACACACTCACTCACTCACTCACTCACTCGCACGCACACACACATACACACTCACCCATATTACATGTATATATTACGTTTATGTATATATATCCATGTACCTAAAGACGAAAGTACATATTTCCCAAAAATATAAATAATTATATAATAAAACGTGTCGTTCAAAATTATACTGGTATTTTCATGTAATTAGCGCAATACAAACAATTTTCAATATTCTGACTGAAAGAGACGCGTGTTTTCCATAAACTTAAATGGATGGGTTGTGAACAAACTGTAATTTTTACCCTTTTGTATTATACTTCAAATATATATTAAAAAAAGTATTTATATTAGGTAAAAACTAACTTTTAAAAGTTTTGGGAGACCCCTTTCATCTGTAGCCCGGGGGAATTTATTCCAGTTCTCTTTCTTTTGTAGCGGATCTTTCTTTCTCAACTCTCTCTCTCTCTCTCTCTCTCTCTCTATATATATATATATATATATATATATATATATATATATATATATATATATATATATATGTATATGTATATATATATATATATAATCACACGTTTACGTCACGTATGCGTAGGTGAAAATATATATAATTTAGCGTAATATCAGGGGATTAATTTATACATACATATGCATGAAGTGAGTAGTAATTTTCGAATTTGATTAAAAATGCAAGATATATTTGTATATGGAGTGGAACAATCTCAACGGTATTGCGCCATTTTCGCGATTTAGCTTCCATCTAATAGAAAATTCTATAGTAAAAAAATCATGTGGTGGTAGAGTATTTGAAAATTTGTGAGTAGAACATTTTAGCCATTATATACGTATATAAATATTGTGTAATATCCAGCAATTATGGTGGTAGCTTAAAATTCAAAAATTGATATACACACGCGCATGTTGTGATAGCAGAGCATTTCTTAAAATTAATTTTCAAATGTGATTATGGATATTTGCGTATAATACATATTTTTATATAAATTATATTAACCTATAATATATATATATATATATATATATTTATACATGTATGGAGCGCTGCGATTTTTATATACCGTGCGGTTACCGAGCATTCTACTTACACACACTTATATATATATATATATATATATATATATATATATATATATATATATATATATATATATGTATATAATTATTAAGTAACCAGACGGTAACATACTGAGCCGCGCTAGTTGTCGTTTGAAATGGTAAAGTGTACAACACGCGCGGTAACGTAATGTTCATAATACGCACGCGTTCAATTAATAAGGTAAGAACGTTTTAAAGGGGTTGTATGCCTGCCGTGTATTGGACGAAGACAGTGGTACAGCTGTATATATATAAAAGCATTGTAGAATCGGCCGACCAAAATCGGTCGAAAAATTTTTCAACATCTAAATCAAATTTTACACTCGCGATTTCTCTTTACCCGTTAATTTTGGTAACATTTACGTAATAAAATAAATGATAGATCCCCAAGTCTACTTTCGTCTAACGTCAACCCGAACCCCATCTATCATTGGAGCTTTAATATCTTGTCAATTAAATAATACTTTAATATTAATCAGCGAGTCTTTTATAACGCTCAGTTGATACGAACAATATATAGCAATAACCGGATACTTTGATACATACGTAGTATAGTCGACCATAGGATTTTCGTGTAAATCGTAATAAGAAGCTTTAAAAATTTTTAACCATTTAAAACAGATTAGCACATTTATTTTCGCTTTATTTCAAATTCAATCTTTTTCTCTCGGATAATAAACGTTATTATTCAATAAAATTTGAACGTTTTCTAAATTTAATAAATCGTAGGTCAAAATAGTTTTTTCTTTCTGGAAACCTATTAGTATGTACTTGGTGTTCGAATACGATACCAGAATATCCCAAGTAAATCCTGATAATATGGAATCATTAATTATTGCGCAATGCTAGCTTTGTGTAGTTGACATTTTCAAGTGGTTCAGTAGTCTATTGGAAATCATCTTGCAGCTAACGTTACTGATGCTACCTGTGATTTTTCATTGTTTATTAATTTATGTGAAGAGATCGGTTTTTGATTAATTTAACGTAATTTTTTTCTAGTAAAAGTGAACGAGAAACGAGAAATAATTGTTTATTTTCTTCATAAGGGTTTTTTAAGTTGCTGGGCATGACAGAAATTTTGTAAATTTTCAGGAGACGGCTTGAGTGAAATGCATGCAATGATGAAGTAGAGTTTATTTAAAAAAAATGATTATTTTCTTTGTGACGATTTTCATTTTTATAATGTTTTTTCTTTTCACTAGGAATGAAGGAAATTTCATAAATTCGAAAAGGGACTGAACAAGGCATCTCTTGGGAAAACTAGAAACTTCTAGTTCAACTATAAAACAATAGAATGCGCAGTCAATCTTTGTAATCGCTTTTGGTGTCATTGGCATGACAATGCATCTTTTGGGAAAAGTAGGAACTTCTAGTTCAACTATAATACGATACAATGCGTTTGAATCATTGACAGAATGGAAATTCGATAAATATACAAGGGCGTGGCCAGAGTGAATGATAAGGATCATCGAATCATGCGGCTCCTCTGATTGGTCGTTCATTTCATCACTTGATAATATAGAAGCATCAATTGTTACGCAATTCTAGGCTATTTTCAAGTGATTCAATCAGTCTGTTGGAAATCATCTTGCATGTAACGTTACTGATGCGACCTGTGATTTTTCGTTGTTTATTGATTTATGTGAAGTGATCGGTTTTTGGTTAATTTAACGTGATGTTTTAAATTCATGTGCATTTCATTAAAATATCCTAATAAAGCTTTTCTGATATTTGATTATATAAGTAGATAACAAACCTTTCATTATATAGTTCGATCGTTTTAGTAATTACAATTTTATAGAAAGGTCCTTAGTGTTGTTTTCAATTAAGTAATTAGTATGGCGCAACTATGCATGACAGTGTGTACAACAGCAAAGTTCAAAGATGTTCCTCCATTTAGCTTCAAAGATCCGTCGCTCATTTCATTCCCTGATAATTAAAACTATTGTACAATCTCAAAGTCAAGTTGTTCTCAGTCTGTTCAAAAGATCTCTCGCAGTTAATGTTACAGAAGCGAATGGTTTTTTTTTCATTGTATGAAATTTAATTGGATCAATTTCTGTATAACATATGCACCATTTTTTCATATCATTTGTTTTTAACATATATTCTTTTTTATCGTAATTTATTCTTTTAATGCAGATAGATCCTTACAAACTAAATATAAAATATTTTATATATATATATATATATATATATATATATATATATATATATATATACTTTTTTAATGATATTTTATAATTAGGTTGTCAGGATCTCTTTTAACAGAATAAATATGTAACAATTAAGTATATATTTATATATATATATATATATGTGTGTGTGTGTGTGTGTGTGTGTGTGTAGTATATACATATAATTTTTTATATTTTATAATTGAGTTGCAAAGATCTATCTTAAGAGAATAAATATATAGTTTATTATATTAACCCCAGTTAATTGGTTTTAGCTTAAAAGTGAATGTAATCAATAACGG
Organism: Coronaproctus castanopsis; assembly: GCA_032883995.1. Lineage (NCBI taxonomy): Eukaryota > Metazoa > Arthropoda > Insecta > Hemiptera > Monophlebidae > Coronaproctus > Coronaproctus castanopsis. Next base: position 194,255,062 of record CM065053.1, read on the forward strand.
AATGTTACATTTGTTCGATCGTATAGATTATTATTTAGGTGATAACAAGGTCGATAGTATAAGAAAACCGGGTATTTCTACCACGATGAAAGGATTAGTATCGTTTGAAAATGACCTAAAGTATAATAATACCGGTTGGCGTATTACAAATTCTTCGACGAATATTCTAAATGAAAAGGGACATTTTTCATTATGTATACCAGTGAGTACGATAATGGTATTTTTCGAAGATTACAAGAATTTTCTATATCGTATTCCTCAAAAATTGACGTTCTATAGATAGACGATAAACGTAGACATACTAGGGAATATTTCAATGACCGATAAAGACAAGTATTCCATTACATTAAGAGACATAACATGGAGAATGCCTCAAATAAAGTTATCGATCGAGCAAGAAAAACGAGTTAGAAAAGAAATTTTAAATAATACGGACTACGAACTACTATACACAAGTTGGCTATACCAAGGTACAATGATTTCATCTGCGACTGAATTTACTTGAGATATTCCGGTATCGTATTCGAAAACCAAGTACGTACTAATGGGTTTCCAGAAAGAAGAAATATTTCGACTTACGATTTAGAAAACGTTCAAATTTTATTGAATAATAACGTTTACTATCCGAGAGAAAGAGTGGATTTGAAATATAGCGAAAATAAATGCTCTAATCTGTATCAAATATTTAAAAACTTTAAAGCTTCTTATTCAGTGGCGTACCCAAGGGGGGCTATGGGGCTAAAGACCCCTCCAAAATCTTAACTATTTTCTTTGCGACTCGTTTGGAAATTACTGTTTTTATCGACGCGACGTGTATTTTAAAAAATGAATCGAAAAAGAAAAGCTGATCAAGGTACATTATTGAACTTTTTTTCCAAAAAAGATAAAACTCCAGTGGAAGATAAAAATGTGAGTACCGTAGATCCGTTTAATGAGTCAATTCAGCCTACTCAGTCTGTTTTGGCAAATATAAATGATTCGAAGTTATCTGTAAATGTAACTGAAATTCCGATCACTTCTAAAGAATTTAACGAATTCGACATTTCGTTTTATGTAAATAAAATATTGTCTGATGATGAAAAAATGAAAGTATTGAAAAAAATGTGGAAGCCATCCTCGAATTTTGATTTTCCAAAAGTTACACAAGGAAAACAAATTAGACGCTTTCAATATGCATGGTTAAATTCGTTTTCTTGGCTCGTTTATTCAAAAGCTGAAGACGCCGCATATTGTAGAAATTGTGTTCTATTTGTTCCAAATGAAATTACTCGAGGTAATCAAAAATTAGATCTCGTGTTTTAAATGGATTCAATAATTGGAAAAAAGCGTTAGACACTTTCAAAGAGCATGCTTGTTTGGAATATCATAAATTTTCCACAATAAAAGTTGATAGTTTTCTAAATGTCAGATCCGGAAAATGCCATCGATCGATGTTTCTTTAGATGAATCAGTTAAAACTGAAGCTGCTGAGAATAGAGCAAAACTTATTCCAATCATCATAAATTTTTTGCGGACGTCAAGGTATTGCCTTACGAGGACATCGAGACAAACCTGAAAAATCCGCCAATTGAAAATGAGGGAAATTTTCGAGCATTGTTACGAACACGAGTTGATGCTGGAGATGATGTTTTGGAAAATCATTTCGCAACTGCTGCAAAAAATGCGACGTATATTAGCCCGAAGACACAAAATGAGATAATATCCGCTTGTGACACCATTATAAAATCAAAACTCGCTTTAGAAATTCAAAATACTAAATTTTTTTCTGTTTTAGCAGATGAAACCACTGATATATCTACAGTTGAACAATTTTCTCTGTGTTTTCGATATGTACAAGAAGCCAGTGGAAAATTTAGCATCTGTGAAAATTTTTTTACATTTCAGCCACTAAGTGGAACTGATGCGGAAACTATTATAAATGCAATTTTGATCACTTTGCAAGAGTATGGTATTAATCCAGAATATATGAGAGGCCAAGGATACGATGGTGCAGCCAACATGAGTGGTAGGTTGAGTGGTGTACAAGCTCGTATTGCAGAAAAATATCCGAAAGCCTTATATGTTCATTGCATGACGCATAGTTTGAATTTGGCAATTTGTGATTCGTGTGACATCGACTACATACGTAATTGTATAGGCGTTGTAAAAAAAAATATAGATTTTTTAATACTGCAAAAAGAGCGGAAGTTTTGAATCGAAATATTGGGCATCTTGATACAAAAATTCAAAAATTGAAGCCTTTTTGTCCAACTAGATGGGTTCAAAGACATGACGCTATTCTGTTTTTGTGTATGTGATTGAAGCTGTGTATGCATCGCTGGATGAGATTTCAACTTGGCATGATACAGATACTTCATCTTCGGCGGTAATGTTCGGACGGTCGATGGAGCAGTCTGGATTTTTGATTGCGTTACTTTCTACTGAAAAACTTCTTGGTTTCACCAAAACATTGAGTCAGTTTCTTCAAGCTAAGGAATCCGATCTAACTCGAGTCATCAATTTAGCAAAAGATATTATCAACCTCATTCGTCGCGAACGTGAAACTGCTGAACAAACTTTTCGATCAATTTTCAGGGAAGCGGAGGAAATTGCCGCAAAATTTGGAACAAATCTACAAATGCCTAGAATTACTGAAAGACAGACCAACAGGGCGAATATTCCTTCAACAAGCACGGAATAATATTTTCGACGAAGTATCTTTATTCCATGGTTCGATTCTTTCATCAGTCAACTTGTTAATCGATTCGAAAAACATGAAAACGTACTCACAAAATTTCAATGTTTAATTCATCCAACGAGATCAGAAGAAAACCAGTTTGTTGAACTTTGTGCTTTTTATCAAGATGATTTAGAAGGCAGAATATCAAATTTGGTGCGAAAAATTTAACTGATAAAATGAAAATTCTCAGCCTTTTCCTGTTGATGCGATATCAGCGTTGAATTTATGTGATGAGGCAATGTACTCAAATATTAGTACGTTGCTAAAAATTTTTTGCACGATTCCAGTTACAACATGTACTCCTGAACGATCGTTTTCATCTTTAAGACGAATTAAAAGCTATTTAAGAAGCACTATGGGTGCAGAAAGATTGAATGGTTTAGCTTCATTGTACATTCTCCGTCATATCGAAGTCAAACCAGAAGAAGTGATCGATGTTTTAATAAAAAATGGGCCGAAGAGATTAGATTTTAGAATTTAGAGTATAGTTAGTAGATCGTTCCTTGTTACTTGAAGGTATAAGTTGTTTACATATATTTTTTTAAATGAAATTTTGTTGAATTTTGAGCTAAAAATTATAAGTGAGGTGTTCAACTAATTTTGTCTTATTAAATTTACTCCGTTCAGTTGATTTACATCCCCCCTCCAAGTAGGTAATTTCTAGGTACGCCTACATTGACTTATTATTTTGTCTCATTAAATTTACCCCTTTAGTTGCTTCAGGTGTAGCCCCCCCCATTGGTAATTTCTGATTCCTATAGTCGACTATAGTACGTATGTATCAAAGTATCCGGTTATTGCTATAAATTGCTCGTATCAACGGAACGTTATAAAAGAATCGCTGATTAATATTAAAGTATTATTTAATTGGTGAGATAACACACCATCGAACGTAACGATTCATTGCGTGTTAATAATGGACGATAAAGCCGTATACAATCCTCTGAATAACAGAGTAATTCATTAGGAAAAGTATATAAATAATAGCACTCGCGTATTACGAATTTTAGATTAATCGTATGTAAGAAATAGTATATAAGTAGGTGTAGTTGTCGAAAAATTTAGTCTTACATAGACCTTTGTACGGTATACACGTGTGTTTACAATACGATGGCTAACGATAGATTTAGAAATAGTCCTTCTAAGGACTTTTCGTACGTTATCGATTTCCAAGGTTTTAAAAGTATTAAAAATACATTTATAATAAAGGAACTGACGATTGCATCTCTTGGAGATGACCGAATTGTTCATTGTATGGTAAAATCACCTCGTATACGGACACGTGGTATAGAAGGACAGATAAATTTTTGGACCAAAAGATATCACAAAATTAATTGGGAAGGATACGTGGAATTTCACGAAGCGGTTAAATTATTACGCGAAACTGTCGCGAACGCGTACATAGTATAAGTCAAAGGAACGGAGAGAGTAAACTATATAAGAGAGTTGTTGGGAAATAAAATTGATGTTTTCGACTTGGATCCATTAGGATGTCCAAAGGCTAGAGATTGGGTAGTTTACTCTATAAACCGCTGTAAGCGTTGTTTTTATAAAAATCATGGATATTTACCGGATCAAGCCAGAGATACAAGTGTACATTTTGCTCTAAAACTAGCTATTACATATAGAGATTGACTAATTAATTTTTTTTTAAATGAGTTTTCAAGTATCGTTAAATCACACGACAATATACGTCGCGAATACCAGCAAGGGATCAAATTAGATCGTCCGTACGAAGTTGCTTTAAAAAGTTTTGTAACGTACAATAGCATTCCAAATATTTTGGAAAATTGTAAGAATATCGAGTTAGTAGTAATTGAACCGAAAACTAACGAACATGGTAACATTACTGTACCTACGGGTACGTACGAATTGAACGATATAATATAATTTATTCAACAAAACGATTCGGAATGGATTATGGATTTCACAACTACGAACTCGATAGGACGTGTATTTGGTTTTAGTAAACATAAACTCATACCGGGACAAACACATTATTCAAACGACCGTATAGATATCTTTACTATAAATAACATTAAAATTAGATGTAATTTAATAAAATGTAATATAACTGACGTAAATTTAAACGATAACACGTTGTACGAATTTCCGCTAAACGTTCAAGTTGGTGAAAAAATTATCGAAAGACCTAATTATTTTACCGCGTAAATACGGATGAAATAAATTACATATCCGTTAAGATAGTTGATCAAAATGAAAAATTGATCGATTTTAAAGATGAGAGCATAAGTATAATACTACTATTTAAGTCCGTATAACCATGTTTTCCAACGACGAATTTTTAAAACTCGAAAATAAAGTATCATCGAATCTCGAATAAAAATACAAAAACTATAGTAAACATTTATAACGAGTGATAAAAACGACTTTGATAACCGCTATTATCGAATACGAGCTAATACTGGTATAAATTGACTCCGTGTAAACATAAATTATTAAAATGGACGATTACGTAACCGCTGGAAAAAAGTTAAAAGAGAAATACGAACAACTCCGTACAGGAGAAATCAGGAAACAAATAAAACTCGAGGAGGAGTGCAAGAACATTGTTAAACCTCTAAGAGCGACACATACTCAACTAGCTAATACATTACCATCCGTAATAACCCGAGATAAATCTATCGCTCCATTAGCTGTTGGTTCGTTCGAAAAAATTATAGAACATTGTGAAATACCAAAAATAGACGCAACAGCAGCGACAGCTATAGAACCCTCTAACGAAATATCGCAGGAATTTGTACAAACATTAGGTCCGGTAGCCTCCAAATACATGAAAAATTATTTGGCGAAAAATGTAAAGACAGATTCCACTTTTGGTATACGTATCGAGGATGAGACTACGTACATGGGTAATTCACCGATAATTATAGAGAACGATAATATAAAGTTTCTAAATACCGACTACTGGTACGAAGGTTCGCGAGGATTATGGGAGTTATTAACATTAGAAAAACCTAAAAATTACAACGAAAAAGACTTGAAAGTATAAGAAGAACTCTTGTTAAAAACTAGTTCGTATAAACAAAAAAATGACCCGAAAAATCCGCGCTTGAAAAGTAGTATCGGACATAAATATAACGTCATAATTAAGTCGATTTTAATTAAACATAATATTTTAAAAAAACGTCCAAAAAACTGGTGCAGGATTACAAAGAATACTTATACTGGAACAATATCGACGAATTGTTAGACAGATTGTGTATAATATATGGTGAAGTAAAAGCCGGTAATAATAACCGTTTAATAATTAACGAAATTATAAACATTTTACAAGAATTTAAAGAAGAGGATGGATTATAAAACAAAAAAGACTAGAAAAAATCGTGCAAATTCTACCTGTAAAAAAAAAGTTAGCGGACTGATTAACGATATAATCGACAAATTACCTTTCGAGGCTCATTTACCGGGCGGTTATCAATACGTCGGTCCTGGTACTAATCTTGATTTGAAATTAGAAAAAAAAGTCAAACCTAAAAATAAATTAGACGAAGCGGTCATGTATCACGATATAGCGTATTCCATATCTAAAAATTTGGACGACAGACGTAAAGCGAATTTACAATTGGAAAATGAAGCGTGGAAATGTGTACTCGCTAAAAATTCCAATTTAGCCGAAGAATCTAATGCGTGGCTTGTAACAAACGCTATGAAAGTGAAAAGAGTTGTCGGTGCTGGTTACATCAAACATCCGGTTAACATAAGCACTGAACAAGGGAAACTTATTGCGAAAACCGATAAACCCGTGACTTTAAAACTTAATAAAACGAGAAATAAAGATTACGAACGGACGAAACGTATTTACCGTTAACCGAATGTCAAATTAAAGGATTAAAAAAGATTTACCTATAAAATTATCGGTTAAACAACTTGAACATATAAAAGTAGGTGGTTTCTTACCGGCTTTGCTCGCCGCTGCACCGGCTGCAGCTGCTGTAGGGTCGTTAATAACCAACGCTATAAACACGTATAATAATAAGAAAGCAAGTTAATAGAAGAGTGAATACGTCATAATAAAGCGATGGAAGGTGAAGGACTATACGTCAATAAAAAACCTAAAGACGGTAAATAAAAAACCTAAAGAAGGTAACGGACTTTACTAAGAGTATATAAAAAAAACCATCCCGATTAAACCGTTGAGTAACGTAGAATTGACGAAATACGCCCAACATATTCCGCACTTTAGAGGTACTTTTATAAGAAATAAATTACCGAAAAACCCGTTAGACGTAGAGACAGTCATAATTAATTTAGATAACTACGATGGTCGGGGAACTCACTGGGTATGTTATAGAAAAATAGGAAATGTTGTAAATTGTTACGATTCTTTCGGGGTAATACCACCGTACGAATTACTAAGTTATTGGGGGCCCTAATTGCGTGGGATTTTATAATTACGAAGTAAATCAAAATATGGATCAAGTTATATGCGGTCATCTATGTTTAAAATGTTTATACGATACAAGTAACATTAAGGAATAGTATATATAGGTCGGGCGATAGAAGAATTAATCGCTTTATTGATATTACGGTAATTACTTTTGCATAACCATCAATTTTTCGGCCGTTTTTAAACGACTATTTTAAACGACATAATTTTATTCGGGAAACGACTATTTTAAACGACTCAATTTGTTTCGGGCGTTTTTAAACAAATATTTACGGTATAAATAACGATTATTGATCGAGAAAATGGCTCCTAATAAAGTGATCATATACGATTTTGTTGTAGTAGTAAGCGTTTTGTGATAGCGAACCGGTTGGCGATCGGCGGCTACGGTACCGGGACCATATGTATGAAATAGGCGGCCGGCCATAGGGAATTTAAGAACCGTGTTCTCTATGAAAATTGAAGGATAAATGTAAAATCATAATAACAAAAATAGCAACATGAAATATAAGAGGACTTAACCATCAAGGCAAACTTGGTATAGTAGAGAATATTACTAAAGAAATAGCGATAGTTGGCGTAGCCGAGACGCACTGGAAACAGAGTGGACATTTTGTATCAACCAGCGGTAACTTGATAGTATGTTCAAGCAATGAAAACGAATTCAGTAAACGGAGTAGCGATAATAATATCAACGATATCATCGGGATTACTAGGAGATGAAATAATAAGTGATCGTATTATATCAGTGAAAATAAAAGGGAAGCCAGTAAATATAAATATTATTCAAATATACGCACCAACAACCCAGGGGTCAGATGAAGAAATGGAAGAGTTATATGATGAGCTACGCACGGCGGTAAAAAAAGTTCCTAACAGAGAAATATTACTAGTAATAGGTGACTTTAATGCAAAAATAGGAACCACCAAAAACGATAATCACTTAAGATCTACTGTTGGAAAATATGGCTTAGGAGATAGGAACAAAAAGGGGAAATGCTAATCGATTTTTGTTCTAAAAACAACCTATTTGCAATGAATTCAAATTTCAACCATCACAAGCGACGACTTTACACATGGATTTCATCAAATGGACAAACCAGAAATAAATAGATTATGTACTTATGCAAAATGGTGAAAATCTTCGATAAAAGATGTGAAGAAATACCCAGGATTAGATTGTGGCAGTGACACAAGGCTTTAGTAATTGAGGTATGTCTCAGGCTTCAACAAAATAAAAAACAGTCGGAAATTAAAGGCAAAACTAAACGAAACTTCCCGCATGTACGAAAATACTAATATAACGGTCGATGACTTATGGAGAGATATCAGTGATTCATGAAACTGTGAAGAAAATCCACAGTGAAGTACAAACATAAAAGAAGCCGTAGATCTCCGAGGCAACATTCAAACTAATCAATGAGAGGAATCAAATAAACAATGGGAAAACTAATAACAACAGATTCAAATGATTATGAGGATATTAATAAACTAATAAATAAATAAATACTAAGTGATAGGAATAATTACATAATAGGAATTTGTGAAGAAAAGTAGTGAAGAAATGCTGAAAGCAACGGAAGAATCAGGAATAAAGGTATTGCATATGATTTGTCAAAAAATATGAGAAACTGGCAGCTGCCCAGAAGAGTGGACAAAATTAGTATACGTACCACTACACAAAAAGGGCCCTACAGAAGATTGTGGAAATTACCGCACAATATCATTGATTTTTCATACCAGTAAAATACTACTATATGTATTACAAAACCGGCTTAAATACTATCACCTACCACAAATTTTGGAAGAACAAGCTGGATTTTTTACTAGATAGAGGCACACATGAACAGCTATTAAATATAAGAAAAATAATAGAAAAATGCAACGAATATAATATTCCGGGACTGCTTTGTTTTATAGATAACCAGAAAGCTTTTGACAACATCAAGTGGACGAAAATGTGGCAAATATGACTAGAAATGGGAACACCGAAGCATCTAATTTATTTAATTCAATAATTGTACTTAAATAATAAAGGTTTTAGTAAACTGGAGAACGAAAAATCGAAAGAGTTTTCAGCAAGAAAGGGAGAGTACAACGAGATTGTTGTATTTCACCGATTCTAATCAACATCTACAGGGAACGGAATGTAAGAAAAACAATGGAAGGATAGCAAGGAGGGATATCTATCGGAGAGAAAAAAATTACAAATATTAGATTTACAGATGGCACAGTATTACTGGCCAGCACAAAACAAGAAATGTTTGAATTACTATCAAGAATATATGTGTTCAGTAAACAGTCAGGCTGAGTACTGAATAAAGATAAATGTTCAATGCTTATCATTGACAAAGAAAACAGAATACAACAAACACTGACTCTGCTGTGAGATATTGAAATTAAAGATAAATTAATTTATTTGGGTGCGTGCATATCCAAAAATGGTGGATCAGAAGAAGAAATAAGGAGACGGTTAGCTCTTGCAAATGTCGGGATTGGTAAACTCAATTGTATATGGAAAAATCATAAGACCTCTAAAACAACAAAACTGTTACTCCTTAAAGTGTTAATTTTCTCCATAGTGACATACAGCTTAGAAACCTGGACGATTAAAAAATCAATGAGGAAGAAGCTGGAAGCTTTTGAAATGAAGTGATACAGAAAAATTTTAAGGATCTCATGGATGGCACACAGAACAAATTATTCTGATTTAAAACATTGAAAATCGAACCCACTGAGCAATTAGATCCATTGAAAGACACATGCTAGGCTTCTTTGGTCATGTAATACAAGGAAATGGGCTGGAGAAAACAATTCTGCAAGGAAAGGTTAATGGAGAAAGAAGACAAGATAGACTGATGAGCCTTTACATTGATCAGACCACAAGGATATGTAGATCAGACATACAACATCAATCTAGTGCAGAATCGATATAAATGGCGATGTCTTGTAACTTACATTAAATAAGTTCATGACATCCGGATCAGATAACGAAACGAGAAGATATATATATATACAGTGATTATGACTGTGAAATATTATTATATATAAAAGAAGTTCTACTAAAAGTGACAAGTAATGAACTCAGAGCATTATAATTCTTTTTTTAACATGAAGGAGTCTAGAAAACTTATTTATATTTTTGAGCTTCACAATTTAAACATTTTCAAATTTAACTTTTTTTTAGGGGAATCTGTTTGATTTCAAATACTCCTGAAAATTGAATTCAAAAGTCTTATTTTCGATGATAAACGTCTGAAAATGATTTATTCAGGACGAAATTTTTTGGGAAGTGAATAAAATTGAATAGTCTCAATGAGTGATATGTGAATATATAGTTGTATTATGAACATGCACACACATATACATATATAATATATATATATATATACAGTGTGTATATATTATTATTCATTTGTAATGCCTTCAAATTTCACCTTCCGACACCTGCACATTGCTAGAATAATCCGAAGTAAGTTTAAAATTTGCAGGTGTTTATTTTAACTCATCTCCTAATGCTTAAAAATAATCCATTCCGACACCTGCACTTCTTCCACAGTAATATTCAAAAAATGTAACCTTAATATTATTCTATTGTAACGCCTGCAAACTTCATCTTCCAAACCTTCACATCACTGAAGTAATCTCGAGTAAGTTAATCATTTGCGGGTTTTTATTTTAACACATCTAATGCCTGCAAACAACCTCTTCCGGCACCTGCACGTCTTCCAAAGTAATATTCAAAAAACTTATACTTAATATTATTGTAATGTAACGCCTTCAAACTTCAAGTTCCGACACCTGAACATCACTACAGTAATCCGTAAGTTTATAATTTGCGGGTTTTTATTTTAAACATATAACGCCTGCAAACAACCCATTCCGACACCTGCATATCTTCCAAAGAAATATTCAAATAATGTGTACATATGTAACGCCTGCAAATTATCCATTCCGACACCTGCACATCTTCTAAAGTAATATCGAGTATTCTCACAATTTGCAGGCATTTAAAATTGAATATTTTTAACATTTAAAGGTTGAACTGATTTCATCCATAATAGTATAATACTGAGAAGTGTATATTACCCGTCAACATCTTACAGACCTCTGACTATATATAAGCAGTATAATTCTATATATAGGATTACTATTATGTAATCTGATTGCCACATCATAAAACATCGAAGACAAAAAGTCTATTTTACATGGTGCAGCTTCACTATCAATGGGAAAATATTAAATCACTCTTTATAGCGTGAAAAACGATTAAAGATTTGTTTCCATGCGAAACATCTTTGTAAAAACAGCAGAAAAAAAGGAAATCACAAAACCCAAATATAAGTCATTTTACATTAAAAAATGCTGCTTCATCTAAGACATTACGAGACTAAAATCGCTAATTAGCATATATACAGGACGATAAAATCGCCCGTCGTTTAGACATAACAAGATGTTAAAATCGCGCATCATTTAGACATAACAAGACGTTAAGAGCGATTTTAATAATCGTTTTATCATGCTATAAAGAGCAATTTAATATTTTCACATTGATAACGAAGATGCACCATGTAAAATCGACTTCTTGTCGTCGATATGCGGCAATCAGATTACATAATAGTAATCCTATATATAGAATTATGCTACTTATATATAGTCAGAGGTCTGTAAGATGTTGACAGGTAACATACACTTCTCGGTATTATACTATAACAGACAAAATCAGTTCACCTTTAAATGTTAAAAATATTCATTTTTAAATGCCTGCAAATTTTAAGAATACTCAATATTATTTTAGAAAATGTGCAGGTGTCAGAATGGGTTATTTGCAGGTGTTAAATGTGTTAAAATAAAAGCCTGGAAATTATAAACATACTTGGGATTACTCTAGTGATGTGCAGGTGTCGTATAGTGAAATTTGCAGGCGTTACATATGTACACGCTACTTGAATATTAATTTGGAAAATATGCAACTGTCGGAAGGGGTTGTTTGCAGGCGTTAGATGTGTTAAAATAAAACCCTGCAAATTTGGGATTACTTTATTGATGTGCAGTTGTCGGAAGTTGAAATTTGCGGGCGTTACATTAGAATAATATTAAGTATACATTTTTTTAATATTACTTTGGAAGAAATGCAGGTGTCGGAAGGGGTTATTCGCAGGCGTTAGATTTGTTAAAATAAAAGCCTGCAAATTTTAAACTTAATTCAGATTACTATAGCGATGTGCAGGTGTTGGAAGGTGAAATTTGGAGGCGTTACAAATGAATGAATAATATGTACACACTGTATATATATTATATATGTATGTGTGTGCATGTTCGTAATACAACTATATATTTACATATAACTCATTGAGACTATTCAATTTTATTCACTTCCATAAAAATTTCGCTGTGAATAAATCGTTTTGAGACGTTTATTCTGCAGAGGTCCTTTCGAAAATGACACATTTGGAATTAAATCCTCAGGTGTATTCGAAATCGAACAGATTCTCCTAAAAAAGTTTAATTTTGAAAATGTTTAAATTGTAAAACTCAAAAATAATAAATAAGTTTTCTAGACTCCTTTGTGTTAAAAAAAAAATTATAATGCTCTGACTTCATTACTCGTCACTTTTAGTAGAACTTCTTTTATACAGAATAATGTTTCACAGTCATAATCACTGTATATATATATATATATATATATATATATATATATATATATATATATATATATATATATATCGTCGTCGTCGTCTAGCATACTCGTTTCCGAGTTTTGCCGTCGTCTCTATTTATGTTTACGTCTATTGTGTGATATTAGTCCTATTTTGTGACTTGTTACGAAGCTACACAATGAACATTTGAAAACCATTTGGGGCACGGTACTATTGTTATCCGCTGCTATCAGCTTCAATTTTCTTATTTTAATGTATCTTCTTCCTTGCATTACTTGCTGGATTACTGATACCCATTGCTTACGATCCAATGCCACCTTTTCCCAGCGGTCAGTAGTTGATTTAATTTTTCAAATGTTCAAAAATAACATCTTTGTAGCGCCAACGAGAACGGCCTAGCTGCCTTTTACCATTTTTTAATACGCCATATAAAATCTTTTCCTGTATCCGGTCCTCGTCCATTCTAATTACGTTCCCTATCCATTTGACTCGTTTTTCAGCAATCATTTGTCCTACTGAAGCGGACGATGTTGTTTTCAGTATATATTCGTTTGAGAGACAATCCTTCCATGTAACCCTCAAAAGATTCCTGAGGAATCTCAAGTGCAGGGTTTCCAGTCGTTTTTCTTGTTTATTCATTATTGGCCACATCTCGCTTCCGTATAGCATGATCGGAACCAACACTGCTCTGTATACTACCATCTTTGTTGATACTGATAGATCTTTATTCTTAAATACTCTCCACGATAATATATATATATATATATATATATATATATATATATATATATATATATATATATATAGATATATATATATATATATATATATATAGATAGATAGATAGATATAGATATATATACATCTCTTCTCGATTCATTATCCGATCTGGATGTTGTAACCTTATTTGATGCAAGTTACATCGCCATTTATATCGATTCTGCGCTAGATTCATGATTTGCTCTTTCAATGGATCTAATTGCTCAGTAGGTTCGATTTTCAGTCCTTTTAAATCAGAATCATTTGTTCTGTGTGCCATCCATGAGATCCTTAAAATTTTTCTGTATCACTTCATTTCAAAAGCTTCCAGCTTCTTCCTCATTGATTTTTTAATCGTCCAGGTTTCTAAGCTGTATATCACCATGGAGAAAATTAACACTTTAAGGAGTAACAGTTTTGTTGTTTTAGAGGTCTTATGATTTTTCCATATACAATTGAGTTTACCAATCCCGACATTTGCAAGAGCTAACCGTCTCCTTATTTCTTCTTCTGATCCACCATTTTCAGATATGCACATACCCAAATAAATTAATTTATCTTTAATTTCAATATCTCTCAGCAGAGTCAGTGTTTGTTGTATTCTCTTTTCTTTGTTAATGATAAGCATTGAACATTTATCTTTATTCAGTACTCAGCCTGACTGTTTACTGAACACATATATTCTTGATAGTAATTCAAACATTTCTTGTTTTGTGCTGGCCAGTAATACTGTGCCATCTGTAAATCTAATATTTGTAATTTTTTTCTCTCCGATAGATATCCCTCCTTGCTATCCTTCCATTGTTTTTCTTACATTCCGTTCCCTGTAGATGTTGATTAGAATCGGTGAAATACAACAATCTCGTTGTACTCTCCCTTTCTTGCTGAAAACTCTTTCGATTTTTCGTTCTCCAGTTTACTAAAACCTTTATTATTTAAGTACAATTATTGAATTAAATAAATTAGATGCTTCGGTGTTCCCATTTCTAGTCATATTTGCCACATTTTCGTCCACTTGATGTTGTCAAAAGCTTTCTGGTTATCTATAAAACAAAGCAGTCCCGGAATATTATATTCGTTGCATTTTTCTATTATTTTTCTTATATTTATTAGCTGTTCACATGTGCTTCTACCTGGTACAAACTCAGCTTGTTTTTCCGAAATTTGTGGTAGGAGATAGTATTTAAGCCAGTTTTGTAATACATATAGTAGTATTTTACTGGTATGAATAATCAATGATATTGTGCGGTAGTTTCCGCAATCTTCTGTAGGGCCCTTTTTGTGTAGTGGTACGTATACTAATTTTGTCCACTCTTCTGGGCAGCTGCCAGTTTCCCATATTTTTTGACAAGTCATATGCAGTACCTTTATTCCTGATTCTTCCGTTGCTTTCAGCATTTCTTCAGCTCTACCATCTACTCCTACCGCCTTTCGATCTTTTAGTTTCTTTAATGCGACTTCTATTTCAGCTTTCATAATTGACGGTTCAAACTCAAAGTCCTGCATTAACACTGATATTTCATTGTTGTACATAAGGTTTTGACAATATTGGCGCATCTTTCTGCTATTTCTGACTTTACAGTTAATTTCGTTCCATTTTACCACTCATTAGTTATTACCAAAATAATGCATTGTGTCAATTTTAATTTATTTCTTCATTTAATTTTGTACGCTGGATACAAATAGTAGTTATTAGAAAAAGTTATGTATTTAAAAATGAATATTGGAATTTTTTGATTGAAGTTTTTCCTGATAATAATTTTTTAATAGATTATAAAATATTTTTGAAACATTCGATACCGTAAATTGAAACAGTGCTCGAGATTTAATATTTTAATTACAGTTACCAGCGTATTTGCAGTAAAGAGCAAATTTGTAAGCTTGCAATATTCGTTCGAATAACAATCGATCTGTTCGTAGTCAGGCCCAAATTTCCAAAATGTTATTTCCATATAGGTTATTTTAAATTAATCAATACATTACGTGTATGTAAAAAAAAGTTATACGAATTTATTATTAATGGGATGTCTGATATATATATATATATATATATATATATATATATATATATATATATATATATATATTTAAATATGTATATACAAGAAACCTAATTTATATGCATAAGATGTGATAAATGTATAACACGCAACTTTATTTAATATGTTTGTATCTATCACCGGGTTATTAAGGTAATAATTTAAATATCTGATACAAGCAAAATAAAAATTATTCACGATTTTAAACATTTTATGTTATATTGATAGAAATATAAGTAAAAAGAAACCAAAAAAAAACATACGGAAAATTTGCATTATATATATAGAATATTCAAGTGTTTCTTTATTAGATTCTTAAAAATATTATTATGTGAAATCAATTATAAATAAAAAGATAAATTGTCACTCACACACTACTCGAATAAAAAAATAATTGAAATTTGTATACTATCGTAATGTTTAATACATATGAAAATCATGTATGCGTATATCCAACATCTGACAAGTACGTACAGACCCATGTGTATACGCACACACATACACACACATATATATATATGTATGTATGTATATATATATTGAGAGAGAGCATATATATATATTATATATATATATATATATATATATATATATATATATATATATATATGTATATGTATATATACATAACCTGAGAAAAATATTTTTTTTTTCAGACTAAAATAATTATTTTTCTCTCCAAGGTTTTTATTTTTTTTTAATTATTTTGCTGATAGATGTTTATTATTATTATTGTAAGATGTTTATGATAATTATCGCAAGATGTTTATTATGATTATCTGAAAAACAGGGGTGACTTAGCTCGTTCTGAAATGCTGATTCAGCGGAATTATGGCCTTAGTGGTGCCTGGCCCTATTTTCGTGTTCGGTCGAAAATAAATAAGAGGAGTACGTAATCTGTCACTCGTCCGTTTAATATAAATACTCGGAACAGGCGATTAAATAATTGAAACAAGAATTTGCAGACGATATCGTTACGGTAGCGGTAAAAGGGCTAGAACGTGGTGCCCAAGATCGAATGAATCAAATTTCAAAAAACGAATGAAGGTAGGAAAATATTAATTACTACGAAATGCGATAAAAATGAACAAATTGGAAAATAAACGTAGAAATAGATCGTGTGTTAATATAACAAACAAAGGGGGAAAGATATTTAGGAATCTTAATAACAAATGATGGAAGGAATGATGTAAAAAAAAAAAGAATATGATTGACGAAATTGGCATTTACGAAAAACAAGAACTGTTAATTAATATCGAGATACAGAAATTAAGATTATCGTTCGGTGGTCGGGTCATAGATAAAAAATGCAAAAGACAGTAGAAGCGTTCGAAACCCGGTGCTGGAGGAGGAAAATAGAAAAATAAGAGCGTGAACAGAGGAAATTTAATCCGTGAAAGTAGAGGTTCGTCAGCGGAGTTAAAGGAATGAAGATTACAACCGGTCTTGTCATATTTTTTTCGGACGCGAAGAATATTTAACATAAATAATTGAAGGAACCGTAAGAGAGAAAATATCAATAAGAAGACTAATAACAATGAAATATATCAAATGTATATAGTAAAATAAAAGCTAATCCATCGAGATCTGGTGATTCATACCATCGACAGGTGAACTACATGATGTCGTAACGAACCAGTGAAATCAGTAGACTATTTTGATTAAATATAATTTATCACGATACGGTATTAAAATATTTTCATTTTATTTTAGATTTTTAATATTGAAAACATGTATCCCAGAGGAAGCAAAGTACAGTAATAATGTTGATATTTTTCGTTCTTATATTGAATTAATTTTCTCGACTTATCAAGAGAAATAATCGCAGTCTATCGTGCTTCTAATAAATTATTTAAAATTCACCTTCGGCACCGAGTTTTTTCATAAATTTTTCGAAATCTTGTTTATCGTTTTCGTCGTAAATATTCGGCATAGACGCGATGATTACTATTAAAATTCCGGCATCGTTAATCACTTTTTCAACCGAATTCGTTTGCCGATTCATTTCCGTCATTACTTCCTATAAACGAGTAACAATTGAAAAAAAATTCTACGTTCAATCAACGTTCCTACGATTATATACTTACGTTCGTTGTGTTCGGATTATCGGAGAAAATACAGAAAAGTACGGAATTTACAGTAAAATAAACAATCACGGAACTTAAAAAATGATTGTATTGTTCTCCACAGCAAAAAAAACAAACAAACAATAAATTCCACAAAACGTGTTATTACTATGAACAATACAATAAATATGTGGTAATAACTTACAACAAAAAAAAGTCAATAATAGATTTTTGTTTAGTACATGAAATTCTAGACTTAGCTGAGATGTTCATCTATTTCGTGATCCACAAAATGTCTGTAGGTGTTGAGGTTAAGTTCTGCTCGATGTACCGAAGTGCAATTTCGACTTAGCGTGAAACCAGGGTAAGTTGGTTCGTCATCACCATCTGAGTCTCCGTTCACAGTTTCTCGGCCGTTATTTTCCAAAACAGCGGCAATAAATTGGTTATCATTAAGCTGCTCGCTGATTTCAGAGTCACTAAGTTTTGTTCGATGTCGAATTAATCGGAGCGTCGGACCAGCCTAAGGGGTTTTACTGTAGTTACTTTTTTGCTTCTGTACGAATATGTATTATTCGTTTCTCTGTTTAGTTCGACTTTTCTCTTTTTCTTTTATATTCGTCAGCCGAAATAAAGAAGAACGAGCATTTACGATAATTGGAAGAAACTGGTGAAATCCCCTATTTCAGCGTCGACGACTACATTATATCTATCTATCTATATATATATTATATATGATATATATATATACGTCTTCAAAAATTTGTAATTTTTGGTAAACATATTACATTTTGCATAAAAACTACTAGTGATGAAAAATTTTTCGCCGAAACTCAACAGTTCACACGAAAAAATGTAATTTTTGAAACCTTATTTAGGAATTTACTAAACCAACAGGATGAAAATAAAAAAACCGTTATTTGGTTTATATTCAAATTAAAATATCTAAATATACATATTAAAACTACTGAACATAATTAAAGTACATTATATTTTTTTAAACATAAATTATACTTCTATCAAACTTTAAACTTTTTTTTTTTTTTAAATAAACGTTAATGTCAATAATTTACGATTGGTATTAAATGTTACGGATTGCAGCGCTAGTATCGATGATGAATTCATTAGTTTTTATTTCAAAAATTAATTGCAAACAAATTTATATTGAATTAGAGTAAAAATTATTTTAATTATAAAATTTTCAAATTAATTTAAACATATTTTTTATTAAGCCGATAAAAACATTGATCTTGCCCAACAGGCCGAGAAGCGATATTGAGCTAAAAAAAATTACGTTCAAATTATTTAAAAATTTTTGTAATTAATTATAATAATTTTCAATCTAATTCATTATACATTTTGTTTTGTAATTAATTTTAAAAATAAGAAATATTCAGTTCATCATCGATACTATCCAATTGGTAACTTTTGATACGAATCCTGAAATATTGAACGTTTGTTTATTTCAAACGTTAAAATTTGAAAGTATAATTTAAAAAAAAAAAATTATTTCCTACTCTTATTATGTGCAGCGCTTTTATTAAGTGTATTTAGTCATTTTGAATTGAACATCCAATAAATAACGGGTTTTTTCTTTTAAAGTATCGCTGTTTTTAGTCATGAACTTGTTTCGCATTTTTTAAACAAATAATTTCAATTCCGATGAAAATGTTTTTTAATATAATATATATATATATATATATCAGTTTTTTTCACAACAATACTGAGACTAACGCAATTCTCGATATAATTCACGATGGATTTTGTACTCGCAAAGATAGTTTCCTGTATTGTCCGGGTAATGTACAAAATAATCAAAACGCTATAAAGTTAACGTGGAAAAGTATAAATTAAAACTGTAAAAAAGCGAATAAAAATTTCGAATTGAACAAAATACTAAATGAATATTATTAAAATTTTAATGGTAAGTCGCGTACTTCGTATATAATTACCCAAAATTGTAGTCTGAAAAGTAAAAATTAATAAAATGATTAAAATGTTAAAATATTAAAACGACTTTTAAAAAAAATATCTTAGAAACATTCTGCGAGAAAATTTAACGTAGGTAAATTTCGATTAAATTAATTACTCGGTGTACCAAAATTTACAATGATTTCGTTATCAAAAAAAAAATTAGAAAACAATTTGAAAATATGTCGCGATGAACATAATGAATGCAGATAACGAAACAGACTCTACATTATACTTATACATATTTTTCTTTTTTTAGGGTGAGCTGTAAAGACACTCCCCTCCCCACTACTTATACGCATTAACCTTCGATAAAATGTAATCCTTATCTATTGCCAGTTTAACTACGTTTTAGGAAAACGTTGCCAATGTAACGGCCATTTCTCGGAAATAAATTATAAATCGAAATTTAATTATATAGACGGAGACGAATTATAAGCTGTATTTCAGGAAAAATTCCGCGTAAAACAGAATGTAGGTAATTTTTTTTTAACGTGCCCAGAAAAGTTTACTATAAATACGAAATTTCGGACGTTAGGACTTAATTTTATATAAAATAAACTTACTTTATCGACGAGAAAATTACGAAATTATTACTTTAATTGAAACAAATTTGTTGTTACTATTATTATTGTAATGCTAATATTTTTGAAAAATTAATTAATTAACCGACATTCCAAAACTAAAATTTTAACGACACTTATTATCGAACGAATTTCTTACAAGAATCTAGCAGAGAAACGATTGGTCCTTATTAGCCAGTAATTTTACGCGCGAATAGAAAAAATATTTTAAACGATTATTTTCGTTCTTTCGATAATTAATAATATTTTTAATATTCGATATTTTACCATTTCAGTTACGCATTTTTTCTTTTTTTTTTTTTAAAGCAAAATTATCACAAATTTCTGGGTAGGTACACACGAAGCGTTTATAGGATAAATATTTTTAGAATTGAGACATTTTTCGAGTCTCAGATGTTCTTTATCATTTGTGTTTGTTTAATTTTATTTTTATTTTTTACAGGTAAGCAGGCTAATAATTTGCAGAATAACTTTACGCGAGACTTTCTTCCAATTATGTTTTACTAAGCTTTCATTGTTCAGCGCGTTTTCTGACACGTGTTCTCCACGGTTACCTAAATATTTAATGACGTCACAGTGAATAATGGGAATATTATAAAATTTCACTGACGAACAAGAATTCTTATATAGTGACGACGTTACTTTGTCGATTTTTTTCGTGTTGATTTTGATTCCCCATTTCACCGATCATATCGGTTACCCTTAGAATGCAGATTTCATCAGTGTAAGTAGCCAAATATCTGCGTGCATAGTAGGTATAGCGGTGGCCCCTAATATGCTTCATTGAGGAACTGACGCTGATATAACTTTCGAATGTAACGCGTGTATGCTAATTTTTAAACCAGTACTTGCTGATAAATTGTTTTTATCTCGTACTATTTCTAAATTTATTGATTAATTTTATTTTCGAATTTCAATTTTCGCGTGTAAATTGAACGTTATTAATACTTCGCCTAAATTTCCGATTTAAAACGAGTTCTCGAAATTACTACCCGAATAAAACTATTTACATCGTCGGTTTGATTATAGCGAGCAACTCGATAAACTATTACAATCGCCATCCGGATTAGCCCATTGCGCGTTACTCTTACTTACAAAATTGTTTAATCGTTCTAGGCACTGATGCGCGCGCTTATGACGTCATAATACGAAATAGGATACCACTTTCTTCTCGGAGATGATTAAGATGAGAAACTTTATAACTGGAGCTACTGCAGGCGTCGCATTAACAATAGAGCTTTCTATTAATTATGCCGAAGCGGTGGATTTGATAATCTAGGGTATATCGTATTAGAATTACAATCGAAGTTAATGATAACTATTAAAAAACCGATTAAATAAAGTATAGCTACTCGAATTTACTTTCCGTGTAAACTCACGCATCAGTCCAGTATGTAGTCGCGTAAATGGCTTTATCATTTCAACGACTATAAATCGACCGCATCACAATGTTTGTCCATTAGTCGCAGACGTTTGAATATCGCCGCAGTCACATCTATCATCTTCAATACCCCATTCTTTTAAATGAGAT
Source organism: Coronaproctus castanopsis (assembly GCA_032883995.1). Classification (NCBI taxonomy): domain Eukaryota; kingdom Metazoa; phylum Arthropoda; class Insecta; order Hemiptera; family Monophlebidae; genus Coronaproctus; species Coronaproctus castanopsis. The sequence continues at coordinate 194,276,802 of CM065053.1, forward strand.
TTACACCGTGTCATCCGGGTTCTCAATCGGTTAAGAGATCGCCAAGTCTTCCACGATAAATCACGACCTGGTGCCGGATTCTCTTGAAGACTCTGCGCGTCAGTTCCAACTGCGGTCTTCCATAATCGCTTTCACATGGATCCTGGTTGTTCCATCGGTAGTACGGGGGGTTGTATTAACTCTTATATTTTTATCGGCTTCAAACAGCCAATTACTATCCTTACTGTATCATTCAGCGCGATGTCTATCTGTTTCGTATGACATGAATTTTCCATACTGTCGCTGCATGTTCAGTTACTGAAACACAAAGGGCCATTGTTTGTGCGAGCCAGATCCGGTTAGCCTCCTGATTACGTTATTATTCGCAGTGACTTTCTCCCTTGTAGCAACACAGTGTTGTTTGAATGTTAATGAACGATCCGAGAACACGCCTATTTTGGTGTCTTACAATGTTCAAGCCGAGTTCCTGTTCAGTTTACATTTAGTTTCCTTTCTGCATTTCTGCTACGGAGATGAAACGCGTAAACTTGCGTTTTATTTTTGGATTAGGTCTCAGCTGGTTAACTTCATAGTACTTCCCCTTAACCTTCAGCGCAGTCTGCAATCGCATTTCTACTTCTTCAAAGCTATTTTATTGGACTGCGATAGCAGTATCATCATCATAAATAAATTCCCTTGTATGTATGCTAATCGTTTATATATATATATATATATACATATATACATATGTAGAGAATAAGTGCTATTACACTTCATTGAGGCAGACCATCCTTCTGAATCCAACATAGGCTTTTTTTCCTTTGTAATGTTCAGAAAAATCGTCAGTTCTGTAGCATCATTTCCACTATTCTTAACAGCTGAAAATCTTGGTTAGTTTATATACCATTTTAACGCTGCCGTTTTTTACACGAGTATCGAAATTTTTAATTTGCTCGCCTCTCAAATCATCAAATCTAGCAGCTTTATTCAGTTTTATACTTTGTATGACCTCATTTAGTTCATCGACTACGAATGGTTCATCCAGGAAATTATTTTCAGTTTCTTTTGTAGTTACTGGTTCTTTTAAGTCTTTGGTTTATCATTTAATGAAAGTTTGGTATCAATTTGATTCGCTGTAAGTGCATTAGATTGTTCCGTTTATTTTGGATCGTTGCTAAGATTAACATTATCCACGCTCTTCGACTGTTTTGTTTCATGTCTACGTTCTCGACCATTTTACACCACTTTTCTCTTCTGGTCTCAGCTATTACTTCCAATAATTTCTCGCCTACAGCGATTGTGTCCCTGGGCGAATATTCCCATGGAAAACAATTTCTCCTAATATGATTAAAGATGGGGTATATCATGCAAGATTTGATTAAAGTCCATTGTGTTTATATTTTCGTTCGGAAGAAGGTATGTGCAACGGATAACAATTTCTGGATCTAACTCGATACGTATTGCAAGGATATGAATATGTGCCGGTAAGTGTAATCACCTGCGACAGTTGTATAAGATTAACATTTTACTCAAATTAAATGAAATTATATTATTACAGCAGTTCCCTGTTTTCATTTCCGAATTATTTAAAATTAAACGTATATATGTATATATATACATATATATATATATATATATATATATATATATATATATATATATATATATATATATATATATATATATATATATATATATATATATATATATATATATATATATAACTGATTCTTGTATTACTACATGATATAATTTATATATGTAGGCTATATTTTATTTGTTTTTATTTTTACGATTAAATCGTATGCACAATAAAAAATATGTATATGTAACACTTGTATAAATGTATTTATCTATCTATCTATCTAGTCATGGACATAATAGACTTATTCTTATAATCGACTAATTAGTAATATCGCTTTTTAAAAATCGACTAATTATCCGATTTTTTTAAGTCACATTTGTTTCATATAATATAGCTGATATATTCCATATTTTTGCCTCATATGCAATGTCGCAATATAATGTACTAATTATAAATCATTAATTATTTACAATTAATTTGAATGAAACTATAGTCTAAATATCTGTTTTTACTTTAAATATAATTTGTTTTAAATTTAATCATCCTAACTCGCGACAGGTTTTTTAAAATGTAAAAATATATAAAATAATATACGATACATGATGTTTCAAATGTATTAAGAAATGTAAAACATTTGAAAAGTAATAATAAATTATTATTTGCAAGAAAAATTATTAATAATAAAATGGAATAATTTTTGCAAATGAAATAGTTGTTTATTGACTTATTAGCGGTACAAAACAGTCAGTTGTCAAGTCGATTTCGCTGGAACGATTTAGTCAGATTTATATACTACGAAAACAATTTAGTCGCTTATTGTAAATAAGCTATACTTGTATTTAGTTACATTTCGTTCGTAGCGTTAGATAGTTACTACTCGTTATTCGATTATTGAACGCGTAACAACTAATTTTATTTATAAGTTATGAATTATTCGATTCTTTAGTGACATTTATTATGTGTTTATTATAATTTAAGTAATTACAATTTTTCACTAATGGTGTAAAATTCATTATTTTTAAACGTATATTTTTAAAAATTAGAATGTATTCGTAAGTATAAATAAACAACCATTTAAAATACAAATGTTTGAATGTTCTAAAATGTTCGTGGTTATTTACATGCATATATGTGAATATAATTAAATTATTGATTCGACATGATTCACATTGTAAAATTAATTTTTTCTGCTACCACTATATGTATGCGTGTGTATTGATAAATTTTTTAATGTTTTTCTACCACAGCAACCCCATTATATTACGTATATAAAACTGTATTGTCTGTCTGTGATTTGAGAATATTTTTATTATAATCACTGCACTTGGCTATTTTTATGACTCATAAACATAAAATCTTTTTTTAAATTTTTGTCTGTCTGTTCCTATTTAACTCAACAATTGTTAAAGCAATAATGATGAAATTCGCACAGTTTATAGCCTATATTATCGGATTCGTGTGACATCACAAATATAACCGAAATTACAATAATTTAAAATTTTAAAAAGTAGGAGACAGCGATATTTCTGCAAATCGTTTAAAATTTTACAAGTTTCCCGGTTCGATTGTACCTTCACTACAAACACACCCAATACAAACCATGTTTTGATGCGGTAGTGGCGTGGCCGAAATATCGAAAGGATCTATATATATATATATATTCTTCTTATTTTAAGTGTCGTATCCATTACTGGACTAGACATCACAATTATCTTGATTGGGCGGCATGAGTTTTTAAGTTGAGAGTTCTATCGCATACTAAGTTTTTCATTTTGTTGAAGATCGAGTAAACTTGGAAAAAGATAAAAAACAGTGAAGAAGGAAGATATGGAACTTGGAGAAATTGAAAAGAAATGATGTCAAGGCAAGATATGGAAGGGAAACAGACGATAACACCGAGGAAATAAATACTAAGATAACATGGGAAAAAATGAAAGATAACATCAAGAAAACTGCAAGAAACACAATTGGTTACATAAAACTAGCTCCGAAGAAATCACGGATGACAAGTGAGATTACAGAATTAGTATCTAATCGTAATTTACCCATATCGAAGCTCGTTTTATACGTTTTCTTCTTAGTTATTTTGAATTTAAGCTCCATTTTTGTTGCAAGTAGATTATGATTGGTATCCATATCGGCTCCTAGGTATGTAGGTAATTTTTTAATCATATTTCGATATCGTTTATTTATTAAAATATAATCGATTTGGTAGCGGACTAGAAATTCTTTATTATCGCATGGTGCCTTCCATGTATATAATCTCCTCTTTGGCAGCTGAAACAAAGTGTTTGTGACTACTAAATCATTTGTTTCACAGAAATCAAATAATCCATCTCCCCTATCATTACTGCCGTCAAGACCAAAGGGACCAACTAAGTTTCCCCTTCTTCCTTCACCGATTTTTGCATTAAAATCTCCTATAATTATCCTTATGCCATTTGGGTCCAGTCTGTTGAGTACTTCTTGCATCGAATTGTAGAATTTTTCTACAAGGTCATCGTATCTACTCTGATATTGGAGCATACACTTGCAGGATATTAATCCTACGTTGAACATCTTGCATTTGTAACAGCATAATTCGGTCTGATACTGGAGTAAAACCAATAACATGCTGTGTCATTCTCTTAGTTACTATAATCCCAACACCGTTATGTGGTTTACTGCTCACTTCCTCGTCATATCTGGAGTAGTAGAAGTTTAAATACTCTTGGTTGCATATTCCTGTTCCTGGCCATCAGTGTTCACATATACTCAAGATGTCCCATTTCATTCTTTTCATTTCACCCATAACATTATCAAGTTTTCCAGCTGTATACAATGTCCTTACATTCTATGTTCCTAAAAATATACATTTTCTTTCTTTTCCTCGGGGGTACACAGATATGTGTAACCGAGGGACCTCGGGGGCGCGTCCATAGGTGGTGGATAGTGGAACGGCCTCCAGGTATGGAGGCTAGTTGCGAATAAGTCATGGGCTGAGTGGCGATGTATCAGGGTGCAGTGAGGAATGCTTAGGAAACCTTCCTTTAAAAAAAGCTGCATAAACCCGCTAAAGACATCGTGACAAAGCTAGTATGGCCGCTATAAGCCTATCCTATTTCAAATCCAGAAGCGTTTGTTCCACATTGGGCGGCTTCTTTGTCAGCGTCTGTTCCCCATGTTAGGGACGGCTGTTTAATAAGAGAAGGAGACTCTAAATTAAACCGCAGGGAAGGCAAGGAGAAACCACCCTGGATACAATTCTCCAGGTTATCACAATATGGCGGAAAATACAAAGATAAATAAAAAAGAACAATATTAACGTGGTCGCCAGTGCTATAATGCACAAATTAAATTACTAACTTATTTATGTGATGTATTTGATCAAATTCTGATTTAAGGTGATAACAACTTAAATTTGTTTTTATACGTACCCAAAATTTTAAGGAGGTTACTAACTTAGGGATTAAGTTTTTACACAATCTCTGCGTGTAGGACCAGCAGCCGGTGATACTATGATTTAATGGCTAGTATTCGTTCTAATTCAATTACGTTTTTATTTCAATTATTATTATTATTACACATATAAAAAGATAAAAGACAATTCAAAACAGTTAAGAACACATAACACAGATCAAATTCATACAAATTCAATGTTCTTAATCAAATTCAAAAATTAATATTACAACTTCATGCGTTTGTATAAAAAGTTTTTTGAATCGTTTTGTTACAACCAAAATGCCTCCATATTAGGCTAAATTTTATGACGTATACATTTTGCCACCTTTTCTCACGTACCATATAATATGTGTGGTAATAAATTGTGCGAGAATATATACATATGGAACACGCCCGCTTACCGCACGTACGCAAAAGTATGTATAATATTCGCAGTAAAGAAATGGACGTATGAGTAAATATAAATACAAATAAATATATATACATACATACAAACACATACACACACATATATATAAATATATACATATATACCATTAGAATTTTAACCGGCGATATCTCCTTAACAATTAATTTTTAGTAGATAATCGTTATAACGGAAATGATAGATCTCGACAACTGTTTTCATTTGCCGTTAAATTCGGCCTTTTATCTATCCTAGAATGTAGGAAAATGCTTGAAAACGTTTACCCCAGTTTTCTCGTCACCAATTCACTTCCAAAACGTGAGTACGACTGGTTTTGACGCGTAATTAAAAACTCTACAACTTCGTAAAAGACATATTTTCTTATTTCAAACTGTTCGAGAATCATCGTAAAAAAATCGATAGTCAAGAAAAATCAAAGGGCGCCACCTCCTTTTGAAATTTATGGTTTCGGATGGAATTTTTTTACACCATTTTTTGCACCTAAACGGCACAGTTACGATAGAAAATCAGATCGGCGTAGACAAAATCGTTCAAAAATGTTTACATCGTGCACAATAAATTCGCAAATCGCCAATATTCAAAAATTCATAGCTAAATGACTATTCATCGCATTTGAAAACGGATTGCATATTTTAAATCAGTGTATTCGACTTTATAATAAATTACGAAAAAAATTGATCTCCATAGGGGTTAATGCTATTTAAATTATGGTTTAGGGTTGAATTTTGTTCAGTGTTTTTTTTTCGTTTTGTACTATACAAAAAACACGGAGGAAGGACACCACAGATAACACAAGCTGCAGAACTAGGAGAAGTTCTATAGAACGATCTAATACTTAATAGAAATTTACGCTGTTGCTGACTAGTCAAGGCAAGAACTTTTTTATTAACATAGACAGCTGCACCATATCCGTACAAGGACTGAATTAACCCTTTGTAAAGGACGACACGCTCTATAAATTTAAGTCCCCATGTGTTTCTTTGTATTCTAATTAGTTTATTGTAAGTAACAGCACATTTATTCGAAATATAATTAAAATGCGCAAAAATGTCAGTTTTTCATCAATAATTATTTCTAGGTACTACAAAACGGACGTTTGTTCAATTTTGACCCCATAAATAAGTGGAAGATTCTTGACCTTATCTACAATTTTAAAATCTCCAAACACAGAAAATCTGCACTTCGAGACAGACAATGTTAGTCCACATTCAGCAACAACATTTTCTAAATATGTACAAATAGTTGAGAGTAAAGGAAGAGAATAATAATTATCCACAGGAAAGATAATACAAAGGTCATCAGCATAAGATAGAAGTTTGCATGTGCTACCAACATCCCTGCAGTAACTCTCCACCCCATGGTGAACTAACAGAACATTCCACAACGTTGGGCCTCATACAGAACCGTGTGGACCACCACAAGATGCTATTTTAGAAGAAAGTGAAAAGCTAATTTCAAGATTCGCCACACGAGAGGAGAAATAACTAATAATTAAATTTACAATATATAGATTAATACCATGGTCTCTCAGGATATCAACAACCACAGACCATCTACAATTGTCAAAGGCACCCTTTATATCAAAAGAGACCACAACTGCAGACAAACCAGCAGCCATCATCATGCTAATAGATGACACAAGATTCATCACAGCCCCTTCAGCAGAGTGACCAATCCAGAACCCAAATTGGGACTTATGGTATAAGTTTTCGAATTAATTTCACCTAAAAGTATTGAATTAATGATCTTTTCAAATACCTTGCCAATGGTGTTTAACAGGGAAATAGGTCTGTATGAAGTCAGTTTAGTCACATCTTCACCAGGTTTAGACAATAGTTTTAAGTTTGCTATTTTCCAACAGGAAGGGAAAACCTGTAAGTGGAAACACTTAGAGAATAGAATTTGAAAAAGAGTAGGAAAATTTAAATTTAGGATTTTGATTATTTTGTTAGTAATTTTATCTTTAGCCGAGGATTTTCTGTTATTGAGGCATTTGATTATCTGAACTAAAAATTCATTTTCAACAGAGGGATCCAGGTGACCAGTCACAGGAAAAGCAAAAGACATAACATCAGTTTTATGAGGAAGAAAGGGCCTTAATAAGGCATTACATTTCTCCTGATCAGACTTTAGTACAGTTTGTCCAACCAAAAGATCTGATATTACCAGTTCATCCGTTTTTTTTATAAACATCTTATAGGGTCTACCCCAAGCCTTACTGGAAGAAACAAAGTCCTTCCATTGTTGAAATTTGGACTTAATGATTTCTTTTTTATAATGTTCATTTAGTTCGTGAAGAATATTATTAAAAATAAACAACTTCAAAGCATCTTTACATCTGGATCTTAATTTCCTAATATAATTAATTTTATCCTTTAAGAACTGTAATTTAGAATTCCACCAAGAAACCTGGGGAATAGTGATTGGAACTTAACTATGTTTAATCATATTTGTCAAGTACCTATTAAATTTACATACTACACTGTCAAAAACCTTACAACTTAAGCATTCCTCAACATCTGTGATGAATTTATAAACAACACTACTATCTAAATGACACATAAAAACATCATTATCGACCCTATAAAACTGTTTACGAGGCAATTTCTTAAAATTAACATTAATTGAGAATTGGATATTTTTGTGAAAACACAAATCAAAATCAAATAATTGATATGCAATTAGATGAGCAAGATGAGAAGAAGCGAAAAGATAGTCAATGATGCTATTCCCATTATAATTAGAAAAGGTGGGAGATCATATAATCTGTCAAAATGATTGAGTCTAAGGATTCCTTAATTCTAGGTTCCATAAATGGCATCCGAATATTAAAGTCTCCGACTATTATAAATTAAAAGGAATAATATTTTTTGATAATATTATCTATTTTTCCTAGAGCATTAAATTTAGGCACATTTGGGGATATATACGTAGCAATTAGTATTATATTATTAAGGGCAACTACAACTAGATTATATTCCACAGATACCAATCTGTAGGAATATTATTTTTAATCACAATTGCAACTCTGTTACCTGTATAACTAATATAACTACTTCGAATGGGAACAACACCATTAGACAAATAAGGTTCAGCTATGATACATACATCTAAGTCTCTATCATAAAACTCCTTAAGAAGGAGTAGTTGACACGCTTGCGAGTTATCAACATTTAAATATGTGACCTTAATCTGATCCAAAGTCAACCCTAGCCCTTAATTCCTGAGCTTTAAGGAAACAGGGACAGTTTCTTGAATGAGCAGCATGGTCAACTCCTGCCATAGCAGGTACAATCGCTTCCTTATCTAAGATTTTATTATCTAATTCATGCCAAGAGCATTTATTTTTAATACTAGAAAAGACACATAAAGAACAAACTTTATTGTCTTTACAACTGTTAAAAAACTTAATGTAGTTATCTGAAGATTTACAATATTTTTCTGAGTGACCATATTTGCCACACTTATTACATAATCTGGGATTTACAGCATCGACGAATGGAAGAGATATTGAATGCGAATTCTTCTATTTCTGACAGCATCTTGTATTGAGAAGGTTTCAGTTGTATGTAGGTTCTGGAAGATCTCGGGTTTGAAATTTTAGTGACACGAACAGGTTCATTAGGTCGGTGCTTTAAAAAAAGTTATGTACGCCAACATTATACGATTAATAAAAACGGAACTATAGGTGCGGGAATAGCGAAGAACGTGAAAAAAACCCGACATCTAGCGAAATTTCTATTTCCCTACAGCCGGTCCAATATCGGCCCGGGTAGTAGGGGTCAAGTTCGGACGAAATGCAATGATCGGTAGTAAAAAAAAGCTAATAACGATGATCGCGATAATGACGATCTGGAAGCGGCTTTAAAGTATATTAAAGCATACACGAATTTAAACATTTTTAAAAACATCGCGAGTTGAAAATTTCTGCCACGGCTACAGCCAACACTATTCTATATAGACGATTTTATGTTACGTCATTTAAAAGGAGACAGTCTAACTTGATTTCTTTAAAGAAGGCGATTTTTCGATAAATCGCATCTAAATGTTCCGCTCTTCCCGCGACACCCGATGATAGGTCAACTTTCGGCCGATGTAACTCCGCTACTATTCTATATAGAGATTCGGTATATATAATTAAAATTTACCGCTATAGAGTAAGGTGAAAAAATGTCGAATGCCTTCAGACGGTCGGACGAATTATTAGACAGCTATATAAAAAGTTTAAAAAAGGATAATTTGCAAAAGTTTCAACCTATTTAAAAGTCAATTTTTTCCGAGACCAGGGTGATATATATATATATATATATATATATATATATATATATATATATAGAGGGATGATACTTTTGACGGAAAAATGTTCGTTAAAGCATTTAGAAAATTCCCACGGGATACATTTTCAATTTAAGCCTCCGTTTTTTTTTGTCCTAAATAAAAAAATCCGATTTTTAACCGTTAAATACTTGACGGGGGTTGATCACAGGGGTAAGTGTATAGCGACTTAGTCAAACGGGCGAATCTCCGACAGATCACCCAGTTTCAAGCCCTATTTGTGAAGGAATGATGGATTTAATGGTAGTTTTAAACTAGATTTGCAGCGACAATTTAGACGAACAATTTTTATTAAGAACTTTCTCAGATCTGACATATATTCTCATAAATTTCTTAAAGAAAGTGTCAAATTTTCTTAGAATTTGGTTCTTTGCTATGTTTGTACTAATCGTTTTGTTTCGTCTGCAATATTTTCCTCTGTCATGGAAACTGGCGCAAATAGTTGTAATACCTAAATCGGATAAAGTACCGGACTCGGTCACATCATATAGACACCTATTTCCTTATTATCTATCTTGTCAAAAGTGCTTAAAAAAATCATATTAAAGCGGTTAAATCCTATCCTAGAATCGAAGAATATTATTCCCGATCATAGTTTGGATTCCGCAAGAATCACTCGACTATCGAACAGGTGCACCGAATTGTACATACGACACAAGAATGCTTTGATGACAAGCAAGTATGTCTCGATGTGTTCCTAGATGTCGAGAAAGCCTTTGATAAGGTATGGCATAATGGGCTATTATATAAACTTAAAAAGTTCTTCCTCATCCGTATTTCCTTCTCCTTAAATTCTACCTTGAGGTCGTACATATCAAGTAAAATTCGAAAACGAATATTCCACTATCTATAATGTTTTCCCTGGCGTGCCTCAAAGGAGTGTATTGGGTCTGGTGCTATATTTGTTGGTCATTGCTGATTTTCCAATTAGTGACGATGTTATGACTGTCACGTTTGTGGACGATACAGCCATTTTAGATGTAGCCAAAGAACAAAACCTAGTCCACGAATCTAAAAATCGAAACCTGACTGAGACGTTGGCGTATCGCAGTTAATGAAAGTAAGCGCACGCATGTCACATTTACTTTGCGAAACTTAACCTGCCCACCCACTGCATTAAATGGGAAATTAATCTCTCAACAGAATTACGTTAACTATCTGGGAATACATCTTAACAGTAAATTAAAACGGAGCAGACATATCGAACAGAAAAGAAAATATCTTGACATGAAATTGAAGCAGCTGTGCTGGCTTCTTTTCAGACACTCCAGTCATTATATTGAAAATAAGCTTTTAATTTATAAAATAAATAAGGTACAAAGGCTACTCATTGCTCCTCCTTGGTATGTTTCGTATTATACATTACATCGTGACCTCATTCCTTATGTTAAAGACGAAGTCAAACGCGCCGTTGAGCAAGGCGCTTGGAGTCTCATACAAATACAATGACCATCGATTTATTAGATAACAGTTTTCAGATACGCCGATTGAAACTAACCAGGACGTTTGATTTATAATTTCTACTGGAGTTCTTTGAGGAGCACTAATGAGTGTTGAGCCCCTCTCACAGCTAGATGGCCTCTCGGTGAGTTGTTGTTTAAAATAAAAAAAAAGAAGAAACGATAAAATATTTTACTAAAAACGAATAATTCTAAGTCATAAAAGTGTGTACATACACGCATATGACGCACATATATACATCTATAGGTTAGTTAAAAATTATCGTTTTTTTTCTTAACAATGATACTTAAAATTTAAGTCGTTAAAAGTTTCTGTCAATTAGTGAAAATAAAGTTGTAGAATGCTCTAAGTACTTCATCGTTTTAAATCGAACTGCTTTTCTTTTACGATCTGTTTTTATTTCTTGAACAGTTTCAGCAGACGTGATAACATATTATCGTACGGGAAAAATTAGCACGACAGCGAAGAATTAAGGTCAACCCATCGAAGTCAGTACATGCCACATTCGCAAATAGATGCGATACATGCCACCCGTTTATCTTAATAGTCGAATTCCAGAGGAAAGTAAAGTTCGGTACTTGAACATGTTGCTTGATCGTCGTATGACGTGCGAGGAGCACATTAAGATGAAAGTTAAAGAAATAAACAAGAACTTGAGGAAGCTGTACCGGCTTCTGAGTAGACATTCCGAGTTGCCTCTAAAATCTAAATTATCGCTGTATAAAGCAGTTGTCAAACCGGTATGGATTTAAGGCATATCCCTTTTGGGGTACAGCATCGGTTTCTAATTTTAACATGATATAACTATCCCAGTCGAAAATATTAAGAATTATAACAGATGCGCCATAAATGTACCGGATGTGCGGGCAGCTGACTTACTAGATAGTGGCAATGACGTCCATAGACTAAACCGTTGTACCCCCTTAGACCTTATTGATTGTCGAGGTAACTCGAAGTATCATTGATGAATGATACCGTCATGACCCATATAGATAAATTGCTTGTTGGATATGTAAACCAGATTGAAATTATATATATATATATATATATATATATTATATATCACGTTATCACGTTATGCCCATATCGACCCACTGCTGGGTGTAGGCATGTCCCAGACGTTTCCAACGACACCGGCTCTGTGCCACTCGGATCCAATTGATTCCTGCATGTTTGGCAATGTCGTCTCGCCACCGTGTTGTTGGTCTGCCCCTTTTCCTTTTCGAATACAATGGACACCATTGCAGGATATGTTTTGTCCGCCTGCCATCATGTCTACGCGCCACGTGTCCAGCCCATGTCCATTTTAATTTTGAAATTTGTTCCACCGCGTCGGCCAATTTTGTGCGCTCCCTGATCCAAGTAATGTTTTTTCTGTCTTTTAACTTCACATTTAATATTATCCTTTCGTGAGCTGTTTGAGTTTTCCTGATTTTCATAATTATTCCCTTTGTGAAGCTCCACGTTTCCGCTCCGTATGTTAAAATATATATATATATATATATAAATGACTATCTACTCAAAACGTACCAACTCCGCGGCTTTTTGTCCCCTTTCTTTACTCCCAAATTACTATTGAGTTACTGTACCAATTCATAATCTGTTAACGTGCGTGTTTAACCTTTTTAACTAGTCGATTGTTGCTGATTTCCTCTTGTTTTTCCGGATTTTTTGCTCACTACATGTTCTGCCACAGTGGCCGTTGCGTTAAATATTATATTATATATTCTTCCAACATTATAACTTCCCGTATGTACTCTGGAACTCCTCATAAGCTCGGTATTCCTCAGTTACACATATTTGTGTACCTCGAGGTAACCCCTTTTTACTATTATTCTATTTATGTCTGTTTTCTTATTTAAAATTTTCTATAATTTTTATGTTTTTTGTTGGTTTTTTTTTTTTATTTTGGTCTAAGGAAAAATTATATAATCGCTCTGACATTATTTGCCTTCAACAGTTCCTGGTAACAATTTTTAAGTATAGCTAAAAAAAATCGGTTATTTCTCGTTTCTTCACACGTCTGATAGCGTTGCGAAATATAAGCGATAAAGTAACGGTGTAACCTAATGACTAGTTATTAAGTGTTTTTTTTTTAGTGGGTGGGCAAGGCCATCGAAATGTAGATAAAAAGTCGGTAATACGGCATATGAGAATTACTCCGGACTTCGATGCGACCAAGCGTGGTCTTAATTTTTTAGAATTACTGGTCGTTAATAATAATATGAATATATTTCTACTTAGACTCATTTCGGTATGGATACTATCGACGAGGAGCATCTTTGCTTCGAATGGTACTACGAACAGAACACCGACCGCTGACGACGATAATTTGAACTGGTGGAAAACGGCCGTACTTTATCAGATTTATCCGAGATCGATCAAAGATTCGAACGGGGATGGAATCGGTGATCTGAACGGTATAAAAAATAATCTCATAAATTGTAACGGTTTCTTTTTTCCCCGTAAAATATTATAAAACATTACGATTACGTTGTAGTGTACAGGCCCGCCACTATGGGGCGGATGATAAATTGCCCCGGGCCACAGATGTTGGACCCGAAAACCTAAAATGTTATTATCATTACGTTTTTAGTTAGCAGCTCGAAGAAAATATAACACGAGTTACTAACATTTTGTACCGAGAACACCTTACCACAATATCAAAGTAAGAATATAAAGAGTAAAATTAATTAAAAGGTTAAATATTTCAAAAAAAAAAAGTAAATAAAAACCTCTGCAAAAATAAACAAGTTTTCTTAATAACTAATTACAACAAAAAAAATTGTTAATATTTGAACTTAAGTTTAAACGGCTAAAATATATTGTTTGAGCCTTGATTTATTAAATGAATACTGCGTTATAGGAATTTAGTAAAAGCAGTTATTACTAATAAATTAGTTAATTATAAGTTATTACCACATTATGTTTAAGTCGTCTGTGTTTATATTTAGAATACATGAAACGAATCTGTACGGAATCGTAACTGGCAATCGACGAGTCGAGCTCGTTGTTTTGGTATGAGCATCTATTGAAAAAGTTAGTTGATAGTTTTAGAACAAAACACCTAATGTGTAGGGAAGGTCAGTAACTTCGTGCATCCTTTCAATTCTGGCATAGCTAGGTGCGTTGAAAATGCATCTGGGATATCTACTTTGAATTACTTGTAATTTATTTAAAAATTCTTTTGACATCGAGCTGCAGGCAGGACAAGCGTAACAAAGTACTCGACGGATTAAAGAGGATTATCTTACTGTTAATGTTGAGGGTTGCGCAATATAAGCCTCTCATGAAAAGAATTACCATGGAGAAGTGTCGATTGTAAAAACGACACGTGGCTATTTTGAATATCTGGATTTTGAACATTGAGTTGGAAATTGTTTTACATGAAACTCATAAATGCTTAAATAGATATAATATTAACGAGGATTATATGATACACAGATAGATATGATTTTTATAGTAAACGTAGGTTTTCAAATCTAGCTTGAATAGTAATAGTTAGATTACATCATTAAAATTTAAGAGGGTCATATAATATATAAAAACGAGAAGAAAAATAATTTTTCATAAAACATAAATTTTTTGCGTTCTAGCTTCCTAAAGAGACTAAAATGTATATAGTCAACGTTATACAAGTATTACTGAAATTGTGTTTAATGTATTATTGTAAAAATTCGAATATTTAGAGGGAGAACAATTAGGCACTATGCTTTGAAAATGTATTATGCTGAAATCTTCTTAACCAGGATCCTATTCCCTGGTCATATACTTGTAAGCCTGGATCTTGAATACTGAAGTATCAAATAGGATGTCAACAGAAGAGATAACACGACAATCATGTAGTACATCTTCCTATTGATAGAAGTCACATCGATCGTCTGTTTGATCATTCATTCGAAAAAAGATATTTGTTTAATCTTCCATGTCCCGTAAGGACTTGTGTAGTATAAAAGTCTGCTTCAAAATTATCTGCCAGACGTGATTGAACTGAAGTATATCTTTACTAAGGCTTTTTCCGGTACAGTTTTCCAAGCCATCTGCCATTTTGAAAGCATATATTTATTGTAATCATTAAGATCTCTTGTGGCAATATCACCAAAGTGAAGCATACCGTCGTCAACTGTTAAATAGCAAACTGTGTAATACTGCTTTAAGCAGTACTCTACATATTTATTTTCCGTCAATAGATCAATCGGTGGTACACCCAAAAGGATTGTTAAATCCATATACGATGCTTTTACCAGTAAAAGTCTGTATATTTTTGTCTTGAACGGGTAATAAAATGTTTATTCTTCATTTTATGGAAGAAAACTGTAGACGCATACATAACAACTGGGATTATGATTGTGTTTATATATACATAAAAATAGTCGTCAAAATAAATACCGAACCTCTAGATTTGACCTGTATATCATTTATACCAATTTTGATGTTAAGTTTAGTTTGTCTACGACCATAACAGATTAATGCTACAACACTTTTTTCTGGGTTCAATGCTAATTCCAATTTATGAAATAATGATCTCATAGTTTCGAACGCATAAGAAGATTGATTTCCAATATGAGCTCGATCTGCAATTTTCAACACCATCGTCACATCATTAACATAAGCTCGAACACATACCGATGGTAGATTCATAGTAAAGATATCATTAATATAGAAATTGAAAAGTAAAGATCCCAGAACAGAACCTCGTGGTACATCTTTCATTCCAGTTCGATGAAATACACTACTGCCATAACAATGATATATATACTACGACTATCTAAATAGTCGACCAGTATATTATACAGCTAGTCTGGTAGAACAATTTTAATCTTCTGTAATAGTATACTATGGGTGAAACATTGTCAAAGGCACTAGATAAATCCAAAGATATAACGGAAGCGTTTTGTTTAAATGTGTTTAAGGTAAGTTCCGTGTACCATCCAGCAGTAAAACCAAACTGCGCATTAATGCTGGTAATGTAACTCGCCAATCGAAATTTAAGAAATCTTTCATATATTAGTTTTCAATAGGACAATGGACCGATATGATCCAACATAAGTGAGTGGCTTGTTGGTCTTAGCCAAAAGTTTTAGTGTACCACAACGTCAGAAAGCCGGAAATATCTGTTTTTCTAATAAACGATGATACATATTCAACATAGAGTATGAATGCAAATCAAACAGTATTTTACAGACATTATTATTAA
The DNA here is from genome assembly GCA_032883995.1 of Coronaproctus castanopsis. Lineage (NCBI taxonomy): Eukaryota > Metazoa > Arthropoda > Insecta > Hemiptera > Monophlebidae > Coronaproctus > Coronaproctus castanopsis. The sequence continues at coordinate 194,293,227 of CM065053.1, forward strand.
TTCCGTCTAATTCAGGTGCAACATTATTTTTTAACTTGCCTATAACTATTTCTAATTCACTGAAACTGAAACAATCTATATCTTCAAAACTTTGCCCCTGGTATAGCTAGAATTACTAGGTACATAGAGATTTTATCTAAAATATGATTAATTCTTAATTCGATTGAGCGAAGTGACTCAATTTTGTGGGGATGACTAAAGATGATTTGAGTCGACCAAAAACAATTTTATATGATAAATCATATAGTTTATCATTAGAAACTAATCTGTGCCAGGAATTGTTTCCGGTTCGAGCAACAGTACGTTTGTCAACAAGAGTGGTGTTTAAGTTAAACTTAGACAATTTACCCTGCTTATACTTGCAATAAGCTCGTCGATAACATTATTTACGTGTTTCGTGGAAAGTCAGTATATCGTCGAGGATAACAATTAAGAAAAGTAGTTAGAATTACTAAATTTTACACATTGAAAGATCAAAAAGCTTTTCGACTTTTAAGCCATTTTCAAATGGACATAAATAAAAATAAAAAATCCGCGAAAAAATAAAATGTAAGAAAATACATCACCCATATGTGCAATATTATAAAAAAATTTAAATAATACATAATAAAACGTACGGACAAAAAGTTTTATTTCTAAAGACTATTTAACTTACTAAGACGTTGCGTGTAAATAAACAGAATCAAAGATTTAGAGATTTTACATGCTCGTAATGTTTTTTCTTATTCTTGGACATGGAAAAGCTATGATACTCTATATTATGACGATCTAAGACGATGGGGGGTACCGAAGGAAAAAAATAAATAAAATAAATATAAAAGTAAACATTTAATAATAGTTAACGTAATATAAGATATCGTTTAATAACCAAGGTATTTCCATCGTAAGAAGATCGTCAAAACTGATAAAGTTACATCGTAAAGCCGTAATAACTAGGATGATGATAGTAATGACCTGGGAAATAATATGTACGATTAAATTAAATACGAATTGCCAGGTTATGAAGGAAAATCCGGAGATTCGCGTAGAGCCAGCAACTGGTGACCGCGTGTTTGTATATGTGTGTGTGTATGTAGATATCGATTAACGTTAAGCCTCGTGTCTAGTCGAATATTATTACTTTTACGAGAAACATCGTAACGGCTGGTCGGATAGTCTTTTTCCTCTTTGTACCTCTCGTACATGACGAGAACGTTATAAGTAATATAGGAGGATTGTTTCATGCTTATATTAGAATATTGGAAGCAAATACTTCCAACCGAATAAAACTGTATTCGGAGTAAAATTTAAAAATAAAATTTAATTAAATACGCATTTGTTCACGAAAACCGAGGTATCGTTAAAATATATGACGGAGTACGACCAAATATCATCCTTAATTATGTATAAATAATACCTATGTTTTGTGAATGATTTGTGTTGCTAAGTATTTGTTTTAAATTATATTCATTAATATTTGAAATGTGCAACAATACAAATTAAAATAATTCGCAATTGAGTTTAAAATTCTAGTCAATGTATTGTAGTGTCACCGGCTCAAGCAGAGTTCAGGTTAGGCACGAAATTTAATCAGTTAATCTCTTTAGAATTTTTTAAATCATTGTAATTTAATTTGTGCACTATAAGGCACTGGCGACTGCGACCACATAGTTCTTTTATTATCGAACGTGATGAGGATACGTGATAAATTGGCGGCCAACACGACCGGATGCATGATAAATATGTAGGTGTAATATATGGGGAACGTAATAAAATAAGATGAAATTCAGATTGTAAATATAATTTTTTCGGTTCTAGAATGTCCACCTTCATTTATTACTTTGAACATTACGAATATGTAAATAATAGACGGCGGAAAAAAGTATTTATAAAGTCATCCGTAGAAGAGAAAATTCGAAGAATTGGCCAAACATTTTAGTAAAAACTGCGACGCAGGTAGATAGTGAAAACATAACGATTGACGAAATATTAGCAAGATATAGGAGTAAATTCCCTTTTAGAAGTACGATGCCATCGACATGATAAAATAGTTTGTTACGACAAATATCAAGCGGTTTTATAGAGAAAAGATTGAGATGTGTGTTGACCAGCATCCTGAAATCCGGAATTAGTAACTATATAGCAAATGTAATAAAACATACGATTTTAGCACGCGAGTAGGACCGTTGTTTGTTGCGAACAATGAAATCGTCGTAATAAACATGAATTTCATTTTTATCGTAGGTGTAGCGTCGAAAATTGACCACTTCCACGACGCTAGAATTACAACTGTATGGTTCTCTCCGATATATACGTCGCCGATGGTAGATTTAGGATATGATATATCCAACTTTAAAGAGATCTCACCCATATTCGGTACAATGGAAGATTTTATTTCATTACTAAAATTATTCCATAGCAAAGGTAAAAATATTAATTTAATTTCAAACGTCCGTATATAAAATTGTTTTTCAGCGTACCGGTTAATTTACACAGAAAATAGTATAAATATTATAATACATGCAATATATATATATATATGAATGTGTGTGTATGTACAAGAGAATATTTATTCGTTACATAGTCAATAACATCTTAATGCAGTCCGGTTTGCAACAATTAGATACAAAATTATCAACTATTTTATGGTATCGGATATCTGGTAATGTTATTTTTTGAATTATCAGCAAAGATCTGAACTTCGGAAATAAATAGAAATTTGATAATACTTGACAATGTTAGTATTGTATACAAAAAAACTCCATTCATTTGGAATTGCACAGCGTTATATAATATAACTATGTAGTAACGTAATTTTTTTCTGACATGTAATGAAATTTTACATTTTTCGTAGTGTATATATAATTGTTTTTCGGCGTGTAATGAAATTTTACACGATTATTATTATTATTTAAATTAACGCGCCATATACAACAATTAATGGCTAGAGGCACAGACATAAATAACTATTAAATCAAGTTATATAGTCCAGTATGAATAGGATGAATCTGAACAGCGTAGAAATGTTGTCATAAAAAAGTAGATGCAAGGATGATGAAAGGAAGTAGTGTAATCTCTGAAGACTGTGTTGAGGATTTTGTTAGTATATGTTGAACAGATAACATAAACCACATGCAAAAAAAAAAAACAAACACATTAAGTTCGGACGCAAAAATTTCAAAAGGGGGTGTACCCTTCTGTTTTTTAGACTACCAGTTTTTTCGCGATAATTCGCAAACAATTTCAGATCAGTAAATAAGTTGAAAATTTAGTTCAAAATTTTCAGGTAAAGATTTTATGTTAAGTTAGGGAAACTTTAGGTACATTTCATATTTCACGTAGGCAACCAAACTAACTCCGCTGTGTGCCTTTCAGTTAGTAGATCGGATGCGATGTTTACGGATCTACTAATTTAGTATTGTGTAATGGTGTGCGTGTGTTGTTATGTGTTGACTTTCATGCGTAGTAGGCAGAATTTTAGCCGACAGCGTGGCTCTTATCGAACATTTTTTAATGAATAAGATATACTATTTTATATATAGTTCCGCGTTTTATTTTAAATTTTAAAAAATGAGATAGCAAATATTTTTCACGAATTTAGAGTGACATTTAAGGAGGTGAAAAGTTCTTTGATGTATACACATAGCAGAGAACACACGTATGTGTTTACTTTTTATAACATTGTCGAATAATCTCCAAACACATTAGTAGACTATATACAAATGTCAGTGTGTATATGTCATACATATATTAGCATGCTCGTTTTGGTACCATTCATATTACGGGCCCTAATAATAAGACCGAGGCTTGCATACACCGTACTAACCTACTAAACCTACACCCGCAGCCATCATACTAATTTATTTCAAAACAACTAATACTTAGAAAATTACGTTCTGTGAATTGTAATAACCTCACTAGTTGAAAATGACAAACGAGGCACATAAGCGGAAAATAAAAAAAAACATCGAAATGTGGAATTTTAAAAAGTCAGTAAAACATTCACCTTTCTAAAAATCGCTTTCTCCAACATTTGATCTGGCCAAATTCAATATATTTGAAATATTATTAGGATCATGAACTAAATCGTTGTCAATGATATACTTTCTCCCACTCGGTCGAAGATATACTTTTCATCAACTGATCTTTTGGGATGTTCCATCACTTTCCTGGTGTGGTAATCATCAATCGATGCAATTTATATTATAATAATCCTCATGTCTTCGTACAATAATGTACAACCATTAGTGTACAAGCGGGATAATCCGATACGGTAAAAGCGTGCAACAAGTGGATCTGGACTCTGCTGGCACGTGATGATGCAATAAGTTAGTTGCGTATTGTTGATACGTTCAAAGTACACTCCTTGAGATAGACGAGGACAAAACAAGAATACAACCGTCAACAAACGCCACCGCCACCTTCGTGAAATATCGTATGAAATAATCGTCGACGATATAATATGTAAATTTATCGCGTGTCGGATAAAATACGTCGTGAAATTGCAAAGCGAGTTTCTGTTCCGCCGTCAATATGTTGTTTATTATTTTTCTTTGATTTTCAGTATACAATCAACTAGTTCACGATGTCGTCTGTGAATAATCTCCATTCGATCCTACTTTTGGCTATCGCTTCCCATGCAATATCTTTTCACGGATTCATTCCTGCTTTCTTAACTGTCCTTGTAATCATATCTTTATATCGGACTTTTGGATAGCCACATTGCCTTTTACTATTACTTATTACTCCGTAAAGGGTGCGCTTCGGAATACGTTCTCCGTCCATCCGTATTATGTGGCCAATCCATCCTAGGTGAGACTTCGCTAGTTGCTGTTCAATTGAAGAACAGTTGGCCATTTGTTGTACCTTTTCATTCGATATGTAATCTTTCCAGGCAATCCGAAGAATCCACATTAGTAATTTAAAATGGCAGACTTCTAATTTTTTAAGTTAATTAACTTTTATTGACCAGAAGTTTTATACACGGTCATTCTAGTAGCCGCTGTTAAGTTTTTATTATTAAAAACTCGTCTAGAAAGCCTTTTATATGATGTCATTGCATTTCTAATTTTATACAAAATTTCGTCATCTATACTGCCGTCGTTACTAATAATACCTCCCAGATACTTAAATTCTTTCACTTCTTGTTATAATTAATAGATAGACCAAAAATCTTTGTATGTTTCGTGTAATAATTTTACCGCATATTGCAATTCTGGAGCTCTTTTTCCTAAAAAATAACGCAGTCATCCGCATATTGTAAATTTTGCATGATGAACGTGTTTGTCTTGCTTTTAGTTTTGAATTTCGATAGATTATATAATCCTCCATCGAAGCGGCACTCTATCTTAATTCCGGATGTCAAAATTTTTTCTTATATACTATATAAACCATACTCATATAAAGGTTAAACAACGTAGGTGCAAGTACGGATCCTTCTTTAATCCCAGTCGATATTTTAAAAGGATCTGTAAATACATTTTCGCAAATTACCACATCTTCCATATCATAGAATCGACAGCAGTTTCGTTGGGAATCCAATTATTTTTAGAAATCTCCAAAGTGCACCTCTGTTTACCAGATCAAAAATCTTTTGTACATCAATAAATGCCGTATACAGTTTTTCATTTTATTCTCTAGTTTTTTCCTCTAGCTGGCGTAGAGCAAATATCATATGTACGATACTTCGTTGCTGCCGAAAGCCATATTGCTCTTTAGGAAGATACTGTTTGCAATCACGTTACTCTGCTCAAAATTTAACTAGCAGTTGATAATTGGGATATACCTCGATAACTAAAACAATTCGTTTTATCTCCCTTATTTTTATATATACAAACAATGGCTGCATTTTTAAAATTTTTCGGTAGGACATTTTCTTCCCAGAATCGCTTATATAACTTAAGCAGTTGTGACGTTAATTCATTTCCACCAAATTTATATATTTCATACGGTATACCGTAAGCTTCAAGTTTTTTATCGCTAGTAAAACTTTTTCTTCAGATGGTGGAGTATCCAGTTGATAGTTTATATTTTTCTGATGTATTAATCGAAAAATATCTTTTATTGTTTAGTAACGTGCGAAAATATTCCTTTCATCTGTGTTTAATTTCATCTCTATTTCGAAGTAATATACCTGATGAGCTTTATACAGCAGTTTTACGCCTAGATATTGGACCATATATGTAGTATGAACAGCTGCAAAGAATGCACACGTATCATGCTTTTCATGTAGCGTTTGAATATCTGTCATTTTATTAATCCACCACTGATTTTGCAATCTTCTGCTTTCACGTTGCACTTTAGATTTTATCGAAGCATAACTATTTCTCTTTGCTACATTCATTCTGTCATTTTGTCATGCTATAAAACATTTCCATTTTTCATCAATTGGACCTTGTAACTCTTTTGAACTGTCTTCGAACCTATCTTGGTATCTTTTTACTTTACAGCCGAGATCGTTTTTGCACGCCAGCGTTATCTCATTTTTTATACAACCTCATTGTTTTTCTACAGTTGACACGAAAAGGGATACTTAATTTTGAAAACCGGTGGTGAATACTGATGTAAAGTTATTTAAGATCTTTTTATCTCTTAATCGATCTATATTAGAATTCTCTTGTTTATATTTTTGTAACCGTGGATGATTCTTATTAGTGGGGAATCTAAATTTTGTTCTAATTAATAATTAGTTATTCATTTTTTGACGCTTTGTAATAACGTAATCTATTAGATGCAGATGTCCAGACCTAGGGTGCATCCACGATTTTTTATGGATATCTTTTAGCTTGAAAACAGTGTTGGTAGTAACAAGACCATTTTGCGCGCAAAACTGTAATATGCGCTCCTCATTACTGTTTTTTTTCAAATTTCACGGGCTCCAATGGTGCCGTTCCAAATATTTATATTTTTTCCCAAATCACCAACTATAACAAGTCCTTCATTAGTTTTAATTTTATTTAACGTTTCTCGAAGGTCGTTATAGGAAAAATATTTTACTAAGGTTGGCGCATATGCACTAATTATTGTTAATGTAGGACTTTTTAGAAATTTTAGTTTCATTACCATAAGTCGATCGCTGATACTTTGCGGCTCTTCCGACATATATTGTATCAATTTTGTATCAATGGCTGATCGTACTGGTTTAACACCTTTCCAGTATATTGTGTAACCCGAGCTTTCTTCAGTAACTTGTCCTTCATAGGCGAATCTTGTTTCACATAATCCAGCTTTTGCTATCTAATAGTGTTCTGACATTCCAAACTACAAATAACCAGTTTCTTTTTTCATTATTACTTTCATTTTTGTTTTTACCGCACAGTGTAAGTCCCCATCAGTCGCGGCAAACTGACAACGTAAATAAGGGATGAACTATATTTAGGACACCTTTTCTAGTCCCTTCCACATTCGTGGCAGGCAGAGCGGTCCTAAAGAGGGCTGCCTGGTCGTATGATCTCTGCCGACCTCCGACATCATCCCATCTTGCCCGAGAGCGACCACTTGAATCATACCGCCTTCAATGTAGAATCATTAGCTAAAAGCTCCCAGTTGACCAAACCGGTTTCCATCGCCATAGGACTTTTTAAACAAGGAGAGATAAATAGATGACAGTAGTATATGCTTTAGGGGAACACAGGAGTTGGCGTGTAAACAGCTTCAATGCATTATACAACAACACTAGTTTTATCTAACGGCATGGATTAACCAAGACAGTCAGACTAGCATAGTTGGTGCATTTCTGCAAGCAAGGAAATACAGTGAGTCCTGAATGAATTAAAAGATAAAGGAAGTCAAGGAAATAAAAGGAAATTGATGATAGGAAAAGAGGAATAAGGAAAGAAGGAAGCCGTTATTTCGAAGCGGCACTGTAGCCTTTGGATAAAATCCCGACTGCAAGGTAGCAGTTTGCTACTGAGGAGGTAGCGGTGTAAGGTTTTGACAGCGACCAAACCTTGTTGAGGGTAAGACAGTCGTTAGGATTTTGTGGACTTTTAGTAGGCAGTTCCTAAAGCTGCCCATCCACATCCTCTTGTCTCATTGCCCTGCCACTACTGGAATCACCTACTTGAGGCTTTCCACCAGTATAGCCGCTTTTGGTCCGCGACTGCTTATTTAACTGATGTCTTATTCGCAACTAACCTACTTATCTGTAGGCCGTTCCACTATCCGCCACCTGTGGACGCGCCCCGTTCCGGTTAAAGCTCCGGCCCCGAAAGATACAAAGTACCTCCGGCGGGGAATATATATATATATATATATATATATATATACACTATAATAATATATAAAACTGTTCGAAGAAAGCGACAGCGATATTTTAAAACTTTAAATTGTTGTAATTTCTGTCCTATTTGTGATATTAATGTGAAACAAAGCTTAGAACGAATCTGATAATATAGGCTTAAAGCTACGCGAATTTCATCAAATTACTTTACTAGTTTTTGAGTTAAATAGGAACAGACAAACAGACAGGCATAGATAAACAAACAAAAATTAAAAAAATTAGATTTTCTGTTTACGTGTGATAAAAATAGCCCAGTGTAGTGATTATAATGAAAATATTCGCAAACCACAGACACTACAGTTTTATACATCAGTATAGTATATATATTTCGGAGCTTTGTTAGTTATATATTGGGTTTTCCGAAAGCAAGAACCTGCTTATCCTACCTTAATACTGTACTTCTGTAACCGAGTTTTCCGTATTATCCGGTGAAATCGTTAAATTGTCTTCGGAAGCTTCCGTTTCCTACGTTGTGCGTTGTTCCTTCCTAGTCTAATCTTCTGAATACCTTCTTCCTTTATTCTAATTCCCCGTTCTCTGATTATCTTTTCTAGAACATAACCGGATAGTACATCGCATTGTCTTACTCTCGTTCTTATTTCGAAAGGTTATTCTCTTAAGAAGTTAATTTTTTAATATTGTATTTTGTCGATGTTCGCTTAATGAAGGTAATAAATTTATTATCTACAACCGATTCGTTTAACGTATTAAATAATCTATATCGTCCTCCTCCTTTTTTTTTTTTTTTTGTATTAATTAATGGGGTGCCTTTACAGCTTACCCAACGTGATACTGTGGGGACTATCTACATCTTAATCAAATATGCTGACTTCTCTAGAAACTTCGCTATATGGGGGAATAATTGTAGATTATCTAGATGGAGAAGGGACGATATATTATACGGAGGTGTAATACCCGAAGAACGTAGCAAGACAAGGAAAAGCTCCGAACGCAACGGCGCCACAGCAGAGCATTAAAAACAAAACATAATCGGGATTGCAGACTGTTCAGAATGGAGGGGACGGAAGGGACTTTCTCTAAGCTGCATACGGATAAGACGGTTAGGTAACAAATGATGTTCAAATCGCAATCTATTTATGAGTACAATTCCCTTGCGACTAATCTTCTTAAAGAAATAGAACTACAGAAGTTTGGGGAGAGACGGCTGAAGCTGATGGTAATAAGTGAGAGGTGATTGACTAGTCCTTCTTAAAAATCGACTACGACTACGTTTTCGTATCTCATTATTAGTTTTAAATTCAGTGTTCCGGACAAGATGTTCCTTTTTGCAAAACCAGTTTGGCTAATTTTGCAATACCGTGGTTATTTAAAAAAAAAAAAGATTTATTTCAAATTAACGAAGTATTACCGTAATTCTACTTGCACACGTTAGAGGGCAGTCTAACCAGCTGGCGGTAGATTTATTAAATCATGCCAATGGATCTCGCAGATTTCTAGATCTTCCCTCACCGGTTTAAATGATTGAAGAGTTAGTTCGTGGTGTCATTGTTGAATGATATCTCCCTTCCTGTCATAACTCACATCCCAGTTGCTTATTGGCTACATCAACCACATTTCATATATATATATCAAAAAAGTAAAATAATCTAATCAATCTTCCGATTGAGGAAGATTGCTTAGGCGTTGTAATCTACCAACTTCCGAAGTAAATAAGAATATATATATATATATATATATATATAAGTCTAAGCATGTGCAAAGAAACAATGTCCTTGTTAAATAGATAAGCCGTTATCATTGACTACGTAAAACGATTGTTCAGGAGAAAACAATTTTATCTACTTTAACCGTAATTAAAGTTGTAACGAACAACACGCGCAATATGTTTTACAAAGAAATCGATTTTGACATTGAGAAAATATTGACGTCAAAACGAAAAACTTTTGATAAGTTAAAAGAAATGTACTTTTCGCAATAATAAAAAAACAGTTAAAAACCAATAAATATTTTCGACATGAATTTACCTTAAAATCGACTTTACGATTGATGTTTGCGGATAAGATATACACACGCCCCACGTTTATGAAAATAACACGCGTTGCGATGCGAATAGCGACGATATAAGTGGAAAATTTAAACATTTCCCAAATGAAACAACGAATTAATTAATTAATTTTTTAATTGATTAATTTATATACGCGTTGCCGTATTAAGTGATTTGCGAGGTCTGTGAGCACAAACAGCGTGGGGCCCCTTTATATAATGAAGAAAAAATGACAAATTTAAAAATTGTTACGTCAACGAAAACATACATATAAAAATATTTAAAAAAAAATTATTAATTTAAACGTAATTATTATTAATACTCTTAAAAACTATATGAATTTATTTCCATTTATTTGGATAAAATTAAAATAAATCGAATAGGTGATGCATTTATACTAACGAATTATACAGAATACTTATACCCAAAGAAAACATTTTCGCGGGTTTTTTTCTTTCTTCAACATTTTTTATAATGTCTATTTCTCGTAACATATCTCGATTTAAACCATCTTTAGATGTTCTTAATACGTTTTTCACGATAAATAATCGAACTATTTTATCTAGAATTAAAGAATACATCGCTTGCTCTTTTGCATTAAAAAAAACATGAATAGTTTAATTATTTAGTTTATGCAAATCCGATCCTGTATACACGGTTTACGTAACTGCTAATGCCGAATGTGAACTAAGTAATTTAATACTATATATAAATGGGTTGCGAAAACTAATGAAATACAGTAAGGTATACGCATTTGCAGACGATATTGCTGTAATGACGGCAAATATAAATCTATCAAATGCAGAAGCAAACATGCAGGAAGACTTGATTACAGTTACTAAATGGGCTCACGATAACAATTTGGTAGTAAGTACAACGAAAACTAAAAGTATGTTCCTGATACCCGTGATGGACAGAATAAGATATAAAACCATTTTGTGGATGCATTCAAACGATTGTGCTCACTATATGTGACATAGGAAAATATATGTATGAAGAAAAATTGCAATAAAATAGAAATGGTAAGAGAATATAAATATCTAGGAGTAATCATAGACGAAAATTTGAGATGGAACAAACATACAGCCTTTGTATAAAATAAACTACGTATGACCTTACCTATGCTATATACGCTACGGAATTATGTAAGTAAAGATACACTTAAGATAATTTACTCTGCATTAGTAGACTCCAGGCTGAGATATGGAGTGCCAGCATGGGGTCTAGCAAGTAAATCTTATATAATAAATATAAATCGATTACAGAAAAAATGTTTGAGCTTAATAGCAGGACAAGAAAGTAAAGCCGCACTTTACGAATTAATGTGGAAAGAAAATGTTTTAGATGTAAAGGGATTGTGTTTAATGATAAAAATATTGAATTATTTAAACCAATTTAAAATTGTTAATGTGGAGAAGAAGGAAATTGGGAAATATAACTTAAGAAAAAAACGCTAAAATATAACGTACAAATACCGAGAACAAAGTATGGTAATCAGACTAATAAATTTATAATTACCCAAATGCTGAATATAATAAACGAAAAAAATACAGCGATTTTAAAACTCAAAGAATGGTTACAAGACGATAGAATTATAAATAAAATATTAAAAAAAGAGATGCAGAATGGAAAATGACGAGAAAGAGGGATAGACAACTCGGATATCAGGGGGAATAGGTAAAAATGATGGTGTAAATGTCTAAAAAATGTGTGAGACGTATAAATGACTTTAAGAATGAGTGGAATACTGTATTCAGTAAGTAAACTGTTAAAATTGTGTATTTAGTTGTATGTATATGTATAGACATATAGGTGTGTGTATATGTGTACGTACATGAACGTTGGTGTATAAATATTAATTAGTTAGTTTTGATACCTGTCGACAAGCGAAAGTTTGACGGGATGAGGTAAAATATAATTATACACATGGAATTTTTTATCTGAATATATGTAGATGATTTTATAACGTGTGTCAGTTTATATATGTTGTGTGTGTGTGTGTGTGTGGAAATAGTGTTGCACACATTTTATTTATTTGCATGTATGTGCACTAATACGACTGTGTAATTGTAAACAAAAAATTATTAAAATATACGATTTTCATATACATGTATACAACTGAATAAAATCACAGAAAATTATGAAAAAAATAATATTAATTTAATGAAGTAAGATAAAAAAATCACACAATTGCATATACACGTATACATAAACACAATTAATACACACATTGGCACGTACAAAAAAAAATTATAGACCGGCCAATAAATAGAGTTATAAAAAATTGAGCCTAGTAATTATAATAGAAATTTGTTTGTGTGATTAACGCACATCTACTTCAATAAGAGAAATATTTAAAGTAAAAAATGCTCGCAATATCGTGAAGGGAATCGTTCTCTTTAGAGATGCTCCGTAAATAATATTTAACTCTGTGTTCACGTTAGAATTTGCTCCTTAATTTGATATCGCTTTAAAAATATCGATGACTATAATGACGAAAAAATTTCTCCAATTTAAAGAACTATTTATATTAACTGAATTTTAAAATTGTCCATCTATAATGACTATAGTGAGAAAAATATTTACTTGTTTTTTAACGTAGTTTTTTCGAAATAATGGCACTATATCGTCAAAAAAATAAGGAAAATCTTCGATTCGTACTATTTTAAGCCGCTTAGTTATCGATTTTAAATATATACATATATTTTTTTACGAATAAGTTCATTCGAATTGAACATTATTCGATTTTCATTTCAAACGAAATATTGATTATAATCTACTATTTATCACTAATCGATTATCAACGTTCTATTACATTTATAGAACTTTTTTTAAAATTAAAATTTAAATAAAACAATTAAATTTTCGTGAAAAATAAAAAATACTTACTTTTATTTAACGTAAACAGGTATTTATATTTGTTTCTTTTCCTTTTTCTAACCCGAACGACTTCGGTCATGGGTGTCCGTCTAATAATTTTCGTATTTAGTCTCGTCCAATTCTCGGTATTACAATATCGTCTAATTCTTCGTTCGCCTTTAATTTTTCCCGTCAGAATGTTTTGTAATAAGTTACATTTTGCTCCACGAATCCAGTATTCAGTTTAGGAAACGGCAATTTGCTTCTTCCGCTAAAACTATCCGCTGAACAGGGTGTTAACTATTAGACTTCCTCGTGACGGATCAATTCTAGTGAATTAATGACGCGAACGTCGTAATTTCCGTATTTTAACATTTTTTCGTTGCAGGAATTCGAGTACTATTAGATTTCGTACCGAATCATACGAGCGACCAACACGAATGGTTTCAAAAATCTAAAAACAGAACCGAACCATATACCGATTATTACGTTTGGCGCGATGGTGTTGACGGCAAACCGCCGAATAATTGGGTAAGAATTTTTTATGAAGTAGTTAATGCCATTCATCGTTAAGGAAAACTAATACAGGGTCATCCGGAGAAGACGATCGTGTTTGTTTTTGTTAGTAACACTGCTAGAACGCAAACCGCGTGTTCCGTGTTTAAATTAAAAAAGAAACATTCTTAGTTTATTACGGCATCCTATAACTAGGAGGAGCTCGCGTTTTAGGTGGAACGTTATTTTCGGGGTGAATCGATCGCGACAGTGCAAAGAGTGTTTCAAAAATAATTCAAAGTTACGCGGTGTAAACCTTTACCATGTCGCAATTCAATTAAAGGTGGGTTGAAAGATTTCGAAAGACAGCTTCAGCAACGCATAAAACGGTTCGTAACCCACAAACATCGATCGAATTCGCACAGCGATTATTCGGAGTCCCAGACGCTGTGCTCGTCGCCATGCTATTTTTTAAATCCGTCGAGAGAATCTGCCCACCGTATATTGCTGGAAGACTTGAAATTTCATCCTTATAAACTGGCAATAACTCAGGAATTAAAAAGTACCGAGCATCACAACGAAAACTTTTTGTCGAAACGATATTGAAAACGAAGAGATCGATTTAAAGAATTTTTTGATGAGCGATGAAGCTCATTTTTAGCTATTCGGATTCGTAAACAGAACTGCCGCTAAATCCGAATTCAATCGAACAGAAGCCGTCACATAGCGAACGAGTAATGGGCTGGAGTGGTGAAGTTGGGAATAATGTAGCCTTATTTTTTCACCGCTACTGACAACGGAGTGCGGATAAACTCGTTTTTGGTTCCTCACTTCGTCGTCGTCGTCGTCTGGACCGTAAACGGTTTCAACAAGATGGGGCGACCTGTCACTGTAGAATTTCGCTTGGCTGTTGCTCTCGCCAGATTTGAACGCACGAGATTTTTTTTGGGGTTGCCTTAAGAGCAACGTTTAATGAGATCTGGAAGACCTGAAAACTCGGATTTCTGAAGAAATTTCAAAAATTCAGTGACATGTGTTCGAAAAAGTCTTCGAAAATGTTGTAAAAATCCTGAATGAATGTATTGTAAATATTGTGTTCCACAAATGATTGTAAACTAATCTCTCCTTTTTCTATTTTTAAATAAAATTTCATTCAAACATTTCGGTCGAGTAGTTTTTGAGTTATTCCAAAAACAAAAAAAAATCCGTCTTCTCTGTGTTACCTTATAATAATAATAACACGAAAGATGAATAAATTGCATCCGAAGCGGGCCCTGAAAGTGCGCAAAACCAAAATTACATAGATTAATAGCTGCAAGAGAACAACAATGTGCGCTACATACACCACATACACACACAGACAAGCACCCTTGTAGAATTACGTTTACTTCATTCGGCAACAAAAAAATATATAACCGCCGGACTTCATATTAATTCTTATGTAAATAGCAGGTAAATAATACTTATCAGAAATGATAAATAAAAAAACAAAACTGTGTGTCTCGTGGCGCGAGGAAGAAATGAAACTTTAAGAGGTTTTCTCAAAAAGACGCTTATTTAATAAATTCATGATTTCCTCACAAAACAACAAGAACGCACTATCTGCTATGCTTAACTTTGGCGATAACTCAAATGTTTTCGTTTTCTAATATAGTCGTACACACATTTTTTGTGCAGTGAAGATTTCAAATATCATGTAGCCGTGCGCCCATGCGCCAGAAAATTTATGAACACACAAACAATTTTTATGCGTATATATATATATATATATATATATATATATATATATATATATATCATATATATATATCATATATATATATATATATATATATATATATATATATATATATATATATATATATATATCATATATATATATATATATATCATATATATATATATATATATATATATCATATATATATATATATATGATATATATATATATATTATATATATATATATATATCATATATATTTGAAAAAAAATTAGATCCTGAGAAATTATAATGAGGTGGTTTTCCTTTGCCTTCCTCATCGCTGTTCAGTTCCCGTAGTTGAAGATCTTCATCTACGTCTCCTGATGATTCAAAATTAATCCAATCCACGATCATTCCATTTATGCCTTAATTTGGTACTGAAATTGCTGCTGCCCAATTCCAGGTTCTACTGGTGAGGTAGAGTTGTTTAGACTTTTATGGCGGCCTAGACTCGCCATAGATGAGGCAGTTAACAGGTTTATGTAGAGTTTTAATTAGACAGTTCACAAAGCTGTCCCTCTACACCATCGTGCCTCATTATTCTGTCACTACTGGAATCACCTGCAAGAGGCTTTCCACCGGTAGCCGCTCTTGTTTCGCGACTCCTTATTGGTTATTCGCAGCTAACCAGTATATCTACTGGCCACTCCATTATCCACCACCTGCGGACGCGCCCGATTCCGTTAGAGCTCTGGATCCCAGAAGGTACAAAGTACCCCTGGGCGGGACGGATATGAAGAGGAAAACAGAAAACCGTCAGTTGTGGAAGAAATTAGCAAACCAGTCTTAGGACTGATGACTACATGATGATATATATATATATATATATATATATACGCATAAAAATTTATTGCTCTCATATACTTGCTCTTGCGCATGCATGTACGGCTATGCTATTTCGTTCAAATCTTCGCTACAAGATCTTGGGTCGCTCGTTTTACGGGTTAACTTCCATATACAACGTGCCAATAGAAGTTTCACTTTGAAAAATAAAAATAACATTACTAAGTACGAGTACGATATTTCCACAATCATCAAATCCGATTATTTCAAGTTGAGAACATAAACTAAAAATAATATCCCTGGAAAGGAGAATCGTCAAAAAAATAACGATTCAACTCACCAGGCGTCTTTTTAAACTTTGAAATTCTTTTACAGCCCATCCCTGATAAATTGCCAGAAGGCAACAATTTCAGCACAGCCTTAGTTTCATACGACTGCCATGTAGCAGTATATTCGTTTATTAGTAAAAAAAAGTTACTTCCTTGTTTTCCATAGGTAGAGGAGCAAATATTGCACCCCACTGAGTACGCCCGTGCATACGTATCAAATCAATGTATACTAGATTAAACTTAAAATATATCCAATTCGTGGAAACTTATGTTCTGGTACACTTGTTAAAAAATGACAAATAAGAAACTGCTATTACTTCGTTGTAGGTCAGTATATTGACCAAATATATATTTCTGTAGGTTTTATATGATAATTTTTTTCCTGTTTAACTTTCAGTTATAATAAAATAATTTTGTTTATTCTGGTAAGGATGTATCCGGTACGCAATTAACTACTTGTTAACAACATAAGTTGTGTGTAACTTTTATAATAAAATATTTGTTCATATGTTATATATATATAGTGTGTCTTCAGCGTTATACGTTGCACGTATTTTACAGACAAAAATGATGTGTTTATTTTGTCCGGCAGCAATTCTTTAATTTTGTTCGATCAAGATCGGTAAATTCTTATTATAATAAAATTGTTATACAGTGAACTCCCGATTATTCGTGTGCGGATTATCCGGTTTACGGATGATCCGTGCTCATTCCGGAATCGTAAAAAAAAATTAAAGACAAATATGTTAACGGTTATATAATTTTGTCCGGTTTATCTAGTATTGTAAATGATTAGCTAGATCAGGATAGCTGGTCAAGTTCATAGAGGTCAAAACGTAAGTCATTTTTATATTTTTGTACTGGTATTAATATTTTCTTTAATAAAAAACAATTTTCGGATTATGAGTGTTTTTCTATTATCCGTGCGATCAATTCCGATGATTAACCCGGATAATCGGGAGTTCACTGTATTTGCGAATTGAAACTGTATTCTTTTTTCAAATGAATTCCCGTAGCGATTACAACAATAACTATTCAAACGGCTGATAACGGTGCAACTTTTAAAAGGATGAGATGTATTTGATTGACATCGTCAATTGAAAGTATTATTCCTCATCATGACGTTTATTGTAGTGTATGTTTTGTCGGTATAATAAATATTTCCAATCGTGTGAATTACAAGCTTCGTTCATTAGCTAAACAACGGACTTCTATGCTGAAGGCTGAAGGTACAAAATTCTAATACGATAGACAACCCAAAAATTATCATCAGAAAATAAAAATATAAATAATCCTAACATTGTTATCGCGTGGAGGACAATGTCAAACCACCACGCACAACACCGTATGCGTGCTAGTAATAATATAGTACACTACAAAAAAACGCGGGCTTATGTCGTGACAACAAAGCGATTACAATCAGTTCTTCCGAGTGTGTTTGTGTATATCTACGCTAACGCCATAATTATTATAATTGCCTTGTACGTTATTTACACTGTACAACAAATTATGTTTAGGTAAGTATTCGCCTACCCCGGATATACGGAGACGGCACACTTAATGATGATATATATATATATATATATATATATATATATATAACGTATACAATATATATATAACGTATACATAAATTTATATTTTACATATATATATATATATATATTACACACTACTACAGCCAGTTATCTCTTTTGAAATTTGTACGAATTTCCTTTTTCTGAATATCTTTTATTTACAAATTATTTATCGTGCTTGCAGATAAGCGTTTTCCAAGGATCAGCTTGGGAATTTGTACCAGAAAGAGGTCAATACTATTTTCACCAATTCGCTAGCGCCGAACCGGATTTAAATTTTCAAAATCCGAAAGTACTCGAAGAAATGAAAGTAATAATTCGAAATTATCGCGTTATTTTTCGTTAATTGTAATTTTCAAATTCAGCTCTGACTTTTTGTTTTTTTCATAAATTAAATCTGCACAATCAACTTCGACCACCGATTTCCTTTGTCAGTAAGGTGTTATTCCGTATGTAATGTTTCACATTCTCCGCCTAAAAATTGAAGAGGCGGAATTTCGAACAAGTATATTGGAAAAGGTTCAAGTATTTAACGATGTTATTAGCTAAAACATGTGTTGCCGAGCAAACGAACTAAGAAAGGTTAGAAGATTTAATTGCAACTACCGGTACAATTATATCTCGAAAGATGCAGAAAGAAATATGCGACGGAGGTTTATCAGAGAATAATGAAAAAAAGGAACAACCGGATTACTGAGTAAACTAAAGGCGGTGGTAAGCCTTTGGACTGAAATAGTAGAAATGTTACTGGTAACAACAGCGAAAAATCTGTACGTCGTGGTCCAATAGTACGTACTAACTCATATTTCTATAAACGCGGGAGACAACTTCTCTAGAAATATCGCTAATGTCTGGAAATAGAATGTAAATTCTCAAGATGCAGAAGGGACATTGTACGGAGGACAGCTACGGGACGCACGCAGTAATTTAAGTTACAGTTCAGAGCGTAACGTTATTAAAGAAGGACATTCGAAGAACACATGATCAGGATTGCATAACGTTCAGCATGTTGAGGGCAGTAAGTAGTTTCTCTAAGCTGCATAAGGAACAGTCGGTCCGGTAACTAGCGCCAGCAGAGATTGCTGCACGATTACGTTAACTTTTCCAACAAATTTCGACTTGCCGAAATAGATATACCGACGCAACTTATAAACTCATGGAAAACGATGTCGAAAGCAATTAACGTATCCTTAGATGAATTAGCGGAATTAGTGGGAAGTAATAAACTCGGTATTGTACAAACCGAATGAAGAACCCGGAACGTTACTTTCGAGAAAATATTGGAAACACTTTAGATCACGTACGATACGACTATCCATTGGAAAGGCGAATATACACGTTCGAAATTCGATTTATAACATTTCTGCACTTACCGCCGAGACATTTATTTAGAATGTAACCCTATAAAATAACCGATGAAACCGCGACTGGTTAATAGCTTTTGTTGTGTGTCATATAAAAATAAAAGAGATGACTTTAATACATTCATTTATAAATCGTTCAATTATATCGAGAAAAAATGTATTTATTAGTTTAGAGGCTGTTTACTTATAAAAATGACTATATTTATAATCGATTTATTATATAATTTAACCTAATTTTCATCTTTATTTATAAATATTAGTGACATTTATATATATATATATATATATAAATAAATTAATAATACCCGAGCTGTGATCTGAATAGCAATATTTGGAACGGATAAGACGAAGTAATATAGATCAAAAATTTATTACAGTTATAGGTTACACTTTGAGTTAATAGCTCAGAAGATAACCGAATACGAATTGACCTTTTGTACGGTAGTTCCGTCCTGCTATAGTTTAGCATCGATGGCAATTAAAATGTAATAATATTTAATATAATGTATAGATTTATTATAGCGCAGTACGCTGTCGATAATAAAATCTAAGTATTTAATCGACAGAACTGAAAGTATAAAATTGTTCGTTTTAATATTATTTAATATTCGATCGACATTTCGATAACGACCGTTAAAAAAACCGCGATTCACGATTTACTAGACTCAAAAAAGAGTGTGCATAATAAATGTCGCTTGTAATATTCGGTTTATACGAAATGATATTTTTACTTGACATACGTATATTAAAAATTAATAGTAAATCACTGGTATTTATATTTTAGTTTCGAGCGAATGTTAGAGTTTATAAAGTGTTCCATATAGTACACTGAATTTGTTTTCAACATCGGCAGGATTATTATTAATACGTTCACTTAGCACTCTCCTATTTTTTACTGGATTCAGTGATAAATATTAAACATATTACGCGTTCCAACTGATAGCTCAACTGGTCAAATTATATATATATAATGATATAACTGTATAAACCCACCGCTTCGCCAGATATTTTCAACGACTCGTGTAAGAATTGATTATTGTCCAATTTTATGATATCGTCCTGTCACCAAGTCATCGACCTTTTTCGCAAACTATATATACATATCCAATGATATTCATCCTTCGTTTTATTATTGTTTTCTATCATCTTTTCTTTATGACTTGTTCGTTAGTTAGTTTATCTGTCCACCGTATTTTCACCACTTGCTGTAACCCTACATTTCGAATGCTTCTAGTGATTGTTCTTCTAATTTACTGATCGTCCATGTTTCACATCCGTACAGGATATAAAAGATAATTATAGAAGGAATAGTGGATGTAAAACAAGGAAAGAGAAGACCTAGAAAACAATATATGCAGCAGCTAACAGAAGACAAGGCACTGGATATGTGGATATGAGTAGGAAATCAGGAAATCGTCAATTGTGGAGCAAATTAGTCTTAAGACTGATGACATATGTATATAGGTAAGTAGCCGCCTACCTCCGATACGGAGACGGAACTAGATGAAATGATATTTGATGCGTAGCTTATGATCAGCTGGGAGTGAAGCATATTGGCGTGGGTGTAGTCGTAGTCTGAAGACTTAACTTTTGTAACATTTATAGGCTCTTCACTGATTACGTATTTAAAATGCTCCGTTATATTATTTGCTCGAAACAACAATATTGTCGGATCTGTTAATTTTTGTTCGAAAACTTCACAGTCTGAAATTTTTTCCGAAATTTCCATCGCCAGTTTAAAACTATCCTCCTTAGACGACATGTTAAAAATTGCCGTATTGGTATTAAGTTTTTTGTAATAAGTAACGTTTATATTAAATTTAAAAGGAGATACTTGATTTCTTATCAAACTCGTTAATATTTTCGTAACGATAATTTTGTTCTTTGGTACAGTTTTCGGTTTAACAACAGCATCACGGAATGAAACAGATTGCGTATTAGATTTTTCTTTTATCATCCGCCAGCAAGCACACCTCGTACAAGTTTATCAAATTCCTTTTTGTTTTGAAGTTATAATCTTTTCGATTTCTTTAAATTTAGAATACATGTAATATTATAATATTAGATAAGATAAACAAATGAAATTATATATATATATATATATATATATATAAATTTTTTTACCTATAGCGGTTAGGTTTTCCCAATCAACAAATTGGGGAGAAAATAGCCTAATCTGCCGTGCAAATTGGGAGATTATACATATATATATATATATATATATATATATATATATATATATATATATATATATATATATATATATATAATAGGTTCATATTTATATGCTTATATATATATACACATACACATATATGTATAACTAAAATAAACATTAAAATAATATTTTGCGCAGAACGTATTGAAATTCTGGCTGGATAAAGGAATAGACGGATTTCGAATTGACTCGGCTAATTTCATCATAGAGGACCCGAGATTTCTCGACGAACCTGTAATAAGGAATTCCTCCAATTGCTCCAATAATGTGACATACGACGACTTAGATCATATTTATACGAAAAATCAAGAAGGCAACCACGCTGTAATGGCCGCATTTCGGACGGTTACGGACGAATATACCGCAAAAAATAAGGAGACCAAGTAAAATAAGCGATTACTATTATTCTCATATTCAGACCTTTGTTTTACCAAAAATATGACAGGCTGTATCTTTCGAATAAATCAGTATTTTCTTCGATTTCGTTTATATTCTTACAATAACCGAAATTGTCCGCCATAGCTAATCGTACATTTTTCATTCAAATTTTCCTTCTTCATTTTTGGATAATATTTTATTATACTATTCTTAAAAGTTCGATAAAATGTTTTTGTATTATTAATTTTTAAAATGTTGTTCGAGCTGTACTAACTGATTCTTCATACAATTGATCTCTGTTCTTAAAATTCGCATAATCCTCGTTATTTATTGTTGAATGTTATTTTTTTCACATTTAGCTTCATGTTTCCTAAAATTTATCACAAATTTCAATATGTTCACCAGTTTCGTTTTAATTGCACCCCATTCTACTGTTGTTAATTTTAATGTTCGACTAATTATTTTATTCGCGGAATAAATTTTAATTTAATTCAACGTTCGTTTCTTTTCTAACTTTCACATTCATTACTTTCCTATGATTATTTGTTAGATATATAGCCACACGGTCAATCTGAAATTCTTCTAAATTTAGATTCAGTTTCCAAGTTTTTTTGCTTTGTTGGCAAATTTTTAAAAATTTGTCGACATTAATTTTAGGTTAAAACCGCCATCGTCAATCTTTCATCATTGCTATCTGTCCTCTCATATGATGGACATTCGCCTACAGTTTTTTTATATTTTCTTTCTTTATCGACTCGACGATTAAAATCTTCAAGTAATATTTTAACATCGCTCGTGGGAATTTCTGACATTTCATATTTAAGAAGTACCCAGAATTTTACGAATTTTTCAGAATTTTTCGATTATCATTATTAATCGGAGCGTTACAATTTAACAAGGTATACGTTTTATTGTACACCGTACAGTCATAACTGATAAGCGTTCATTCGACCAGTAAAAATCTGCGATTGCGTTTAATATTTTTTTTGTTCGCGGTAAATCCTGTTCACGTGAAAGGCATTTTTGTCACACACAGTCGGCGACTCTTATCTTTAAAGATGCGATATTCCTCCGATTCTATTATATCTTCATCTGTAAATCTTGTTTCTTGAAGTGCAATGAGTTATATTTCATCCATAATTAATGGCTTCAATTTATCGAATTTACGCTTAATGTTCCAAATAGATATTTCAGGTTCGATTTTAATTTAAATATTTGTGATTTCACTTTGCACCGTGATTCAGTTTCTTCATCATGCGTATTATTTGAAATGTATGTCGGGACAATTGTATTAACCGATTCGTAATGTACACCGATAAGTCTCAGCCATGTAATTCAGCTACTTCTGTGACATGGAGAACAGACGCTGATTTAGCCGATCCACTGGAGACATTCGGGACTTAGACACTACTGGGAAAGAAGAAAACATATTTATGTAGGCAGCCTGGGTTAACAATCAATCGAAGGAAGATAAAGTTTTATAGACACTTCAAACCTGTCGCTTTGACTCCCCTCATGAGGTTTAAAATTCGGCACAAGTCAATTAACCGCTCACCGTTTCTATTCGTCCTTTTATGCCCAAGATATTCCCCTACTTTTTTCTTTACCTATTTGACCATTAATATAGCCCATCAATATTTTAATATGTTTGTCGGGTATCTTATGCATTTCTTCTTCTAACATTTCCCAATACTGTTCAACTTTCTCCAAATTTCGCTTGTTATCTTCGTTAATTGGGGCATGTACATTAACTATCGTATACGTTTTATTAGCAACGTCAAAATAGACACCCTTCCCGACAGGGATTTAAATTATATTACAGAATCTAATATCTTTCGGTGAACACAGAATGCTGTTCCTAGATGTGGCATTCCCTTCATGATTTTCTTTCCTGGTTTTCCTTTAAATATTCTATAATTTTCATGTCTATTACATCTTCCGTAAACCTAGTCTCTTGAAGAGCTAGAAGTAGTACATTCTGTTCATTTAGTGTTTTTACTAGTTCTTTTAACTTTCCTACTTTTAATAATGAGTTAATATTTATTGTTCCAAATATATATTTCTTTTTAACTTTCAACTTCAGATGGTTTTTACATGGTGGTTCAAGCTCTCCAGAATATGAATGCTTGAATGCACTGCCATTCTTGACAGTGGTGTATTCACCTTTCAGATTACCACCTGGAGTAGTAGTTCTCTTTGACTTACTTTCCGTCATGTTTTTGTACAAACCAAAGTGTGTTGTTAATTAGCAAACGGGGGAGGGAAACAGGTTGGTACCTGTTTCGAAAGTAAAACTAGGATTGTGAGTCCTAAATTTCTGATTTTGATTTTATTTCATTGTTTACTTAATTTCTTATTATTTACTTCTATATATTCTATTGTTTAGTATTTTGCAGTTTGTATCGCATTACAAACTATTTCTTTTTAATTTATATAGTGTAATAGTATTATTGCAGAAGCAGGGGTAGTATAGCTGGTTGGTCCTGCTTCTGGTTTTCTGTCAGGGTTTTCTCCCTTAGCCTTTGCATCAATATCGTAGCCGACAGGCAACGGTTTATTACTGAGGAGATAACGGTGTAGGGTTTTTACGGCGATCCAAACTCGCCGAGGGGGAGACAGTCATAGGATTTATGCAGACTTTTAATGGACAGGTCCTCAAGCTGCCCATCTGCATCCTCGTGTCTTCTTACCCTGATATATATATATATATATATATATATATATATATATATATATATATATATATATATATATATATATATATGAAAATACTTTAATAATTTTATATATATGTGTGAAAATACTTTAATAATTTATCAGCCGATATCAGCGGTAATTGAAACAGGATAGCTCATTGTTTGCGAGCCTCCCAATTAACTATGTTGTCTACTCTTTCCACATCGTGTTCGTAGTCTATTTAGGGTCTTTCAACTTATCACATCTTATATATATAGTGAGAGAAAGAAAAAATTTACCGAGTACAATAACATTAATTGCTTCTTCAACATCGTTTAATTTTACGGATTAATTTCAGAGTCCTGATTGCCGAAGTGTACGCTAATTTCACTGAGACGATAAAATATTACGATGAAGTTAACTACCCGTTTAATTTTGATTTTATCACCGTTATAAATGCGTCATCAAACGCCCACGATTATAGTAGATCCATTCAAAGGTGGTTAAACCTACGGTCAAAAGGAAGAGTACCAAACTGGGTGGTATAGTATAAAGCATCATTTTTACTATAATCCGCGCTTTTATACGGATATATTTTAATATACAAACATAATATATACATGCTGCACATGCATATATATGAACGCATATATACATATGACCAGATACACACACACACACACACAGGCGCACATATATATATATTTCATTTTCTATTCCTCACTCGTTTTCGAGTATGAGGTTATCCTCTAATTAGTATGCCGTTTAGTTTTAGTCAGCTAATAACAGTACTAGTTATGTGATATAAGTTATATTAGGTGTGT
This sequence comes from Coronaproctus castanopsis, assembly GCA_032883995.1. NCBI lineage: Eukaryota > Metazoa > Arthropoda > Insecta > Hemiptera > Monophlebidae > Coronaproctus > Coronaproctus castanopsis. Next base: position 194,318,758 of record CM065053.1, read on the forward strand.
TGTGACAAATTTACATTTATTACACTTGAACATGTCACTGTGATTTCTGTGTTACCGTCTTTGTATTTTTCTTTACAGCTGGTTTCCTACTGGTAACCGTTTCCTTAACTAACGCTGTCCATTTAGGGCGATTTTGCGCCACAATTTCCCATTCGACTGACGTTGGTGTCTTCTTTACTCTCTTCAGGTATTGCGCAACAACATCTTTGAAGCGAATTTACGGGCGTCTGCAAGATTTTTTTCCGTATAGTAATACATGACTGGTATTATCATAGCCTTGTACACTGCTAATTTGGTTTTTATCTCTAAATTTCGATCGCAAAATACTTTATGTATTAATTTGCTAAATGCAGCATTTACATTTCTAATCCTCGATGCTACCTCGCAATCTAAATTATACTTCCCAAGTATTTAAATGAATCGACGATACTTATCCGATTATCAGACAAATGAAAAGTAAACATACTGCTGTCAACCTGGACTATCTATGTTTTATTATGATTTATAGTCAATCCAAATTCAGCGAACACGGACACTAAACAATCGAGCGCTTTCTGTAGTTTTTGCGAATTATTTCCAAAAAGTATCCAGTCATCAGCATATTGTAGATTAACGATTTTGAAAGTGCTGGTTGCTGAACGAGTTTTATATTTCGTTAAATTATATAGGCCTTTATCGAACCGAAATTTTACTTTTACCCTTGCTTCCGATGATAAACGTTGTTGTAGGACCATATCTATCATGCCTATATAGAAAAAACAAATTTAAAAAGTATAAGAAAATCTTAGACGTCACATGAGAGAATGATGCTGGATATTAGATTACCGGATCATAAAAAGAATGCATGGACTAATGGGTAATGCAGTAGAGCGGATGGCTATAAAAAATGGAATTGGGCTGGGGTGGCTCGAAGAGAAGATGGTCAAAGCGGATCTTACAGTGGTGGCCAATGGACAGAAAAAGGAAACGGGGAAGGTTGATGATGCGGTGGCGCAATGATATATCAAACGTAGCTGGGAAAAATTGGTTGAAGAAAGCGCAGGACCGAAGTGGGTAGAAGACGTTGGAGAAAGCCTTCATATAGGAGTGGATAGACAAAGGCTTATCGTGATATACATATCGACCCATTTCTGGCTGCAAATACGTTCACGCAGATGTTTTCAATAATTGTAAGTGACTCAGATTTTAACGTCATCGCGCCATCGATTTGTTGGTATGCTTTAAGGTTTAATAGGCACTCGTCATTTAGCATAACGTCCATTTACATACGTTCGGTAATTCTATTTCCATCTTTTAAGTTGACAATAAGTTTATGTTTTTTAATATCCTTTTATAATCCCATATTCCGTACTTTGATACCTATCAAGTTTCGTGCTGTTGTTCGTCGCGTACATATCTTTCCGAATAGTAAAAAGTATTCTCCTTCGCATCTTTTTCCACATTGTGTATATCTTCCGCGCCGTTTATTTCCGTATATATATTTTTAATCCTATTTTTCCGGGCAAACTCTTACGATTTATTTTATTTCAGATTTTTTTTTATACATTTTCCTTTTTAATTTTGCCCAATTGTAAATGGCTAGTCGAAAAGCTTTGCGTTGTCTTTTAAAGTATTCAATTTAACTGTTTTTTTTTTTTTTTTAATTTTTATTATTGCTTAAATACATTATGCATATATAAGTAATCATTCAATTTTTATATAAAACGTCACAAAGCTTTTCGGCTAAAATTATTTTTGTATTTTATGCATTTTTTTAATATAAATTGTATGTATATTTTGATTTTACTTATTTCTTCTTCTAATTCAATTAAATTATCTTCCGTCGATAATGTTCGAATACATACCTATGTATATCTGGCAATCTTTCAGCTTCTTGTCCGTTTTAGATTCATTTAGTTCGGTTTGTTTTTTGCCATACCGAGGAAATTTGTTCCTTCTATTGGTATTTAAACTAAGCGAAAAAGGAGCTGGTGTCATATGTGGTTGCCCATTATGGCCTTCACTACTACGGCTTTTTCTTTTTCTTATTGTTATTGTGAGGAAAAACGGTCTAATCTCATGTGCTGGGCAGACAGGGTGAGAGATGCATTTTATCCCTTCTGCTAGATTAGATTCATTGTTCCAGAATTACTATTCATTATTATTATTGCATCATAATTAAATTTGTGTTATATTGTTATTGTATATTATTATATCCAAATTGCTTTTATATTGATAGGTATTTGTACTTCTATGATTGGAGTAAGGTGGTAAATCTGTAAGATCCTGCTTCAATGTCAGCGTTTGTTCAATCCACATTCATATATATATATATAACAAAAACTACGTAATTTGTTATGTGTCACGGTGGCATAAAATTCGTCTAACCGCTCTATGCCACAAATAGTCGCGTGATTTAACCGTTCGGCTGGAAGGTTTTATAGTATAAGGTGACCCAGAGAAGTTTTTTGGAATAACTCAAAAAGTACTGGACCAAAATTTTTGAATGAAATTATGTTTAAAAATGAAAAAATGGTGATAGCTTAAAATCACTTTATGGAACATAATATCGTTCAGATGATCACCATTTGCAACAATACGGTCGTTCAGTCTTTACAAAATTTTCTAAGACTTTTCGAGCAAAAGTCGCTGAGTTTTCCGGATTTCGTAGAGGTGTTTCGTAAACGGAGTTCTTAAGGTACTCTCACAAAAAAATCGCGTATCTTCAAATTGTTTTCGAAACTATCTTTGCATCATCGATTCGCGCCGAAAATAACGTTCCACGCAAAACGCGCGCTTCTTCACGTTATAGGATGCCATAATTGAAACAATTTCTCGTCTGCACGCTAAATATGGAGCATGTGGTTTGCGTTGTAGCAGTGTTAACAATTGCGCTATTCAAAAAACAAAACCGTCCCGTCTTCACCGGTATCGTTTCGATTTTATTACGGAAGGAAATAAATTAACGTTTTTACCGTTCTGCACGTTAAAACGAAGTCTTAACGACAGAATGATAACAATAGACTTTTAAATTGGTATTTTATCGGTTACAACTGCTTTATTATTTTTCAAGAATTTTATAGCATTTGATATTTCAACTCGTAATATTTCCGGTCCTTTTAGATGTATAGCGTAATTTTCATTGTTCTGTGCTCTATTGACAAGATCATATTGGCAGTATCGTCGTCCATACTTCGGCTATTTCTGTGAAATTTATTCTATCGTATACAGTATATTAAAAACATATTTTAGTACGTATGAATTTTTTATATAAGCAGTTCGCATTTCGGTTATAAATATATAAATGTATATATATATTGTATATATTTATTTCGATATAGCTAGGGAATCACGATAATTCTCGCCCAGTTTCCAGATTCAAATCGTTTTCTTTTGGGCAAGCGCTTTACCTAATGACGTTATGCCTGCCAGGTGCCCAGATAATCTATTATGGTGATGAATGCGGAATGTGGGATACTTATACGCGTTATGATCAAACGGTCGACATCCAAGCACTGCAGGCTGGTCCGGAACATTATCAGGAGTATACTCGAGATCCGGAAAGGAGTCCGTTTCAATGGGATTCGTCTCGTAATGCCGGTGGGTAATAATTATTATTTCCTTTTATATATGCATATACATATATATATATATATATATATATATATATATATATATATATATGTACATAATTACATATATAATATACGTGAAACAATGATACAAGAAGTTTTAACAAGATAGACACTCGGGAAATTATAGTGTGTGATATAACACGGTTCGCTTCGCTAATGATGTTAGAAAAGTCGAGATAATATTTTTCGGCGAATGTAATTAAAGACTTTTTTCGTTTCATAATTGTTTATTTAAGTTGGAAAGAAAAAGTCAAAAATAAGCAGGTGCTTCGGCAAATCCAAGAGAAAAGGTCCTTAATAAATCGAATTAGGGAAACACGTATAACTTGAATTGGTCGTGTACTAGGACGTGGCGGATTACTGCGAGATATGCATGAAGGTAAAATTCAAGGAAAAAGAATCCGTGGGAGGCCGTGAAATACGTTTGTAACAACTTCGTTAGAAGACAGCGGGTTAGAAAATTACACCGAATTAAAAAGAACTGCAGAAAACCGGGAATTTTGGAGAACTATTGTCATGGCGATGCACAAAAATGGTTAATGATAATGAATTGTTTATTTATTTGATGAATACAAATTGATGTTATTTAAAAATTTAAGGTGGCGAGCAAATAATTAAATAAATAAATAAATAAATATTTTGTTAAATAATTAAACTACAGTCAGTAAACATAATGTATAAATATATCCCACACCGGAACTCGCCTTACCACGATAGCTTACGAGATTAATTAATTAAATTAAATAACAAGAAAAAAATGTACAGATATTACAACGAGGGAGAAAAAAGGGAAAAAAAAGCCGCAAACCTTCAAAGCAAGCATAATATTAGATAACATTGAAACTAATGATTAAATAAAAATAATTAATGTAACATCGCACTATAATAATTTTTTTTACAATCGTATATTTCAAAAAAATTGGACCGTTAATAACTCAAAAATAAAATAAATAAAGTGTATAGCGCAGATGATTGATAATAAGAAAATTATATACAAGTTAATCTACGTATATATCGTTTATATATTTATAAAGATATAAATAAGTATTTCAAACTTGGGTATAGTTTGCAGAGTGTACTTATATTTAAGGGCAACAGTCAGGATGACAAAAGGTAGTCCCATCCATTACATATATATCATATGTACAAGCTTACAACTTAAGATTATTATAATTTAGTTTATATTAAAAGGAGGAAAAAATCTCTGTTTGCCGGTGGTGAATTATTATTATTATTATATTGTTACTACTATTAGTATTATCGCTATTGCAACTATTGATTAAAACGCATTATTATTACTATTATTATTAAAAGAAAAACATACATATATGCATTCCTGCACATACTCATATACATATATATGGTTAAAAGCGATATTGGAATAATATTTGTATTATGCTGATACTAATAATTTTTTTTTTTTTTTGATTTCTTATTAATAATTTGTGTATATAATGGGGCAAAGGACTATTAATAACAAAAACAAAAACAAAAAAAATATTAAACCTTAGTGTGAGGAATAGTCAATAAGATTTACCATATATACATACATGCACATACGTACACATATACACGTATAAACACGCATGTATTAAAAGGATTGATCAGGCGCTGGCAGGCTCAAAGTTAATTTCCTTTTCATAATAATATGAAAATATTCTAACAAATGATCAGCATTTTTTACATTTAGAACTAAACGTACGTTTTCATTAATTTGTTATTTATTCCGTATTTATGTATATTATCAATTTCTATGAGATCGCTGTACCGGCAATAAGGTGAAGAGGAGGTCAACTTAAATCGATGTAGACACTCTCCGAAATTACCATGGCCAGACAAAAGCTGCGCATTAAAAAAAGTAATTTCAAGGTTGTGTACTTTAGAGAATGAAAATGTTTTCCTACCAGTAGTCTTCAATTCCCAATGCAGTTGCCAAATGTCAATTAATTTATATTTTAGATAAGTTTTCAATTTATTAACTGATGGCTTTGGGCCACGATCAGAAATTAAGGTATTGTTTTGAAAAAATTTCAAGCATCTAAATAGATCAAGGTTAAACGTAATTCTGTATTCACTTAGAAATAAATCGAGAGGTAAGATGTTTACAATAACACATGCCGCTGAGGAGGGGCAGTTTTGTACAATGATGATATATTCAAAAGATATTTCCTTCGATTTTTGACGACAGTCGTAAGAATCCTATGATTAATATAAATATGTGCTCCATATCTAAATATAGATCAAATCAGTTCTTTATGTAAAATAATACTCTCTTTGATGGACGACGAGTAAAAAAGATGGTTTCTAATGCATTTATTTCGATTTTCCATTTGCGATAATAATTTCTAATTGATTTTTAACAGCAGTTGGTCTGTAAGAGCTGCAAAATATTACTGTATCATCCGCATACAAAAAGCAACGTCAGTTTTGGAAAATCGTAGATGAACAATGTGAATAAAAACGGACCTAAAATACTACTTTGTGGAATACCTGCGGCACAAGTTTTCATAGTCGATTTTGAATCATTTACATAAAATGTTCCATTACTTAAATAACTACGAATTAAAAGTACCAAAGCTTTCCCTACATTACTATACACATAACTATTTAAGCGTGAGTCATAGTGTATATTGTCTTGTATATAGACTGTTATCTTTAGGAGAAAACATTGAGAGAAATTAAATTTATCATTTTTATTTTTGTTTAACAGATAAAATAGTTTATTAAGATAAGTTAACATTCTTTTAATAATTGGCGATGGGTTCACTATTAGATCGCGGTTTTTAAATTTAATAATATCTACAATGATCTGAGTTATCGATTTTATAATTTTAAATTATGATAATATTTTTCCCGTCTGAATTTTTCGTTACCGTATCTCACTTGTGTACACGTGCATTTCTGTTCATGTGTAGGATTACGTAAGCTCTTTCCAGTGTAACGAGTGTGTATATGCGTATGTGTGCGCATGCGTGGACAATTGTTTTTCCCCCTTCCGTTATGTGTAAATTCCAATGTGTATTGTGAGTGACTGTGTTTATATGTATTGTATACGCGGCTGTATAAATATTTTTTTTTTGTTACACCATTTTAATAATTTAATATCGTAATTTTTCTTTTCTTCCAAAATATGTGCGGTTTAACTAAGTTGTTGACCTCGGTATTCGGAATGATAGAGGTGAACGCGCTTAATGCAGTTCTGCGCCAGCGTCAATATGTTTATATACAACTGTGGGTTCGAACACCATCCTAGGCGTCTATACACATGGCGGTCACCTGGTGACAGATATCGAAATTAGAAAGACTATATACTGATTAATACAAGGTGGAGAACATCAATTAAAGACGTGAAAACATACCCGGGTAAAGATTGTGGTAGTGACCATCAGCTACTAGCTGCCGAAGTAAAAATAAAATTGAGAAGATGCCAAACAAAAACATTGTGCCGAAACAGATGGTACTTAGGCACTCATAAAGGATATCATCAAGAAGCAAGCAAACGAATAGCGGATATGGCGAAATCGATAAACCACACAGCAGACGCTCAATCCATATGGAACAGAACAAAAAACATTCCAGAACAAACGGCGAAAATCTTTAATGAACCCTGTGACAAGAAGAAAATATGGATCACTATGAAACGTGGGGCATAATACACGAAAGGAAGCAAGTTAAGAGGAAATGTTTGAATGACGATGCAGCAGTTCGCGAATACAACGACCTAAGTAAACAGATTAAACAAAAATGCAGAAATGGCAAAAACAAGTTCTTAAATGACATTTGTAGAAATATCGAACGGAATAAAGACAAAAATGAAACAAGCGATATGTTTCGCAAGATAAAACAAATAACGAGAGGTTCGCCCCCCGCCATATTGCAATTAAAAATGCACATGGGGAAATGTTAATGGACGAAAGGAAAATGAGATCAAGATGGCGAAACTATTGCGAAAACCTCATGCATGAGGAATGTGAGGAAAATCAAAGAGAAGTACTAAGTTCGACAGCTGATAAGGAACCATCAATACTAGAGGAAGAGGTTCATCTAACTATACATAAGCTAAAGAAATACAAGACGACTGGAGAGGATCAAATAGTCATGGAGATGTTCATGAATCTAGGCGATAACATGACCAAAATTCTAATACACTGTGTCAGAGGATTTGGGATACGTCCATGTGGCCGAATGATTGGACGCAATCCATTTATGTGCCAATTTACAAAAAAGGAGCGCGTTATTTATGCCATAACTATAAAACCATAGCATTGCTACCACATGCAAGCAAGGTTACGCTCCATATTATACATGAACGGTTGAAACCGTATTTATTACCACAGCTATCCCCAGAACAAGCGGGTTTCGTTCCAGGGAGAGGAACGCGGGAGCAAATCCTAAACATAAAGCAAAAAATTAATCGCTTCATCGAAAGAAAAATTACTCCATTTATTTCAAAGTCTGGATAGTATAAGTAAAGAAGCCGGCTCATTAATCAATAAAGATAATAAAATTAAAGTAATGATCATCGATGATAAAAACAAAACAGTTAATCCACAAAGCTTAGCCGGCCTCCAAGTAGTTGATAAATTTGTTTACTAACGGTGGCTCAACAGATGAAATTAAACGGCGAATAATAACATTGCACTAACTCAATTAAGAAGGATTCGGAAAAGCCATGACATAACGATGATCACCAAAATGAAACGTTAGTGTTCTCTATATTCTTATATGCATCTGAATGCTGGACACTGAAAGAGACAGATGTTCGAAGAATCGATGCTTTCGAAATGTATCGCTGGCGGCGAATGCTGAGAGTACGTTGACAGCGAGGAGGACAAACGTGTCAATATTGGAAGAAGTTAACCCGGATGCTCGATTACGAGATATCGTTAAAAAACGCATATCCACTTTCTTTGGCCATATCACGCGACGGAACAATCTAGAAAAACTTATAATATTAGGTATGGTTGAAGGTCGCAGGTGAAGAGGGAGACCACCAACGCGATATTTGGACAATGTCAAAATGATAACTGGCGCCAATTCACTACAGTAAATGGTCAGATGGGCTCATGGCGATCAATTACACAGAAAAATTAAAGTGAATCATAATATCACGATGCTCGGACCAAGCCCTACGACTATGATGATGAACTAAGTTGTATACATTTATTCAATTATTTATTTCTCAGTGTTCGCATTGTAATTGACGTAAGTTGTTACGTGAACCGAATATAAATAAATAAATAAAGAAATAAATAAATAAATAAATAAATAAATATTTTTTACATTTCAGAAATGATCGTAATATTGTACGACAATAAAAGCGAAATGCGATAAAAAACAGAAAATAACGATAAATATATTAATCGGAAGAACATTAAGTAAATGACGGCCGATGCTAATAATAACGCAGAACGGGATATAGAAAAACAGCGCATCAATAATTAATCCTATAAATAAAATAATAATAAACATCATCGAAGAAATTGACCTCGAGAAGTTACTCGGAAAGTAAAAAGTATCTGTGTAGTATGAGTGGGTAAATGTAACCGTATTGAATGTTTCGAAAAAGGTGGTACTAGCGTAGAGCGCTAAGAAAAAAAGTTCGATAGATGAAATAACAAATTTAAAAATGTCGTTAAAAGGTACAAAACTTATTAGCACACTGAAGTATCATGTGAAGCTGAACGGCGACAAACGTCATATTTTAATTACCATAAAATGTAAATCTGTCGCTATAGAAACAAAACTGGTCGTGGTCGGATGGACCGAATACTTCAGATGCCTACGTTTTGAATTAAATTAGCGATCAAGGAACATAATCGAATTACGACAAATTAAAGTTGTACCGAAACATTAGGAAACTTCACATCGCGTAAACAGGCGAGAAGAGATTACACTAACTAAACTAATCGAAGGACACTTATTGCAAAGTGAATTTCCATCACCGTGTGTATGTTTTACGATAATAAAAATCTTCCACGCAACACGGTCCCGTATGTCCAAAACTGAACAAGGAACGTGAATATTTTCACACGGAAAGAAATAAGAACCAATTTTTACGGAAGATATAATTTCTAATCTATGTACGCTAGAATTATTTTGATTTCTGTTTTGAATTATCGAACGATGTAAACTTATAAGAAGTCGTAATTTTTCGTTTAATTTCTATAACATTATCTATAAGTATTTTTGACAATCGGCTATAACCTTCCGTTCAATTACTATATTATCTATATTTATCTAAATTGTATTGTATCGTAGACGCAAATGACGTAGAAGTCTAGTGTCAATAAATAAATATTTGAAAATTTTAATTTAATTAAAAAATTAAGAAGAAGATTTAAATCGCTTAGGACACTTACTGAGACGTAATCGGAGTATACAAGTAGTCAAAACGTACAATGGAAATATAAGGAGGAAGACCAAACATACGTCGTATAAATAATGGAAAATACAGGAACAATGAATTGTACAAATCTAAAAAGGAAGTAGAATTTTATATCAACGTTAAATATAGTAGAAGATTATTCATCGATCTACGAATTGAAAAGAATAAAGAATAATAACTAATTATTATTTATATATTTGAGATTATTATTACTATTATTATTTGTGAGATTAAAGGTAATTTTTATAGTCGGTTCAAATTGTATTCAAATAATTTCACATATACTATAAAGATAAATAATGTAAAATTGGCTAAACTATAACCGGTTACTTTTAAATAGACGATAAATGCTTCCTTTATAGTTTCCCATCTCGCAGCTGTCGAAATTTAAATATTAAATAAAAAAAATTATAAATATATAAGCGTTTTATTTTATTTATTTAAAAAATTACTTCGAATCAAACAGAAACTCGAAATAAATTTGGATTTGGATTTGAATTTAAATTTAAATTTAAATTGAAGCAGTATATATTTATTGATTACAAATTAATACTTAGAGTAACGTATTATACAGAAATTGTGTTCAGCGTACTTTCGGGCCTTATTACGGAAAAACCTGTATTATATTTTTATTTATAGGTTTTTCGGACGCCAACACAACGTGGTTACCGGTAAATTCAAATTATTGGTACTTGAATTTAAAAAATCAAATCGGAGAAAAACGAAGTTTCTACAATGAAATTAAAAAAGCGATAAAATTGCACCAGAGTTACCATTTTAAAAATGCCGATGTTCAACTTTTCGTTCCATCAAACTGGATATTATACATCACAAGGTAAATACATATATATATATATATATATTATGGAGTGCATACAGCGGTCGCCTCTTACTGCGTATTATCAGCTGCAGCCGTCTCTCCCTAGGTTCCCATGGTTCTACGTTTTCAAAAACATCAAGCGGAGAGGAATTGTGCTTATCAGCAGATTGCGGTTTGGGCATTGCTTGTTGCCTGACCGCCTGTTCGTTATGCAGCTTAGAGATAATCCGTATTGTCCTCTACATGCTGGTCGTGTAGTCTGCAACCCCGATCACGTGTTCTTCGAATGTCCTTCATTAACAGCACTACGTTCTGAACTGTATCTCAAATTACTTTACGCATCTCGTGGTGGTCCTCCTTATAATGTAATGTCCCTTCTACATGTTGAGAATCTAGATTTATTCCCGGACATAGCGACTTTTCTCGAGAAGTTGTCCGAGTTCATAAGAATATGAGTTAGTGATTATTACGGCTCCACGTTGGGTAAGCTGTAAAGGCATCCCCATTAAAAAAAAAAAAAAAAAAAAAATATATATATATATATATATATATATGTATCAATCATCATCATTTATCCACTCGCATCCGAGTATGGACTATCCGTTATTGATGTGTCCTGAGGTGACTAAGTAGCCCGATTCTCGCAGCAAATTCCTTGCTGAATACGCTACATTTGAAGGTGCCAGTGTTGCTGGATATTGTTGCTGCCCTGAGCAGGCGATTACATTTTTTCTTAAAAGCCATAGTTCGGGCTTTTTTATCCGCACATTGTAGGCCATTTGTAGCTGCACAATTCCATCCTTTCTTCTCTATTTTCTCTCATTTCTTGGGATCTATATCGCAGTCTTTTAATATTTTCGCCAAGAAATCTTTGTAGAAATCCTGTTTTCATTCATTCTTATAACGTGTCCGGACCATCGTAGACAGTTCTTGTAAAGCAACAATTGAATAGATTGACAATTTGCCCGCTGTATCACGGTTTGATAGACGATCTTTCCATCGGACTCGTAGTACTGTGTGCAATAAACGTTGGTGGAATGCTTCAAGTGAGCGTATGTTTTTTTTTTTATATGGGGCCCAGGTTTCTGATCCGTAGAGTAACGTTGGTAATATTACAGTTTTGTAAATTACCAGCTTGGTTGACAAGAGAATGTGTTTTTGTTATTGAAGACTCGTTTATTTAGTCTATTTTACAGCAGCGGAAGCAGCTTGTATTCTGCCGTTTATCTCGTTATCTAGACTGCCACTATTATTTAATATACTTCCAAGATATTTAAAGCTATCCACTTGTTCAATTGCAGTGTTGTTAAGCACATGTTCGCTTTCTCCTTTATTCGAAGGTGATAGTTGCACTAGTAGCTTAGTTTTCTTCTCGTTTTGTGGTTAAACCGAATTTATTATATACCATATCTAATGACTGCATTATATTCTGCAATTATTGCAAGTTGTGAGCTACCACAGCGCAATCATCCGCGTACTGGAAATTTACAATTCTCGTTTGCGAGCATTTGGAAGTAGCACAAAACCGCCGTAAGTTGAAGAAATCACCATCGAATCTACTGTTCATTATTATGTTCGTGGAGCCCAGTTTCTTGAGTGTAAGTTGTCATAAACACTGCAAAAAAAGTGTCGGAGCTAACAAACAGCCTTGTTTGACGACTATTCGGAATGGCTCTGATTGACGATTATGTAAGTGTTATTTTGGTGTAGTAAGGAAAGCACTCGAACAAATTTAGGCGGGCAGCCTATTTTCTCATTTCATTAATAACATTTTATGAACTGCATCAAATGCTTTGCCAATATCAATGAACGCGATGTACGGGTCCTAATTTTGCTCGTAACATTTTTCTTGTAACTGTCTTAACGAGAATAATTAATCGATTGCGCCACAGCCCGAGCAAAACCCATTTTGAGTTTCAGGAAGAAAGCATTCCAGAACCGGTGTAATGCGATTGAGTATTACTCTTGCAAATAGTTTACCTATTGATGAAAGTAGCGCGATTCCTCTGTAATTGTTGCAGTCGCTTTTATCGACTTTGCTCTTATATACTGGTATTATGACTGCAACTTAGAAGCCTTTAGGGATAGACTCGCCCAACCACATAGTCGAGAAGAGCTTGTGTAAAGCGTTTATCATGCTTTTGCTTTCAAGCTTAAGTATATCAGGTGGTTTTTGTCCGGACCAGCAGCTTTTCCGTTTTTGATTTGATTTATTGCAACTTTTATTTCTTCCAGTGATATGTTCCCATCTGGTTCAGTTAATTGATCACAAGTCGGTATTTCATCCACGACTAAGGGGTGTCCATGAGTATCATTGTTTAGCAAATTATTATAATAAGATTTCCATCTGTGTGCTATATCTTCTTCGTTATTTATAACATCTCCATGTTCATCTGATAGTGGGGCTTTCTTATCGGGCACTGTTCCGTATGCTGCCTTCACTGATGAGAAGAAATCTCTATAATGACCGAAGTCTGGCATATGCCTGAATCTCGTGTATCTTCCCACCATTTGTTTTTGATCCGACGTGTTTGTCTCTGGACTTCAGCTTTTAGTTCGGCGAATTCACGTCTTAAATTAGCCTCGTTTACATTATTTAAATTAGCCTCGTTTACATTATTCTGCCATTGAATGAATGCTAGTTTTTTACGTTAATCAACTCATTAAAATTACCTTATCATTTGCGACAAACCAATCTTGATTTTTTCGCTTGGGTTTTGTTAGTGTTTTGTTGCAACATTTTTGCAGTTTTCACAGTATACCAAGTTGAATCGCTATTAGAGGTAAAATCGATATTAGCTTCGCCGAAAATTTGATCAATACGATGTATTATTGCTTTACGTTCCTTACTATTCCTTAAGATATCAATGTTGTATCGGGTAGGTTTCGGCTTACGATATTTCAATACGTTTTGTTGTTTTAATGATATTACTGATCTAACCAACCCGTGATCTGTCGAGAACTCTGCGCCTCTGATGGAATCGAAAAAGCTATAGTGAACGGTGAAAGGTCGTTATCGATATCGATGAAATATCGACATAAGTATATCGAGGTAACACTGTCGGGAAAAGGAAAAAAGTTCTTACTTTTATTTTTCATTGGACATATTTTCACATCCGCAATGTTAAAATATTAGTCGATGTAATTATAAACAACGTAGACGAATTCGTTTAATCGTAAGTAGGTAAGACGTATTTATGATTAGAATGATATACGCAGAGATATAATTTAATTACGTAATACAGATCGTTGAGAGTTGTAGTAAGATCGTACGCGATCTGACTTTTTTGGTTGTCATCGGGAAAAAGAACGAAGCCGTAAAGGAAAATTTACGAGATTATTTCTGAAACGATGGCAGATAATTTTTTCCGTTCAAATCGTAATATACGTGATAATTAATTTTACGTTATTGAAGCGCGATTTTAAGATTACCAGAGGTTGAATCGATCCATAATATGGAGCTCTAGATTCACGACGAGTCTATTTCAGCCATAATAAATTGAGTACAATTGAACTTATCCAAAATGTTTCTCATCCCTCCTACCGATTAGGATTTATTTTTCATGTTAGACGTTTACTAATATTGCTGAAACTCTCTCTTCTGGCGTTAACAACTGCGAGCAATTAATGAAAAATTCAGTCATTACGAAATTATATTCACAGATGAGTCTGTCGATAAAATACGCCGAAATTATATTTCGGCTTTATATTTCCCCGAACAAAAAAAATGTAATATCGAAAGAATACAGATTATCCTTTGCAGATTCGTTATTTGCGATAGAATTGTTTACCTTTTACAAAGCTTTATGTCTAGTTAAAGAAAAAGAATATTCTAATTATCTCGGATTTTTTAAGCGTCCCTATTACAATTATCTCAGCACCCGGAACTCAAAATGTCCAAGTTAGAATTTGATGTATTCAACTATATAATCGTGGATCTAGAATAAAGTTTAACTGGGTACCTTCTCATTTGTGGTATAAACCATGTGCTCGACGAGTTGACGCGTTATAATTTATCGAGTGTTCCCTTATACGAGAACATGAAATAGAATTGGATTGATATGTTATCAAAAAATTGTTACTAATTGATTTTCAACAGTATTACATCGTCGAAAGTCAGAATAAAGAAATAAAATATTTTGCTTTGGTACACACGGTTTCCAGAAAGTCATTATTTCAATTATACCAGCACGTTTAGAGGGATTATATATAAACTTTATTTCGACTACGTACTGAGCATAATTCATCTCGTTCATATCCCGCTAAATTAAACATAATTTCAGATAGAACATATGACACACGTCATGTTGATGACTGAATTGAGCATTAAATTTGTCCGAAATTTCTAAAGCGTACAGATGAGCTGTTCTCTTATATTTTACAAAAGTGGCACACATTACCTGTGATTGTTTCTGACCCGTTGTCTTCTGTCACAATCAGTTTATATAAATTTACCAAACGTAGTGGCGTTGAGATTTAAAATACACTAACTCGATAAAGATTTAAACTGGCCAAATGGCGCAAGCTGGGTCAAAAATTTTTTTTTTTATTAAATTTAGACGCGTCTATAGGATATGTGACGCTGGCTTTACAAATTATAACACTCCCCCGTTATGACTTTCGTTCAGTTTTACACTTCCGCGAATGATGACCCGTCTTAGAAGATGTCCAAATACCAAAAATGCGAGTCTCCGTTAAAAATTACACGTCAAATATTTTTCACGTACCGGATATCGAAAATAAAACGTAAATAACGAATAAAACTGAATTAGACATCGAGTCACTGAATGATCGTAAGCGAAATAAAAAACGATTTCAAGACTATTTCATAAAAATATGCGTGCGTTTGTATATATATATATATATATATATATATATGTGTGTACAGTCTGAATGCTTATATTCGAATCGGAATTGTCTAATATACACATTATGTTTTGTACATGTATATAAGTAAATTTTAGTGCCCTTTGTCGAATAGACGATGATAGCTGCATGAATTACTAAATATGTAGTTGGAAAAAAACTCATTGTAAAGTAGCAGTGTGAGAACCCCCTTATATAACGTACACCGGACCTCGTCTCTCGTCAATGAAGTTTATTTTTTTTCCTTTTTTGTAATTTTTGCATCCCGGAAGATTCTTACGATCGGGGTGTTAACTTTTTCTTTCGATAAATATTCGAATGCAGTTTCTTTGTTGAAGTACTTTTCAGTTCGAAGTGATCGCGTAGTCATTCGAAGTGCTCTTAAAGTTCAATTGATGATGTCTATTAGTAATAAATATATCGTTTTCTGCGCAAAATCGTTCCAGAGATCTATTCTTCCCTAGCCTAATTTTGAAATCGCCTAAACATATAAGATTTTAGACTCTCATAAATTTGTTTTTCTTTCTATGTATAGGCGATTATACAGAAGTCGGGGGGATATCTTAATGTTCATAATTCGTTCATAAACGTCGATCATGCTGTTCCCACGCGACATGCTGAATTATTTTGTCGACTCAATTGTTCCACGTTCTCGATTTACACCTAGAGTAGTGCCTTTACAACACAACGTGTATCCTGCCGTATCCAAGACGATATTAACCCGGCGACTTACTTTCTAATACAATGCGTATTCTACTGTGTCTTAGAGCATTTTATTTTCACCCGATAACCTAGTTTCCGTGTCTATAAAAGTCGTTCGTTATTATCTCGGTTACCAGTTGCTGATTACATATTATTATATAGTCGGTTGCAAAATTTAAACCTGTCTTTAGTACTGATGATAGTCGTTTAAAATCGTTGGTTTGGCAAATATATTTCCACCTGGGGATTTCCTTATCCGTAATAACTGAAATAATTCTGCTCTACCTAATCTGAGGTCGTGGTTACCAATGGGTACTGTACCCTTCCTGTTATGCTATCCTCCCAAATACTGCTAAAAGATCTTGTTGGTCAGCTTGCAGTAGTAAATAAGAGAGAGAAAAAAATTCTGCTCTATAATCGCGATAGATACGATCAATTGGTAAGAGCTAACTTTGCGCTGTTGACCACTTATATTACTAATATTACTATTAAACGTTAGAATACGGAATGACTCCTAAATATCGAACTTGTTTTTTGCCAGTTCTTACCATTAATGCTTCCGCTAACGGAGCGGGAGGTTTGGCGTCGCCTAGTAATCGAACCTCCAATATTTATTTAAACATAGTTGTAGCAGATTTTTGAAATCTGTTACCTATAGTGTTTTGGCTGAAAAATCGGCACAATACAAAAAGCTAAATCATCAGCATATAGCGCTCATTCGGCGTAAGGTAACTTAGGTAAATTAAACCACAGACGAAGTCCCAATACACTATCCTGTCGTATACGTGAGCGATAAGTATTGACAGAGAACTTGGATGAGTAACATAGACATTTCTATTTCTTAAATAGGATTTTATATTAAATATTAAGGTAAATAAAAACTTAAAGAGTTTATAAAAATACATTAATTCTAATACATAATTAGCGAACGACGGATTTTACCAGCAGGATGGTAAATAAATCGTCATTTCTCTGCTCGTTCTGCTTATTCTTTCAGGTCACTTAATAATGTTACGTTTATCATTTGCATCAATATTGGTTCCGATACGTATAACGTTACTGTGGACACGCCGCAGAAAGAAAAAGAAATGAAAGTTTACATATCCACCATCAATTCGGAATACGTGGAAGGGTAAGTCTATTCCTTTTCGATTAAGCTAATGTCGAATGTTGGCTCTTTGTATAGAACTGTGCGTCGACGGCTAGCTCCAGTTGTCGCTGGAGTTCTAGCCGGCTGACTTAGGCATGTACCGAGCTGACTTGTTATAGCGGAATATAAAATGTCGCCACAGAAAATGTTAAAACCGGTTTGATAATATGGCTGTCAATTATGGGGCTGTATCAGAAAAAGCAATACTTCAATAATACAAAGAATGCAAAATACAGTTTAATAAGAAATTTAACGTAAAGTTATGAAAACCAGGCTAAAAATTTCGAAAAAACACATTAACCTAATTATTTTTTAAATATTCGGCCAGAAAGATGGAATAACCGGTGTAATGGTAAATTAACGTATAAATTATTTATAAATATAAGACTAACATTAAAAGAAATTATTAACAATTAATTTTTACATAAGTCGAGTATCGACGGGACACGGTAGTTTCGGTACCTATTTGGAACGATTTAATATCTCGCAGCATGTGTGAATTCTGTCAACTTGGTGTTTCCGACACACTGTGTAATTTTCTATTTGAATGTCCACTTACACCTAGGAAGGACGTTGGCGTTTAACGGTCACTTTCGTTTTATACGCATTAATTCGCAGACCATAAGTATCTCGCGGCGAATTGTTACGCGATTAATCGAAATCTTCTATTAATGCTCTATCGTCTACATCTATCCGTCCATCTCCATCCATTTTGTATTCGGTTAATTCTGATCGTTATGACCTGCGAGTGCAATCCCCGGTTCTGAACTGTATGTTGTTGCTATCGTACCGCAATTAATTCCACGAGCCGTCAGTTCAGTAGGAACTCCGTCTTTTTATCTTTCTTAGCAATTAGTAATATTTTTTCTACCCTTTTCTTCTCTTACAATACGACCAAAGAAATCCAAAAATAATTCATCGTTGATTATTTATCGAAGTCCCCATTAATATTTGTACATTGCGTTCTTTCATTCGACGCTTTACTGAAAATTCGCTCCACATATAAATGAAAAAACAACGACCATAATACGACCTATCCATTTTTTTCTGCGTAACTTAATATATATATATATATATATATATATATATATATATATATATATATATATATATATATGCATGTATATGTATATACTACTGCGTTACTCACTTGATAGTCGTCAAATTTACCTCGTGCTCCTTAAATAATCTCAAAACTTCTATCTCCCACTTTACACCTGGCAACTTGATCAACTACGTAATTATGTTAAACATAACAAACGGACTTTTAACGTATATTTCCTTCAATGTATTAATCGTATTTTAGAAAATGTGTTATAAAATTGTAATATACAATATATATAATATATAGTAGGAATGCCAGCATCCAAGATTGCTCGCACACCTACGTTTATATCGAGTATATGTGCGATGGTTAGTATGCCGGCTAATACAAAACTTTACTTTTTTTTTTTCAAACAAAAAAATCGGATTAATTAATAATAATTTCATCGGACGCATTTTACTTTTGCTGCACTCACTAACAGTATTAAAAGTCTGATGTAAAAGCTTGCCTCTCTTCAAAAAGTTATCCGTTTCCAATTAATACGTTTTTCATCATGTTTCTGGTAGCTGGTCGAAAGATATATATATATATATATATATATATATATATATATATAGAAAGAAACTGTACGACGAAAAAGTATAATTGTAATTAATTTTTTGCTTTTGCAGGGACATTATAAAAACGGATAAGAGTTTCCCGATGAGACCGAAATCGTTAATAGTAGTAGGACCAAAATCGACGGCGACTTTTTCCGGCAATTGAAACAGATCTTATGATTTCGGAAAATTTTCGAAATTCATTTAACATGATTCGTTGATTAAGTAAATAAAATATTTTTGAAACATTTTCGATTTGTTTATCTTAATCTATCTTCGAAAATAAAACTAAATAATATAGAAACATCGAAAATAAACGAAGATGAGAGAAGACGAGAAATCGCTAACAAAATGATACGAACGAATTATTAGTATTGTAATAATTTTAACCGAAAGAGAAATTCTTAAACAATAAAAAAAAAAAAAAGGAAAATTAATTAAAATTTTTCGTGCAAATATGAACCGGAATTTTTTGATATTATAAATAATGGGAGATACTGGAGTCGACTGGGAGGAATATTGGGGAAAAATGACGAGGACATGATAAACAATAAGACTAACACCGCACAAGGCACACTGTGTTAGATCATTCCGCTGCAGGAGGTGAACATGTGTCATCTTTGTATGACCCAGTCGAAGTCGATAACCAGGTCGTCGTTGGGGTACTGTATGTTTACATTCCACAGTCGTATTATTGACTTGACCGAACACGATTTATTGATTGAAGGGACAGAACACCATTTTTGTTCCCATTGATGCGTCCCGAAAAATCTGACGGAGGAACTGCTATGTTTGGCGTAAGAAAAACAATAGCTGCATCTGCGGCTGTTCTATCAGCCAGTAGTACATCGTCACTAAGTTCAATATGATTTGGAACTCGGTTGTGAAATTCTCGACTGCAAGCTATATCACGTGTAATTCGACAAACGGAACAATAAAGTATTGCGGAAGCGAATAACGAGGAAAGACTATTCCATTTGTAATGACTGAGCAGCCGTAAAAGTAAAGTGTAAATGATAATAATTTTTAAATAAATTTGAAAAAAAAATAATGAAAACTAGAAATATAGACCGATTATTCTACTATTCCAACATTTTGAACAACTACTTTAATACATTTTTAATGTTTTTAAAGCAGAGACGTTTTACATCGATTAGAAAAAATAAAATTTTGTTAACATTAAAAATTTCAAGTAAAATGACAACGTGACTGACTGGCTTAACTAAAAAAACTTATTTTGTACAAATATAAAGAAATTAAGTACTCGATTATGAAATTAAGACAAATGCAGGATGTAGCAAATTGAAACTCGATAATTACAACTAATCACTCATTTTGTTGATATAATCTACAGTTCAAATTACATTTTGATATACATTACAAGAAGACCGATTGATCGGTTGTTTTATTTCGGCGCTTATTTTTCACTCCCAAAAAACTGCGTCCAAGAAAACTTCTTCGGACCATTGTGAATGTCGATCGATTTTATTTTCGTTTAAGCGATCAATTTAATCGCTACAAACTATCAAGTGGTTCTCCATCGCCAAAAGGTATTAAATATCTCGTTAACATTTTTTCAATCTCAAAACTTGCTTTCACTATTAATCCCGAATTTTTTACTGCAAGAAAACAAGTCACACAACTAATAAATTCGAATAATATTAATCAACTGGATTAATTTCACTCCGGATTATTATTGTGCACTACAAATGACGGGGAAGAGGAAATGACTCGTGTATGCTTAGCTACAGGAAATGATTCAACGTTACACAATTGATGTAGCATTAAACGACTTTTAACGTCAACAAATACGAGTTTATTCTTGATAATATAGACTACATAAAATATTCAATAATAATTAAAGTTTGTAAATAGAAAAGAAACGATAAATACACAATTAAATAAACAATTGCATCTTTTTATTTCACTAAGTTCGAGTATAATTACGAAGTAAGGAGCGGGCGGCATAAAACAAGCTCGAATTGGATGTAGAGTATATCAAATCGTCTATGCTTCAACAAACCACAGATCTATAAATCCTTCGCTCGAAACCAATGCATCTACTTCGCCATTAAGCATATGCATGGCTTCCTAAAAATTATATGCCGATAAAGCAGACCACAAGTATACAACAATTGAGTTATTTTCATAATCAAGGATTTCGATTGAACATATCTTCATATTCACATTAATGAAATACCTTTTCAAAAAGTAAATTTCCCAATGCGGGGAAAAATAATTTAAAAAAGAACAGTTAAAACGATACTCATTCTATAATTGTAATAATAATAGAAATGCTAGTAGAATACAGTTCTGGATTTTTAACTGTCAGAGACCCCTGGACACAGACCCCCTATAAAGAGGGCTAAATTGATTGATAACAAAATTGTTACACAAAGCAAAATCTTGTTTATGTTTATATATGCAATTTAAACATAAAAGCTTACATTATATATATATATATATATATATATATATATATATATATATATATATATATATATATATATATATATATATATATATATATAATGTTCGTTTATACACAACCATAAATCTTCAAAAGTACTTTATCGATTGTTATTAAATATTGGCATAACGTTGCATTAGAATACACGCATGTTTTTATTACTTTAATTTATTTATAAAATAAAAAATTAATAAAAAAAATGAAAAATTGTTTATCTGTTGAAAAATAAAAAATATCCAAATACAGCGCCATCTATTGCATATAAGAGAAACATAACGCTATACTTAATAAATATTTCTGGTTAGAGCGCGAAACGTTTGAACAATTGAAATATTAACTTTCACTAACGTGTTATTTTGGCTCAGTCAGATTTTTTAATTTTTAAGCGTAATTTTTTAATGTTGATCTATTGAATACTGTGTTTATTTTATTTTCATTTTTATATTACATTGTGTTGAAATTGAACGTAATAATTTTGTGTCGTTTATCAAAGCATTCATTACGTGAGTATTTCTCTTTTTCATTGTTTTTATTTGTATTTTTTACGTTTTTTCTTATGTTTCAGTACAACTAGCGATGCATTTTTCAATTTAAATTCAAATTATATCAGACAAATTTTTTAAAATATACGCAATCGATATATTTTAGACGACCGCGGTAATGCCTCGCAGAAAATCAAACTTAAGTCATCATAATCGCAAAGTGGAGCAAATTGCGAATCAAATTGAGAAAGAACGTGCACTAGCGATCGAGCGAAACAAATAAAAAAATTGATCGAATACTTGGAAGCAGCAGAACAACGTGCAAACAGATTTGAAGATGCGCACGTGTGATCCCGGGAATCGCGTTCTGTAACTCCAGATTTGTTTTGTTCTCAACAAAATGAACGTCATAGGCTAAGAATGACTGAAAGACGTCAACGACTCCCTGATTTGCAATATGGACGTCTTGTATTCCGGTGCAACCCAGCTGTTGTTTTTTTTTATTTTTTTTATTTTTTTTTTTAAGCGTGAGGTGGAAAATCTTCAAAAGACACTGATATAATAAAAAATTTAGTTTTTATTAATACAGTGCATATAAACAACATACACTGCAAGGGAGCCGAAATCAGCGTGTGCGATTTTGACCCACTAAAAATCACCTCCCTCTTTAGAACAAAAGGGAGTTTTAATATATTGGTGGAGTTCCCGGCACAAATGCAGAGTCCTCCACACACTTACATTAACTTATTGCGATGAATGAAGGGATGAAATTACGTAGTCCCTTCTTCCATCAATTACAATAATTAAAGAGTTTATGCCAAACTTAAAAGAATAATTTAAAATAATAATAAAAAATAATAAAGAACGAAAAAATTAAACACGAAAACATTTGTATAAATGTAACTACACCACAACTAAAATAACAGTTAGCTTCAAGATGAAATAGAAAAGTGAAAAAAGATAAAATTATAAAATAATAAATTAATAGCTATCATCTTATACCAATCGGAAAATAAAGTCATGTACATTTTAAATCGGTATTACTACTACCATTGCAAAACAAAATAATCTGTTTGACGAGAAAAGAAAAATCCGTAAAACTTCAGTACAATTGAACAGAATAAAAAGAAAACGTAAAAATTGAATAAAATACTTAAACAGTAATTAGAGCAAAGTTAAATATTAAAGTTAATTAAAATAAAAAATAAGAATATTTGACCACGCTCTAAGAACTGCACCGGTTGTGGGGTCACGGTCGACTGAAAGGACAATTGAAAACTAGGAAATTTTAAATTTAAATCGCATTACCTGTTCTGCCAGCAAGAGAAAGTCTTTCGCATCCCTACCAAGAGGACATACATCAGTGCACTTAATGCCAAGCTTGCGACGCAGGTCAGTGAACGGAGGGCAGATAAACAGAGTATGTTGTAAATTATCAACTTCACCTGTAGTACAACAGGCACAGACCGGATCACTAACAAGCCGGAACCGATGTAGATAGGATCAAAACTTGTCATGACCGGTCAACTCCTGCGCGATTTAGAAGTTGACATCAAATTTCAGCATTTTTAATCGTATTGATATATCTGCCAGAAAGATGTCTTTCTACCAGTAATAGCATCGTCCCACCTGGCTTGCCACTTCGTTAATAATAGAGAAGTAATACGTTTTTTAAAATTTTCATTGGTCATTGGTTGCACCGATATATTCTCAAGTAGATTAGAATTCCTGAACCCCACACCACTCCCTCCAACTAGCCTGTATTCATCTGTAAGAACCCTACCCATAAGAAATAAATCAAGAAGCAGGGCCCCACAGATGACACAAGCAGCAGAGGTTATAGTAGTCCGGTATAAAAGAAGCCATTCGAAGCAAAAACTTTCTTTGCTGTTTGTTGGCCAGATCAAGAATTCTTTTATCAACATATATAGCTGCACCATACCCAAAATAGGCTTGAATGAGGCCTTTATATAATATCGATCGTTCTCTAAATGATAATCCCCAAGTACTTTTTTGCAAACGTAATAATTTATTGTAAATATCCATACATCTTGTAGAAATGTATTGGAAATGAGGGATAAATGATAATTTTGGATCGATAATTATCCCTAGGTATTTTAAAGACCTGGTATGCAAGATACTCGAATCTGATAATTCAAGTTCCTCGACCCAGCTAACAAGCGAGGAATTACCAAACATAGAAAACCTGCATTTGGTAGGCGAAAAGCTAAAACCTATATCCATCACCACACTCTCCAGGTATTTAGAAATACATGCGAGAAGTGGCAGAGACGATAATCTTTCTGCCTTAAATACTAAGCACAGATCATCAGCATAGGAGATTAGCTCACATATGGCTTTAATATCGAAAAAGAATTTTTCAACACTGTAACGAACAGTGGAATACAAAATGTTCCACAGAGTAGGCCCAAGGACTGACCCTTGTGGAACACCACACGTTGGTGTCCTTGTACCAGATTATGATCCAAGCTTAAATGCTACAGAGCGATTGTTAACGTAATCTATAATAACATTAACTATATATAGATTAATAGAATTATTATTAAGGACATCTACTGCGATTGTCAAATGTGCCTTTGATATCATATTGAATCACAACAATCGCACACCATTAAAAATATATTCCCTGACCGTCAAAACTAACGCATGAATGGCATGCTCAGCAGATAGACCTGATCGGAAACCAAACTGTAAGTGATGCAACGTTATTTCAGTTATAAATATAAATGCATTTACAACGTATAATAAAACTAAATAAAAAGATATTATCTCGCCGATCTGTTGTTCAATCGGACGATGGATAACACGAACAATGATAACGGTACGTATTAAAACCCAGCGTACCGATATATTGATAAAGTATAGCAACCGATAGGAAAAAAGACGATATACAATATAATACAATTAAGTAACAGAAATTATATACACGAACGCACAACGCAACATGCGACACAACATGAACTGATAGTTTAATACAACACTCATCGGTATTATAACCAAAAGTGGTCCTTATTACAAATTAAATTTGATGGAGAAACGAATGGAATATGTTGCCAGCCGGAAAAATTAAGCTGCCTCAGCTTGAAGAACCTTCAGAGCTATTTAAAACTTTGTATGATTGATATATCGCCGAATCAAAACATTTTCTATCTAAAATCAGGAAATCTGGGAATGCCGACGCAAGTACTGCAATTAAAAATAAGGGTGCCAATAATTATGTTGAGGAATATCAATCAACCAAAACTTTTCAATGCCCCATGACTTTCAGTAAAAAAAACCTAATGAGCAACGTTATAGAAGCAGCAATCTTGACAGGACACATCAAAGGTGAATTGTCCTTATTCCTCGCATTCCTGTGATTCCAACGAATGTGCTATTTTAATTTTGCAATTCCCAATTCGATTGACATTTGCAATTACCACCAACAAAGCTCAAGGCCGGTCTTTAAAATTGTGCGGTTAGATATACACACAGATTGTTTCTCACATGGACAACTATATGTTGCATGTTCTGATATTGGCAAAGCAGACAATCTCTATATCTATTCAAAGAATGATACAACTAAAAGTATTGTACACCCACAAGTATTGTCAAATTAAACCTATTAGAAACTTATGCCACAGCAACACGTGTCAGGGTACAGCTAGTATATATATGCCTGTATTTTTAATTTATTCATTACAGTAATAATAGTACATAAAATACTCATTTATAGTGATATTAAAGCTAAATAAAACATTTTCATGATTTTGTTTCTGCGAAATTATTTATTGTCCCTTCAATATTTATTTCTCGTAACTGCATTCCATACTTATGATTGATAAATAATTGAAGAGTTTTGTTTCACTGATGTTCGCAATAGGTTTTTAATTATGAATACGTTTGAAAATGATCTTTTACCCTACATTGATCATCATCCTGAGTAACATTTAAACGTTTAGAAAAGATTCTTGAACTTCCCTTTCTACAATGAACGAATACATTATTAATATTTGAATCAACTTGTAAAAATTCATTACAAAAGTGTTGACATTTTGATAGTTTTGTTTGGAGATAGGAAGCAAATTGGATATACTTTAACACTTTTCAAACGATCAAATATTTATGAATATACCAATTCTTGAGATGCTGGATGTACGGATGGATATATATATGTATGTATCTACATATATACATGTACATATATATACACATATATGGTGTCTAACAAAATAATGGATGGATATATATGTATATGTGTATACACACACACACATGTATATATATACGTGTATATATTATATGTATACACAAATACATGCATATATATATACATATATATACATACACATACATAAATATTATATATAACATATTTATAAACGTATATTGTTTTTATATGAAACAAAGCATTTCTTCGCATTCCTATATAAAGACACACTTATATGTATAATAATATTTTACTTACCTGTAAGTCGACTATTCTAAATTTACAATATGCACTCTGATTAATTGCTGATCCACTAATTATGACGATTATGTTTACTGCATACAAGGGATGTTAATCATCCTTGACACCTTCTAATTATTTGTTTTTCGTAAATTTTTTTACAGTCTGAATTAATTTTTAACTGAAATATATATGTATGTATATGTATGCACACAAAAAGTTTATTTATATATATGCGCATATATATATATATACATATATATCTACAGTCAAAGCCGCTTTTAAGGGACGCCGGATAAGAGGGACAGCCGTTTATAAGGGACAATCAGCAAAACCCCGAAACAAACATATGAAATGAAGGTTGTTTTAGTTCTCTTTAGTGGTACAACGCGCCCGTTATAAGGGACAAAGGTTAATAGACTTTAAAGGCAATAAATAGTTGAACAAGTGATACGCGAGCCGAGTTATAAAATGATTTTGGTCATTTTTACAATTTGTTTTTTGTTTATGTGAACATTTTTGTTTTTTCTTCGTTTTGTTTGAGATGTCTTTTGTGTTGACATTCTCTCATTCACAGTATACTGTTTTTTGCTCTGTTCGTTTATTAATTATGCTCTCTCCGATATCTGATTGTGTTCTTAGTTTAGTTCTGCAAAAACTGTAGTGCCTCGTGCGGTTTTATTTTTTTCCTTATGAAAATTTTCTTTTCTTTTTTTAGTTCTGGTGAATTTTTTGTATGAATAAAATGTCGTGTAAATGTTTATCATTAAAGGAAAAAATTTCTGTTTTAGACAAAATCGAAATTCACCCTCCCAATATGCCTATTCAAGAGTTAGCAAAAATCATGGGCGTCTCCAAAAACACCATCTCCCGTTTAAAAACAGATGAACAGAACTTACGTAAAAAATGGAGTAGTACTGAAAAGGGCAGTCAAGTGGTGGAAATGAAACGGAAAAGAGAAGGTAAAAACTCAGAGGTTGATGAAGCTCTTAATTTATGGTTTAGCACAGTAACACAACGAGGTGTTCATGTCAGTGGGCTAATGTTGAAATTAAAATCAGAAGAGTTCGCGAAAAAAATGGGTTATGAAGACTTTGAAGCTACGGATGGTTGGCTTGCTCGGTGAAAGGGAGACACGATATCAAATTCAAAAAACTCATGGAGAAAGGCAAGCGCTGATTTGACAGGAGCTGAACAATGGAGTTCAAACAAAATTTCCAAATTCCTTCAAAGTTACAGCCTGAATGACATTTATAATGCGGATGAAACTGGTTTATTTTATCGAGCCACTCCGGATGGGTCATTAGTATACAAACACGAACAACTTATTGATTCGAAAAAAGCTATGGATCGTATCACTGTGCTATGTTGTTGCAATCCAACTGGAAGTGACAAAAAACCCTTTTAGTTATTGGTAAAACTAAAAAGCCACGTTGCTTTAAAAATCTCATTGCAAGTAATCTTCCAGTAACATATTACTCAAACAAAAATGCATGGATGACTGCTACTATTTTTTCAAAATGGTTAGAAGACTGGAATATAGAGTTACAGAGAGATTCTAGAAACATTTTACGCCTTATTGACAATGCAACTTCGCACCACACTATCGTTAAACTGAAGAATATTCAAATTGAATTCTTACCTCCAAACACTACTTCACTAATTCAGCCACTTGATATGGGTGTCATAAAAAATTTAAAAGTGCAATATAGTAAGATGTTGATGCAGCATATCTTAGAAGCTATTGAAGACGACCTGGTAACAGTTTCTACAATGGCAAAAGATACCAGTTCCACAATAACAATAATGGAGGCTATACAATTTGTTGCTGATAGCTGGAGAAAAGTTACTTTTATGACAATTCAGAACTGCTTTGCTCATTGTGGTTTTGAAAGAGCCCGATTGAAATTGTTGAAATGGAAAGTAATGAAACACCGAATGAATTATTATGTGTGACTAACTATGAACAATTTTCAGGTATTGACGCCAGTCTACCCTGCTGTGACAATAATATTGAAGACTTGGATAACGAAATTATGGAAAATATCACAATGAAGAATCAAATAAAAGAATCAGAAAGTGATGTTGACACGGATGACATTTCCTTACCTCCTGTGTCTACTGCAGAGGCGAAAAAATGTATTGATAAGCTCCGGCGGTATTTTATGCAACAGAATAATGAAGGTGCTCCTACGGCATCATTAGAAAGTGTGCAGATTTTGTTCAAATCAGCAGATGAAGAATTTACACCAAACAACTATAGCGCATTTTTACAGTAAATGAACAATGCAGATTTTGTTCAAATCAGCAGATGAAGAATTTACACCAAACAACTATAGCGCATTTTTACAGTAAATGAACAATTTTTACAAATATCAGGTCAGGATCTTTTACCTTATGTATGCCTCCTGTATTTCTCTTAATTTCCATATAAATAAATATTACGCATTAATAAGGTTATAAGTATGTTAATTGTTTACTAAATTGTATATATTCTAACACCCACTCGCTTCAATAAGAGATTTTAAAAAATTCGCTTTTAAGGGACAAATGACTTCCACCCGATGTGTCCATTATAAGCGGCTTCGACTGTATATATATATATATATATATCCCCAGGGGTACTATGTGCCTCCTGGGATCCGGAGCTCTAACCGTCATGGGTGGTGGATAATGGAACGACCAGTAGATATACTGGCCAGCTGCGAATAACCAATACGCAGTCGCGAACCAAAATCGGCTACTGGCGGAAAGTCTCCAGCAGACGATTCCAGTAGTGACAGGGTAAGGAGACACGAGGATGCAGATGGACAGCTTGAGGAACTGTCCACTAAAAGTATGCATGAATCCTACAACTGCCTCCCCACGGCGGGTTAAGGTCGCCGTAAAAATATTACTCTCTTACCTCCTCAGTAACGACCCGTGCCTGGCGGTCAGGATGTTTATCCAAAGGCTAAGGGAGTAAACCCTGACAGAAAATCCGGCGGAAAGCAAGGAGAAACCACCGCTGTACTCTCTCAAGAAAACCAACATGATGTACAACCAAAATGTAAATAGTTGTCACGAGGCCGTTCAAATGGGCGGAATCGGGCGAGGTAGGAGAGGAAATAAAAGCCGAGCCTCCCAGACCTTCAGCTAGCGAAACCCCGGCATTACAAGTAAAAACTATGTAAGAATTGCGACATGGAATATAAGAACAATGCTAAGGGCAGGAAAAGTCCAAAATATAAAACAAGAAATGATAACAAATAATATAGATATTCTAGGAATTTCAGAAACGCGATGGCCAAGCGAGGGGGAGTTTAAAAGCGGAAATTTTCACGTCATACATTCACAAAGCCAGAAAGAACAAGGAGGAGTAGCAATATTTTTGAAAAAGTCGTTAGCAAATGGAATAATAGATATCAATATTATAGGACATCGTATTATAATGATGAAACTAGCAGCTAAGCCTGTTAATGCGTCAATAATATTAGTATAAATGCCTACTACAACGGCATCCGAAGAGGAAGTGGAGGAAATATATGAGCAGTTGGAATTATTAATAGAAAAACATGCGCTGATGATAATGTTATAATCATGGGCGACTGGAATGCGGTGGTAGGTGAAGGACAAGATAAACCGACAGTTGGTAATTTTGGATTGGGAAAAAGAAATAAGCGTGGACAAAGACTGATAGATTTTTGTAAACAAGAACGGTATATAATAACAAACACATACTTTTCAATGCTATACCAACGACAATATATATGGCAAACCCCTGATGATAAGAAATGATACCAAATAGATTATATATTGGTTAAAGAACGATATAAAAATCAAGTAATAAAAAGCTGTGCGTATCCAGGAGCAGATGCGGACACCGACCACTCATTTGTAAAATTAATATCACGAAATAGATTTAAGCGACGGCAAGTTGGAAAAAATATTCCAAAATGGAATGTAGAAGCTCTAAAAGACAGCAATACAAAAAGCAAATTCATAGAAATAAGCAATCTGAAAGCAAGAAATATTATTAACAAAATGGATACGATCGAAGAAACATGGAGCTCACTAAAAGAAATTATTGGTAAAGCTGCGACGGAAGTTATAGGCAGACAAAAATGTAATAAATTGCCATAAGCCCTGGATCTCTAATGAAGTATTGAATATGATGGAACAGAAAAAGAACTTTAAAAATGAAAAATCGGATGAAGAGAAAATTCAGTATAACAGATTAAGAAATATGATAAACCGAGAGTGTAAGCGCTTAAAGGAAAAATGGTGGGAACAGCTTTGTGAAGAAATAGAAAACGATACAAAACAAGGGCGCGTAGAAGCAGCTTATAGTAAAATCAAACAAAACTGGAAACAAAGAAAAGGGATACGCATTCGAACAGTTTATAAATCAAATGGAAGAATAGTACAAACCGATCAAGAAATAGGACACACACGGAAAACTTATGTAGAAGGACTTTATAAACAGCCAGTTCATTCTTGGCACCTGAGCAGCAACAATAATAATATTATAGAAGATCATGATAAAGTGTTACGTGCAGAATTTGAAGCAGCACTGCAATCTTTACCTAACAACAAAGCTGTTGGCATTGATAACATTCCAATAGAGATGTGGAAAAACAGTGGTCCAGAAGTCAAGGAATTATTATTTAAAATGATTAGTCAAATAATGGTAGAAGGAACATGCCCTAAAGAACACTGCACTTCAATTATGGTGCCGATTCCAAAGACCAAAGTACCCAAAAATTGCGCGCATTACAGAACTATCAGCTTATTACCTCATGCGTCGAAAATCCTACTGAAAATAATAAAGAAACGACTCGAAATATTAATTGCAAAAAATCTGGGAGAAACGCAATATGGATTTAGAAAGGGTCGATCTACACGGGATGCAATAGCGGTACTGGGACTGCTAGGAGAGCGTATGATAAACCAAGACAGGTGTCTCTATGTAGTCTTTATTGACTACGAAAAAGCTTTCGACAAAGTACAGTGGAAAGACTTATTTACACTATTACGACGGATCGGATGTTCAGAAACCATAATAAGGATAATATATAATTTATACAAGAAGCAAGAAGCAGTGGTTCGCTTCAATAGAATTGAATCGGAAAGAATAAATATAAGAAATGGAGTAAGATAAGGTTGATTGCTATCACCTGACCGTTTTAATGGTTTTGCAGATATGATTCTGGAAGGAACATTTGGTGAAAATAAATACGGATTAAAATGTGGCGGAAAGAGTATTAATTCGATAAAATTTGCAGACGATCAAGTGCTGCTAGTAGAAAGCCCGAAAGAATTGGTAACAATGATCAATAAATTGTACATAAATGTGAGGAAACATGGGATGGATATAAACATACCCAAAACGAAAGTCATGGTCATAAGTAATAAGCAACATCAAATAAAGATTATGTTGAACAATGTAAATATAGAACAATGTAAATATAGAACAAGTAACATCTTTCAAATATTTGGGTCAGTGATAACATATAACCTCGATTGTACGCCAGAAATTCGTAAAAGAATAGCGATGGGCAAAGCAGCATTTAAAGAAAAATATTCGTTGATAACACAATGCTCATTATCTCTGGAATTACGTAAAAAACTTATAAAAAACATTTGTCTGGTCAATAACGTTGTATGGGTCAGAAACGTGGATACTTAAGAAAGTAGATTGCAGTCGGCTGGAAGCATTTGAAATGTGGTGCTGGCGAAAACTGCAACGAATTAGTTGGACCGAAAAAGTTACGAACAAAGCAGTGCTAGAACGAATAGGAGAAGAAAAAGCGATACTCAAGAGGATATGGAAAACTCGTCTTCGTTGGTTACAATATATAATGTGGTCTGAAAATAGTACTCTTAATATTGCTATAGAAGGTAAAATTTTAGATAAAAGACCACGTGGACGTTCTAAAATAACATTTGTCGATACGGTGCTAAAAATATGCAGATTTGAAGGAAGCAGTCAGTGATCGCATTTTATGGAGAAATAGTGTTGGGGCGAATCAGCCAATCGGCTGTAACATAATAATAATTATTATTATTATTTTATATATATATATATATATATATATATATATATATATATATATATATATATTCACTGGCGTGCATTCCAGGTAAGCGAGGTAAGCGCCGCTTACCCAGAAAAATCCCAAGAAAATATTTTTTTAATCTTAACTTATAAAAGTATTAAAATAGGAAGCGATCACATTTCCGCTTATTGCTTCAACAATTGCACGGAACGCGTGGCGCTACATACAGTTGCTGGTTGACACACATATACAGTTAAAACAGAATGTTAGTATTATTAGGAAGTGTTCTGTTTATCCAAATGCAGATGCGTCATGTTAGTTGGTTACACATACACACAGAAGGATTTGTTCAATACGTGTTGCAAACGGTTCTGAAAACTGAAGAGGGGCGAGGTCTGTCAAACTGGTCGAACAGGGCAGCGATTAGAACTTCGCTTATTACTTACTACCTCCCTTCGTCGGATAATTTACCAACACAAAGACATACTAGCAAACGTAAACGTGATGAAAACGTGCCTATGGTAAGCGACTGTAATATCGCTTTTCGCTGGATAGTTTAATAACTAATAACGCGGTTTTTGTGTATCTGCTGCATGCTCCCATCTTTTTTGAAAGCAAAATGCGTGTTCGGGAATTGATTGAAAAACCTTTTTCGCGATTTAATTTTAATGAACAGTTAGAAATTATAAATTGTGGTAAACCAAAACCAGAATTACCTTCTTTAAAAACTGAACAAAAAAAAGGTGGTACACCTTTTACCAGAAATTTTAATATATCGCAATATGAAAAAATTTTGTGGTTAACTGGTTGTGAAGATGGTGGAAAATTGTTTTGTTGGCCGTGTCTATTATTTTGTACTGAAAAAGAAAAATGCGTGTGGAATGATCCTACTCAAGGGTACGATAACTTGAATAATTTGATCAATGCGGTTAAAAAACATGAACGTTCCCAGATTCATATTTTTTCCTCCATGAAGCTGAAAAAATTTGGTAAGTCACGCATAGATTTACAATTAAACGATAACGTACGAATTGAAGTGATAAAACATAATGAAGTTGTACTAAAAAATAGAAACATTTTAAAAAGATTAATCGATGCAGTATGTTATCTCGGTGTTCATGAGCTTGCTTTCCGTGGTCACTCTGAAAATATTGATTCGGATAATCGTGGGAATTATGTAGACCTTCTTCAATTACTTTCTAAATATGATATAATTCTAAAAACACACCTAGAAACATCTACAACGTTCCGTGGGACCTCAAATCGTATTCAGAATGATTTAATTTCTTCGGTACAGGCTGTTGTTCAAGGTAAGATAAAAGAAGAAATCAAAAACGCGAAGTACGTTGCTATATTACTGGATGAAACGTCGGTCGTTTCAAATAAATCGCAACTGTCTGTAGTTTTACGTTATATATGCAGTCACACTGCAAAAGCTCGAGAGAGATTTATTAAATTTATTGATGTTAGTGCAGATCGATCTGCTGATGGTATACTTGAGTATGTTAAAAGTATCATCGAAGAATACGATTTAGCTAAGAAACTCGTGGCGCAAACATACGATGGGGCAGCGGTGATGGCAGGACAAGTAGGAGGTTTACGCACAAAACTACAAAAATTGTATCCGAAAGCATTATTTGTCCATTGTTTTAGTCATTCGTTGAATTTAGTTTTATCACAATCCGCTTCAAATATAAAAGAATGTAGAATTTTTTTTCAGACATTATCTGGATTGGGTGCTTTTTTTAGCAAATCAACCAAACGCGCACATGCACTTAGTGAATTTACTACTAAAAAAATGCCAAGAAACGCACCAACCAGATGGAATTTCTCTTCCAGATTGATAAGCACGGTTAAAGAATATCATCATTGTTTCACTGAGTTTTTTCAAACTGTTATTGAAAATTCGGAACAGTGGGATACTGAAACCGTAATATCGGCCCATGGGTTCCTAAAATTTTTCAGCGAAGTTCGAACTTTATTCTTCATCGAAATTTTTTCCAAAATATTTGCGCTAACTGATGTCTTATACGATATTTTGCAAAAAAAAAACAACTAGATATTTTATGTTGTATGAAAAAAATTCAAGAAATTCAAATGGAAATCCAAAAATATAGGAACAACGCGATCTTCAAAAGCATATGGAATTATGCAAAGTCAAAAGAAAATGAAGAATTTGTTGTGAGAAAAAGACGAAAACTATCAGAACCAGAAGATGAGGAAACACACACACGTGCACTGTTCAACGAAATCTTTGACAATGTTCTAACTCAGCTGAGTGAACGTTTTGGAAATCTTGATCAATTGAAATTTTTATCGCTTCTAGATACAAGTAAATATGAAGAGTATAAAAAAAAATTTCCAAACGAAATTTTTTCAAATTTAAAAGAATGCTATGGGGAGTTTTTCGACGATGTAAAGCTGAAAAACCAATTGCTCTCGGTGTATATGGATGGCGACCTTAATAAAATGAATACGCATGAATTAGTGGAAGCAATGAAGGCGTCTGAATTCGATGAGATCTTGTCCGAAGTTTATAAATTAGGTCAATTAATATTGACAATACCTAGTACAACTGCTAGTGTAGAGAGGTCGTTTTCAGCATTGAAACGAATAAAATCATACCAGAGATCGACACAGGGACAGGAACGATTAAGTGGCTTATCTTTGATATCCATTGAAAAACCGTTGTTAAATCAGCTCCAAAATGAACCTATGAGTACGTTTTACGATCTTGTTATAACCGACTTTATTAAATTAGATCGCCGAATGGATTTTGTATTTAAATAAGTATTAAATAAACGTATTATCACGTGTTTCTTGTAAATAAATTTTCGTTTGATGTAACACTCCATATGGTCATCGCTTACCCTCTAGAAAAACTCACCGCAC
The DNA here is from genome assembly GCA_032883995.1 of Coronaproctus castanopsis. Classification (NCBI taxonomy): domain Eukaryota; kingdom Metazoa; phylum Arthropoda; class Insecta; order Hemiptera; family Monophlebidae; genus Coronaproctus; species Coronaproctus castanopsis. Next base: position 194,354,274 of record CM065053.1, read on the forward strand.
GCCACTGATATATATATATATATATATAGAGAGAGAGAGAGATAGAGAGAGAGGAGTGAGGGAGTGAGAGCATGTGGGAGGGAGTGGGCTGGGGGGATGAAAAGGGGGAGAGGGGAGGAGAAATATAAATGAGTACAATTAAGTATTTAATTTATTATATATTTTTATCGATATATATATATATATATATATATATATTGGTATCGATAAAAATTTATTCTGATAATAAAAATATTTCGGTTATTTCACTATATTGCCCCCTCGGAGCTAGAATTAATCCCAATGCTTTTAACAACTTTTTGACCGACCTGAATTCGGAAATTATTTTAGGCGGGACTTCAATGGCCATCATCTAGCTTGGGGAGAACCATCTACTAACCCAATTGGGAGTGATATCTTTCAGTTGTGGAACATTTCCAACCTTTGTTTACTGAATTCTGGGGAGCTTACCACTCTTTCTACGTATCTAAAATCTTTAACTATTGATCTTACATTCGCATCCCCACCCTTGTCATTAAGGCTGCATTGGATGGTATGCCAGGATTTCCTGGGGGGTACTCATTGGCCTATTCTAATAACGTTTCACAATGCTCACCCTCTTTCTTCCCCAATCTTTTCTACTACGAATTGGAATGTTCATAAAGGTAAATGGCACATGTTTTCAAAAGTACTCGATGACATTCTGGCCAACTTGGATCACCATCTCGATCCTTCTAAACAGTATGATGCCTATGTCTTGGCTCTAAATAAGGCTATGTTAGCTGCTGTCCCTATTAGGTCCAGATCATCCGCCCTTGGTGGAATCCTGAATGTACAGATTATATTATTAGAAGAAATAAGTGTTACAACTTGTCGCAAAAATAAAACCATGACCAACTATCTCAACTTCAAGAAAACCGATAATGATTCCTTTATCAACAGAGCTTACCTTACTGCCTGTTTCTAGATATTCAGTCAGCTTATGATAATGTCCATATTCCGATTCGGTTTAATAGAATTATTCAGATTGATATTCCTAATCCCCTTGTGATGTGTTCCTTCATAATCTGTTGATTAAGCGTACACTTGTTTTCACCCTTCAAATTACTCTAGCTGCTTACTCAGAACAGCCAAGACTGGTCTCACCCAAGGGTCTGTACTAAGCTCTTTACTGTTTAACTTGTACATTTCTCCGCTCTTTGATCAAATACCATATAAGGTATATTGTATTTCCTATGCGGATGATATTGTTGTATATAATAAAGGAAAAGATTTACAGGAATGCTTGTATGTTTTACAACAGGCCTTAGATATCACGAATTCTTTCATGCATAACTCCACTTATCATTATCAACAACTAAGTCAACCTGTATGGTTTTTCACTCAACAGCTAAATCTGGCTCACCTCTCGGTTACACTAAACTGCGAACCACTCACCTTTGCCTTGCAGAAACGTTTCTTGGGATTATCCTCGATCAAAACTTAATGTGGAGTCCACATATCAAGGAGTTAGCAGGGAAATCTCTCCGAGCCTCCAACATTTTGAAGTCTCTAACTTCTGTTTGGTAGGGGGCTGATCCGAGTATACTTCGTATCATTTATGTTGCTGCCATTCGCTCTCTTCTAGAATATGGGTGTTTTCTCTTCAGTGGAGCCTGTAAATCCCATCTCAAGCGGTTAACAGTTGTTCAAAATTCTTGTTTGAGAACAATAACAGGAGTTTTTGTATCAGGCTGAAACTCTTCTTCCTCCCTTGGAATTAAGGTTTACCTTGCTGGCAGATAGATTCCTGCTAAAACGAGTGGATAGTTCTAGAGTTTCTATCTTTAATCTTTTCAGGCATGTTAATCGGCATTGGAGATTTGTCCCGCACCACTTAGCTGACATAACTCAGACTTGGCTACCTTATGTTGACCTTATTACACCTAATTTTCCCCCCAAATATTCAACCATTCCCTACAAGTGTGGTTTTTTAAAGATCGATATTGACACTACATGTTTTTCTTCACTACCCCAAATGAAAAATCGTTGCCAAATGAAAAATCATTGCCAAATGAATAGTTTATTTTTATCAATCACCGCTAGTTTATGGCCAGATCACACGTTAGTTTTTACAGATGTTTCAAAAAATACGGTATCGCAACTTAATTTTTTTTTTTTTTTTTTTTTTTTAATGATTTATAATACTGCGAGCTGTCCACCAAGGACATTTAGCAGTACGTTTAAAAGAATTGAGCATGAGGGGACAAGTATCCAGCGATACCTACCCGATTACGACGACCCTAAACGAGATCCTGCGGTTTCTGACGTTTTAGTCTCCTTATGTCACCGGTGGTATCAAGCAATCCCCTAGCAAAAGTATTCGGGTGGCTATCAAGTCTTCTTGCGTGTCTTTTAGCGTGAACTTTTATGACCTCGGCCACATAATCTATACGTAAATCTCGATGCAACGTTAGATTTGTTACATACCAGGGTGCTTTGGTTATCATCCGAAGAATTTTATTTTGTGACGTTTGTATTATTTTCAGGTTTGATGGTCTAGCACAACCCCAAAGTTGCACCCCATAGGTCCAGACAGGCCTTAGAACCACCGTATATATTAAACGTTTATTATCTGTCGTTAGTACACTGTTTCTCCCTATCAGCCAGTACATTTTTTTAACACGAATATCTAATTCTTTTTTCTTCATCTGTATGTGATGTTTCCATGTTAATCGGCTATCCAGGTGTAATCCTAAGTATTTGACCGTTGATCGCACTGACAGATCGGTGCTATTAATCCTGACAGGTGGGGGTGTAACTTTTCTGTTGGTAAAATGGATATTGACAGATTTGTTTTCATTAATTCCAATTTTCCATTTTTTAAACCATATCTCCGCCTTAGTAAGAGCTTTCTGTAGGTTACTGCTAGCTATCTTCGGATCCGTGTGTGTTGAGAGCAGTGCAGTGTCATCCGCAAATGTAGCCAGCTGTACATTTTCCATTGTAGGGAAATCAGCCGTGTATAACAAGTACAGCGTGGGGCCCAGCACAGAACCTTGGGGAACGCCTGCTAAAAGAGGATGTATTTCTGAATAGGTATGAAGCAGCATTTTATACTCCTCATCTAAATTACACCAACCTGTTTAGATTCCCGAAATTTTGTGGTGTGTTTATATCAGAGGCTTCCACCATTCTCGCAGCTATTCAGTATATCCGATGTAATGGGATCAGGGGGAAAATATTAGTAACAAGTAACACTTTTAGTGTTTTTAAAGCCCTGAAGAAACCAAGGTTACCCTACCATAGGGGCTACATTCTGTTAACTATTGTAGAAAATGTATTTTATTTATACAATAACCATGTATCTTTCGTTTGTATGCCAGCCCATCAGGTATTCAGGGTAATGAAGTATGCGATCGGGAGGCAAAACTTGGGGCATTGTTCTCATTCCGAGGATTCCTTCTTTCTGTTTAGTTGTATCTACTCGAGCAGACTTTCTTCATCGATGGAAGTCAATGTTCTGTAAAAGACAATTTAACTTTTATAGATCTATTCAACTTAACCTCCCTAAAAACCTCCAAGCTCGACTTTTCTTTTCAATCTTGGTCAGGCTTCGTTCAATGTCTTCCTAGCCATTCTTACTTCATCTATATACTTTCCTGTGCATGTTTGTTAATATAGCTGACACTAATCATGTGATTTTTGCTTGTGATCTGTATACCAGAGGTATACCTTTATCAATAAAATTTTACAAATATTTACCCCCCTACTCGGTTGCCTACTTATTGGCCCTGAATAACAATGATATCCTCACGGCTCTGGCCACCTACGTCTTTATATCTAAAATTAGTCTTTAAGTCGTTTTTGAATTTCTAACAGTGCGCACAATAGTGGGTAATTTTGGTTAGTAGACTTAAGCCGAATTATTGTAAAAAACAATAATAATAACGAATTATATTACTGAAAGAATAGAAATATCGTAATTAAAAGTCGGAGCAAATTTACGCCTTACTATGTAACATGACGTATTTTCTGCCCATGTATAACGGATATATACGTACATTGTGCATAGTCTAAATAATACGAATACCTATAAATACGTATCATTTTATGTAGGGGTATTTTTCAAGTCTTTTAGAATCTGGTTTTGCTAAATCAGGTACGAAAAATATAAGGTAAATAACAAAATAATAAAATCCAAAGATAATCATCGCTAATATAATATCAAACACTCGTTTATGTGTATTGATATTTATTTAGATAAGAACGGTGTGTCGAATTTTTATATACCCGAACGATAGACACATTAATAAGAGCCACTAACTAATTAGATATATATATATATATATATATATATATATATATATATATATATATATAAGTAAAATTTGAATTCGTTTTCGTTACTTTTCCTTATATACGATATGATTTTTTTTTTAAATATTCACATCCGTTATAAAATTTTACTTTCCTTTATAATCATCGTCACTTTTTTTTTTTTGAGGTTTCCATCGATATAATATTTCGATTTTTCAAATGAATGAATAAATAAAAAGTTAACAGAATGTACGAAAGTTACAGCTTACTCAGTAACCGTTTAATACAAAGCAATTTTGACGACCTGTCATCCATTAAACGTTCGACTAGTAGCGTCGTAGTACAGTACAAAACTACAACGTTGTAATAGAGTAATTTTGTAGTAGTAATTGTAATAATAGCGTATGTGAGAGCGAAAATGAATCGCAAATAAATAATGATGAAAATTGTAATGTATATGTATCTAAGTATATTACAGTATATATATATGTATTATATTAGACATAATGATAATACCTGTCGACATGCGAAAGCTTGACGGGATAAGTAAATGTAAAAATTGTTGTATTTTACGCGTATATGTGCGTTCTAGCATGCTCGTGTGCAATGGTGTATGCGCAAGCGCACAGGGATGCGTACATATATGTGTACGTATTCTGCTTTATGTGTACGAATGCGCACTGAATATGCTTTGTAAAAAATTTATACAAATATACGTTTTAAAACAAAACAAATTAGTAGGTGTAGCAACGAGAATATAGAAATGGTAGTTGTAGGTTGTACCGTTACTATTGCGTTGTATCGAAAAATAGCGTAAGAGTTGGAGGACGAGTTAGGCCGATTAAAATTTCGAAAAGCGTCCGATAGTAATGTCGCATATTTTTTACGCGTTTCTACAGCATAATAGTCGCGCTGTTTCGATAAAAGCGGTTGTCTAACCACCGAACGACAATCCTAACTTCTAAATATTATTAATATATTCTATATAGAATCTTTTTCTTTACGAAATGAAGATTTTTTTGAGCGCTTTCACATTCGTATTATATACTAAAATTTTCGCATCGGACGATACCGCGTCGGTAGTAGCCGATGGCAAGGGTACTCTGGATTGGTGGCAAACGTCAACGATTTATCAGATTTATCCGCGATCGTTTAAAGATTCCGACGCAGATGGAATCGGCGATTTAAAAGGTACGGACGAGATAATTTAATCGTCGTTAGAAAAAAATGACGAAATTAAATCGTAATTATTACCACCTTATACAACATCGTCGTATTTTGCGCAAACTGCGAACGCACACATATACACATAAACAGAGATACACATATATACTCGTAATAATACACACATTCATAGATAGATATGCACAATACTAGGTGATAATTGAATAGTTTCAGCTTCGTCGACGTATAAATTAATCGGTGACGTAAAAAAAAAGAAAAGAGTACAAACTCAATTTTCGCCCGCATCGTAGCAGTTCATTACAATAATAGACAGACTGCTCTCATCATCGAGTTAATTTCAGCAAGGCTATTCAGGACGAAAATGGACATGTATTTTAAATATTTATATCATCAACTGTAAGAACGAACAATATAGTTCAAAAACGTCTTGCTGCATCTTGCGAGTAGATAATAAAGTGTAATAATTGAATTATCGACATATATATATATATATATATATATACACACATTTATATATTATATAATAAACAGAAGGATATTTATCCCGGGAAAAAGTGGACTATGATAAAATAATTTCGAAATATTTTTTAAAGTGAAATTTCTATTGGCGCGGTTTATATGGGAAGTTAACTCGCAAAACAAGCGAGCGAGCGGAAATAACACACGGATATATAGATATATATACGTATATACACACACACACATATATATACATATATCGCACATTTTGTTGCGTTAGGTGTATCAATGAAGTATGTACCGCGCTATCAAAAAAACGTGTTGCTACATATTAGCTCCTCTTTTTTAGAGGATTATCAGGTTGCACCGCGAGAAGGTTTGTAGCATAGCAACCCACGCCTAACAAAATATCAATGAAAAAAGACTGTATGATAGAGATGAATGTGCTATTAGTAGTGGTAAAGTTTGGTAAAAAGGGATAAATAGCACAGAAAATAATAAAAACATTTTAAAAAAATAACAATATTATAAAAATTAATTTAATATATAATAATTTTAAAAAATAATAATAAATAAACAACAAAACAAAAAAAAACTGAGTCGCTCTTCGAAAACATAAAAAATAAAAAAAAATAAAAAAAAAACAAAAAACCGGCCCCGTATTTTCGTTCAATAAAATGTCAGCTGAAAAAAAAAAGATTCACAAAAATTAATGTAACATTATGACTATATTAAAATGAAATACAACGTACATGTACATACGAAATAAAAATAATAATTATAAATTATATGCGAAGCCAGACTTGGTTGAGTTCAAACAAAACTAAATTATAACAGTAAACCCAAGTTATATTGAACTTCAAGTAAATAACCAAAACTGAAGTATTAAACCCCAAGCCCTAAGTACAACTTACCAGAGTTATTTTTATACTTATTAGACGTCGAATATGTAATTCTATTAGAAGCTATAGACGGCAGAAATATTTAACGTCACTGGAACACACTAATAGTATGTTATTGAGGACAGAGGGAGATGGTTGTACAATAAATTCCGCGAAAAAGTAAACGATAAAAAATGATTTCATATTTTTTGAAGGAATAATATACATAGTAATATTTAACTAAATTTAAAATTTAAAATCTATTATTCGCGTTGTTCTACAAAATTCTTCTAGTACCTCCTATATTACAAAACTATTTATTTACTTCAAAAACAACGAAATTTAAATAAAATAACTGAAAATTAAAAAAAAAAAAATAGGTTTAACAAATGCAAAACTGCATTTAACAACGAGTACATATTTTCTTATTATCAAATTGATTACGGACGGAGGGTCGGACCACCCAAAACCACCCCCTGGCTACGCCACTGTGAACTTACATCACGAGGTCGGAATAAATTTGCAACGATTTGAATAAAACACATAATTAGATCATAGTAAAAACTAAAAGTATAAAGTAATTGATTCCACGTTTATACACATAGGTAGGCTTATTCTTATATATATATATATATATATATATATATATATATATATATATATATATATATATATATATATATATATGGTTTTGTACGTGTGTATTTTATATATATATACACATGCGTAAAAATTAAAAAAAAACTCTGTATAGTAAAATGTCTTTAAGTTACATTTCTTCCCTGCGCTCCGAGGCACAGATTTTTTAAAAATATTTTCTTTAATTTATTTCCATTCGATACGATCACCCAGGTAACACGAATATATATATATATATATATATATATATATATATATATATATATATATATATATATATACTTTTCGATATAATTATTACCTATTTAGAACACATTATATATAACAACCATTCGTTCCGGTCTAGAATATGCCCATCTCAAGGGATTAACAGTCGTTCAAAATTCTTGTTTGAGAACAATAACAGGAGCTTTCGTATCAACTCCTACTTTTGTACTAGAGGCTGAAACTTATCTTCCTCCGTTGGAATTAAGGTACACCTTGCTGGCAGATAGATTCCTTTTAAAACGAGTTAATAATTCTAGAGTATCTATCTTTAGTATTTTCAGTCACATTAACCGGCATTGGAGATTTGTCCAGCATAAAATTCACCACCTAGCTGACAGAACTCAGACTTGGCTACCCTATACTGATCTTATTATACCTAATTTTTCCCTCAAATATTCAACCATTCCCTAAAAGTGTGGTTTTTTAAAGATCGATATTGACACTACATGTTTTCCTTCACTACCTCAAACGGAAAGTCATTACCAAATGTTTCAACCACAATTGCCTTCCTAGCCATTTGTACTCTATTAATGTTATTTCATCTGTATACTTTCCTGTGCATGTGAGAAATATAGCCGACGCTAATTCTTGTGAGTTGTATAGCAGAGATGCCTTTATTAATAAAATTTCACTGTTCTTTTGTTCTCATATGTACGATATAGTGGGTAATTTTGGTTATTAGACTATCTTAGCGATTGAATGGAGACAGAAATATTAAATTAGCAAAAAATAAAGCCTACTAATACTTTTTCACAACATACGGAGGCAAAAGTATAAACACTTTCCTAAGGAACCATTTTATTTATTTCACGATTTTCTTTATACGTTAAAGCTCGTTAACGGCTTAATACGTAAGTATTTTATGTATTTTCCGGAAATCTGTAATGTCGAGTCTAATTATTATTGTAGAAATTATTTATCGAAGTTTGAAAATTTTGGAATGTAGCGATTAAAAAAAAAAAATAAACAACAAAATAGAAGCGAAATCACTAAAATTTTTTTCTTTACGAAAAATCACAAATCTTTTCGACTATATATATATATATATATATATATATATATATATATATATATATATATATATATATATATATATATATATATATATATATACATCATATATATATAAATGTGTACAATTTATAAAAATATAAAATGTAAAAAATATTACAATTTATATATATATATATATATATATATATATATATATATATATATATATATATATCTTTTATAATATTCGGATGATAATTAACAGCTGAAAAGCTGTGTGATTTTTCGTAAAGAAAAAATTTTAGTGATTTCAAATACTTTTTGGTTCGTCTGTTTTATATTTTTAAAACCATGTTCGTATTTTTTCACGTAACATTTCGAAAAAACTTACAGTTCTCATTAAAAAATGAGAGCGGTGATGAAAGCGCAGGTATATATTTATAAGATTATGTTTAGAAAAGCGTAATCTTGATTTGTCCAAATTTTTTAACAAACAAGCACCCAACGTCGTCTCCCTACCAACTTTCAAATTGCCGCCACTTTACGTGGCCTAATCGTCGCAGTCACGATGTCCTCCATACGGCACACGAAATTTTAATGCTGATAAATAATTTTTTTATTCTCCGCTTGACGTAAAATGTCTCGATTTTAAAAATATTTCTATAAATCGAAATATACAATAAACACCCGTATAAAGTTCATAATTTTGTGTCAAACATTTATAATATATACGACTGAAAGGTGTTATATAAATTCGAGGCAAATTTTGAATTGCGACATATTTCCAAAGTTAAAAATCATATAGTTTTATTATTATTATTATTATTTTATTTATTTTTCGTCACAGGTATCGAATCAAAAGCTGATCATTTTGTCGATACCGGAATAACGGCCGTATGGATTTCCCCGATATACAATTCGCCGATGGTAGATTTCGGATACGATATATCGAATTTTACGGAAATCTATCCGAGATTCGGTACAATGGACGAATTTAATTCTCTCATAAAAACGTTTCACAATAAAGGTAAAAAATTGTTTATGCGTAATCTATTCAAGGGTTTTAATAATTATAAATAACAACTTTTCATTTATATATACATACATACATACATATATATATATATATAAACATATATACGATTAACCTATAACGGACACTGATGGACGTAAATCCTTCTCACGTCCTACCATATTATCTTATGCGCTACCCTGATTCAATGTAACACCGTTAATGTGTCTATATCATCTTGTCGAAGAGTTAAGGGTTTATTATCTACAATTCGTATAAATGTCTCTCATCGACTCTTCGATCAGATTTCGGCGATTAAATAAAGTCTAACGTCATTCTTAAATTTCATTATATACGAACAAGAGATATAAGAGATAAAAATATGCATATCGAGGAGGAAAAAGTGAGGTGTCTGATGGAGTAAACAAAAAGTCGACACACGGAATGAACGTATCGTAAGAACTTATTCTGTATTTCTTTATTCGTAAAAAGACGATTTGGCCAGTCGTTTTTCTCGATAACTCTTTAGGCAAATTTCTAACAAGTGTAGATTAGTATAGAACTTCGTTACCTCAATAAAATTTTGAAGACGTTTTAAATCGCTCAGGGTAGGAATTTAGAAAGAATACGATAGCTGAAAAGCGAGAAGACATTATTTCGTCAAATCGAAATCGAAAAACTACGTAAATTAAGCCACGTATAGAAAGTTATGCCAATTAATTTATCGAATGCCATCGGTGAGACTCGATCGAATAAATCGCTGTAATATTCGCAAGCAAAAGTCTGACATATTAGATAATATTGCGAGATTTGGCAAAAAGGAGGAATTTCGTAGTACTCGGCTAAATGCCTGTACAGAATTTTCCCAATAGAGCAAAGGAAATATAGGAGTAATAATCGTAGAAATACCGGCACTAGTCGGTCGCGGGAAAACAAGCGAATAAAGTTCGCGAATCTGATAGCGTGAGATCGGATTCGCGAAGTTCGTAGAACAGTTACCGGGCACTGATGGTAATTCGCGATCCTATTTTTTCTTTTCGATTTTCAAAGATGCAATTAAAATTTTTGGCGCGGTTGATTTTTCCATTTCGGTTGTCAATATTTCTTCTTTGTATCCTACACTTGGTTTTGCTTACATTCGTTTACTCAGAAGCGATTCTAGTTAAATTATTCTTCGGGGTCAACCGTAGCTACAAATCTCAACGGTATATCTCGAAAGAATATTTATTCAAAAATTCGACCGATAATGCAGTCTATTTTTTAACGGTGTTCTTTAAAATTTGCACAGAGTAAATTTTTATTGAGATTATCGAAGATTATAAATTTTAAACGTCCAACGCTGTGCGTTAACTATTATTAAATTGGATTTCGACGCCATTTAAGAATATTGAAACAGATAATAATTAAACAATAAGCAATTCTAAAAACGACGAAAGGTTATCTCAAAATGTTAAAATGATAAAATCGTTAGTTTAAACTAATTGCGGCATCGCTAATGAATTTCTGTTTTCACAAGCGCACATTTATATATATATATATATATATATATATATATATATATATATAAGAGAAAATTGTCATGTACGTGTGTATGTATCAGCGCGTATTGTGTTTTTCTGATTAAATCTACAATTGAAAGGTATAATAAGTATTTAATAGAGTTAACAATTTAACCGGGTAGCTAGAGAAAATGTTATATATATATATATACATGTGGTTGTTTGATTGGAGTTCGAGCTTTAATTGGAAAAACACCACACACACACACACACACAGACATAGTGGCGCGTTTTCTATGAGGAATATAAATAAAAAAGAGAAATTACTAAATCAAATACATTAATCCTATATCAGTGCACTGACGGACGCAGGTTTTCCCCAATTTCTTTCACTCGTTCCACTTCTGAACTTTTTAAATCCAGTTCTTCCCCGCTATCACCTGATTTATATCGTCATACTAACGAGTCAGCTGTCTGCCAATATTTCATCTGTTTTGAACCTGTCACCCATTCCAACACTTGTTTTGACCATCTATTATCCTTCTTTTTAACTATGTGCCCTGCCCAAGGTCCACTTCAGTTTGGCTATCTGCTCCACCACGTTACAAAAGTCGGTCTTCTTCCGTACCCGAGTATTTCGTTTGCGGTCGGACCGTCTCATATTTAATATTAATCTTTCCTACGCGGTTTGTGGCCTCGTTATCCTTTTAATATTTCTTTTTATGGATGTCCATGTTCGTGTGCCATATGTAAAAATCCGGATTATATAAATACACTTTTAAACATTCAGTGTTGATATTCGTACGTGTATGATTTTTTTCGGTGTATACCGTGTCCATATTTTTTCACGAAACGTTCCGAAAACACTTAACAGTAGTTTGATCATTAAAATTAAGATCGTAAATGCGACTATAAATCACATAACGATATGCTTTAAAATAACGCTGTAAATTATAATAAACGTTAAAACACGAATTAACGGTGAAAAATGCGTCCAATGAAACCAGCAACACTAATTTTGACATAAACATTGGAAATAATTTACATATACTTCTCAGCGGCAAAGTTTAAAAACTAATCTGTAACGTAGTTAATACTTTAAAATAATTATTTTAAAATATCAAAATTAAAAAAAAAAAATGCTAAATAGATAATTTTTATAAAAGGAATAACTTTACCGAGAAGTTTGCTACAGCGCCTATATACTGTGTATTCGTTCTGCAATTATCGTTATTAGGCGATTGAACCCGCTGTGTTATAGTAAAACTAGACTAGATCCAAAGGTCGATAACGTTTTAGCCTACGAACATGAAAACTGTTGTCAAGTATAAAAATTGATGCTAATACGTTTTCATGAGTTTCAAAACGATTTATATATTACTGAACGGTGCGTTTGATCTCGTCTCTCACATATGGTATATCTCGGTGCAAAGTATGGTTACATACGTACCAGGATGATGAGGCCACGAGTCTTATGGACTTATTCTGAAATCGATGTATCGTACACTATTTATGTGTGTATGGAGTACCCGCCAAGAAACCAATTTAATTCTTGTAATTCTATGTATAACTGTTTTCTTTCATGAATAATATGCTTCTGCCATATTAACTTGCTGTCTAAATGAATGCATACATAGTTTATGTCTTTTTCTTGACTGATCATTTTTAACGGTGATTCGTAAAATTTCGCAATGTAAAATTAACCTGCATACATTTGCTTTCTTTACCCTGATAATATCTCAACAAGTTTTCAATATGCAGCAAAGACGTTTGTAATTTCCTTTAAGTCACGTTTTTATTATTACCAGTAGCCAATAATGCTGTATCATCTGCAAACATAGCCCTTGTCAATTAACTAAAGCAGGACCTAGGACATTTCCTCGAGGCACGACAATAGCTACAGGATAGTTATGGAAATATTGATTTAGAATTTTAATTCCTCAAAGTAGGATTTCAGTGAGCTAGTAAGGATGGGGTACTATTTTCTTCAATTTATATAACAGACTATGATGTCACACCTTATCATAAATTTGTTTGGCATCTAAAATCACACCCGTACATATTTGCTTAGTTTCAATAGTAGTATGTACAATTCGGTGTAAAAATAGAATTTAACCGCTTCCATATAATTTTCTCAAAGAGTTTTGAGAGGATCGGTAGCAGGAAAGTGGGTGTCCATGGGATGAAACCTCATCAGGTGCTTTAAAAAACCTTAATGTACAATAGTTAATCGTCCGAGAATTTTAACAGCTACTCCGGAATTAGTGGATAATCTATCCCGAAATTTTCTTACCTTTAAGATAAATATCGTCCGAATGGAAAATTTTTTCTGACTTGCTCGAAACAAATTTTTTTTTCGTTTCAATAACTCGTTATCGCTAACTACGATTAAAAATTGAATAGGAAAATACTTATCTTTTTAACCGCAATAACAGTTGTCTAGAACGTACGTAAAATTTTTTTTGCAAGTTCAAGTTGAGGACGTATATTTTTCACGCATTAATATACATACATATATATATATATATATATATATATATATATATATATATATATATATATATACGAATATTATCTTTCCAAAATCGACCTCGCGACTTAATTTCGAGTTTATTTTATTTATTTTACTTGGAAGTCGTCCACAAATAAAGGTGCCTGTAGAAAAACCAATCGGACCGAGAAAACGTTTTATAATTTTCAAACCAATAAAATGGTACGGGTGATTTTATTGTTTTTCAAATAACTCAAAAAAAAATTTATTTAAAAATAGGAAAACAAAAGAAGAGGTTATAACAATTTGTAGGACACAATATCGTTCAGATGACATTTCCAACCATACATTCATTTCGTCTTTAAAAAATTTTCGAAAACTTTTTCGGCCACCTGAATTTTCGAAATTTCTTCAGAAATACGAGTTTTCAGGTCTTTCCATCTCGTAGACGTGTTTCGTAAACGCGGCTCTTAGGTTATTCTCACAAAAAAATCGCGTAATTTTGAATTCTTCTCGAAACTATCTTTGCACTGTCATGATCGATTCACGTAGAAAATAACGTTCCATGCAAAACGCGCGCTACTTCTCGTTTAACTGAAACTGAACAAAAACGAATCTCTCGTATGTACGCTAAACGTGGAGCACGCGGTTGCGTTGTAGTAGTGTTACCAACTGCACTATTTAAAAAACGAAAGCGTCCATCTTGTCTGGGTCACCATATATAAAAATATTTAGGGCCAAAGCGAGGAGTACATTAAAACAAGCTAAAAGGATTTCTTGGAATACCTACGTCTCTACAATCTCATCATTTACGCCATCAAGCCAATTATGGAGGAAAGTAAAATCCATAGAGACGCACGATTGCAAATCCGGACATCCCAGCAAACTAACAGCATAAAACGATCTTTCCAGAATACATCAAAAACCAGATTGTTAGGTTCGCGAGTGAAAAGAATTTTATCCGATACTACGAAATCAATTCATACCGATCTATCAGAAGCTGGATGAGCTGTACAACATAGAAAGCAACACTAAAAAAATCCTTCCCCCTCGGACTTTGAAAGACGCCGCATTCGATTATACGCTGCTTCCAAAAAAGCACTCTTTGCAATCGTCCACAATCTCCCAGTGTTATGTGAGAAAATACGTAGCTCAACCGAGTAGAAATGAACATTCCAAAACACGTGGTGTACGTTATTAGTCGGCTCTACGAATGCGATAAAAATATAGTACACATCGACGGTCATACAAAATCAAAAAAGTTCATAGCGCAAAAAGAAGTAATGCAAGGCTGCATTCTTTCTCCGATGTTATTCAACTTTATGGTGAATATGTTATGCGTCAAGTATTAAAGGACTAGAATGGCGACTTCCCTATCGGAGGTAGGAAAATAAGCGAACTACTTAGGTAATGTTTTGTGTTTTCTATGTGTACGTGCGCATCTGAAACAAGGACTTTAAAAGTAGCTGATAAACAGCGTATAGATATTATTGAAATGTGGGTGTGGTGACGGATGCTGAGGATACACTGGCCAACGGAACAAACGAATGAATCTATCTTAAACAGACTCCGAATTACGAAAACTTTAAGCAATCCGGTAATAATGAAAATTATAAAACTTTTCGGACACGTCATGCGGGCAAAATTCTATAGAGCGGTTAATTATATTATAGAAGAGAAAACGAAAGGAAGATAATCTTCGAGGGCGAGTATACACCCGATGGACTGCTGTCATACAGAAAGCCACAGGAAAATCGAATGTGCACAAACAAGCCAGAATACGAGTTGTGGTCAAGGCATAAGGGGGATTACGAATAATGATGATATATATATATTAATATTTATATTTTGAAAAAATTAAATAATAAAATTAAAATCACTAATGTTAATAATTGATAAACTTTTCGGGCATTTCGAAGTCAAAATAATATTCATTCGAACAGCGTGGAATGCAGTTATTTAAAAAACAAAAACAAACAAACTACAAAAAGTAATTAAAAATCGTCAAATTTTTATATAAAAAAAAACACACACACAGCTATCCGGCTATTAAACTATTATCTATTGAACATAAAAAAATAAAATATAAAAATATATATACAATTTATAAAAAATATAAAAAGAAACAATTCCTTAATTTAAATGTATCACGAAAAAAAAACAAAAGCGGAAAAACAGTTATTATAAAATAATCCGATAAAAGTAATAGAATAGGTTGAAAATAATAATTTAAATAATTATATATATATATATATATATATATATATATATATATATATATATATATATATACAAAAATATTAGAAACAGTATTAAATCGAAATTATTTCCAGTTTCGAAATAAATATTATAAACAAAATATCGGTTTAATTATTTTATTTCCATTATCGGTCATTCTAGCCCGATATTTATACGAACTGATTAGAGAATAATATTAAGAATAATAATATATATTTAAAAATCTAAAAAAAAAATTAAACATAAAAATATATAAAATTTATTTCAAAAAGGATAAAAAAAATGAATAATAAAGTAAAGCGTAAAAAATACTTAATTGGAATGTACAATATTACAAAAAATAATAGTAAAATGAAAAAACACAGTTACAATAAAATGATCTGATAGCGAATGTCTAAAAATGATTTGTGGTGTAAACTTTTTTACTTTAACTGCTTTTTTTTAAAAGTAAAAATTAATTAAGATAAATAATAATAAATCAATATGCAATAACGTAACGAAAATTAATATATGAAAAATATGTACTTAATTTAAAAAATAAATTAACTAAATTGCGCTCCGCGTTATAAATATATATATATATATATATATATATATATATATATATATAATGTATCTCCATTTATTTATAACGCATACGTATACAAGCATATAACATAGTACGTGTACGATACGATGTTAAAAAACAAAAAAATAAAAGTGTAAAAATACTTAAATTTAAATGTACAATATTACAGAAAATAATAGTCAAATGAAAAAACCTAGTTATTATGAAATGATCTGATAATGATTGGTGGCCTTTTTAAATAAAAATGAATTAAAGATAAATCATAATAACATAAAAATATGTAATAACATAAGGAAAAGTAATGTATGAAAAACATGCACTTAATTTAAAAAATAATATTGCACTCCACGTATACATATTATGTATATATATATCCACTTATTTATAACGCTTACGTACACAGGCATATAAAATAGTATGTATACCCCACGATATATATATTTATTCTTGGAAAACATTTTAGGGACGTAAAAATGTTATCCTTTTTTTGTCTTTCGAGGACAGAGTTATTTCCGGTGGAAATTTAATAGCCGTTATCTTTGTTACTATCATTGTTACCTTTTAAAAAATACGAACGAATCGGTCATTATTACATTTTTCCAAGTTTTTTTTTTTAGTAGATCGTACACATATGTGACACTGAGAATATACATTCGTAATATAATAAGATGGGCCGCCGTATATTAAAATCTAACCGACCTCATGATTCGTAAATAAACCCACAACGTAAGCACTGATAAACCAAGGTTTTCATTTTTGTTATAGTTAAAGAAAAAATAAATCAAATCTTCGATGGTGTGTATGTATGGTATATCGTTACTTTTTACTTTCATCACTGACAAACATAACGGGAAACATTTTATTAAACCTTAACCACTAACGAAGCAGCAACCGCAAAGATAGTCTCCTGTGCTTAATCATTACTTATGTGTATGGTCACGCGTTGCCGCGTACATAGCAACAGCATACATTTTATCATTATTTATATATCGATGAATCCGATTTTTATATTTTTGTAGTAGCCCGTTCGCGATCGAATCACCTCCACTACCAACTGTTTGTTGTAAGCGCAGTAGCAGCTGCAGAAGTAAGAGGTATCTTTTGTCTATGCAAATTCTTATGGGCATGCAGAATATCTCGAAGTTTCACTTTAAAAAAAATCTTTGTAGCCAATTTTTGTGTCTTTAAGTTTCATTTCTTTCCTTCGTCCCGAGGTGCATTTATTTATTTTACGTTTTATAAAAAACTTCCATGTAAAATAACAAATAAACGATCATTTATTCACAAATAGTTCGATTTTCATAATATTATCACAAATACTGTTATGACTAATTTCACATATATATTTGTTTGATTATATCATTTTTAAATGTTTATTAAATGACTAGACCGATATTTACATAATTATAATTAGTCATTATTCGAGCGACATATCATAAAAATATGTACACCTTTTACATCGTAAAGGCTAGAATCGTTGCGCCACCCAACGATCAATCATATATAAAAATATTCCCTCGTCTAAACACATGACGAAAACTTTCTTACTTGGCGTTTACAGGGAATTTTCAGATAGAGTAAACTATGTACCGTCATTCATGTCGTCAACACGTATTTATTTATAAATTTATAGAGGTGTATGTCTTCGTTTTTTAAAACCTAGGTAATTTACGACTATTAATCTTATATATTTCGATTCGTACTGTATCTTATCACCACCACGATGTGTGCATAACATCACGAATAACGCGTTACAATGGGTGTTGGGATTAAAATTAAACATCTAAAATAATAATTTACTCTACTCGGCTCCATAAGATCGAACGAACCACCAATTTGTGTTTCGCTTTTAAAATAGTTTCGGTTAGCGCAGTAGTGTCTGTATGAACATCGGAGTGAAAAAGAACCGCGTATGCTAAAAATGAATATTAACAGGTAAGTAGATAGGAACCCTTAAAGGAACTCTTCCATTCATTCTTTGTATTTTGTACTCTTTCTTGTCCCTTACAAAAATACTCTTATATTCAATAGATCTAATCCATCACATGTGAAAATAGGATGTATTTATGTTAGTATAAGTAACAATTTAAACCGTTCGATTCATATTCATGGTCCCTATGGTAGTTTCGACTTTAATTTTGATACACTTAAAAAAAAATTCTCTCTCTCTCTCTCTCTCTCTATATATATATATATATATATATATATATATATATATTTATTTATTTATTTGTGTGCTTTTAAAAATAAATTGGGTATATTTAACTGAGATGGTCGTTTTATGTGTATATAAATGAGTAGCATCTTAACTGACACTTTCACTTGCTTTGTTCGTCGCTATGCTTATTATTTCTCTAACAAACAAATACCTCTTGTTTCATCATTTTGTTTTTTATTTTTGGTTGTTTATCTTCTGTAATATCTTGTCTAGGTATACAAATAAGAGGGCTAAATCTATTTTTTATCTTCTTTCCGAATTCCATAATTATTATTTACCCTAGTAACTACATCTAAAAATTGGGTTTTAATAAGAGTTAGTTCATGCCTAGCGTTGAATATTTTATTATTATACAAATTCACATCTTGCATCGCAAAATTAATTTACTTTTTGTTTTGTGGTTTTATCTTCATTTAATTTTAACGAGTTATTAATTTCTGATTTAATATCTCCATTATTCTACATATTTATACAATTATGATCAACTTATTTTTATTTTGCTTATATTCATAAAGCATGAAAATATAAAACATAATTATCGGTAAGTTTCAAGTGTGAAAAAATTAATTTATATGACATATAGATATATATATTTTATATAAATTAATAATATTTTGGTCTTGCTTTTTTTAAATTTTCATTCATTTACACCATGTATATTTTAATCTTAGTATTATTTAACGAAGATATTTTTTCACTCATTTTGAAAATGATACGTAACGTTATATAAAAACAAGGCGCGTGTATATATACACAAAAAAAAAAAAAAAGAATTAATTGTAAATAAGGTAACTTGAATTTTTGTAAAAGATAAACCATTTGTTCAACCTTGTGCCCTCTTGTGCGATTACTCAATTGTGTAATATAAAATATGACGAACTACAGTCGAAAATATAAAAATTGAAGTCGGAATATTTGTAGTAAGAATATTTTCTTCAGATAACAAAAATAATTTCCAGACACACAGGTTAATTACCTTAGTAGCCATAATTTAGTTTTTAACATATCATAATAAGTACTACTTCTATGTATAGTTATGTTCGGTATTATTACATGTTGATAAAGTATAAGTGCTTTTTAAAATTATATTTCTTACTATTACTATTATTTTATAGTTTATTAAATATGCATACGGATTTCTATATTTCATTTTATGTTACGAAATTGTAAAGAATTTTAGGTTGTTTGGAATTATCAGAAGGTAGAGAAATTAAGGTCATGGAGAGGTTAGGGGTTGTATGAATATGAGTGTGTAATTTTAAGAGTAAGTAGGCTTGGTGTAGGTCTGAAGGATATTCTTATGCTTCATAAAACGGATTGTTTATGGGTGTCGACCGAAGAGCGCCTAAAACTAACCTTAGAGCTGAGTGGTGAATTGGATTTAATAATGTTAGTACTGATTGCTTAGCTGATGAATAATCGCATTTATATTTTATTAGTGAGCGATATATATTCTAAAAAGTGATGTGTTGTCTGCGCCATATGTTGTGCGAGATAGCTTCCTGGAATGGTTTAATCGTTGAGAACATTCGATTTTCAAGTGGTTGATGTGCATTCCCCAACTTAATTTTTCGTCAAATATCAGACATAAATATTTGGTGGACGATGTAGAATTTAATATTTTGTTATCCAAGATAATATTAAACTGATGAGCACAATAGCGAATAGGGCGGAAGTTACTTTGGTTTTTGTGGGTGAAAAGGATAATCAAATTTCTTTTGACCAGTCATTGAGCTTATCAGTGACTTCTTGAAGAATTGTTTCGCCTGTTCTGAAGTCATTACATCTGACAAATATTGTCAAGTCGTCGACAAATAGGTACTTGAGTATTTCTTCAACAATAGAGTTTATTGCGATGTTAATAAATTTTATTTCATTATTAAATAAGTAATTTAACTACTTTGTGTGCGTTACGTGTGTTTCTTTCCATATTTATTTCACTTTGATTTTCTATTCTCATGGCTAAGTTATCCACAATTATGATAACTTTAACGTCCATAATTAACTTTATTTTACAAATTCTCGAAAAATCGTAATTACAAATTATTTAAATTTATTTTTACTTTTTTTTTTTACATCTTCTCTGCACCAAAAAATCGAATGTACAAATTATTATATAATTATGATACGGTGTACCGTTAGATTTCAAAGAATTTTATTGACCGTTACATACAATAAGTGATCGAAAAACTAAGACGTAAAGAAAAATATATATTCCATTATTAACAATATAATTGCACATTTCTCGACAACTAGGATTTTACATAGATGAGACTAGTTGTCTCTAAAATAAGTAAGATTAAAAACTCTGAAGAAGGATCGAAGCAGTATGGTCGAGATATAATCTATCGAAATGGTCTGGGTCTCGGAATTTTCTTTTCGTTAAAAGACAAGAACGAGTTTGATATATATATGTACGTATATATGTATATACATGAACATATATAAATAAATAAATATATATATATATACCCAATAGGCACCCTTAGGACAACGGTATAACGCATCAGTGGGGTTCGTTGCAAAGATAGAATTTATATTCTTTATTCGAATGTACTTTTTTTTTTCTATGTATAAATATTCTAATTAGCCATATTCGCCTTATTATTATAAATAATCATGAACTATTAGAAATTCAAATAGTTTTTTTTTTAAAGGCAAATTATTTCGAAAAATTTTGTTTTGTCGATAATTTTACGGTGTTCTGATAGGTTCATTTTTATCGCTTTATTATATAAAAAGTAATAAAAATAACCTTCAATTTTTTTATTTTTATAATATATTTGATAGACCAATAATTTATATTGATCATTGAAAAGTATCGAACTAATGTCAAAAAAAATATAATAAAATAAATGAAATAATTTTTGATTATTTCTACTACGTTGTTTGAAAATGATCAAATACTAAAGACAAAAAATTTATAGGCAACATATGAAGAACATCGTATATGTGTATACGTAAATACTCGTGTTCGCGCGTTCTTTTACTTTCTATTCGAACGTTCTTTTATTTACTATTCGAAGTTTCTTATCTTATCTTACGTGTGTGAAGAAACGTATTGATTTCAAACGCTGTTGCTCTATCTCCATTACGACATGAATGGCGGAGCACCAGCATATAGCAAAATAGCTGAATCTATAACATTCCCGGATCGTAAACAAGCTATTATACTCGATGCGGTAGATAACATTCCGCCTCAACAATTACTTAGAAGCCGTCAGTAATGAGATTGGTTGGCATAATATTTTATTTTCCTCTCGTATTTGAAATAATCCTATATATATGTATCTATCTAGTATAAATGTAGCTAATCAATTCAAATTATCTCATCCGTCGCTACTTATAAACAATGTAGAGTTAAAGACGCGTAAATTAATAAACCCAACCAAATGTATAGTTCTAGGTAATGTTTCACCACATATTCCGAACTATATTCTCGAACAAACTCTTGCTAACGTAAACCTAAAATTAGCTTCCGCAATCAATTTTATTAAAGCCGGCCTTATCGATGAAAAATATAAACATATCCTTAGTTTCCGTCGCCAAGTCTTTGTAATAACTGATAAGGTTGAACAAGACGCAATACCGGATTCGATAATTATCAAATATGAAGAAGAACAATTTCGTATATTTATTACAACTGAAGAAAAGTGGTGTACACCTTCACAATGAAACTACTTGTTCAAAAACTAAAATTTAAGAAAGTTACCAGTCTAGAAATTCGGATACTATCCCACCTAATGAAAAAGTAAACAAGATGGTAACAGAGGAACAAATGGTACAAAATAATATTACACAAAATAAATCACATGTTACAAAAACAATACAAAAACGCTTGCATTAGAAGAAAATAGCGATCAAAAGCAAACAACAAGTAAACGTCCATATCCGACAACACTAGATACAGAAATTAAAACAGACCTAATCTTCGCCGATACGCAAAATAAAAATATTACAAACTAAAAATGAAACTTGCTCATCAACAATAAATCAACCTGCAACGAGCAAAAGAAATGAATTATATATGGAAAAGAAAAAAAAAATTAAACTTTCAACAAAGGATATGTTATTAGCTGAAAACATAACGGGAAAAAAAAAGATTACCCATTATCCTTTACTAACCTTACGATCATAATGGACATGATCAAAGGCCAGCAGGACAAATTACAGATCATAGGAAACTTCACCAACGATATTGATGGATTCAAAAGAATGCTAACAGAGAACTACTGATTGTTGCAACATGGAAAGGTTAATGCAAAAATTGGAAAAATCAACTGATGAGTTGTATGACAGTGGCTCTTCGACCGATGAACAAATTACTTAACATAAGATTTGTAAATATATTAATATGAATTATTAGCATTCTAATATTTATTAAATAACACTTAATGTAACTGTTAATTTATAACTTGAGCAAACAAATGATAAATATTTTACAGTATAATGAAAATCACTCTAGCATAGCTAGAGACGGCCTTACTAGCAAAAATTATACCCAAAAATATAGATATTATATTTATTTGTGACAAGTGCAAAAATAATTATGTACCCATAAACTTTAATAAAATAATCTAAAACAAGATCATGATAATCTATCGTATAGGAATACCTTTAAAAAATATTCTTGTACACAATACTTTTAATATTATTATTGTTCAAATTGATGATATTACTTTTATTTTAACGTACATACCGCCAAATAACGTTTGCACTCGATACTTCCATTTTATCAATATATATATACGGAATAATAAATTAGCGAAATTTGTATGGTTGGGAGATTTAAACTCTCAACATTCACTATGGGACAGATTGAATAATATGAGAAGACATTATTAAATTTAATAGAAATACATAAGTTTTACATATTATAAATATTAAAAACAAATATACTTTTCAGAGGAATAAGCAAAAAAAGTGTAATAGACTTAACTTTTGTGACTAGAAACTTAATTGATCGAGTTCAAAATTGGGATGTCAGTTATGAACTAAATGTCAGTGATCATTATTACATTACCTTTAACGTAAATACTATTGCACAAAAAACAAAAGAAAGCCTCATTAATGTTATTACCTACAATAAGTTAGCAGTTAACTTAAGAAAATTAATTTATATGATTGATGTGCGAGTAAACTGTAATAATATTAAACAAATTAAAAGTTGGCTGAATAGTTATCAAGAATATATAAATACAGTTCTAAATAATTCATCCACCTATATGCGGCCTACTGTAAACTGGTGAAACATGGAATTACAAAGAAAAAAGTCGTTAGCAAATAAAGAAGTATCGTAACTGTAAAAGTACACATGTAAAAAGTAACCATTATAGTATTTATTAAACAAATTTTAAAGAATATAAATTTATGATTAAAAAAGCAAAGTCGAAAGCATGGAATAAATTATTTGGACTAAAATATAAAATATTAACGAATAAAGTAAAAAGTAATAATGTCCCCCCCAATATTAGATAATTACGCCTGTACAGAACATGATAAAGTAAACTTGTTGTTGTCAAACTTATACCATCATGAAAAATCCTTTATAGCACAAATATATGAACCTAACGTAAACATAGCGATTACTGCTGAAGAAGTTAATGTAACTACTTAAAAATAAAGTGTCAGCAGGAATAGACGGAATATCAAATGGACTAATTAAACAATTTCATAATCTTTTTCCAGAGGTAATACCGAAAATTATTAACGTTCTGTTAAAATATAACTATTATCCCCATGTTTGGAAATTAAGTAAAATGGTTAACCCAAAATCAACAAAAATCCAAATTTGTCAACTTCCTACAGAGCTATATCACTATTATCAAATCTCAGTAAAATCTATGAAAAATGTATAGTTAATAAATTAAGGAATAATTCATGAAAATCAATATGGCGCACTATCGGGTAGATCGACCGAAATGGCGATATACAATATTTTGCAAACTATAAAAATGTACAAAAATAAAAATAACTGTACATGATTACTCACCCTAGATATAACAAAAGCTTTCGACAGCTTAGATTTAAATAAATTAAAAATCTTGTTAACGAACCTAGGACTACACAACGGCATACTGAACATTATAAATGGATATTTCTCAAATCGCTTCACTACATTACAAATTGGCAACTACTCAAAAAGTACTAAAACAACTATGGGAGTTCCACAAGGGTCTGTATTAGGACCGTACTTGTGGAACATAGTTTTCTCCCAATTACATAAAATCAATCTTCCAAATAATGTAAACATCTTCACTTTTGTAGATGACATAGCAATTGTAATTGTTGACACGGGTAAAGATGTACTGGGAAATAAACTTTATCGCGTCTATACAATAGTTGCAAACTGGTTAAAAGAATATAATTTAAATATTAATGAATCTAAGTCAACTTACATGTTGTTTAATAAAAAATTAAACGATAAAGGATTAAACTTAATACAGTATGGATTAAATATTTGTATGGTTAGTCAAACTAAATACTTAGGTGTAGTAATTCATAAAAATTTAAAATTTTACAATCACTTTCACTACATCACCACTAAAATAAATAAATTTTTAATCATATTTAATAAACTGTATAATAATAATAACAACAACCGAATTAATTATAAGTAGGGCGTATATGTAAAAGTGTAGTGTTACTCAACATACTTTACGCGAGTGTTATATATACTAGATATGTTAAAAATTAAACGATTCCAGAACATATTAAAAAGTTATCAGCGAACTAATAAAAATGATTAAATCTTACCGAACTATTAACTATATGGCGGATATATTGTGCAAGTATTGAACCATTAAATTATGAAATACAAAAACACATTCGCATTTTTTAATTAAAAACAATATAAATATATGTGACGAATTTAACGATGTACGGTATCAACAACCTTACTTTATACATGAAGGAAACTATTAAAGAGTAAACGTTTAGTATTATAATAATAAATTTCAAACACGGTGGAATGAATATAACGGTATTGCTAATAATTATTTTCCAAATATAGAAAACAGACTAAGCAACACATCTTTCGTACCAAATTTTTTTAACGTATAATTCATTACTGGACACGGCCTATTTAAAGATTACTTATATAAATATAAAATTGCATACTCTTAACAATAGTGACCCTGTTAAGTATATACTTAGCAGCTGTAATCATAGTAACACTGATTAACTGGTAACTAAACTATTTATAATTTTTAACACTTTCGCGATTGCTGAACCGTAAAAAATATATACATTTAGCTTAATCTTATTTATGAAATTAAATCCTAAACATATTTAAATATAATTGCACCTTGTTTTAATTTATAAACTAATTGTATAATCTCAACTAGTTTAAATTTATGTATACAAATTGTTAATCTGTTATTTTTATTGTATTTGTATTTGACTTACACAATATATTTACCTCATTGTTTTTACGAATTTGGGTTTAAAAAAAAGAAAAGAAACATACGAAGAACATCAATGAAAAGCTAAGTAAACATTATTTTTAAATTGAGAATTATAAGCAATTCGTCGCGATTTTATGATCATTTCAGCTTCGTGTACACCTTTTTTATATAGGGCATAAATTCATCTTGTGTTAAACAGCGGTGTAAATTGTTACTTATACTAACGTAAACACATCCTATTTTTATATTAGATCTATTCAATATTGATAAGAGTATTTTTGTAAGGAACAAGAAAGAGTACAAAATACAAAGAATGAATGGAACAGTTCTTGTAAGGGTTCCTATCTACTTATCTCTGATAATATTCATTTTTGGCATACGCGATTCTTTTTCACTCCAATGTATACTTACAGACACTACTGCGCTAACCGAAACTAGTTTAAAAGCGAAATACAAGTTAAAAGGGTGGCTCTGCGTAAGATACAGTATCGAAATAAATAAGATTAATAGTCGTAAATTACTTAGGTTTTAAAACCAGCTTGTTCTGGTGAACGATGCGTGTGATCACGTGTTAATTGGAGACATAACACATCTAGAAATTTATAAATAAATACGTGCTGACGACATGAACGATACATAGTTTACTCTATCTGAAAATTCCCTGTCAACGCTACGTAAGAAAGTTTTTGTCATGTGTTCAGACGAGGTAATATTTATATACGGTTCTAGCTTTTACGATGTAAAGTACATATTTTTATGATATCTCGCTCGAATAATGACTAATTATAATTATGTAAATATCGGTCTTTAAAAATGATATAATTAAACAAATATATATGTAAAATTAGTCATAACAGTATTTGTGAAAATATTATGAAAATCGAACTATTTGTGAATAAATGATCGTTTATTTGTTATTTTGCATGGAAGTTTTTTATAAAACGTAAAATAAATAAATGCACCTCGGGACGAAGGAAAGAAATGAAACTTACAAAAATTGACTACAAAGATTTTTTTTAAGTGAAACTTCGATCTGCATGCCAATAAGAATTTACAATGACAAAACATAGCTCCTACAACTACAGCTGCTACTGCGCTTACAATAAACAGGTTTTTTGTTTTGTTTTTTGGGGGCTTGGTAGTGGAGGTACATTCAATCGCAAACGGATTACTACAAAAATATACCCGCCCGACGAAATTGAAGGCAAAAATCGGATTCATCGATATATAAATAATGATAAAATGTATGCTGTTGCTATGTACGCGGCAACGCGTGACCATACACATAAGTAATGATTAAACACAGGATACTATCTCTGCGGCTGCTGCTTCGTTAGTGGTTAAGGTTTAATAAAATATTTCTCGTCATATTTGCCAGTAAAGAAAGCAAAAAGTAACGAAAATTAATAATGGGAGTAACGAATACATAAGGCTACTATTATTTTTATGGAAAATTATTTTTCTTACTATGGCACACATACACACCATCAAAGATATTATTTATTTTTCCTTAACTATAATAAAAAATAAAACCATTGTTCGTTGTTTCGTTTATCAAGGCGTATGGTGACGGTTTATTTAGGAGTTACGAGGTCGATTGGATTTTAGTGTGGCCGGTACGTGTGAAATACCAGCATAATAACTGATAGATTTGATATAATTATTATTACTGCAATTATTACTATTATTATTATTATATTAATATTATTATTATTATTACCTTTATTTAAATATCACCTACACAACGTTTTATTATTCGGGTACGCATTATCGAAAATGGCGCGGAACGGAAATAGTAAATTAAAGCACGTGGTAATTTGAAGAACAAACTGCGAGACGACTTTGAAATGTCAAGGACGGCGATTAATAGGTGATTTGTGATTAATTATAGACACGCATATTCCAAGCAACGCTGTAATTATAATTCAAATTACGACTGTAATTATGTATAATTGTTCAAATTCAAATTTATTTGAAGGTTCCGCGTGATTCGAAGTAATTTAGGTACATCAAGTAAAACGCCTATATATAACGCGCCAACGGCTAATTTTTTTTCTCCCATAATATTTAGTGCCAATTGACCAAAAAGATCATTTAACAGTATTTAGAAGAAGAGTAACAGGAACGGTATAGTACACACTGGTACACACTCGGTAACCACGACCTTAGTTTAGATCCGAAGGTTTTCTACGCCTTAAGCATCTTATATCGCCGGCCGTGTCCAACAGCCCTGATGCAATTGTATTTATATCTTAGTATTAGCTTCTCCATAATCTTTGATAAAATTGGTAACAAAGAAATCGGACGATACGAGGTGACAGAGTGCGGATATTTACCTAGTTTTAGAACTATAATAATTTCCGCAAACTTTCACTATAGGGTGCCGGGTCAAAAAGGAATTCCACACAATTAATTTGTCGACTCACTAGCTAAATACGCGTCATCTAATGGTGTAGAACTCTCATTAGTCTCTCACAAGGATAACATTCACTCAATAGAACTCTCATTAGTCTCTCACAAGGATATCATTCACTCAATTCAGCTAGAACATATGAATCATTGGGAACTTATCTACACTGAGATCACATAAGTTCCCAATGATTCATATGTTCTAGCTGAATTGAGTGAATGATATCTTTGTGAGAGACTAATGAGAGTTCTATTGAGTGAATGTTATCCTTGTGAGAGACTAATGAGAGTTCTACACCATTAGATGACGCGTATTTAGCTAGTGAATCGACAAATTAATTGTGTGGAATTCCTTTATGACCCGGCACCCTATAGTGAAAGTTTGTGGAAATTATTATAGTTCTAAAACTAGGTAAATATCCGCACTCTGTCACCTCTCACTTACTACTATCAACTTCAACCGTCTTTCCCCGAACTACCATGGTTCTATTTCTTTAAGAAGTCGCAACGGAATTGTACTCATCAGTATATTATTATTTGTAAATCATCTATTAGCTGACCGTCTTTTCCGTATACAGGTTGGAGAAATTCCGTTTTATCCCCTCCATCCTAAACAGGCAGTCTGCAATCCCATGACACCGTTGCGTTCTGAGCTTTGCCTTGTATTGCAACGTTCTCCATGTATTATACCTCCGTACAATGTTTCAACCCTTCTCCATCTGTATAATTTATAGTTGTTCCCCTGTGTAGCGACATTTCTAGAGAAGTCGGCATCTTTGATTAGAATGTAATAGTCCCCACAGTATCACGCGGGATAGATTGTAAAGGCAACCGCATTTTTTTTTTTTTTAAAGTCTGGGACCTAACATTAGATATATAAGAACTGCCTGTTTGTGAGGAAAATTTCTTTTCTTCTCTAGTACTTTTCCTGAAATGAAATATTCAAATTTTATAAGTATTGAAATAGAAATAGGTTTACTGTCAACAAAATTCAAGCGCTTCAATACTTTCTCGACATAGGTTCTCCGGCTGATTGTAGTATCACCATTATCCTCTCTTTGTATCTCAAGACTCATGAAAATGCGAGGCATCTTTTGAGATGAGTATGAATTTTAATTCGAGCTGTTCTAACAATTCATCAAGATCCGTTTCATCTGTAGCTGCGAAATACCATCATCTACATATATTGTTAAAACAATCATTTTTCTCTGGAATAACATGCGTGAATCTTATTGATTGGAATTCTGCAATACATTTATTACAGCATAGAGGTGACTGTTTTTACCCCTAAAGGTTTTTTGAGCTTACAGACTTTACCAGAGTCATCAGTTTAATCAGCTTATTGTTTCATAAATATGGTTTCTTCCAGTTATTCATAGAGGAAGGTTGTAGATACAAAACATTGAGGTAAGTACATTTTCTCTGAAACACAGGTATTAATTATCATATTTAGCTATTAGAGCCTAACGCCATGAGTAGGTTTTTATTATTAAAGTTACCTTCGTCGCTTTTAACTTATTATTATCCATATTTTAATTAGTACGAGATTATTTTTATACTAGATGTACCAACCTCAATAGTTTGGCCATGTATTATATCTCGCTGATTTCATTTTCCTCGTCAGAAGACATTACTGGTTATTTTTAATGTAGGAATCTCAAAGGGCAAAAAACAATGGGTGATATTAACTGGTTTCAAGCATAATAGCCTGAAATTTTCATAAATTAACTAAGGTGTGTAGGCGGATATAATTGAATTATTGTTAACAGGCTTCTTTAATTCAATTTTCGGGAAATCGGGGTAATTGATAAGCGAGCAGAATTAATTTTATTAAAAATAAATGCACACGTTTGTAATTTTTGAGACAGCTCCGATGAAGGTTTCCGGAAGTTCAATATAATCATCAATCGCCAGCTGTTTCTTTTTTGGACGTGAAATGCCAGTAGATTTATTTGATTGTACACAGTAAATGAAAATATCATTTAAGGAACTATGCTTGTTTTTATCGTGATCAGATGCTCCGTATCGTGCTCCTTCGCACCAGTGTTTTCTGCATTCTTCTCATTTATGTTTACAATATTGCTTAAAAATAAGTAATCTATTATCAATTTAACGACATTTTTAAAGACGAGAGACATTTTATTATTTGGCAATAGAACATTTTCGTACTTTAGGTTAGTGTATCGAAAAATGAAACTATTATCATTATATTAAAACCTAAAGAAAATGCCGCCCTTCCTACCTCTTACAGACCAATTAGACTGCTGATCACTGTAATCTTTGAAATGAATTAATTCCTGATCATCAATTTGGTTTTCGTAAGGACCACTCAATGGTACACCAAACACACAGAATTACAGATCGGATACATGCTGCCTTTGAGAAACGGCAGTACTGTATTGGGCTTTTCCTAGACATGGAAAAGGCTTTCGATCGTGTATGGCATCTCGGACTTTTATTTTAACTGAAAAGTATTATGCCCAGCGATCTATATTGCTTGCTGAGTTCATATTTATCAAATCGCTCATTCCAGGTCAAGATAAACTCCGTCTTCTCCAAAAAAAGTATGATGTCAGAGCTTCGGTTCCGCAAGGAAGTATACTTGGACCTCTACTCTATTTACTGTATACAGCGGACATTCCAGTACTAACTACCCCGTGCTGGCGACCTACGATGATGATATTTGTATCCTAACAGCACATGATGATTGTTCACATGCATCTGCTCTTATGCAAGAACATGTAGATAAAATATCTATATTGGCTACACAGTGAGGAATTAAAATCAACACGAAAAAGAGCAAACCGGTAACGTTTTTACTGAACAAGAAGCCTTGCCCACCAATTAAAATCAATAACATTCCTTTTCCTCATTGCGACACTATCAAATACTTAGGCCTTTATTTGGACCGTCGTCTTACATGGAGTACTCACATTCAGTATGTGCGTCAAAAAGTATGTTCCAGAATGAAATTTCTGCACAGCATAATTGGCAAAAAGTCCTCTGTAAAGCCTATCCTGCAAGCGTCTGGTGTACTTGTCGGTAATAGCTCCATTATGGAAGTATGGCATTGAAATTTTCAGTACATCTGCAAGAAATAATATACATCGTATTCAGCAACTGCAATCCAAGATTCTTCGCCGGATGATTCAAAGATGATATCTACATTGTATATGTACATGATTATCACGTCAGACGATATAACAACTTTTATGACGCGCTATGTACCAGCTCCAAACGCAATATTTCAAGTATGCAACAGCCATGGCTACGTGGTAATCCGATAAGAAGGTTTATTAAAAGGCTTTGGACCAGGGACACAGGCTTATTAAAAGGCTTTGGACCAGGGACACTTTCTTATGATTGGATGACATTACACTATAATCGGCAGTCCCAGCGATTTATTGAAATAATTATTTTATTAGTTCTTTAATTTTCTCTACAACCACTGCATATATTTCCTTTGTCCCTTCTTTCTCTCTCTTTTTATAGATCTTTCATGTTTATCTGTCCTGCTCGCTCTATTGAGAGTGATCGGTATTTCATACTATACCTTAGATATAAGTCAATTTGTTACTAACTTATTAGCTTCGCCAATAGTGGTCAGTTTATTCTGACTGGAGTGGTATTTTAAAAAAAAAAAAGTTTAGTATATAAATGTAATTACATTAAAAAGTACGTTTAAAAGCGCTATCTCGCGTGTATCGCTCTAACTTTCTGGTAAGTTACATTATTCGTTAACAGATAGCGCATCATATTTGAAAATCCATCGAACAAGTATTTCAAAATCAAAATAGAACATTATTCACGAGCAAGAACAATTTACGATGAAATTACCCTATTACAATCGTGTTGGTTAATTTATGTACCGTCCACATTTATCACTAGAATTGGTATTACATTTAAAATTGTTTTGATTATAAGTGCCAAATAAAATTTCCCTCGTTTTTGAGAATATCGTTAAATTGACAACAAATTTCTTACTTTTTATAAATATGTTGTTGTAAACTTAAATGGCAAGAACGTGGATAAACACTGGCGTGAAGGAGCTACAAGGTGTGCGCAATGTAGAGCATATCGTATCGTATCATCTGATGTTGATTTATAGATCAAGCTCTAAACGGGAAAGTCAGTCTAAACTCTCGCTGCGCACATGATGTAAATCTTCAATCGTAATCCCATTTTCCGAGTATGCATTCTTCAAGGATATATTTTATTTTTTGCCCTGTCCTCAACAGCAACTAGCCGAATCAAGATTTGTTCTTTTTAAGCGACTTATCCGGTTTAAATTTCAACGCAAGTTTTTATTTTATATAAAATTCTTAAATAGAACGACTTATAAGTAAATAGATAATATTATTCGCAAAACTTTATATTTTTATTACAATTGAACCCTGTACTATTTCTTAGTACAATACCATTAATAACACTGGGACTGATGCTCTCGATGTAGTTAAAACACCTTACACGCCTTCAATAATTTACGTAATTTACATAGTACTTCCCATTTTGTCAACTTTCCAACCATACAGCAATCAACAGACTCCGTCTTGGCCTCATATCACTCTCTCATGATCATTTACCGAACATACCAATTTCCATGCTTTTTGCTTTTTTGTCTAATTTTAACCTCTTTCTTCATATTTTATCACACTGTTCTACATTCCATTATCTACCCAACATACGTCCGCTTTCGTCCTCCAACTTCGTTTACAATTCGTCAGTATCGTAATAACATAAGCAGTTACATACGGAACTATAAAAAATCAATAAATTATATTATTACCCGATAGAATTGAGAGCTTTTGCCATTTGTTCAAATCGCCACGATATTGAAATTTCGACATTCTAATTCTTAACTATTTTTTTTCCACGTTCTGTAATTGTCAAATGAAGTGACACGATACATTAATTTACCCAAATTTCACGCCAGGATATCTTCAAATTCAATCTTGATAGAAAAATAATACCCGTCAGAACTTTAAAAAAAAAACCAGAATATATTAACATTAAAAATAAGATCCCATTAATTTAAAATTTCGTAAGCGATTAAATGATTCTGCTTAACCGCTAACATTGATAATGGACCGACGCTAAGCTACCTTTCTTTCAACTTAATACGGAAGGTATTTCGTAGCAACAAAACAAAGGTTTCTTTAAATTTGATCTTGAGTAATACGTAGAACCTGTCCAAATTTTTCTAACAATTTTAAAACGTATGGAAATTATAAATAAGGTCGGACCAATTTAAAATTTGTTAGGTGGTTAAATGATTCTGCTCGACAGCAACATTAATAATGAACCGGGCTAAGCGACCTTTCTTCTGGTAAGCTAATGCGGGGTGGTTCGTATTCTCTGGGTTTTCTTTGTTTACAAGTGAAGGTCGTACCCATATATAGATGAGTTACCTGAGCAATTCTCGTTTCCCACAGATTATAATTAGTGAAGGTGACGTAACGGACAATAATAATTTAATCGAAGATATATATTTCGAAGTTACATTACATCGTTTGTCTTGAAATTGGTAATCGATACAATTAAAAACAGCTCGAAATGAACGGTAGAAACCTTAATGCCATTATAAAAATGATACGCGATAAACGCGGCTATAAACTTGAACAATATGCAACATAGTAGAAATTTAAAAAAAATAAATAGAAGTAGTTAAAATTACTAAATTTTTATAATATCACAGAATAAGTTTTTCGGCTAAAAAGTCGTTATCAAGTACGTATAAGCTAATACAATATATATAAAAAAAAATAGTAAAGTGAAAAAATAAAATCTAAATTAAGTATTTTCTTACATGTTATTTTTCCAATATTTTTTATAAATTGTGTATATTTCTATATTTAATTTTTTTATGTGCACTTGATAATGGCTTAATAGAGTCGAAAAATCTTCGTTGTTCATTTTATATATAAAAATTTAGTGATTTTAACTACTTTTTTTGTTGTTTATCTGTTATTTCTTTCATGTCCACTATACAGGACGTGAAATTTTAATACGAAGTTTTGTATTTTCTGGTTGACGTCAACTGAAATTTATGTAACTAACGTTTCCAGTTTCAAAAACAATTCTAACGTTTGCATTCTAAAAGTCAAAACCTTTTCAAATGTAAATTTAATATTTGTATTTTTGTTTATTACGAACGCGCGTTACATATATTTTCATATAAAATAAATAATTTGTTTCCAATGCTGGTTTCACCGATACGCGTAAATATCTGTTCGAAAGTTTCGTGTTCATAATTTGTTTCGGTTTTCATTATATGATTACAATCGCATCGTAGTGTGTAAAGTTTTTAATAGTAATAAAGTGGTATAATAATCTATATTATTTCCCTGGACCGCATAAAGGGGATGCCCTCTCGGCAATTCACGGTTGTAAATCCAAGCTTAACTATACATAACGCATACACAAGCGGTACCGACATGCGCTCCGATACTGCTACTAACGCACATGCTAATATTAACATGGAAGTGGAACATAATAGTAGCGATAATGATGTGTTACACAAAAACTCTATAATGCATACCGTCGGAAGCCCCCCCCCCCCATAAAGCTGATAAAAGATAATCATAATAATAGTAATAATTTACAGTTTACACCGAGATGGCAGGTAATTATAACATAAATGGAAGGAAAAGAAATAGGCAAATAAATCCGATATCACCGACATATTATAATAAAAGACCAATGATCTAAACGCGAAATAAATATGCAGCATTACAAAATATATGATAATCAGCAAAACATTCCGCTAAATTAAAAAAGAAATGAAACTTTACATAATAACGGGCAACAAAATTCGCATAATAAAGATTCCTCCAATATTTATACCCAACGTTAGTAACATACAAATATTTAAACAAAAAATTGAAACTACATTAGGCACAAAATACTTTCAATTATAAAACCATTAATGGAGAAGGATTAATAAAAATAAATACAGTAAACATAAAAAATTACAGAGAAATAAATGAACAAAATGCAGTTTACCATACCTATCAACTAAAACATGAACGGGCATATAAAGTAGTGTTAATGAACATACATCCCCCTGTCACAATAGAAGACATATGCTTTATCAGGAAAAGGACATAAAGTCAGACACATACTAAACATAAAACACAGAATAGGGAAATATCCGCTTCCTCTACTTTTTATTGATATCGAACCAAAAGATAATAATAAAAGTATCTATGATATCAAATACCTATTAGATGCTAAAGTCACATTTGAGGCATCAAGGAAAAAGAATGTAATGGTGCAATGTATAATATGTCAACAATATGGACACGCAAAAATATATTGTACCCGACCGTACAAGTGTGTTAAGTGTGGACAAAATCAAAGCTAGTGCTATCAACAATGAGTATGATATCTGAAATTACTTGAGCGGCACTATTTCCATTGAAGGTAGCCTAGAATTTGATCAAGACCAATGGTTTGGCCCTCTGCAATCTTCGCAGCTCTGATGAGTTATCCAGCAAATCGACTGCTGTCCAGTTAAGGTGATCATGTAACTTAGTTGCATGTTTTATTGGCTTCCTGTTTTATCACATCAGTAACATATTGAACATGTAGGTCACGATGTAGATTCGGATGTAGGAGAATGTTGTAAAATATTTTAGAGCGTATTTAGAAGGTTTGCGCGTTCGGAGGAATATAGTGAGGAATAGTTAACCCTTTCAGCCACCATGTCCACTATATGGTACATGAAATTTTAACACTAACAAAATCATATATTTTCTGGTTAACCATGAAACGTCTCAATTCTAATTATATTTATGTAAAAATTTGAACATCATCAAGAATTATCTAAAAAGCAACGTTGAATAATAAACAGCCTGCATAAAATAATTTTCTGTCATTATTTCATGTGTGTCTGAAAGAGTTTGAACATGGTTAAAAACTAATCTAATAAAAAAACAAGTTTTTATTATAATATTAATAGATTGGTTTAGAAAAGGTATTAAGATGTTATACAGTGCGATATTCTGGGTGAAAATGTTATTTCTTAATCACTTAAAAGGTCGTTATAAAAATGGAATGAAGAAAATACGATTAACTCTCGGACTCCGGTATAAGGTATTTTCGAAATATATTTGAAGATAAAATCCAAAAAAAAAAAAAAAAACAGCAAAAGACCAAGAAACATATTTATAACAATCTGGTTAAAAGTCATTGGGTTAAAGAAGTACGCTGAATTAAAAAGAGCTGCGGAAGACCGGGACAAATAGAAACATACTATCACGACAATGGACCAGTCATAGGGCTGTAATGCTCCAGTTACGGTCCGATAGAATATTCTCAAGTGAGAAACAGTGTAAGCATTCGCACTATCGGTAAAAGAAGTCTTGGCTAGTTGAGAACATTTTTCGACGAAAAATATAAACAAATTAAAATGTTTTTTATTAAAAGCAGAATACAACAGAATTTTATTATTGACGATTCAAGACTGACTGAAGCCTGGCCATAAGTGTGAACATCGTGTGACCGAGCGTATATCCATAATGTGAATCAAGCTTAATAACGATGATGTCAACGATGATGAATCACTTCTATCTAATAAAATTGTTGTTTATTTTTCAATACGAGGATCCGCGCGTTCCAATTGACGACTATAATTTTATATTGTTTTTTTTTTATTATTATAGGAATTCGAGTACTATTAGATTTTGTACCAAATCACTCGAGCGACCAACACGAGTGGTTTAAAAAATCTAAAAAGAAAATCGATCCGTATACCGACTATTACGTTTGGCATGATGGAGTTAATGGCCATCCGCCGAATAATTGGGTAAGGCAATTCTATTATTATTATTATTATTATTATTCGTTTAGAATTTAGCGTTCTTGGAACCAGGTAGAATAATTTTGGCACGATTCAAAGTTTTCCACTTCAGCCAATATTCCTTCATCCACTGCCGATGTTATTTTCTTTCATCCGTGGACATATTGCGCCAGTTTTTTTTTTTTTTGGTTTTCTTTAAAACTTCCCAAATTTTCATTTTTTTTTAAATTTCGAAATATTCGTCTATTTGAATGAGCGCAGGGAAGAAGTGAAACTTAAAATTTTTTAAACTAAATTCGATGCGTCGGTTTTTTTTTTTTAATTTTACGCGTGTGTGCATATAAACACACACACACACAACGTGGTTTAATAGGTCGGTGTTGGTATATATATATATATATATACTAGCTGACCCGGCAAACGTTATCTTGCCAGAACATTGTATATTATTACACGTTTTAACTGCAATGTGTAAAGTTACCCGAGATGTAAACATTTTAATTCAGAAGTTAAAAATAAATATTGGAATTATTATGTACAAAAGGAACACAATGAAGCAAAATTAAATTAAATAGTCACACGGAAAGAAATATTACTATCGAAATTATATACAAAATTACATAATTAAATTAAATAATTGCGCGAAAGTAACATAAAATACTCGAATAAAAATGAAGATAAAATTTACCGTTATGTAATTGCAAATAATACTTTTATTGTAGCTACTTCAAAAATAATATGTATGCATAAGAAAAACCTTGAAGCCGATAAAATAATATAGGTATTAGATGGATATAAAAGTAAATAAAGAAAAAACGTTTCCCTCAAAAAGTAGACCATAAGTTGAATGACTTGCGAAATGATCAGGTTCAATTTAATAGAGCATTGGTGTTACTACCTGGTGATTTTAGGAAACCGTTTTCATTGATATCTAGTTCAACACCTGCTGACGAATTGCACGCTTGCATAAAATATTAAACATTTTAGAGCACAGTAAAATTTTTCATCTTAATGCTAATTGATAAACAATGTTTTTCGTCAGTCCCTGAGGTGCATAAATAAATAAACTTGTTGGTTTACCAAATCGAGAACACGCAACATATAATTGGCCATGTGAGAAGCATGGATTTTTAAATCCAACCCACAAATGGATATTGTTTGTCCTTGTGACTTATTAATGGTCATTGCGAATGCCAAACGAATTGGAAACTGTAAGCGTCTGAATGGAATTGGTGAGTCCGATGGAATCATTGGGATTCGCAGTAGGAGAACTTCTTCACCATGAAACTTGCCGCTTAAAATGGTAGCTTCAAGAAGATTGTCCATAATTCTTTTTATGACCAATCTTGTACCATTGCATAGCCGTGGTGGATTTATGTTTCGTAGTAGAATAACAGGTGAACCATTTCAATCGCAAGTTATGCGGTGGCATCCCCGGTAAAACCATTGAATTCAAAAATTCAACAGGGTAGTTTACTGCTTCATCAGGATAGTGTCAATCGATTTAAACGACATCTCACTGCCAGGGAATAACTGCAGTATTTTAAAATTAATAGCGTCAACATCATTATTTTTTGCAGCCAAAATAGCTCGTTCGCATAACCACGCATGAGTAACGTAATTAGTGCATAAATCATGAAATATCATTTCAATCAAATCATTTCTTGTGGATACTAAGACGCAAAAATTGCCTGGCAATTTGATGCATCGTGTATTTTCATGTAATAAAATTTGTCCATTGCCAATATTTAACAATTGTTCAGAGAATAATAGTGCTGAAGGTAGTTTTGTAGTTGAACACGCATATTTATATTGAGGCGTAATGTAATAACATTTTGCCACAGATACGATTGCTTCAAGCATGCATTAATTTCGTCCGCATATGTAGCGTGTGGGATGACCGGTAATGTTTGCCTGAAATTGCCTGACAGCAACAGTAGAGCGCCACCGAAAAGTCTGTTATTATTGTTAAGATCTTTCATCATTCTATCCAGAGCTTCAAGTGAATGCTTGTGGGCCATGGTGCATTCATCCCAGATAATAATTTTACATTTCTGCAAAACTTTAACCATTCCAAAATGTTTTTTTATATAGCACATTGCATCCGGATTTGTGTGAATATTCAATGGTAACTTCAGTGTTGAATGTGCAGTTCGTCCACCATCCAGTAAAGTTGCCGTGATGCCTGATGAAGCAATTGCCAACGCAATATTATTTTGTGACCGAATGTGCGCAAGTATTATTGAGATGAGGAATGTTTTGCCGGTTCCGCCTGGTGCGTCCAAAAAAAAGAATCCGCCTTGTTGTGCTTCGATTGAATGATTAATTTGACCATATATGTTTCTTTGTTCAACAGTGAGCCGTTGCTCATTATTTGCAACAAAATTTGCCAAAGAATCCACATCAAACTGTTGTTCACGCTGAACATCTTTGTTATTGATGTCTGTTGGTGGATGGTTAGGCAATGGCATACCGAAATGAATGAGTGGCATATTCGAAATGAGAATGCAAATGTCTTCAATATTTATTAGCGCTTTGTTATATATTTCTGGAGAAATATTGATATTTTGGTTTTGATTAGCGTTTCGAGTGTGATACAGAATGTCATCGCTCATATAATTTTTATATTTGTCCCATAGAACAGAGGCTTGAGTCGGAAAACATGTTGTCAACAATATAGTGAATAACTGTTGAATTTGATGAGGAGATGAACTCAGTGCAGCGTCTGCAAGTGTAAGATCCCAATGATTGTCATCTTCTAGCAAATGCAATTTGCGACGTGCATCATGATATGAGTTGTACAAAATACCATTGACTGTTCGCAAGTACTGGAAACATGTTGGACCAGGAACGTTAACCAATAATAAACGCAAGAAGAAGCATTTTGCGTTGTTTTGGATTAACTGTGTATAAGCAGCCTAATGTATTTCCCATGAATATGCCTTTGTATCCTTGGACTGGAACGCCTCGCTTTCGTGGGTTTCATTTTTTGACTGCTTGTCCCATGTGAAAAATTGTGGCACATCAGTATATATTAATGACTTTGCAAATTGACCAAAAATATCTGGATGGTTACATAATTTGAAAAACTCGGTTAGTGTGTTTTTTGGGGCAGCTAATGCTCGTTGTACAGCAGTCTCTTTGGAGAAATAGACACATTGTCCATTTTCAAGGTGTATGGTTAAATGTACAACAGCAGGGTTTCTGTCATGTATGGGAAAACTCAAAATATGCCAAATTGCTTCACTACTGCTGATGTATCGGCCCATTTGATAACGTGTTATTTCGTCATTTTCATTTACATTTTGGACAGAAAATACAGCCATATCGCTGCCTTTATGAACATATTTACAGATGTACTTAATAGATTTTATTGAACTGCATAACTCTATGTTTATATGTGCTTTGTACACTTTACATAACAATTGGGAATATGGAACCACCCAATGATTGTCAATATCAACTATTTCACCATTTGACATGTGTAGTTGATATGATTTGCCACCATTGTCTGTGTCTCTATGACGATACAACAGATAACCATCAATATTGGTGATAGTATCATTTACGCACTCTTTTGGAAACCGCTTCATGCATTTTTCATTGTCCATGCATGGTGCCATCATGTTTAGAGTACCGCATGGACCATGGATCATGTTAGCTGTAACAATATCAAACAACTCTTGACCAATATTTCGATCTAGAATTTTGTCAATTTCTTCGGACCTTACTTTTTCTAACAACCAAATCAAAATATGTGCATGTGGCAAACCTTGTTTTTGCCATTCAACAGAGTATACCCAACGTCGTGTCTCGCCAAATATAGAGTAATGTGTAATTAAGTCCATCAATGATTTCAACTTTTGCTTGAATATGCGTGAATTGATATCATGGCGATGCATTGCTGTTTTACCCGGTAATAACAAAATTTTAATTTCATCCCAGTTTGGGTTACACATCAATGTAATAAACAAATCTGGTCGGCCATATGCACACACAAATGTCATGGCATCTTGAATGTATTCTTGCATATGATGTGGACTAC
Organism: Coronaproctus castanopsis; assembly: GCA_032883995.1. NCBI lineage: Eukaryota > Metazoa > Arthropoda > Insecta > Hemiptera > Monophlebidae > Coronaproctus > Coronaproctus castanopsis. The sequence goes on from CM065053.1 coordinate 194,395,662, forward strand.
CAACATATGTTGATGGAAGAATATATGCTGTACCAATGTCATCGATATTAGTTGTTTCATTGACATTGCCAATAATAGCATCATGCAAATGGATGTATTCCTCAGAATGCAACTTTGATTGGTTATACCTAATATACCGTAACCGCTCGCTTTCAATCTTCACATACATGTCAACAATATATTGATGAAAAAGTTGGCGGCATCGGAGAAAGTTATTGTCCTCATTTGCATGAATCATCAACCGATATGTATAGAAGTTCATTGCGCTCACTTTTTTGTAGATTTATGCGCCTGCAAATTAAAAATATATATAGGACAAAAATAAATTAATCACACACTGATTTACAATTATGACCATCCTCATTCTGAACGATTATTGTTGTTTCAAATGATGCCTTTTTGAAAAAAACTGAATTTTTGAATTTTATGTAAAACTAATTTTGATCAACTTATCACCAGAGCTAATACTTTTTCAATGGTTATGGCAACAAATTCACTGGTGACAATATAATTTTCCAGGCATGCAGCAGAGCGCACGATTTCCCTTTGCATTTGAAAGCTTAGTAGTGTTGGCATCCTTTCTTCATAGCAACGAATGAGATGAATATGTCTAGCTCATATTCAAATGCAAGGTGGAGAAATAATGCACGTATTAATGTGCGATTTACTTGTAAATTATAAATATAAATAGGACAAAAAGGAAATAGCCATATAGAAAAAAAAAAGAAAATAATCTGCAAATCGTACCTGTCATTGGATTTCTTTGTTTAATGTTAAAATGGTATCCATCTTCTACTTCCCAAAATATCATTGGATCTTGCAAAGCGTCGTAAGAATGATGACTGCCTGCAATTGTGTACACCGTGTTATCTCTACGTTTGACCCGTACATCTCGCCGTTTGCATGCATCACCAACCATAACAACTGCAACTTCATTAACAGTTGGTGTATTGTATCGGCCTGCATGGTCTCCAGATGGTATTTTGTCTTCTTTGATGACGATCATGTAGTTATCATTTTGTAGTCCATTTGAAATGGTACTGAACAACTGGACCAACTGGTTGTGATTTCGTAAAAATGGTTAAAAAAAATCGCCACAATTTCTTGCTCCTCCATCTTTTCAATGTGGTTATAATTACTTCGTGTGTCTATTTGTTGCTCCTCATTGCGCATGAAATAAATTTGTAAAAATTTTGGGTCCTTATTTGGCATTGGAATTAAAGGACCAATTTGATGATACACTTGGCCCTGAATCTTAAACGTTGATTGAAAGTTTCGACCATCATCATTTCGAATGATTTTTGTTGCTCCAAATGAAGTCATTAGAAAGCAAGAATTGAATTGACAAATTTTTTGCAAAAATAATTTTGGTTGACTTGTCATTCCTGTTAAAAGTCTTTTCAACGGATCTGGCGGCGGATTCAGTTGTGGCAGTACAATTTTTCCAGAAGTGCAGCAAAGACCACTCGATTCACCTTTGTATTTGAATGCATGGCAGTATTGGCATTCTTTGTCCATAGCACCGATGACAATGCTAGAGTGTAATGAATAGTCTATGTCCAATGCAAGGCGGAGAAGTGATACACATGTTAATGCACAATGTACCTGTAATCGTTGTCGCTTGTGTTCTCTATGTGCGTCAGTGGTTCATTGACGCGTTAGTCTTTGTCTCAAAGCATTACCTCGAAGGTGTTCATTGCATTGGTCTCTGTTTTCATTCCTACGCAGGTTTGCCACCAGTTCTCTTGAATTTGAATTGTCTCTCAATTGATCTTCTGTCATTCTATTTAACCGACGGCTGTTAATTGCTAGTGATTTTCGTGTTCTTCGACCAATATCTCCTCCACGTCTATGAAGACGTGGCATTGTCCTTAATCACACAAACTTTATTTAAATTTTATTAATATTATTTGTTGTGCAAACTTAAATGTTATATATATAAACGGCATATGATCAAATCACTTCTAACCTTCTCTCATACCCTTTTCTTTTTTATTATAGATCATTAATGAATAGATTAAGGTACAGTTACACCTTCATTAACACCAAACACCTTCAAACTGCTAGTGGAGTGTTTAATAAAAATTAATCATTGTATCTATTTAAATAATAATTCTAAAATTATAATTAACTGAAGGGATATACATTATATAAAGTAACATAGTATAAATCGAAAATATAAACATGCAATTTCTTTTTTAAATTTCAATATGATTACTTGAATGTTTTTAAAATAATAAAAAATTAAAAGATCATAACAGAATTAATTTTAGAATTCAGTTTAATGAATTGTATATAGAAATAAATATATAAACACGGTTTTCTTTTATTTAAATGCGCGTAATGAAATGAATATAATACATTAAATAAAACAAATAAACACAATTGCAAAATGAGTTAATGTATTTGTATGACAAAAGTAAATCATAGTGATATTCCAATGGAGAGAACGCAGTAAATGAAAAATACATAATAGGAAAAAATAGTTGATTAGAACTTTGACATAAAAACAATATATTAAACTGCTAAGTAACTATTTCGTGTACTTACTGAACAGTAACAAATATTCGGAAAATGTAAAATTAGTGTATGGCCTTCCTTGCATATAACTGAGCTGCTGTTTGTACGATACCTACAGATAAAAATATATGAAATGAATATGTATAGATAATGGAGAATAAAATATTCTTTTCTTTCTTCCTTTCATTTCGTAAATACTATGTATTAAAAACGTATTAAAAAAAATAAAAAAAAAAGTATGATATATGAAAGTAAATGTAAAGGAACCAGATTTCATAGGCGTATGTTAAAAAGAAAAAATATAAAATACTTTGTATTAAATATTTTCTTCGCTGATAAAAAATAATAATATATATTAAACATTTATGTATATTGCCATCGTATACATAAACAATTAGTAATGTATTATAATTTTTATTCGATATATGTTTACGTGAGCGTATATTTTATTGCAAAAAACGTAAAATTTAACAAGTACAATAAAAATAGTACTTACCGTAATAACTAATGGGTGATGCAATAGACTGTTTTAAAAATCGAGGCACTCGAACAATCGAAATTACAATAAACACATTTTTCGTCGACGATGATCGCTCCATACAATGAACCTGTTTTATAGCTCCCTCTTTTTTTCCTTATTGTAAATAAAACAGTTCCGAAAACAACTCATAGATCGCGCTACACATATCATAAATCGCGCAAAACAAAACAATTCAAGTTTTCCCTTTTTCCTGGGGAAACTGACACCCTGATAGGTTCAATTATAAATATAAACCTTCCGCAGATCCACCCAAGTATACACACAAAATTTCATGAGAATTGGTGCAGCAGTTTAGAAGTAGTATGGGAACTAACACACGTACAGAAGAATTTTATATATAAAGATATATTATTGTGGATAAGACTGTTATCACGCGTTCAAATACTTTTCAGTACGTAAAGTTTCTTGTTATGTAATTAACAAGATAATTTAATATATATTATTATTTTATTTTTATTTATTCTTTTTTTTTTGGTAGTAAAAATGACTGGTGTTAAAACTAATATTTATTTTGACACCAGTATCAAACACATAGATGTAATTAAACATCTATTAAGTGAATCACATAATATGAAAGTAAAATTAAAGGATGGTATGTTTGAAAACCTCGGGAAATTGTTGGAAGTTTTGGGTAATTTAAAAATTGAATTTACTAATTTAAATAATTTTGAAGAATTAAAAGAAAATACTGAAATCTGGTATAATTTCAGATAAAAAAACAAACTTACGCTTCCAAGTTAAAAACTAAGTTGTTTACTAACAGTAATTTAGTAACAAAAAATAAATTGAACGTAGTTTAATAAATAACGTCGGTTCAACGACATATTTACAAGTAGGGTTTCGTCAAATCTACTATCACGGTATCAGTAATTCATAATCGGTAAGTCAGTTCCTTTTATCATAACACATAATAACACAATGGCCCCAACGGGGTCAATAAGTAATTTATCTCATAATCCATCGTATAGTAAAGTTGTCGAAAAACAATTATTCCCTAATTGTAATCAATCCATTGTTATACACTCAGTGACGGAAATTAAATTAAAAGAATATATACATGCACTCGCACAATATACAGAACCTAATAACATCCTATTTGCACCGAGAATTTCTAATAATAGTGTGTATATATTTAAAACATAAGGAATTGGTCGATAAAGTAACAAATGAACATAGTAATTTAATCATTGGGGTAACAAAATTCAAAATACGTAAATTAATACATACCCCACTATGTGGTAGAAGAGGCACTGGATAAATTACAATTAAAAATAACACATCTCCTGTGTGACTTTCATCAAGGCAGGAATGCATGCGGAGGAATTTAAACACGTATTTAATTTTAGGAGACAAGTCTATATTTTGCCCGAAGAAACGACATATGAAAATGATGAAATCCCATATTCATTAATCATTACTTACGAAAATGAAAATTGTAGAATATTTATTAGTACAGACGAATTTAGAAACAACCAAACCATGCAGGTGAATGTTAACAAAGAAAAAGGAACAAAAAGACAACATTCAACAACAACAGAAGAATCTAGCAATAGCAATACGGAGGAATTAATAATGCCACAAGAAAATATTTCCCTATCAACGGTATCCAGTTTAATGAGCTTAGAAAATAATATTACAGAAGTAACAACTGAGACGACTGTACATCGAGAAATGTATTGTGAAGAGAAAAATAAGCCGGATGTAGTAAATAATGATAAACATAATATCGAACTAATTATCGCGGATACAATAAAAAAAGAAATTAAAAGAACCAAATATAAAGATCAAAGCGCGGTGGAAAAATTATTATTACCAATAAAAGGGGGTCGTACAAAATACAAATAGAGTCAAGAGAGGAACTTTGAACTTTAAGCAAACAGTCGAAGTAATAAATACAAAAAATAAAAATGATAAGGCAGAAGAAACTATTAAAAAAATATTAAAAAATTAATTCATTAATTTGAATGAAATAATAATACAACTATATGCAATACATGGGAATATTAATGATAAGGGTACAAAAATGCAAATAACTAAAACAATAAAAAAAAATCAAAAATGAAAAGTCAAACCTTTCATGAGAACGCTACAATATAATGAAATAACCCAAGATGCGAGAGACATTTTATTAGCAAATATAATTATTAACAATCTCGATATCATCTTTATATCTGATAAACGTAAACATAATTACGTACCGAACAATTATAATAAAATAGTAAATAATAAACTAATGATAATATACAAATTAGGATTACGAGTGGACACAATCTACAATCACAATGAACACAATATCTTAGTGATAGGAATAAGTAATATAATTTATATATTCACATACATACCACCCCCACAAATTATCTAAGGTATACTTTCAGATAATTAATATGTTCATAAATGATAACATAAAAAAAAAATTATATTACTCGGAGACTTAAACTCACGTAGTATAATATAGGATACAATTAATAATACACGAGGAAAAGAACTAACAAAATTAACATAATTGCATGAGCTACACCTGCTGAACAAAAAAGATCAAATTACATTTAAAAGAGGCAAACAAATAAATACGATAGATCTGACATTAGTTACAGGAAATTTAAAAGATTTAATTACAGACTGGAAGTCAGCTACAAAATAAACTTAAGCGACCATTTCTATATTACGTTTAATATTAACTTAAATAAAAATAGTCATGTGTGTGAATATATCAAAGTCATAAATGACAATAAGCTAGACTACAATATCGTAAAATATAAGAAAATAATTGACACCGAAGTTAATACGCGGGAAGATGTTGAGAAATGGTTAAAAACTTTTCAAAATTATGTGGACACTATACTTAACCGATCATACTGCGTTAAGAAAACAAGCAACGTGTATTGGCAGAACCCAGGACTACAGACACCTAAAAAAAATTGTAAACCGAGCTTATAAGAAATATCATAGGAGTACAAGTATAATAAGAAAAACGCTATACTATTAGGAGTATAAAAAAAAAATTATATAAGCATATGATTAAAGAAGCCAAAATGAATGCATGGAAAAAAATAACTGAAAATAAAAACGATTTTGGTTTGAAATATAAGGTATTATCAAAAAAATAAAATGGTACAAATACCAACGTTAGATCATAACATTAAGACATAAAGTAAACTTATTATGCGATAAACTATATCTCAATGTAAATGCATTCACGCTAAAATTCAAAGCAAATAGTGTAATACATGAAATTAAAAATGACGAAATAAACAAAATTATAAAACAATTGAAAAACAAAACATCGGCAGGATTAGATAAAGTAACAAATGGAATGCTAAAAATATTTAAAATACCAAATGTGATTTGTAAATTTATAAACATTTTATTTCAATTGAACTACTATTCAGAAAAATGGAAAATATCAAAAACGGTAATTCTGCGTGAGGCAAATTAACCCATGTATGAATCAAGAAGCAATATCTTTACTATCAAATATAAGTAAAATATTTGAGAAATGTACACTCCTGAAATTAAAAAAAAAATTAATAACGATAAATACATAATAAGCAAAGATCAACACGGTGGATTAGAAAATAAATCAGCAGAATTAGCAGTATTTGAGCTAGTTCAAAGAATTAAAAAATATAAAAGGAATGGATACAAAGTAGCAGTTGTAACTGTTGATATAACTAAAGCGTTCGATAGCTTAAATTTAAATAAATTAATGTCATTGTTGGAAAATTTAGGTGTCGATCACAATTTATTAAACATATTAAATCATTATTTTTATAAGAGATACACATTAGTAAACATTGACGCATACGTTAAAAAACACCCGTTAGTGACAGGAATATTGCAAGGATCGGTATTAGGACCGTATTTATGGAATATTGTATTTTCAAGAATTTATTACCGGAGAATGTAAACATCATCACTTTTGTGAACGATGTAGTCATCGCTAATAAAAACGAAATAAATATAGAAAAAAACATTTATATCACATGCAAGTAAATTAAAAATATTTAAATGAATACAATTTAAGTATTAATATATCCAAAGCAAATTACTTACTATTCAATAGAAAATTACATAAGAAAAAAATTTAATTTATTAAAGTATGATATTAATTTAAATTATGTAACAAGTATAAAGTATCTGGGGGTAACGATTGATAATAACCTAAAATTTTATAATAATTTCAATAATGTAAAAATAAAATAAACAAATTCTTATGCATATTCAATAAATTATACAATAATAATAACAGAAATAATTATAAAAAGGAATTATATAAATCTGTAATAATGCCAAATATAATTTATTGTAGTAGTATTTATATGGATATGTTAAAAATTAAGAAGTTTATAACATTAATAAGATCATATCAAAGAATTATAGCTATCAGAATGATCAAAGCATACAAAACGAGTTTTTGGTCATCAATAGTGGTGGCAGGAATTATACCTATTGACTTAGAAATAAAGAAACATATCAATTTATTTTTAATTAAAAATAATATTTAAACGGAACATGAATTTAATCAAGTAATATATATTAATAATAAATTTATATATGAAAGTAAACAAATCAATGTTAAACAGTTTAAGACTATACTAAATCAATATTATACATTACAATATCAAAAAATGTAGAACCAATATAATGGATTAGCTTACAAATATTCTTCAGATTTAAGTGTAAGACTTAAAAACAAACAGTTCACCCCTAATTACTATAATGTACAATTTATCACTGGGCATGGTAGCTTTAAAATATATTTAAAGAGATTTGGCATAACAGAAACAGAAAATTGTATTACATGTAATTTTGCGGACAGTGTTAAATTGTAGTATGGAAGATTTAGTAGGAGGTAAATTTAATGAGTTTAATAATTTAACTATAGAAGAAATAAACAACAGAGAAAAATATAATTTGTTATATTGTAATAAATAAGAATAATATTTGTTTAGAACTTTAAGGAAAATATTAAACTTAAGATACAATTATGGTATATTGGGAAGTAAGTTGCCAAATTTGGATTAAAATTTTCTATTACAATATATAAATTTTCAATATTATTGTATTATTTTTATCATTAATGTAAATCTTAATTGGATTGTCGCTTTAAATTAAATATTATAAAATGCAATTTTTTAAAAATAAATATATTCTTTTGAAAAAAAAAAAAAAAAGTAAAACTGAACTTACTAATAATAATAAATTTAAGATGGACGACGAACAGCTGCAGACAAAATGTTATAATTGTTTATCTCGTGTTTGCGTGCAATATGAAAACGGTAAAATTTCATCCACGGACATAAAAAATATTATTACAAATCTTACACGCAACAACACTTGTCCATTGTATATAAAAATTGTAAATAAAGTAAAACTTAACATTAACTATGACTAACATAAAATTAATTCTACAAAATGTTAATCATTGCAAACATGCGCAATCACTATTACTTATTAATAAACCATATAATAGTAATTTTTTAAATTATTTGTGATTTATATTTGCACGGTAACGTAAAATATAACTTTTTAATTTATTCTAATTACGTTGCTGTCTGTAGTAACATTAAAAATGTAAGTTGAACCAAAGTTTCTGATTACATTATTAAAGTTAATGTAAACGATATTGTCATTTTTGGAATATGTTTTCCACCTCATACAGACTTGCAACATCGATTTATGTTATTGCTTAAACTTATTAAACAAAATTGGAAACAAAGTGTAATAATCCTCGGCGATTTTAATTCACGAGTAAAATTTATGGAAAATAAGAATATCAATAAGACATCCAGAAATACACAGTTCGACAATCTCATGTATACGTTTCAAAATCACAATGGAACAAGCTTAATAGATTATGCATGTGCTAGTAAATTATTACTTTAAGTATAAATTATCTAATGTTTATCGATATTTTGGATATAAGTGTTGATAATTATGATAATGTATTTACCTTAAATATGGATTTGTTCATAAATCATCTAAATGCAAATAAAATGCTAAATTTTGAAATAAATATTAAAGTAGTAAATACGCAACAAGCGGTTAACTAATAACTATATTGTTGATCAACTTGCTAATTATTTAATCGATAATATTAACAAATCTAAAGTTATTAAATCTATAGTTAACAAATCATGGTGGAATAAAGAATTGGAATATTTTAAGTTACTTGTTAGGAAACAGTAATATCAAACATAAAAATTTCATAAATAAATTAATATATTACGTAACTTTAAAATTATATAAATGTAAAGTTAAATATATCAAACAAAAAGCAGAGAGAATTTTTTGTAGTTCTTCTAGAGCTTTGGGAAAACCATATAAAATTTTAACACATTCTGAGTGTTTTAAGTTCCCTGATTTAAAAATTCATGATGATATTGACTGCAGTTCATTAATCACTAACAATTTAGATAAAATCAGTTTAATTATGAAATCAGTTTAATTATGAAATCATTTTTTAATTTTTAAAAACCTGTTTGTATTTAATTGCTTAAAATCGCAGATAAAAATAAGCGTTTACATTTTGATGTGACATACCAAGAGCTTAAAAGTATTAACTAGTAAAGTTATTAAAATCGTATTCTTTTACTTTCCAAATTTATTATTAATTAACGCTGTACAACAAATTGTTACAACTCAATATGTTCCCAGATATTTGGAAATGCGCTAGTATTATAATATTGAATAAACCAAATAAAGATTTAAGTAAAGTAAATGGACATACACCAATATGTTTATTAAATTCGCTTAAGAAAGTTGATGAAAATATTATTTTTAAATTTTAAAATAATGAAATTAATAATGCATCCGTACTGGATGCATATCAATATAGTTTTAGAAAATGTTTTCTACAGAACTTGCTATTGCGGATGTAACAGATAACTTACGACATAATAAACAACGTAACAATTCATCAATTGTCATGTCATTTGATATTGAAAGCGCTTTTAACTATTGTGATCGCCAAGTAATAATCGACACTTTTATTTCATACAGTGGCGGCTCGTGAATTTTTTCACATGTACTCGCTTAAATTCTGCAACCCCCTCACGAACATAAAAGAAATAAAAGTATTTACTCTAAACATTTTTTTCAATACAAAAATTTACACATAAATAAATTTGGACATTACAAAATTAATTACAAATAAATAATTTAAAAAATAATAAGTATGCTAACAATTAAGTAGGCAGGTTTTAATCTAAAAAATTATCGATAAATGAAATCCACTCTTCTACCATTTTTAACAAATTCGTTTATAACACGATCGTGAAATGTAACGTCGCGACGCAACTTGCTCAGGACATCCTTTTCAATGGAAAGGACAGTTAATTCGGAAAGTCTTTCTTCTCTCTGAGTGCATCGTGTATACGTATTTATTCTTTTTAAAGCTGAAAAAGAGCGCTCAGTCGTTGCAGTTGTAACTGGTATAGTGATAATCAGAGCACATAATCTTTTAACTTCTGGCAAAGCAACAGAAAGACCAGAAATTTCTAAATGTTTATACAGTTCGTGAACTGAATAATGGCGGAACTCCGGAGTGCTGTATACCACAATCAGTTCGGATTTTAACTTGGTCATGTCAAAATTCTTGCCATGAGGATGTCTCATTAATGCTTTGAATAAATTATCAGGAAACTTTCTTTCATATTGAATGAACATGTCTTTATCTAATAACGCTAAATATTCCAGTTTTTTAATCTCTGAAAATCTTTCCACAATTTGCATTGTAATATTGTCCATGATTTCATAAAAAAGTCGTTGGTATCCTACAGCCGGATCTTTGTCATTTGAAAAATTTCCAGTTCGTCGTCTTTTTACACCAATAGTGGAGATGCATTCATTCGAAGTTTGATCATAAATTATCTGAAATTCATCTCGTAGTTTGTTCAAAAAAGTTTTCAGTATCTGTACTTCTTTAGAAGCTAACTGAATATCGAATATTTTTTTCTGTAGGATATCAAAAAGTTTTGTGGCATGTGGAAATATCTTTTCAAAAATTTTTAGTACAAAATTGAATTCAAAATCTTGAAGATTATGGTGAAATCCTCGAGCGCATGCTCTAGTTTCGCTATCCCACACATCAGGCTCATCCATCATATTTTCGAACAATTTTACTAAGTCTTGTTTTACTGCGGAAACTACTTCAACCAACTTGCTATTAGAGTTCCATCTAACAGCAGATGTAGAAGGTAATCTTCGTTTTATTTGTTCATTTAAAAAATGACAACGTTTCGATGAATTTGAAAAAAACGCTGAGAATCCATTTAAAGTTTCAAAAAAAACTCTACATTCACGAATAGAATTGACGCTCTGTTTTAACACCAAATTTAGTTGATGTGCATAGCAATGTACAAATTGAGCTTGTTCATATTTACCCGTCATCAGTTTCTGCAATCCATTATGTTGTCCAGCCATCACAGCAGCTCCATCGTAAGTCTGCGCAATTAATTTCCATCCACATTCGTATTCACTTATAAACTTGGTGATATGATTATACAATGCAACAGCAGTACGAGCGTTGCTAACGTCTGAAAAATCTATAAATCTTTCAACAGCTTGATGTTCATCCGAAATATACCTTACCGTTGTAGATAGCTGAGATTTTTTAGAAATATCAACAGTTTCATCCAGCATAATAGATACGAAGGTAGACTTGTTAATTTCGGTTTTTATTTCATTTTTAACAACTGTACTAATGCACTGGATCAATTCGTTTTGAATAGTTTTTGACGTGCCGCTAAAAACAGTAGAGAATTTTAAATGATGCGCCAATTTTTCATCTCGTAATGCTAAAAGATTCAATAATTCGACGTAATTTCCTTTATTATTCGAATCCACTTTTTCATTGTGGCCCCTAAATTCTATTTCCTGTTGTGCCAAATAACACGTTACATCTATTAAACACTTGAGAATATACCGATTCTGCGTAACTTTTTCATTAAATTTAGTAATTTCTTCTTGATGAGTTTTATTAAAGCAAGATTCTATTGTATTCTTACCGAACGTAACTAGAGAAATCATAGCATTAACATGGGAAACCAACTTTTCATGTCTGATTCTTAAATTATTAAAGTTACTCATATCGACAACACCTTGATTCAGATTTCCAAATGCATCTTCTTCTTTTGTATTAAATAATAAACAAGGCCAACAATATAACTTCTCAGGGTTTAAACATCCGCATAACCAACTGTAATCTTTGTACCACTGCACTCGAAAATTCCGAAAATATTTCTTTTTACCATCATTTACTTCGGTTTTTAAACTTAAATGTGGTTCAGGCTTACCAGTTTTTATTATTGCAAGTTTCTCATGAAATGGTCGAGAACTAAATTGTTTTTCAAATAAAGGTTCCATAATTATGTCTTTTTTATATAGTTAATAATTTTAAAAAATCACAATCGTATTCGAATACCGCGAAATTTTTACAAACGGCACTACAAGACGACGAAAAATCAAACAAACCATGTACAGGCGCGCGTCTCTAAATCCAAACAATGTACGTCTATAGTGTATACTCGCTAAAGGAGAGCGATTATAACTCCTACAAAATAACTGAAATATGCTCCAAGTAGTTAGAAAGAGGGAGAACTATTACTGCCGATGTACATTCCGCTTCCTCTGGCTGGTGTATTGACAAGGTCATGCGTTATTATACGGTACTCGCGTTTCAAAACGAGTACAGGTTAATACATCGTATGATTTGATCGATCCTATAATCTACAGCACAAATTGAAGGCGTTTCAACCTAGCGAACTGCGTTCTGTTATAATCGCCAGCCAGTACGAGTACAGTGCATCATTTAAAATGTAAGGTAAACGTGTATACTGTATATGCGCCATTACTCTTAAAGATTATTATGTATCCGCACTGGTAAACTTTTTGCATTCGCAAATGTAATTTAGTTTCATTTTGAAGAAAAAGAAAACTATAATAAAATTTCATAAGCTGTATTCTTCCATTTCTCTACTGTACTCGGCGAGTACAGCGATTACACATACGAGCCGCCACTGATTTCATATGTTTTTAGTTTTAACGTAAAATGTTTAATACATTATTACTTAAACCACAGAACAGTAAAGTGGATTTATTAAAATGATAATATCCATGTTGAATTGGTATTCCACAAGGATCTGTTCGTGGTCCGATTTTGTGGAATATTTTATATTCTAATGTACGTGCTAAATTAAGAAATATGTATGAATGTCTGAAATTGTACAGCTACGCTGACGAATCACTTTTAGTATACAATTCAAATATATGTTCTAAATTAAGTCTTTTGACTCACATAAAATAGATGTAATTTAGTAAACTTAAAACAATAACGGACTTTTTAAACCTTAAGTATGAAATTACCAAGTGTCAAATTATGATTGTAACTGGTCGTGAACAAAATTTTGTACAAATTTTATGTAATAATATTAAGCTTAATAATCATGTTTTCAGATACACTGACCATGTTAAATATTTAGGTTTTATTACAGATCATCAATTGAAATAAAATAAGCATATTCAATACATAAATGATAAGATCAATAAACATTATTCTATTTTTAAATCACTCGGTAGTAAATTATGGGGACTAAGTTATAATTCAAAGGTAATACTATACAAAGGTTTAATACAGACTTTATAATCATATTGTACTGCTATCTATACTATAACCGCTTAACCAAACAGCTAATTCATAAAGTAAATTCAAATTTCCTAAAATTTTTGATTGATTTAACATTCTCATATATAACTGCTTCAAATATTTCAAACTATCGCACGAGTATTAGCTATTGATCTTCATATTAAAAAACGATCACTTATTTTCGAAATTAAACGAAAACATAATGGAATTATAAACAAAGAACATCTTAAACAACTTGATTTGCAGATTTTTAATGAATTTAAATATAGATATGATGCTCAAACTAATGGTAAGTTAATTAATAAATTTTTTCCAGATAGAATTAAACGTTTTAAAAACAAACGGTTTAAAAGAAATTTTTATACGACGCAGATCCTTACTGGTCATGGTTCTATCGGATAATTCTTGAATAAATTATAAATCATCAATGAAGGAAAATGTCGTAATAATAGAGGATGTCCAGCACGTAGTATACATATGGAGTAAACATAACCTTCTGAGAAAATTGTATAATATCGATTGCTCTCTTAATCCTAATGAAATTTTATTCTATTAGAAAAATTTCCTATTTTTATCTCGGAATTATTTAAGATTAAACATGGATATTGATAGTCACTACCGGCAGCCATAAGCTACTTTCGCAGGCTACATAAATGTAATAAATATATATACATACACACGCACATACAAACATATACATATATTGTAGTTTCTTTTTGATCGATCACTCATATATGTTACACGTAATCTTTCTCTCGATGATCTGGATATATTCGGACGAAGTCAATAGATATTCCATTGATATTTACACCGCCATTAACAGATATAGTATTAATCTATATCGCAGTACACTAGCACCGAAATGAATTTTTGAATCGTCTATTGGGATTATTGTTGATTTGGAAATATCTTACTATTATTGAAGTATATAGGTTACATGATTCATCTATTGCGCACTTTGTACATAAGTTGCTTAATATGTTGGATTTATTTAGTAAGCTACCTGTTATAACCGGTGATTTAAATATTGATCTGTTTGATAAGTAAGACTGCAATAATTACTCGAATCTTATTATTCGCGTGGTCTCATAATTATCGTAAACGAACTCGTGTATTCTAACGGTCCCGATACTTCTTTTTGTTTTAACCACATTTTTTAAAGGAGAACTTATAGTACTTTATTTTAATTATATGACACTTATAAAATCAAAAATGTCGATTTTACAGATCACCGTGCAGTCGGTTTTCTTTTGCCTTCTGTTGGATTGCATGCTGATTTTAATATAGTTACTGACAAATAGCTATTTAGCAAACAACTTCAAGCGATGAATTTCTTCTACTTGTATAACAGTCACGAAACAATTCACGATAGATTAATTCGGTTTATTTCTAAAATTTCTGATTTAATAAAGATTTCCAAAAAAAAAATTTAAAGCTATTTCACAAAAAATAAAGTTCAAAAAATAGTTAGAATCGTCAAGAAAGGAATATTATTCTCGCATCTTAAATACCGCTATAATCTGAGAGAATATGGAGGAAAATATCTAATCGCGTTATTGGAAAACAAAAGACCACCGTTAATGAAATCGACATTCACGCGTGCGAAAACTGGCCTATTAAATACGTTTAACTTTTACCGAAATAGTTGCATTGGTAGGATTTTTTGGATTCGTGAAATTTTCACCCGATACTATTACGACTGCTGTTCTTTAAGTAAATTTTCGTCTGGTTTACTTCATCCATTCTATCAATTAAATAAAATGTCGACTATTTTATAAAACTTTTATCATTTCTTTTTAATGAGTTAGGTAAATTTTCCAAAATACTTGAACTAGATTTGATAACGACAGTACTTAAATCGGCAGATAAATGTGGTATTTTTAATTACCGACTAGTCTGCATCGACTATCTTTAGTAATTCCCTAAAAAACGTATAAATAATATTATAGTAAATTATACACGAAAAATCGAGTACATTAGTAGTAATCGATATGGATTGCTTCGCGGGAAATGACTTTAATGATGCACTTTTTGATTATATTTCTTATATTACAAACCGTGTCTAAGTACGTCTGTAGTTGCAGTCTATTTTGATATAGAAAAAAAACTTTCGATACAGCAGATCGTGTTATTTAAACTGAAAAATTATATCCCTGCGGAATTCTAGGTTTTATATATAGTTTATACACTTCTTCTTCTTCCTACATTTCCAATTGAAGGTCGGCGATCATCATAGCTACTAAACCCTCTTGCAGTTGTGCTGCTGATCTTTGAGACCATCTTCTCATAACTGCTCCAACGAAAGTTTTCGTCTACAACGTTTTATATGGCCAATAATTTCACCCCATATTGTACAAGATGGAACGTGTGATAGTTTTCTGGATGTCGGTGCAAGTGTCCATAGTATTTTAACTTTCTGGTTCGACCGGTATAAAACACCTCAGCTTGATTTGACATTTTATTCAGCACTTCTCTGTCACGTGATCTTCTTCTTCTTCTTCATCAGCTATTTTCAATCCACTGCTGGATGAAGTTCCTTCCATTTTTCCCTGTCAGCCGTATTACTTGCCCAAACTTTTCGGACTTCATTTATATCGCCAACCCAACGTGTCAGTGGTCTGCCTATTCTACGAGGAGTTCCGTCTGGAGTCCACATTATCACTTTATTTGCAAGGAGTTTGTCTTGCCAGATGACTAGCCCATCTCCATTTTGATTGTTTTATACTTATTATTATATTCTTTATTTTTGTTGTTTCTCTAAGCCGTTTATTTTCTTTCTTGTTCTTCAGTGTTACGTCAATCATTTTCATTTCGATTCTTCTATGCGCTACGTGCAATATTCCACGTTTCACTCCCATAGGTCATTATCGGGAGCACGCATTGATTAAACGTTTTCAGACTTACAGGAATCTCCTTATTTTGTAAAATATTTTTTAGTTTTCCACATGCTAAGGCGTTGATTCTTCTCGTTATTTCTTCCTCTATTGTCGCCTTTTATAATCTGTCCTAAATAATTGAACGATGTCACTTCCTGTATTTTCCTCTGATCTATCATAATATTACTTATGTGTGTGAATTTGTTTCGCAACAGAACTGTCTTGGCTATATTGATTTTTAGTCCTATTTCCTTGTTTTTTACATTATGTTTTTGTGCCATTTCATTTAATTCTTCTATATCTTCGCTAAAGAGCACTATATCGTCCGCATATCTAAGAGCTTCGATTTATTCCTCCAAAGTTCGTGTGAGAACCCGGCTTTCCATACCGTATAGTAGTATTGATAGCAACATCGGAGAACTTGTAATTTTCCTAGGGTAGTACGCTCCTATTTATTTTTAATTTATACTAATGATCTGCGTAATTTAAATACATATGACAGAGTTTTAAGTTACGCAGAAAATCATCGAGAGTTCAACGAGACGTTAACAGCAACAACCTCCGAGTGGATTAATAGACTAATTTTAAATATTAATAGAACCGAATATTTAGTTTTCGACCTTTTCATATATTACCGACATTTTGTCTATCCAACTCTCGAACTGCCTATAAGAAGTTATTTCTCGCCGTTTAAGTTTTCTAATAAGAGGATATATATTTTTATTTTCATCGTAACGTTCAATTTACATTGTTTAATTTCATGCGATATATTTAATATGAAAATAAGTACATTTACCGTTCTATATTATAAGTTGGCACACTCTGTGAGTTTCAAAATTTATTTACTTTACAAACTTTATTGTAAGACAATGTTATATTTATAATTTATATTTCAAATATTGTTGTTTGGTTGGTTTTTTTTTATACAACTCCGACCAATTTGGATTTATACCTAATTTAACTCGCTACTGGTACATATAATGCGCATTTGCGAACATTATATATTTGAATATTTTGTTATTGTAGCTTTATTTTCCTGAAATATATTGATCGATTTTTCGATTTATTATTATTATTATTATTATCAGTAGTAGTAGTGAAAAAATAGTAATTATATTTTTTAAGAAATGTATTAAGAGTTGGTTTCCTTGGACATGTTGCGAGAGATATAAATTCTCTACAACGTCTAATAATCACCGGAAAGGAGAACGGACGATGTTTAAAAGGAAGAACAAGAACGGGCTGATCAGTTAAAATCGTTAATAGGCTCAAACATGGCTGCTCAGAACAGGCCAACATGGAGATCAAGATGCGGCTATTTCTTAACATCTCTGTCGATAATGGCGGAACAACAAGAAGAAAGAGTATATACATAAAATCCTTTCCGTGTGTCATATCCTAATTGACATTCCCTTATACTGATCGCTGAGGGCGTTACTGAACCTTTTTCGCTTAATCTCCTTTTCGGAAACGATTTCTTCTTCGTCGAATTTAGTTAATTTCCTTCGCCAATCCGTAACATCTAACCATCGTTTTCTACCGTGCCCCTAGCATCAATTGTGCATACGCCCAGTTAATTTAGTTTGATTTAATGATAACTATTTTAGAATTGTTTTCACGCGTGATGATTAGTTTCTTCCTTCTGTACAGATTTTTCATTATATTCCTCATTCTAGATGCTTTTTCTTGTTACAAGTTGGTCTACCTACAATGTATCGACGCGATATAGACTATAATTGATTTACTTCGTAATTACCGTGCGAAATTCCTCAAAATACCTTCTCGTATTCCTAACGTAAACTGATTCGTATAGTTCGTTTATTCAGCTTAGTACTACTTTTTACTTAGAACTAATAATATTCAATTTGTTAGTTACGATTTTTATTTCGATATTCGTGTTTATCGGTGTTGCAGATGAGCATTTTTGAAGGACCAGCTTGGGAATTCGTGCCGGAGAGAGGTCAATACTATTATCATCAATTCGCTGTCGTTCAACCGGATTTGAATTACCGAAATCGTCAATTACGCGAAGAAATGAAAGTAAAAACTTATTTCGTTTTTATTGCCTCAAAAATGTTCGCGTAAATTTTTTATACTATCACCACTTTGTCGAACTCTTCGCAATTCTTCTGCCATTTATTTTTTTTTCTTATTTTTAATGTTCACTAATGAATTATTAGCTTTTACAAACATATCATCATTAGGAATTATATAATATATATATATATATATATATATATATATATATATATATATATATATATATAAACGGACGCAGAGAAGACGAACGAACTCGTTTTACTGCTATAGTGCTCCGTGTTTAGTGCACAGACGAGAGATTCGTTTTTGGCGAGTTTAAGTTATCATGGCATCTTACGTGGACAACGTTCCGTTCGACGTGAATCGATCACGACGGTGCAACGAGGGTTTCGAAAAGAATTCAAAGTTACGCGGTGTAAATCTGTATTATATTGCAATTCATTTTTAAGGTGAATTGAAAATTTAGAAGAGACAACTTTTGCAACGAGTGAAAACCGTTCTAGAACAAAAAAAAAAACACGTTTGTACATTCCCAAACATCGAGAATGCTCTGCTCGTCGCTATACTGCTTCTTTAAACCTGTCGAAAGAATTTGTTCGTCGTATATTGCTAAAAGACTTTAAATTTCATCCTTATAAACTGACAATAACTCATGAATTAAAAAATATCGACCACGTCCAGCGAAAACTTTTTGCTGAAACGATACTGAAGAAAATCGAAGACGAACAGATCGATTTCAACAATCCTTTGATGAGCTATGAAGCTCATTTTCATCTATACGGATTCGTAAACAAACAGACCTGTCACTACTGGTCCGAATCTAATCCGCGAATTCCATCAAACAGAACGCCGTCACACAGCAAGCGAGTAATTGTCTGGACTGGAGTAGTGAAATGGGGAAGAGTAGTGGAGTTTTATTTTTTTATTGGTACTGTTAACGGAACGCGATATACGAGATGTCGAACTTGCTTTGTTTCCCTCACTTCGTCACCTGTGTCGTACATGGTTTCAATAAGATGGTGCGACGTGTTCGAAAGAAACGCTCGCAGTACTGAAATAATCGTTTGGTAACCGCATATTGTCGCGTTGCACGGATTTCTCGCTTAGCCGCCGCGCTTTAGAGATTTGACCGTTCCAGATTTTTTGCGGGGGATACTTTAAGAATCTCTAAGATCTCGAAGACCTGAAAACTCGGATTTTTGGAAAATTTCAAAAATTCAGCGACCTATATTCGAAAAAGTGTTCGAAAATTTTTGTAAAGATACTGAATGATATATTGCAAATGAGGACCATTTGAACGATAATGGATTCCATGAAAGTTAATTTCTACTTTTTTTATTTTTAAATAAAATTTCATTCAAAAATTTTGCATAAGTAGTTTTTGAGTTGTTCAAAAAACGAATCACACTATATATATTATATATATATATATATATATATATATATATATATATATATATATATATCGTTTCCTAAATTTGCAGAATTGTAACGAAAAATTTCAGCTTCGACAGATATCAGAATAAGATCACCATTAATATTTTTTTTTTTTTTTTTTTTTTAAATGGGTTTTGTAATATTTCGAACGGATTTTTTCCTCGAAATAATTCTTTTATAGATTAAAAAATATAACTTAAATCGGAACAGTACCCGAGATATAAAATTTTAATTATATTTACCGACACGTGTGCGGTAAAATGAAGATTTCTCAGCATATAACGTTCGAGCGGTTAATGCGATCGAGTCGAAATTTTTATAAGTATCGAGAAAAATACGACTAGATAAAATGGAATTCCAAAATTTTATGGGAGTGCACTCGAGGTCGGATCCAAAACGTTCAAGTACACACGCATATATTTATGTGCTCGTGAATTCTTTATTATTTTCTTTTTTTTATGATGATTAAAGAATTTTAAATTAAAGATCGTTTTATTGATGCTGGTCGGAAATTACCTTGATGATTCGCTTAATTACAAACGATGATCGTTTAGTCCGACCTTCTTAATACGAATTGATATTGATGTTTTTTTTACTTCGGTTTTTTTATGATAATCGTATATTTCAGGAAAATTGTATGTATAAAGGTGCAAAGGATCGTTAATAACTCGAACAAAAAATTAAGTGTACGCTGCAGATGATGAATAATAAGAAAGTGATATATCACTTAATCTATATATATACATATATATATATATATATATATATATATATATATATATATATATATATATGTATATATACAATTTATATATTCATAAAGATATAAATAAGTATTTCAAAATTGTGTGTAGGAAGTCGTTTGCAGGGTGTACTTATATTTAATGGCAACAGTCAGGATGACAAAACATAGTCCAATACCGTGCAATATATCATATGTAAAAACTTAAAACTTAAGAATATTATAATTTAGTTTATATCAAAGGAGGAAAAAATCTCTTCATTAACTATTACAAAGCTTGCCGGTAGATTATTATAATATTGTTACTACTATTAGTAATAAAGTTTGATATTATTATTATTATTATTATTATTATTCGTGTTATAATTATTTTGATATTATTAATAATTATTATCGGTGTTACACTTTGTTTAGGACGTATTAAGGTTCTGGTTGGATAAAGGAATTGACGGATTCCGAACTGACGCTGTAAATTTTCTCATAGAAGATACGAAACTTATGGACGAACCGTTAATAACTAACTACTCAGTCATTCCCGGTTACCCTGCATATGGATCGTTAGATCATATTTATACGAAAGATTTACAAGGAACGTACGATATGTTGGCCGAATTTAGAACAGTTCTCGACGAATATAAAGTTAAAGACGGTCGTACCAGGTAAAAGTGCGGAATACGACATAACTATCTATCTATCTATCTATCTATATATATATATATATATATATATATATATATATATATATATATATATATATATATATATATATATATTTATATCTATCTATACATATATATATCGACAAAATTTATGGAATTGAAATGGTAAACCGGTTTACATATTTAGGCTCTATAGTAGAAAATTGCGGTGGCTGTAGAAGTGAGATACGCCATAGAGTCCAGCTTACCCGAAACGCAATAAGCAGTTTGAATAGATCCGGGCCGACTCCGTAGTTAGTAAAACTGTTAAAATTCGAATAGTGAGTTCCCTTGTTTTCTCGGTGTTCCTATGTGGCTCGGAGACCTGGTCAGTAAGCAGTGCCGACAGGAAACATATAGACGCACTAGAAATGTGGTGTGATAAATGCTGCGTGTCTCATGGACAGCTAGGAGAAACAATGATTCAACTTTGGACGACATTGGTAACCCGAAAAGATTAAAATCGATTGTTCTCAGCAGAATACTACGATTTTTTGGTCACGTAGTTAGAGCCGAAAATATGGAGACGCTGTTCGTTCAAGATGTATTGGCTGGTAGAAGAGAGCGCGGTCGTGTACCTCTTCGATTGTCAGACGCGATTTGCAGGACAAACTGGCCGTACTTTTTACGATTGCGTAAATATCGCACGCGATCGTATTTGTTGGCGTAGCCTGGTCAGCCGTATGGCAGATCATGGTCACGATACCCCTACATGGGGTGACACGACTCACTGCTGATATATATATATATATATATATATATATATATATATATATATATTTGCAAATTATTATAACACAGAATTATTGTCAGCGAGCAGGTATGACCATTTTTTCTGAACCTTTTTCGAGTATTTCGAATGTTTATTTTCATTTCAGGCTAATGTTAGTCGAAGCGTACACTACATTCGAGAAAACAATGAAATATTACGGCAATCGTACTCATCCGATAGCTCATGAACCGTTCAATTTTGACTTTATCACCGCTTTGAATCTTTCATCTAACGCGCATGATTTCGATAACGTTATTAAAAGATGGTTAAGCGTATTGCCGGAAGGAAGATGGCCTAACTGGGTGGTAAGTTAAAAGCGGTAATTTCTCGTTTCCAAGTTTAGGTATGGTGTGAAAAAAGTAATTAAGGAATTATATTCCGTCTATATATAAATCCGATATTAAGAACCCGGCATCGTAAATCTTCACTATAATCGTAGGAAATTTTAGTCAATAGGTCATTTACATTCTATTTTTATAAAATACGATAAAATTTAAGGAAATAGACCTTAATACTTTTTTAAAAAAAAAAAAAATTAATGTGGAGCAATATAACAAAACTTTTAACCAGACTTCTTTTTTTTTTTTTTTTTTTTTAGATGGTAGAATGTAGCGATTTTTTTATTAATTTAATTACAAAAATTAGTTAAAATCACTAAACGTTTATTTTCTTGAAAAATTCACAAAACTTTTCGGTAATTACGCCCTAATAATATACTTCGGAAAGATTGATGAATTTTCAATCGATTATAATGCTACAAGACAGACACCGTAACTCATTGTAGAATACATCTACCTTGGAGGAATAAAAATCTGTCCTATATACCACCTCCGAAGTTACATATTTAATTAGGTCTACGCATACTTCAAGATGAATATCTTGCTTTCGTTATATTGTACAATACTTATATACACGTTCCCGTTTTAATATAATAGTTGTGTGGATCAACCCTAAAATTGATCATAAATAAGTAAATACAGACACGTCCAAATGATTTCTCTTCTTTTAAAGTTACTCGATTTCGTACAATAACTTAAAGTACCACGTTAGAACAGTTTTAATTATAAAGTCGGTGATGTGTTTCTCCTCGTAAATGAATTTTTTATTTGTATACTCCGCTGACCGCATGAATATCGTTTTCGATTAAAAAAAACATATCGATATGTTTAAAATCCCCGCTTTTACTATCGATAGTAGCTATTGGCTCTATACGCTTCGATCGCTTTAATCGCTATTATTCTCCGAATAGATCTTATTAATGTTATAAATCTTTTGATAACATTTCGTAGTAAATTCTTATAGATAAAATTCGGAATTATCATTATTACAGATTTATACGAGATTAGTTATTTTTTATAATTTAATCTCTCTCTCTCTCTCTATTATTACATAGTTTATTAAATACGGACAAAAATTTAGTTAGTTTACTATTTATTCTATGGAAATGGCGTTTTAAATTATTTTCAATTATTACACCCAAGTATTTTATAGTTGTTAAGCACCGAATATTGCAAGCTGAAATTTTCATTTTAAAAAAGTTTTCATTAATGCAATGCCCGGTAATCACTAAATTGAAACAATACGCCGGTTCTTCTCGTATTCTACCTAGCGCGCGTCATATGTCAATAACAACGATATAAGTTATAAACATAATGGGTTACAAACATTGTTTAATGTAGTCGACAAAGCAGCTAAAGAGTCATCTTAACTCCAGTGTCAAGCCTACCAATTCCAACAACGGATTTTATGGACCAGGTACGCGACCAGCTGAATAGACGAGCAACTGCAAGATTTTCAAAACTACCACATTTTTTTTTTTTTTTTTTAATACACGACCGCGATGCCAATTTGGCTTAGTCACGGTATTCGTGGAGTACAATCTTAAATTTAGACTATATATATAATATATATACTATATTCTAATACGCTTTCTCATAGCACAATTAACGTAGTTAACGAACGAACAACAGTTTGATAAGTTTAAACCTTTTCCATCATTAATAATTATTTCATTATCAGTAATGTAACCATTTAAATTATATTTTAAACGTACGTCGCTAGTATAAGTACATTCAAACAAGAAATGACAAACGGTATCGGGAACATCTAGTGCACAGAATTCACAAATATTAGAGGATATAATTTTAAACCGCTCCAGATATGTTCCGAAGGTACCATGACCTGACTTATATAAAAATTTAACTTCAATAATTTCTTTAATTTAATTCTTTCTCTAATATCTTTTAAAAATGTATACGTTAATCTACCGTTACTATGACTGTTCCATCTGTCTTGCCATATATTTAAAATTACCGTTGTAATTAGCCTTTTGAAATTCGTAATATTAACCGTATTATCATAATGTAAATTTACGTTAAATTTTTTATTAAATTGATCTAATATGTAATAGCGAGTTATAAATGAAGATTTAAACATTTTAAATTCTGATGACAACGCAGCTTGATACTCAAATCAGCCGGTAATATTCCAGTAACAACCGGAGCTGCCGCTGTCGACACGGTTCTGTATAAAGAACCAACGCTCAACAGCAATTTTCTCTGAGATTTTAAAATTTTATTCATAGCGGAAACGCTAATATGTTTAATATATATAATGGAACAATAATTAATGATAGCTCGTATAGCACCGTTATAAACTATAACTCTATTATTATAATTAACACCACCAATATTAGGTTGAATCGATAACAACATATAAAACATTTTATTAACTTTATCGATTACGTACTCTATATGCTTATTAAATTTAAGTTTGTAGTCTATGATTACTCCTAAGTATTTAAAGTGCTTAACAATAGGGATAGATTTACTACAAAGTAATTTACTTGAACTAAGCTTTCTTATTAATTCGCTAGTTTGCTTATTGCTAATTACCATCATAAGTGTCTTATCAATGGAGAATTCAAGAGCACATTGCGTAAACAAGTTTTCAAGTATTTTGCAAATAAGTCTAACGTTATCAAATTCGGTAGCGCTTTGAAGGTTAACTACAGCGCACAAGTCATCCGCAAAGCTGACAAATTCTGCATTGAAATCGTAACGCGCGCAAAAGATTTCAATTTTTTTATGAATGTACGAATACAATATGTTCCAAAGTGTCGGTCCTAGAACGGAACCCTGAGGCACACCGCAAAAGATATTGCGCTTTATAATGCAGTTCTCAGATTTAATTATAGCTTATCAAATAATTTGAAATTAATTCAACCAAATCAGAATTAACATTATAACTTTGTAATATTTTTATTATTTTCGAATGTTTTCGGTTATCAAATGCGCCTTTGACGTCGAACGTGATTATAACACTAAATAAATCTTTGCTTTTGGCAAGTTCAATTATATCAACAAGTTTTTTAACAGCCATTTCTGTTGAACGAAATCGTCTAAAACCAAATTGATTTTCATGTAATATTTCAAATGTCTTAAGTATATTCAGTAATTTTTCGTTAATAATTTCTTCAAAAACTTTTCCTATGAAATTTAGCAATGCTATAGGCCGATAACCACTAC
This sequence comes from Coronaproctus castanopsis, assembly GCA_032883995.1. NCBI lineage: Eukaryota > Metazoa > Arthropoda > Insecta > Hemiptera > Monophlebidae > Coronaproctus > Coronaproctus castanopsis. The sequence continues at coordinate 194,421,460 of CM065053.1, forward strand.
AAGTTGTAATATCTTTTTTGGGTTTGTTAATTAATTTAATTTCAGCGACTTTCCCATACGTCAGGGAAAACTTTTAAATGGAGGCATTTTTCGAAAAGAAGTTTGAAGAAAGACGAATCTTTGGAATGTATAATTTTAATTGGAGATCTTATCTGATGGAAATGCTTTTCGATTATTGAGTGATCTAATAACTTAATCCACATCTTCGTTAATGATGCTTGAATTGTACGAGTCTTCCGCATGAAATGTAAAATTCTTCTTGACATCTAATTTATCATCCTTAAACGGAAAGAGGTAATCAAGTAGTGCTGCGTATTTTTCTTCTTGATCGGAGAGTGTAACATCCGAATTAATTTTAATAGGAGGGAAATCAAACTGTTTAACTTTTCCAGTAACGATTTTGTAAGGCATTCCTTTAATCTAATTATCCTTCCATGCCTCTGGCCTTAGTAGAAGTATAAGGCACGTAAATTTAAAAAAAAAAAAAACGAAAAAAACATTGTTTAGAACACCTTATCACGATAACCCAGTAACAATATAAAGAATAAAACAAAACGTTAAATATTGCAAGAGAAAAGCGAATAAAAACCTGCGACTACAAAATAATTCTAATTATAAACGATACACATTATAATATTGGAACATAATTTTAAACTGCTAAAAAATATTGTTCCAGTCTTGAGTTCTTAAATTAATACTGTGTTAAAAATAGACAATTGGGTGACGTGGGTAAAGTGGTTAATACCAATAAATAAATAGGTATATGAACGGTGTGTATCATACATAGGATATATATATATATATATATATATATATATATATATATATATACATGTGGGTGTGTGAATGTGTAGAAAATCGAATTGATAATGCATATTGTTAGAATAGCGCTACATAAAGCACTTGAAAAGTGATTAAGCTTGAGATTGCGCACTCATCTTTGACAAAACGCTAGAGTTCATTGATCACGAAGATGGATTTAGTCCTAGTGCTAGTGGAAATCCTGGTGATTGGAAAAAAATAAAGCCGATGGTTAGATCTGTAGGAAAAGGGTGAAAATTTAACTGAAGCGTTAATAACGTTCGTAGTAAAGTGTTAAGATATAATAATTACCAAAAATTCAAGAAGACGCTGAAAAGACAACACAGGTAACAAAGATTATAATTTGCTCATACTGCACTTTCTATTGAGCGAATAATTTTTATTATAATTTTATTATTATTAAAATTATCGTGTTATATATATATATATATATATATATATATATATATATAATCGTCGTATCGTGACTAGCTATTGTACGTTTATTTTTACGTACAAAATGAGCTAGCATTCAATGCACTATTTATATACGACGCAGGTGCTCGCGCATATAATGTTATACCGAGTGGGGTGCCACTACCTTTTTCCTGATAATTAAAAATTAAATAATGATGAAAACTTTCTATGTTGCGTGTTATTTTCGAATCCCCGACCATCGAGTTGACACTCGAGCACTCTAGCAACTACGCCACCGCCACATTATATATATATATATATATATATATATATATATATATATATATATATATATATATATATATAATGTGGCGGTGGCGTAGTTGCTAGAGTGCTCGAGTGTCAACTCGATGGTCGGGGATTCGAAAATAACACGCAACATAGAAAGTTTTCATCATTATTTAATTTTTAATTATCAGGAAAAAGGTAGTGGCACCCCACTCGGTATAACATTATATGCGCGAGCACCTGCGTCGTATATAAATAGTGCATTGAATGCTAGCTCATTTTGTACGTAAAAATAAACGTACAATAGCTAGTCACGATATGACGATTATATATATATATATATATATATATATATATATATATATATATATATATATATATATATATATATAACACGATAATTTTAATAATAATAAAATTATAATAAAAATTATTCGCTCAATAGAAAGTGCAGTATGAGCAAATTATAATCTTTGTTACCTGTGTTGTCTTTTCAGCGTCTTCTTGAATTTTTGGTAATTATTATATCTTAACACTTTACTACGAACGTTATTAACGCTTCAGTTAAATTTTCACCCTTTTCCTACAGATCTAACCATCGGCTTTATTTTTTTCCAATCACCAGGATTTCCACTAGCACTAGGACTAAATCCATCTTCGTGATCAATGAACTCTAGCGTTTTGTCAAAGATGAGTGCGCAATCTCAAGCTTAATCACTTTTCAAGTGCTTTATGTAGCGCTATTCTAACAATATGCATTATCAATTCGATTTTCTACACATTCACACACCCACATGTATATATATATATATATATATATATATATATATATATATATATCCTATGTATGATACACACCGTTCATATACCTTCTCTAACGTTGTGTAATAAAATTATAGCTTTATCGATTAAAAGAATTCTTAATTAATATATATTTTTATAAATAAATTAATTTATATCGGTGGAATACCTATGACGATGATCGTAATATGCATGATATAGGATGACCAATAGAAGACGGATGGTTTTATTTGTTGAATAACTCAAAAACTATTCGACCAAAATTTTTGAATGAAAATTTATTTAAAAATAGAAAAACAAGAGATTAGTTTACAATTATTTGTGGAACACAATAACATTCAGATAGCTGCCATTTACAACAATATGTTCATTCAGTCTTTTTACAATATTTTCAAACGCTTTTTGAATTTTTGAAATTTCTTCAGAAATCCCAATTTTCAGGTCTTCTAGATTTCATGGACGTGTTTCTTAAAGGCGACTCTTAAGGTATCCCACAAAAAAGAATCTGACCCGGTCAAATCTGACGAGCGCCGCGGTCAAAACGCGACAATATGCAGTTACCAAACGCTTCTTTCAGCACTACGAGCATTTCTGCCGAACAGTGATACGTCGCAAAATCTTGTCGAAGCTATATACGGCCTAGACTACAACGACGACAAAGTGAAGAAAGTAAAAACGAGTTTATCACCTGGATATATAAGGCCCCACTATTCCCCACTTCGTAACTCACTGCGCTATCCAAAAAACAAAACCATCTGTTTTCTTTGGGTCACCCTCTCTCTCTCTCTCTCTCACTATATATATATATATATATATATATATATATATATATATACATATATATATATGTATATGACACACCTGTAATTGTTACAAAAAATGTATAAATATATTTATGAGATAAAACAATTTTAAACATCATAGTAACTCAAACGATAGTAGATAATTTTCAACTAAAATAACTGAAGCGTAAAGAATTCGATTAAATTTATTTCGTTATTTTAACCACTATGTCACAATATCCTGTTTATGTTTAATATATACATTTTTATACTAACAGACATTTGATTGACATTAATAGTTTCAGTTCTAAACATTTTTATGTTTCATTTCATTTCGATAATGTACGTTACGTTATATTTTATAGGACGATGTAATCGCGTTAAAGATTTTACTTACATACGTAACTGAAATTTTAATTTTATTTTTTTTTTAAAATCTTCTCGTCGTAGATAGGAAACCACGATAATTTCCGCGTTACCAACCGATACGGATGTGAAATGGCGAATTCGTTGAATATCGTGACGTTATTGCTGCCCGGTACGGGAATTACTTATAACGGAGATGAAATAGGCATGATGAACAATTTAATACGTTGGGACGAAACAGTCGACACCGCGGGATTATCGGTCGGTCCCAAATATTACACGCACTACTCCAGAGACCCGGAAAGAACTCCCTTCCAATGGGACTCGTCCGTCAGTGCCGGTATTAATTTTATTACTGACTATTTATTAAAAAAAAAAATTAGGAAAATAATAAATAAAAATATAAATAAATAAAATGTAATTACTTTCGAAAATATTCTAAAAAAAAACAATAGTTTTATTTTCCTTATTTATAGTTTTACGGTAAATTTTTTTGTAATGAAATTTTGGCTGAGTTCTAAACATTTTCGATGTAGCAATTTGCTTTATATAGGTGACCCAGAGAAAACGGAGATTTTTCCAATGGCGAATTGGTAACACTGCTACAACGCAAACCGCGTGATCCACGTTTAGTGTACACACGAGAGATTCGTTTTTGCCCACTTTCAGTTATCACGGCATCCAATAATGAGGAGTGCTCGTTTTGCGTGGAACGTTATTGTCTGCGTGAATCGATTGCGACAGTGCAAAGAGAGTTTTGAAAAGTTTTATCCGATGCGCAGTACTAACATTCGTCGATATTTCCGAAATATAGATAAGATCAACCTCACACCTAATAAATACTTTCGATTTAGAAATTAAGAAATACCGAAAACTACTTATAACGCGATATAATCTTTCTATAAATTACAATTATTTATAGGCTTTTCCAACGCGACCGAAACCTGGTTACCGGTAAATCCGAATTATTGGTCGTTGAATTTGAAACAGCAAAATCAAAAAGGCAAAAGCTTCTATAATGTGTACAAAAGTGTAATTCAATTGCGCGCGACCGACTATTTTAGAGAAGGACAAACGCGTACTTACGTTTTATCCGACTGGATCTTTTCCTTCACCAGGTAATATTAAAAAAACCGCACGATATAATTTAGTGTTTCAACATTTGGCTCGAACCGACCGCATCGTCATATTTGAACCGATCTGCTTTATAAATTCCGCGTCATTCCGATCGTCCGCAACCACTCTTATCCGCTCACGTACTAGTTGTTCTATTTAGTCTCGATATATCTTGATGATGATACGTTTTCCGGCAATCTTGCCTCATATAATTCGCTTTTCAAGATCTTCGTAAAATATGCCCTAATTTCTATTGCAAGTTCCTACAGTATCGAGATGTTAAATCGCTCGGCTGTCCACGGTATATTCGCCTCCAGTGTAGCACATTCCAAACGTATTTATATGACTTTTTCGTCGAGAGTCCAACATTCCCTAAGCGTAAAGATTGACGTCACTAGCTTATTAACTATACAGGCATAGTTACGTCGCGCTTCTTTCAAATTCTAGTTAGTCTCGGCATTCCTGTCTTTGCAATTTAAATCTAAAATTTCTTCATAGCATCCTCCTGGTGATGTTTTGACATATGTAGCGCGCACACGTAAAAAAAAATTAACTTTAAAAAATAACCGTTGATTTCTGTACCGGCAATGCGAAATTATCATCATATATCGATATCCTCGATGACGACATATAGTAAGTCAGAAATAGACGTTAGTAAAGTCTGACCTCGAACGTATATTTAAGTAGGGAAATCTTCGGCAAATCGTAAATTATTCGGTAATTCTCGAATATCTCTGACCAATTCAATAACTTGTGAACGTTTTTCCCTTCGACATTTAAGCAATTTAAAGTATTCTCATTAAAAATGTGGACGAGATTTTAAATAGGATTTTTTTTTTTTAAGGGGGAGGGGAAACATCTTCAAAAGACGTTGATGATAAAAAATATTTTAGTTTTTTTTTTTTTTTATTAGGGAGTCTAAATCAGTGTGTGGGATTTTTACCCGCTACAAACCAAATGGGGTTATCAATATAACGATGGAGCTCGCCGCACGAAGGCATGGAACTCCACTCTTAAATTAACTTATTGCGATGGAAGAAGGGATGAGATAACATAGTTCCTTGTTCCGTATAATATGAATTCGTAGAGTTTATGGCTTTTATAACTTAAACTCGAATAAATAAGCATTATAAATCTTATTTGAGATTTACCCCAAGTTAATAAATTTCTTATTTAATATCTAAAATTTTCATACTTTAAATAATTTATACTCGAAATATTTTTCTTCCGTAAAATATATGTACTTTTATAATTGTTTATAAAAAATTAAGAAAAAATTATTAATAATATCTCGAGCGAAAATATAAAAACGACTTTCATAATTGATACATAAAAACCGCCGCGCGAAAGTTTATCGATTTAATAGCGTAATTCGTACGTGGCGCGTTTTTCTTTATCCGTTTAATCGTCGTTTCTACTTATTTTTTAATTATCGTTAAAATAATAATAATTAATAATTAATAGAAATATTCAAATATTTTATAACTATGAAATAATCGTTATCATTCCATCGAGGTAAACTTGCGCACGATTAATAATCGGTTTCGGTAGAAAAATTTAGAAAAACGGGAAAATTACGCGATTTTCCGATAAAAAATTCGTTCAATCGCGAATATTAAAAATTATTCTAGAGAAATTTTTACGTTCTACAAAATTTTCGTGGAAACGCGATAAACGCGATCATCCATTCGCGAGATATATTATTCTGTGCGCAATGAAAAAAGTTGTTAAAATAACTTAATTTTTATATAAAAAGACTATAAAGCTTTTCGGTTACTAAGCCATTATCGAATGGAAAGAAAATAAGTGCAGCCACAGATGGTGTACATTGCTTCAATAACTACACGAATGAAAGACCTCCATTATGTAAAATCCTTAGTACGTGAGTAATGGAACCTCCAGTGGCCTGCACTTCAACTTACTGACAAACTTCGATCGATTCGAGATTCAACATTCCTCCGTACTTTATCTCATATCTCACTCAACAAACAGAAGAGATGTACTTGCTCGTCTGCGCCTAGGTCACACTAATATCTCGCATAGTTATATTTTAAAAAATCTTTCTTCTCCCCTATGTTCAACCTGTAATGTCCTCATTATCGTCCAACACATTCTCCTTGAATATTCCGAACGTTCTATCCTCGACAAACCGCTCAACTTCCCAAACATTTTTTCCTACACGCACGATAATAATTTATTAAATTTTCTTAAATCCTAAAATTTATATCATCTAATTTATTCAAACTTTCAATTCATTCTCACTAACCTTACGTTCTCTCCTTTCCCGTGCCTCTGGTGTACATGGCACATAAATCTACAGATAACCTACAGGTAGGTAAAAAAAATGTTCTCGTTTCTCATTTTTTTAACAAAAATCTCTACATTCCGCTCTCCAACGGAGCTGGTCGAAAGGAGGTAAATTATAAAAATAAAATGTATTAAGTAAAAGTCTGCTCGACCGCATGTAATCGAATTTTACGATCTTTTTATTACAGAACGCTAAAGAACGATTCGTTCGTTGTTATCGTTAATATCGGATCCAACACGACCAACGTAGTGTTAAAACCGACGATATCGCAGTTAAAGAGCGAAATGAAAGTTTACGTATCCAGCATCAATTCCGAACACGAAACCGGGTAATTAATTAATTAATTGTTATTGTTAATTAATTAATTAATTAGTACTGTTAACTAATTGTTTTTTTTTTATCAGTCGTAAAATTATTCTAACGCAAATACTACCGTAATATAAAAACAGTCGATTATTTCGACCGGAGCTCTGTAGGATATTCTGCCCCAAATTCTTCAATTAATTATTAATGGAAATCGTTAATTTTTTTTTTGTGGGGGATTTATATATTTTAAACAAATGGTTAACTTACAGTAGAGGCCGCTTCGACAATCACCGAAAATTCTAGCACGCATCTATCGTATCGGGATTGTTATAATTCCCCCATCTAACTTTATTGTCAACTTCCTATAAGACGCTTAACCTAGAATTATTTTTTACCTAATCGACGTGTTCTCATATGTGGTTATTTTTTTCGCGAAAACGTCCTAATTTAGAAGTTTACACATCTTCAGTCCTGTAAAAAATAACATCATTAGTTGACATTCTTAAGACCACGTAAGATATATTTAATTAATAGTTTCAGGATCATTTATGCAATATATATCTCATCTTTTCCCAGTAAAATTGGAGTGCAATGTCTTAACCTCTTATTGGTGTAATAGCAACTATATATAAATATGGCGCCTTATTTTTTTTCTTTAAAGTCCTGAGCATTAAAACCCCCGCGACCACTCAAACTAGAGATGGAAAGATAAGATTAACAATAAAAACGAAAATAGACTAGAATTGCTTAAAAATAGTAATATTTAAGAAAATCGCGATTTTAATTCCATAATGAAACTCGTTCATACAGAGAAGGTTACGAATAGTATAGAGAACGAAGATCCCAAGAGACATCAGCTGTTGGAAGAAGGTACATAGTGTTCAAATTTATCGGAATTAGGTAGCGATTGATGCCGTCGAAGAAAGTGGATAATTCAAGTATAAAAAAATGTGTAGACTTATTAGTGACCCACTCGCAAGAGACGTTGAGGAACATGATTAGTAATCGAGAAGTACCGAGGGACCAAAACAGATTTACTTCGGATTGTACGATTATATTTGAATATCAAAGAACTTATTCCATTAGATCTAAAGCGGGAATAAATGGCGATAAATCGTCCTTCTAAACCTGCATTTCCCCTTCGCGGAGTACAACTGCTTACCGATATCACAAGTTGCACCCAAAACAAAATCGGAATAAGAAAAAAATTTACAAAAACAATTTATACATAATTCAAAGAACGCAAACTACAACGAAGCGTAAAATTTATCGTTTTGTAAAAGTTGTATCGATGTTACCGGGTGCGATAATATTCGAACGGTAAATTTCGCGTTAAATATAAAAATATTCGAAGAAACGAAAAATGAAATTGTATGCCCACTAGAACGTATCATACCATGACCACATCAGGCACGAAAAAGAACTTTCCGATTACTACTATGCTCACTACAACGGATGAACAACTGGGGCACATTTCTATTTTTTTTTCAGTTGTTCCTCCTTGGTTTGCGACCATACTGTATCCTACTACTTAGGCCAGAGGCACGGAAAGAAATGTGTTAAAAATTAGATTAGAGGGAGGATGTTTGTGTTTTGGAGGAAGAGGAGAAGTTTAGTCTCGGCGGTAGAGGTGTGTTGTAAATATGTTGCGAAGATTGTGAGGAAGGCCAGCTATCTGGCGCTGAAGGATATATGTTGGACAGGAAGTCAGGATGTAAGCGATGGTAGGGGATTGCATGCAGGACAGTTCGGTCGATCTTCGCTAGTGAACCGGAACTGGTGCGTAAGACGTGTGTGTCCGGGCCGAACGCGACAAACGACCACACCATTCCGCCTGGACGTCGACACTACCGGGTGACGCTACGATCGTAATGAGGAAGGTTGGCGAATCGTTCCATCGCTCTTCAACTTACTCCAAATATAAATCGTCATATCTCTTCTTGTCGTTAGTATAGCCGGAACCGGTGTTATGTTACATGAATCTGCTGCCGCTGTGTCAGCTTTCTTAGCGTCGTTTGTGAATTTTGAATATTTTAATTTGTTTTGTAAATACTAAAATATATACCAAAAATATATATTTTTTTTAATATTTCAATTTGTTTGTAAAATACAAAAATATACGAAAATAATTTTTTTAAATATTTGTAAATACGGAAAATAGATAGTTATTAAATAATTTTGTAAAAAATCTTATCAGATTGTTTCATTTCATCTGCAATTTGCTCCCATGCGACCTCTTTCTCAATGTTGTTCGTATATTTAGAATGTTGTAAATTATGAATAAATTCGTAATTGCGAACAGATTCTATCAGTTGTTCATCCTACATATTTCGGCACAAATCACAAGAACGCGTAGATCTTCGCTTTTCAAAGGTAATTACTGAAATGAAACGCAACAACAACGCCGTTGGAAGCGGTCGCCGACCAATGTTGACTATACGTGCGTGACCGTACGGTCTAGTGAGCATACGCCTACATGAATTCGAGCAAAGAATGTTTGATCCAGTACGGGGTTACGGTCCGAGTATGGTACGTTCTAGTGGGCAAAGATCTTAAATATTTCCGAAAATAATTCGAAATAGTTAATTAACGATTACTGATTAATTATTTAGATTTTTTTTTTAATCATCATTCGACTAGACGCATAGATGCGCATTAAATTTGAAATGTTTTTTCTCAAACGTTGCAGGGATATTTTGAAAACTGAAAATAGTTTCCGGATGAGACCGAAGTCGTCGATAGTATTAGGCCCGAAAAGTAAAGCATCTTTCAGCCGAAACTCTATGATTAATTTACTACTAACTGTAAGCGTCGTTATAATCAGCCTGTGCAGATGGTAGCAATTTTATTCATTTCCAACATACCGATTATCCTATATTTTAATTTTTATTAATTAAACGGATATTTTTGTGTGTGTATGTTTATATATATATATATATATATAACTCTGTATCGAATTTAGTTAAAACGTCTTCAAGTTTCACTTCTCCAAGGCATAGATGTTTTTCTTTTTTTACTGTAAATCGTATAGCAGAAATTATACCGAACGTAATTATCCTCGAGTAATGGATAGTATTGGACGATATTATTAATGCAGCACTTGAAGAAAAAAATCAAACAGCAGTTGCGACTGCAATAAGAATGAAAAGCTCAGAATAATCTGATGGCTACATCTGAATTAAAAGTTAAAGAACTCTTATTACAAGGTTAAAATTAAAACAAAAACTGTTACAAGAACACGTGTAATAAATAATTTTTAAAAAATGTCATAATGAACACTTGTAATAATTATAATAATTATTTTAATAATTATAAAATTATTTAGTGATATATTAATATCGATTATAGTATATCTAAATGACAAGAAATTGTTTATAATATTACCACATGCAAACTATAGACTAGCGGTTGATATTTTCTGATTCGTACTAATAATATTATATATATATATATATATATATATATATATATATATATATATATATATATATATATATCAACAGTGAGTCGTGTCACCCCATGCAGAGGTATCGTGGCCATTATCTCACACACGGCTGATCAGGCTGCGCCAAAAAATACGGTCGCGTGCAATATTTACGCAATAGTGGAAAGTACGGCCAGTTGTCCTGCAAATCGCGTCTGACCATCCAAGAGGTACACGACCGCGCTCTACTCTAGGAGCCACTTACACCTTGAACGAACAGCGCCTCCATATTATCGATTCTAACTACGTGACCAAAACATTCTGCTGAGAACGATCGATTTTAATTTTTTCGGGTTGCCAATGTCGTCCAAAATTGGAGCATTTGTTCTCCTAGCTGTCCATGAGACACGCAGCATTCATCTTCAACACCTCATTTCTAATTCGTCAATATGTTTTCCCATTTAACAGCTTTACTAGCTATACAGATTAATGTACTTTCAATAATGCAGGCGAATACTGAGAATCTTTCTAACTCCAAAAGATGTACGATGCCGAAGACAGACATTCAAACATTCTGCAGGAATTATTAATCTTCATTGAAGAGTTACATTATGTGAGTTGCATTATAAAATGGGAATTAAATATTTCACGCATTACGTTTCCTCGCGACAGAAAATATGCACCGTATAAAAGATTAAAAAATTCTCTTCGACATAGTTTACAGGTTATTCTATTAAACCACTCTGATAAGTCTAAGGAATATATATTTATATCAAATAAATATATTTGTGTATGGAATACATTCATGTCTAATTAATATACACGTGTCTGAGCAATATATATCTAAAGAACATATTTATTGTCTAAAGAATTGACAGTGCAAGATATCTTAGTATGCATCTAGGTAGCAAATTAACTTGAAAAAATCATATTCAAACCAAAAGCAATGAATTAAATTTAAAGATCGCCAAATGTACCGGTTAATAGGATTCAAAGCTATATTTGGATAATAAAATCACCATATACAAACATTTACTCCTGTTTGGTGATACGAGTGTCAAATGTGGGGCTGCACTGCTAGAATAAATACCTATTGCAGCGATTACAGAATAAAATTCTACAAACCATCGCAAATGCGCCACAGTTTGTATCGAACAAAATTTTGCATCGTAGTCTACATATTCCATACTGATGCGATAAAACAGTAATGTTAAAATGTTTTTCAATAAGACTATTGTATATATATTGCCGAGAAGGTCACCCACACAGTCCAAAGTGCTCGTATTACTGCGGAAGCCGTACATATTAGGAGGAAGGATTTGATTGTGTTCTAACTACCAATTAAGGCGTAACATTAAAACTGATTCACATATCATGCTGAAACAAGAGGTCAAAGAAATCGGTAGAAATTTTTCCTTAGCGATGGGAACAACAACAAAAATTGGGGATCAATTTGGACTGTCAAACTTTATTAAGAATATCCACAAAGATTGTGAAAAAGTTATCCGGTAGTTTCTGTAGTACTTCGAAAGACACGCCATCATGACCAGGTGCAGTCGATTTTTTGTTTCCTAGGACACAAGCAACTTCATTCTTAGTAAAGGGAGAATCTAAAAAGTGGTTAGAAGGCCTACTGAGAGGTTGCATGTTCCAGTTCAGGTACATGAGAAGGGGCCATTGTTTCGATGAAGGAATACATATTATCATCACTTAATTGATTAACCCGGCTATAGGTGGAACATCTGAAGGCTTTTGATAACCCCACACCTTTGAAATTGGGGTTTGCCGATTAAACTGTGTACAAAACTCCATGCTTTCCTTTTTGCCAGTTTAAATTCACGCTTGGCTAACGCGTTAGCTTTCCTCCAATGTAGGTAATTTTCAGTAGTGCTATTACTTCTATATTGTAGAAAGGCTTTTCTTCTATCCCATGCAACACGTTGACAGGAATCTGACCACCAAAGGTTTTGCCTTTATATTTCTTATTAGATATATTGTGATGTAGTGGTGGTGTTAGCATCACTGATAGCTTTATAGAACATTTCAAACTGTATTCTGGGGTCCGTTTCACTGCATATGGTGAAATCAGTCATCTGAAGATGATCTGAGAACTGATTCCAGTTAGTACGTTTATAATTCCACTTAGGTGTTGAGGAGGGTCCTAGAACCTTCGTACGCACCATTTATATTTATTTGGATGAGTATGGGGCAATGGTCACCTCCCGCAGTGTCTGATATGTTCTTCCATAAGCTAGGAAACCTAATGAAATTAGACTTGATCAACTAAATCCAATTTGTACATTCCAGATCTTCTTCGATGGAAGGAGTGTCACTCAAGTAACTGCAGACATAATATGCACTATTGATAGCACAAGCTAGGTATACCGGAAATAAGGATTGGGGAAAAATCAGTTGTCACCGTGATAGAAAATTCTAGATAACTAAGTGTTTTAAACTAAGTACATTTATTCAATTTTATTATAATTGTTCAAGTTTATTGTCAAGTACACGCAGTTTTTTACATTATTTACAAGGTATATCTTCCTATGGCTTCTAAATTTCAGCAATGTGTTTCGGCCCTTCAGCGGACCATATTTTCTTTCTGTAAATTAGAGTCACGCGCCATTTGAAATCAGTATTCACGGTTGCACGTGTATTTTCTGTGTAAATTGTTTATCGTAAGCAAAATAATAATATTAATAATTATGATAATATTAATGATAACCGATGATAATGAGAATCGCACTACTCCGTATGATAAATCGTATTCGAAACGAGTAGAGAGATAAATTGAAAAAAAACACTCGTCAATTGTAGGTTGGGACTTATTACAATTGTTTTGGATATTATTCTGTATAATGTAAACAAACATGTTCGTCGCTAAGCTAAATAAATGCCAGTGTGTTTTTTTTTTTTATTTGTTATTTTTCGGTAACAACCTCTTAGCTAGGTTGATAATTTTTTAAACGGATAACACCGAATTAAGATTAATCGTAACATTACTGACATTATCGATAATTACCGGAGTTCCGATTGGTGAAAGTATTCATTTCGATCGATATTTTATTTACTTTAACGAATGAAATTCACGAGGACATTTTATAAGTGTCATTCGAAATAACGACGAAATAAAGTGGTTTACAAACAACATCGAATAATAACAATAATTAATAATCATCCTAATAATAATAATAATTGTTATTATTATTTATTACAATTCCTATCGTAGACGTAATGATTTATTAATTAATATAACGGTAACGGTGACAATGTTAGCGATAAAAAAAAAACAATTTGATTTATAATTAAATACGACAATTTAACCGCGAACTAAAAAGAAAGAAAAAACCGATTTATATTAATAAATGTAAAACGATATATTAATAAACCCGAGTTTACGTTTCAAGCAACATGTACATCGGAATTAAGCTAAACTAACCCCGACATAACGCCTTAACTATATATTAAGATAACTACATCTGATTGATTCTCAATTGACCAATCACCATTCTCTCCACGCTGGATCAGGTCGGGAGCCTGTGTCGAAGTTCTTTCAAAAGACATCCGTAACAATTCTTTCACCCAACCTATATCTACTTTGGCAAGAACTATTGTTTCTTCAAACCTTATTACATGCCCTGTAACCGCTTGATGTTCCGCCACAGCTGACTTTCAACGTGCCTACACAGTCCGCTACATGTTTCTTAATCCTTACAGTAACAGTTCTGCCTATTGGTCCTACATAGATAAGACCACAACAGCGTGGTATTCTGTACACATCCGCTATCCCGGGTATAGCACTTTTACATTTTTCAGCATATTACTCAATTTTATACACGTGCCAGAAACCGGTCTAATATTATTCATGTACAATATTCTACCCGAACGATCCGTAATGCCCTTCACAAATAACAGGCGTTTAGCTAATATTTCTTTGTCCAAACTAGAGTTCTTTACGTTCAACTTTTTTCCGCTAAATTTTGTAACCAGAAGATGTGCTTTAACCCATTGCAAACTATCGCTTGCTCTATTTTGTTCAATTAATTTACTACATTTTTCTCATTGGATAATCTTTTTGCCCCGATAATTAATATTTTAAAAATTAACTTTTAGCTCGGGTGACGCTGTGAATCCTTTACCAAATACCGTCCTGTCTGCGTGTTATTCCGAAATTATTGTATCTAATTACGAATATCGAACGCAAAGTTTTAAAAATTATACAATTTGATTTATTTCACATGAAAATAGTGTTCTAAATAGACAGACGTAATAACTTTCTCTTAAATGTACGAGGATTAGATAATTTTACGCTAGCGCGTGAAAAATAAAATCTGCACACAGATATTTACATTCGAAAGTTAAAAATAAAAAAAAAAATAAAAAAATATATTCTTCGTACAATTAAACTTTTATTTACTTACTGATAGGAATTAACATATCTTACAATATGCCGTCGACTAATTAACCTCTCTACGCGAAAGAACAAATAAATATAAACGCGAATGAAAATACAATAATCGATAAATAGGAAAAATTAGAGAAAAAAAATAAACCGCGATTCTCGAAGGTAAAATTACTCTTAAATAAAAAGAAATAAAATATATACGAACGATAATGTTTAGTAAATTATAATGCAAAAGAAATAAACAGTAAAAGTAAAGGGAATTAAAACGGATTTCGGAATATCGAGATACATTTATCTATAGCATTAACATAATAAAGAAATGAACGAAAATTTAAAATTATTATATAGAAATCTAATAAAATAATCTTCTTTTTTTATATTTATTATAAGTAAATTGTAGTAGCCTGGAATCGTGGTTGACGATAGAGGTAATCAGATTAGTTTCACGTGAAGTGAAATTATTGAAAAAAAAATTCGGGAAAGCGAGAAAATCTAATCTTCGACTTAGCGGAAGTTCTAACTTTAGAACGAACAAGAATATGTTAGGACAGGACGAATTAGTACTATATCAAAACTTATTTCGAATGATTAAATTTGCAATTAAGCAGCGGATAAAGAGCACGTATCGTTTTGTTAATGTTAAAAGTTGCACGGTTTCCGAGGAGTTCAACCTTTTATCAAGACCTAAATCTCAGATTAAGTCGGACCACCCAAGAAATAGTTAATCAGGATATATATATCGGTCTCTAAAAGGAAGATGCTAATAGCTTCAGAATTTTTTTTAATAACGATTTTCCACCTGGTGAAATAACGTTTAAGACGATTTACAGATGACTGCAATACACGCGGTACACTATACTAATGATAATAATAGGAAGTATAATATAGAATAAACGTAGAATTTAAAAAATTAAACATGCGAAAATGAATTTTTTTTTTGGTAATATTCTCAATTAAAAAAAGAATAATAATATATTGTGTAATACTTCAAGAGAATTTAGAATGAATGATAAAAATAATGAAACGGACGTTATATAAAATCGAAAGTGAAAATTTGAGCATTATCGCGTGCTTTCGAAATTGAATGTAAGACAGAAGTTATAAAAGTACACCATCCAGAATTTGACCAATTTTGGAATATCGAATAGAATTTTTTTGTATCGACATAAGAAATCGATTAGTATTTTTTATTGTTAAACCATTACGGGAGAACTGAAACAATTAGACGAGTACCAGCTAGGCGACAGCTTATATTCTACGATTGGTATATTCTTATATTAAAATAAATGCGAACAAGCTGGCTTAATAACACGATGATCTATCTAAATGATGGATCTTAGGTGTATTAGGAAATAAATAAACTAAAAGTAAATACTTATCACCGTTAACCGCAATTATAATTTAGCTGAGTAAATTAGGGAGAATATTTTGAGAATATATTGTAAATAAAACGACACAAGGATGGAAAGGTAGAATTTCTCTAGAAGGAAAAAAAAAATCAATTTTGAGATTATGATCTGACTAAAATTGGCTGAGGAAATCAATCAACGAACAAAATCGAAGTCGTTAGTAAAGAGTATATTAGTAATTAACAGAGAGCAGACTACTATAACACAAGCGAGAAAATTAATTAAAGACATATTCCAGAAGAAATAATGTATCCGGGAGCCTGCATAATCAATCTGAGCAAGAAATAAAAAGAAGGATAGCTCTGGCAAGCGGACTTTCAGACAAATGATCGGAGATATGAAAGGAAAGCAAAATCATGAAATATACAAAAACAAACTTGCTATAAAAACTCTAGTGTTCTCGATCTTGACATATGGATTGGAAACGTGGACTATAAATCTGGTATCGGCAAGGAAACTGGAAATCGTTCGAAATGAAGTGCTATCGAAAGATATTGCGAATTTCATTCACCGCGTATAGAACTAACAAGTTTGTTCTCGAACAGCTACATTTGTCGGAAAACGGGCGACTGCTACCTACAATACGTAGAAGACTGTTATCATTTTTCGGTCATATAATACGCGGTAAAAAACATTCAAGGTAAAATAAACAACCGAAGGAAACAAGGCAGACCGGCAAATGGATACTTAGATCAAATAACAAAAATGACTGGCTTACAGAAGACACCAGAATTGATGCGGAAAATAGAGGAAAACGGCGGTGGCATACATGGGAGAGAAAGCGGTTTCGAATAGTAACTCTGCAAAGAACAGTGGATGAAGAAAGTGATGATAATCTATTTAGAACAAATAAGTCAAAATAAGCCTCAGAAAAAATTCACATACCTACAAACTTACGAGTCGAATATTAGGCGACAGATGTATTTAACTCGTTACCATCTCAATTGTTAACAATTCGAAATACCGCAATATTCAAATAAAATCGTCCAATTATCGATGTAAGTATAGCTGAAATATTAATGATGACGTGGAAGAAATACGTTCAAATTTCATAGTTGGAGAAATATTAAGTTATCGAAAAATCAACGACCGGAACGACGTAAAATTGTTTACAAAGCTATTAAGAGTAACACACACACAGAGATTATGTGCTTATATATATATATATATGAATATGTGTATTTATGTACTTTGCACGGTTCGTTATTATTATACATAAAGATGTCTAATTTTTCACCTTGTGATGAGAGAAAGAGAGTGTGTTATATGAGAAGGGGAAGAGTGAAAAGAAATTATATATATTATATACGTATCTATATATACATACATATATGTGTATTTATATATATATATATGTATTTATATATATATACATATATATACATACATATATAAATATATATATGTAATAGAAGTAAGTCAAATACTTTAAAAAATTAAGCTTACTGCAAGTGCCTCGTCCAATTCATAACTTTCCTTACCTTATTTATACACGCATACCTCTCAAATTACGAAACTGATATCGTAAATATATCGATAAGCCCGGGGTGATAAACCCGTGGTTATGCGCCAATCGTATTCGATTGTCTTATTTAACAATTGAAAGTAATCGTTAAGCCGGTCGATATTCTCACATATCAAAAGGCGTTTACAAAAAACGTTGCATTGTTTGGCAAGGTATGACAGGATAATCAACGTTGATACAAATATATAGTAGAACATGCCAAAAAATATCCCCTCCCCCGTGGCAAAAAAAGAAAACCCGACCACATGTCTATTAATACAGTTTCGTCGTTCGCAAACGAAACCGCAATTTCATTCATCGAGACGATTCTTCCTTTAAATTGTCTTTCAATGAAAAATCAACGCGTTTTGCTGAATTATTATTTTTGTGCGAATAATATGCGTTTCGTATATTTAAACCCGAAAATTGTTAGCTGGAATTTAATAACTTCAATCGGTAGAACAATTGAAATTTAAAACATATCGTCCCTAATCTAAAATCTACCCTGTACATATTCGCGACTTTGTATAATATGTATAAATATTTTTCGAATAAACACACGTTCAATATTTTGTCAAATTTATTAAATCAAAATCAAAACGTCATTTGGAAACGGACAATTGTTGACGTTTCTCTAGAAAATAAACTGTAATCTTTTTTAAACGTACGACTTGAAATAAACGATCGAGAATGAATAAAACTTCAACTTTTAACAAGATCAGCATCCGGTTTATTCTACCCTACCAATCTCGCTAACAGTGACGTAGCGTAGCAAAATTAAGTCTGAAGATTCCAAGTTCTTATCTACGTCAATTGTAGTCAGTTTCATTTTACAACGAACGTCGAATATAACGGCGAGAACTAACTTGTGAGAAAATGATTATTAAAATTGTTCAAATGGTGTCGGAGTTTGCCGCATACTTAAAATAATATATATGTACATAAATACACGCGTATATATACATACGTGTATATGTATTATCATTATTATTATTGATCTAAATTAACACGCAGCGAGCAGCAACTAACACGAAGTTCTACGTGAGCGGCCTTGATGCGAACGCGATTGCAAAGTGAAGTGATGCGGTGACACACGAATTCAAAGCGATGAGCACGACGCGCCGGATTTTGTCCTACGTACGCACGAATCGCCTCGCACGATTGCAGCCGTGCGTCAGTCTGGCATCGATGAACGTAACTGATCGCGTTCATTCGCGCGAAAATATCAAACCGATTGATCGCGTTCGCTTCGCTTCGAGGCGAACCGCGTGCGTTTGGTCACGTAGGACATTTTGTTCACTATACACAGTTTGTTATTTTCGCGCCGTCCCGCACCGCGCCGCGTTCGCGTTAAAATCGCTCACGTAGGACGTCGCCTAAGTCTAGAAGCTCGAAGAAGAAAAAGTTAAATCAAGGAGTAGAGCATACTTAAGAACATGATTAGGTTAGTTAGAGAGGAGTATTCATCTTTAAACAGAAGAGGAAGTGAGGGGAGATGCTCTGAGTGAGGAGTACAAAGGACGATCAATGAGAATATGGGAGACGGAAAACGTGACGCTACAAACGGTGCACTGAACAGCCGGAGTTTCATTAATCAGGTATGTGAGTCTTGTATGATCGAGCCGCAGTAGGGCAACGTCATCTCTGCGGTTTGGAAGCGAAGTCTCCCAAGGCAAAATGATTTGACGAAATTTAATATATATATATACCAATTATAACATACTTTAACCATAATCAGACATTAACCTATCCCAGAGTAAGACGCGTAAATTTATTATCGAAGCAGGTGCTGCTTAAGAACGTAAAGGGGATGTGTACATCTGAAACCGGACGTTAGTTAATTAATAAAAGCGGAAATAAATAGCGGGGAAATCACTATCTTTCGTGTAACGTCTTAGAACTTGCATATATCGAAATTAAAAAAGGTATTATCGTCTTAGAAGCGACTTCAAACAACGAATATTAACAGCCGTCATAGACGGAGGAATGAAAATCTAGAAATTTACTAAAACCGGTACAAAATCGCACGATAGGACTGCAGACAGAGTGGCGAATAATTTTGTGGAAGAACTTTGTTCGTGATGCGACGGAAAAAAGTCGTTATAAGATCGGAATGGAACGAAGACTATGGATGGACGACGCGAACGGCGGATGGTATGCAAAGAGACAGACCATTAACTCGTCTGCAAGATTACGTAATAGTAGTACCGAAATATTTTTCGAACCCACGAATAAATTTATATATATATATTTTTAAGGAACATGTGAAGTAAAATCACATTTCGATAAAGAAGGTGGTACCATCACTTCTAACGTAAAAGACTCATTACGTCTTCGGATATAATTTTTTCAACGCCACGACCAACCGTAGCGTTATATACAGAACCTACGAGTATTTTGGACATTTATAAATACTTCAGTACAAACTCCCATTCCGTTAATTTATTTGCTAAAAGTTGTTTGTCTTCGTAAAACTTGTTAAAAAAACAAAAACAAAAAAAGTTAAATTAATTTTCTCCGTATTTAGAAACCGAAAAAACTACACTACGAAGTAACGAATCACTAACGGAAATTATTACACCACACGAGCTCGCTGTCATCAATCGGTGTTTGAACCGTTATATTTAGAATTTAGTTCGAAAATGTATAATTAATTAAAAGAAAATTAATTAAAATATTTTAAAAACACGTATTTTATATAGAGTACGAAATAATGAAATCGAAATTAATTTATCTGAAATAAATTTATATAATAAAAAATTTTACAACGAACTTCGAAACTCCGCTAATAATTATTTTTGTCTTATCGACCGTAACACTGACGTGACTACTATTTTGTTAGTTTCTTAAGAAAACACGGTGAAATTAAGAATAACATAAAAATATATTAAAATAATTTTTTCTGTAATAATTTAACAACTGTAGTAAGTATATATAACGTATTTAAAAGCTGTACCGCTATTATTACCGCGAAATAAAGTTTTTTTCTTGTTTGGGAAGCGAAACTACGTATTAGGCTTTTTTAATTTAAAAAAACAAAAAAAAAACAGAAATAAAGCGACACTTGAAATTATCACCGATAATAAGGTTCGTTCGTCCCGTTAAAAACACTAGTACGGCTTATCGATGTAGTAAGATTTCTCATACATTCTTTTATGATACTTTTTATAATCCTTTAATACGATGTTATCAAAATTTTCCGGAACAAATAGAACAAAAAACACCTGTATTTACCTAATACCGTAAAAACATGAAAAGGTAACAAACAGGAAAAACCATCATCGTAGAGGTGTGACCAAAACATTGTTCCAAATATTAAACGATATTAAATAATAAAGCGTAAACAAGATCATGTTGACTTCCAATGTGATAAGGAAGTAAATAAAATAAATCCTACGAATAACAACATATTAAAAAGTATCTCTCATCCCAGATAAGTTATATATATATATATATATATCTTAGTTTAATGGTAGATGTATAGTTCGAGTCAGTTCGTTGAGAAAACGTCTAATTAGTTGAACACGATGAATATTATTGCTATCGATTACTTAATTATTTTATTAACGACAATTGTCCTGTCTAATAATGATTTTGTGTCTGCATTGCCAAATAAAAATTGGGAATCGAACGAATTAAAGGTGTCTAAAACCGATCCGATGAAATGGTGGCAAACCGGTGTTATATACCAGATATATCCTAGATCATTCAAAGATAGTAATGGCGATGGTATAGGAGACCTGAAAGGTATATTTTATATGTATATGTATGTACGTGTGTTTATGTTTTTTTCTGCTGGATCTGTGTTCAGTTGATTAATTTGTAATATTCATTAGGATTTTTTATTTTATTATTCAAAGTTATTTTGACTTAGATCGTCTGCATACAGGAAATGTTTTGCGAATTGGCCTACCGGTTGATCATTTGTATAAATATTAAACAGTGTAGGAGCGAGCACGCTGCCTTGAGGAAGCCCATTCTTTGGTTTTCTCTAAGCATTGTGTCTTCCGTTATGTGTCACATAGTATCATAGTATCGTGTGTCTTTAAGTAGCATTTGGACAATTTCAGCAAGCTTAGTTATTTAATATATACCTTGTTGACAAGTGCGCGATAAGCCACGATGTCAAGGCTGCAGTTAGATCTGCAAAAACTGCCCCTGTTACTTTGCCATTCTCGAAACCATCTTCAATATGCTGCGTCAGGTGTAGAATTTGTCCATTAGAAGACCTCCCCGGTCTAAAACCACCCTGTTGAGGTATAAGTTCAGCATTAACCGTTTCAGCCATTCGATTCAGTATTAATCTTTCAAATGTTTTATATAGACGACATAATAGTGATATGGGTCTATAGTGTTTTTAATTGGTGGTCTTTCTCGGCTTTAACAAATACGCGAGTTTTTCACATGTTTGGCATTCTAATACTGCCGATGCAGTTGTTAAACATTTCCTGTAGCCGGGTTATTATTTCTCTGCCAAAATGTTTTATTTGTTCTGTATACATTCCGTCCTGCTTTTCGATTTTTTGCTTCTTTAATTGCATTTATGACCTCGATTTGTGTAAAGAGGTCCTTAAAGCGTACCTCTGAGAAAGCGTTTTATGCTTTACCCTCCCTTTTGTCTTTCCATTCATCAAAAGTTAATGCACGATTTAGCTGTAATATTTGAGGCGAAAATAGTATGCATATTATCACTATTTAGTTTCTTCAACAGTGTCCGCGCTTTTCGACTATCCTTACTGAAATCTAGATTTTCAACTAATTTTATCCAGCCCTTCCTCCTTTCTTCAGCTATCTCTTCGGCGATTTCAAATCCTATTTCTATCGTCCTTTAACGAATTTTTATTAACTTTCTTAACATATTCTTCAGATAAATTTGCCGTATGATCTATAGTGTAGATGTTAAACCATCTTTCCGATCCAATACTTCCTTATTCATAAATATTTTTACTTCATTGGGAAACTATTATATCATCGGTGGCGACTTAAATGCCTGTAATTTAGTCTGAAGTGGTTATAAAAATAATTGGCAACAGACTAATCTGTATTGAAATGACGGTAATCCTATTCATTTTGGTACGACTGCAACTGCCTCTAATGCGATAGATTTAACGTTTTCCTTACTTTCATTAGGTTTACTAGCATATTGGACGACCATGTCGGACACATTTATGAGCCCAATTCTCACCCAAATAAATATAAATGTCGCTTATGATAATGACAGGATTCTAAGCCCTCTTCAACACCTAAGCGGAATTTTAAACGTGCAAACTCGAATCAATTCTCCGCGCAAAATTCAGTTTTCTGATTTGAATATATATGTACGAAAATTATCTCAGAACTGATCTGTCTTATAAAACTGTCAGCGAAGTTCTCTCAAATTCTAGACCGTCATTATATCGTAATCAATAAAAGGTATAAGAAAAATTCAAACCTTTTGGTGGTCAGATTCCTGTCGACGCGTAACCTGTGATAGAAGGAAAGCTTTTTTTTACAATATCGTAGTAATAGTATTACCGAATATTACCTGCGCTGGTGGAAAACCAACGCATTTAAGCGTGAATTCAGAATGGAAAAATGGAAGTAATAGTAACAGTTTTGTACGCAGTTCAATTGTTAAACCCGAATCTTCAAGGTGCGGAAGTTCTCAAAAGCCTTCAGATGTTTCACTTGTAATTCGAGTTAAACAATTGAGCGACGAAAATATGCGTTCCGTTTTATCGAGGCACTGACCTCTAGTCATCTGCCTGAACTAGAGTAGGTTATACAACCTTCTAGTCCTTCCAACCACTTTTTACGGTTCTCATTTTACTAAGAATTAGGTTGCTAATATCTTACAAATATCGGGTCATGATGGTGTGTCTTTCGAAATGCTTAAAAAAATTACCGGATAATTCTTTCGCAACCTTTGTGCGCATTCTTAATAAAGTTTGATAGTCAAAACTGAACCCAAATTAGTGGATTGTATTTATGGTCGTTCTTATTCTTAAGAAAAATTGAAAATTTTAACAAATATTTTTATCCTCTTGTTTTGGGGAAAAATTATAATTTAATTATAATCTCACGTTTTAAATGGTGGTTCGAACCTAGTTAAAACCTTAATTCTAATATGTATGGCTTTCATAATAACACGAGAACTTTTGACTGTACTGGTCACCCGCTAAGTACTAAATACAATAGTTTTATTGAAAAACATTTCTCTATCGTTCTCCTGAATATTATTGAGGCTTGTGTCTTACAGTGTAAGCTATTATCCATAGGTGTCCCGGAGCACCGTTGGCACTTTATTAGTATATGATATTAAGCACAAAGTCGGTCAGTTATCAACACACAAAGGTTTACCGCATTGGTCTTCCCCAAGCCCAATCCTTTTTAATTTATAAAATCAGGAATTGCGCTTACGCTCTCAGATTATACTAGTTTCACGTCGCTGTTTTAAATTATTGACTGAGAAATTTATGGCATAGCTTAAATTAACTAATTCTTTTCTTAACGATACAGTAAACTACGACAACTAGAATAGATTTAATTAATTGTAACTATGGAAAATTCGGATGTAATAGTAAAAACATATAACTTATATTAACGTACTGTGTGCAGCAACTGAGGCTAAATGCACGAGGAAATTAAATCAAGGAATACAGACGGGATATGCGTAGTAAGAGAGGTGTATTCATCTTTGAAGAGAAAAGGAAGTGATGAGGGAATATTGACAATTTGAGTGAGAAGTACAAAGGACGGTCAATAAGGATATGGGAGGTAACATATGGGGCACTGAGGAGCCGAAGTTCTGTTGATCAGGTGTGAATGGGTGAGTCTTGTATGACTCAGCCGCAATCTGCTGAGGACAACGTCTTCTCTGCGGTTTGGAAGCGAAGTCTTCCAAGGTAAAATGGAATTCTTGATTTGGCGTAGCTTATTTAATGAGGAGGTTGTTACCAACGAAGTAAATTCTAAACATGGAACATATATTCTAGTAAACGATGAGAATAATGCAGTTAAGTGTTGAATATGTTGGAGAGTAGTGATTTTATTAATTAATAATAAACCAAACAAAATATAACCCGATCACTAAAAGTTTTTAATCGCGAAGCTTTTCGACAGTTACGTCATTTTCAAGCGCGAACTAAAATTATTACATTTTTTTTTTTTATCCAAAAAAATGTAATAATTTTGATGCGTGAAAATGACGTAACTGTCGAAAAGCTTCGCGATTAAAAAAACTTTTAGTGATTGCGTTATATTTTGTACGGTTTATTATTAAATAATGCAATTAATTTGTCTTATATATTAATCGAATATTACATGGGGAAATTTAAAAATATTTCACCAAGTGGAGTGAGAAATTGAATTTTTAATTTCATAAAATTATGAAAATAAAATATATATGTCTATTATTTATTATACTGCTATTAAAACCTTTTCAGTCACATTGTCCTCTATATGGTACATAAACTTTTTACATATACTTCCGTAATGAGGACCATTACGTAACACAGTAAAAATTATTATCTAGTTGGTTTTTTTTTTTTTTAAATATTTTTCTCGATTAATTTAGTCTAATTTTTCATAAAACAAAATATATAATTTTGTAAAAAAAAATGATAACGACGAACTGTAATATTTTAAATCCACATCCTTTTACCGAAGAAACACAAACTAACGTCTATATAATTTTTAGAAAATAACGCTCGTCGAAATAAAGATATATCGACTTTAATATATCGACTTTAATTTAAGTTCAGTTTGTATTATGCACCGTTTTCATTATCGTTATTTTGACTAATAATCAAAGAACTTAAAAATATAATTAACAAAAAATATCGCTGGACAAAAATCAATGTAATATTATTGGATAAAATTACAGGAATCGAAGAGAAAGCCGAATATTTGAAAGATTTAGGCGTAGCGGCCGTTTGGCTTTCTCCGATCTATAAATCACCGATGGCCGATTTCGGATACGATATAAGCGACTTTCGAACGATCGACGAACAATTCGGTACGTCGGAAGATTTCCATTCGTTAAAATCGAAACTACGTTCTTTAGGTAAAGTATATGATCGCAACTCTAACGATTTTTTGTCAATAAGTACTTTAAGTTAAAAATAAACAACAAAAATGAAGTAGTTAAAATCACGTTTCTTTACGAAAAATCACAAAGCTTTTCGGCTGTGTATCGAGTGAATATTTAAAAAAATATATAAATGTATATATACAAATCACTACATTCCACATTCTTAAAAAAATGTTAAAAATATATTAAATTAAAACTAGATTAAATTCATTTATATTAAATCTCAAACTATTACTCCGCTAGTTTTACGGCGCCCTAGTTCGCGTCAATCACATTTTTCATTGCGCATCGAACGCCATTCCGCATTCGAGTACATGACAAGGAACCACTTTAATCAAGGATTTCAAACATGGAGTTGTAGCATTCGCTCGTTCATAAGGTGTCGAGCGTCTTTAACTTGCTTCGTTCTCTCTACATCTGCCGCAACTTTGCTTCTTATATATGGCGGTACAACATCACCTAGGAAGTCTAAATTGCCAACTCTGGTTGGCTTGAGGCAGCCTGTTATAATGCGAAATGTTTGGTTAAGTGCTGTACTAACCTTTTTTTGCATGCGTCAAATGTGACCATACGGGAATAATTGATCGTACAAAAATTGAATTAAATATTAAGCGTTGTACTTTATTACAATGATATCAATTTTTTTTTGTGTTCTTTTTTTGGAAGAATAATTAACGAATAAAATTTTAAAATCAAACAACGCTCTAGCAATTATACCGCCACCGAGGCATCTATAACAGCGCGGTACTGGACGTCAATATTGATATAATTATTTTTTACGCAGGAATAAAATTAATATTAGATTTCGTACCGAATCATTCGAGCGACGAACACGAGTGGTTCCAAAAATCGATCAAAAAAATTAATCCTTATACAAATTACTATATTTGGAAGCATCCGAAAGGATGGAACGGAAGTAAACCTATTCCACCAAATAATTGGGTAAGCTACCGCGTTTTATATATTCGCGCAACATAATCGCATACCTAACACATTTTTATACTATATTGTTAGATACATCTTGATATGTCTGTACCTTAAGGTGGTTAGTGGACGAAGTACGGGTAAATTGGAAAAATATTTACGTCATTTTTATAGTTTTTAAGGATGAAATAAATAAATTTGCAATTTTTAATAAAAATAATATATTTATTCGAAAATGAAATATTATAACGCTTATGTCGATCCATTGTTGGATGTAAGCGGTCCCCCTTTTCTTCCATCCACGGTGGTCACAGGTCTGTTCCATATCGGCTGTACTGACCTTTTTATATTATCCTACAATCTCGTGCACACATCGACTTCTGTATCCTTCCTTTGGCAATCATTCCGTTATTCGTTTCGTCTATCTGTCACCATTTCTTCTTTCCATATTGCCCAGTTCCATTTCAGCTGCGCTGCACGTTCTACCGCACCTGACAGTTTAGTTTGCTGTCTTATCCGTGCATTCCTGCATCACATCCCAATTCCCAACATTATTCTTTCGTAGGCTCTGGTAATTATATATTTCGTCAGGCTCCAAGTTTCCGTCCGTATGTTCGCACCGGAATTACGCACTTTTCATTGCTCGACATTCCATAAGCCATCCATGAGAGTTGCGTTTGACTTTTTTACTTCGTCAAGCATTGCTTTCTTGTATATGGCAATTACTTGACCTAAATATATAGTCACCGACCCGTTCTAGTATCTGCCTATTTTTTTTTTATTTGTAATTTCAAAGGCGTATTTGTCATGATCTTAGTTTTGTTAAGTTAATCCGGTTTTTTTGGAATAGTTGTGAATGTCAGTTATCATATCCTGCAAGGTATCAACGTTGTCGATACTTAACGCAATGTCGAAGGCAAATCGCGGGTGATTGATTTTATTTCCACCAATATTGATACCTTTAGGCGTCGAAAGTAAGTTTTTTGAACGTGCGTTCTAAGGATATTATAATTAATCGTAATATAATACGAAGATTTCCAAATAAAGTTCCCCGAGCAGTTACAACGCTACAAACCAACAAATAAAGATATTCACTATCATTGTGAAATAAAATACTCGGGTAAAATCATTAATGAAATACAGACATGCGACTATATGAACGTCGAACAAATATACGTTCTTGATAACAGCCAAACACGAAGAATATTGTTGAGAAAACATGTGTTACGTGATATATTAGATTAGTCCACCTTGCAAAATTTATTACGTAAATAAATATGAGCAAAATGCCTTTTGGGCCGTTGTAATTAAGAATTTATAATAAAAAAAAAAACCTTCTTGACGAGGTCTCTCCACAATCAAGGATAAAATTACAAAAAGAAATAAAAAACGTTCAAATATTTCGGACAGACCTTTACGTATAATATGGATTGTTCTGACAATCGTATAGAAATAAGGAAAAAAAAAGCTTTCAACAGAAAACAATGCCCGTTAACATAGGCAGAAACTTATGAATGGCACTACATAGTTCGGAAACGTATACAATGAAGCAGAGAGATCCGGACAAATTAGAAGCCTTTGAAATGCGGTGTTGTACAGAAAATTATTTTGGGTAGAGAAAATGAGCAACAAACTAGTACTAGAAAGATTAAATTAAAAGTGCAGTATATTACAAAATATTCGCTAGAGGAAACTTCTAAGTCATTCATTACGCTAGAATCGAAATACCCTGAGGGATGTTATCGAAGGCTAGAATAATGGGGTGGGAAAACCACGTGAAAGATCACGAAAACAACATTCATCGACATAGTGCTAAAAGAAACTGGAAATCCGGAATTAGAAAAAAAAATTGCGGCAGGTTTGGATAGGAAACGATCGGTGGTACATGTTGCGAACCATCCTACCCGGGCTGATACACCGTTGATGATGATGATATATACATATATAAACAAGTATGAATAGATCACGAGATAATAAATAATTATAAAAATAATATCGAGGAAAGTAAAAATTAAATTCCTAAGTACAACAGAACAACCAGCATTGAGAGGAAATCAATACAATATCTGTATACGTACCAAACGTGAAAACTGTATTACTTTATCTCGCAGGCGCAGCACGTTCAATATCGTACACGATGTAGAGCAGTTGGTTCTTTTCGCAGTGTTCGTCAAACGCCTGAATTCGTTGGATATCAGTTACCTTGAGTATATTTCGCGACATCTAGAAAAGTGGATGATTTACGTCAGGGATTGACCAATGAGATATCGCGGCTTTTCTATGGCCACATTTTGCCCGTTGATATTAGGTTTCCAATTCGATGCATCGTGTTCAGTAGTTCGATCTCAGAGATATACGAAATTACTTTCAACAACTTGTAACAGCGTCCATATTACGTCGACCGCGATTAGCTTTATCGATAATCATCACCTTCGTCTTCTGCTCATTTATTATTAATTACGCTTGTTTACTTCTCTTCTCGGGTTTATGTGAACGATGAATGAATATTTTTTGATAAGACGATTATTACCAAGCGTGTCGCAGATTACGAATATTTTTTCTGGCGTTTTTTCATCATTTTCCCATTTATCGAGTACTACTCTTTGACATCTCTTTTCGCTGTAGATCTTCGACAATACGGAACATGGAACTTAGAATGCGTCCTCAGTCGAACGCCTTTAAATTCATCGCTCGATTTTTACATTTCCTATGTAAAACTTAAAAAAAAAAAATTAAAATGCGTATATTTTTCAAATAAATTTAGTAAAAAGTTATAACCAAATTGATTAAATGTACAGGTACAAATTCCCCCTCCACTCGTGAAAAGTAAAAAATCCGAGTGATATTTAATAAATAATAAACACATAAGGTGTAAATCATGTTGGTTTTCTTGAGAGAGTACAGCGGTGGTTTCTCCTTACCTTCCGCCAGAAGATTTTCTGTCAGGATTTACTCCCTTAGCCTTTGTATAAACATCCTGACCGCAAGCCAGCGGTTGTTACTGAGGAGGTAATATGGTGCTGATTCCAAAGATCAAAGTATCCAAAAATTGCGCGCATTACAGAACTATCAGCTTATTACCTCATGCATCGAAAATCCTACTAAAAATAATAAAGAAACGACTCGTAACATTAATTGCAAAAAATCTGGGAGAAACGCAATATGGATTTAGAAAAGGTCGATCTACACGGGATGCAATAGCGGTACTGCGACTGCTAGGAGAGCGTATGATAAACCAAGGCAGGTGTCTCTATGCAGCCTTTATTGACTACGAAAAAGCTTTCGACAAAGTACGATGGAAAGACTTATTTACACTATTACGACGAATCGGATGTTCAGAAACCATAATAAGGATAATGTATAATTTATACAAAAAGCAAGAAGCAGTGGTTCGCTTCAATGGAGTTGAATCGGAAATAATAAATATAAGAAATGGAGTAAGGCAAGGTTGTTTGCTATCACCTGACCTTTTTAATGGTTTTGCATGGGATGGATATAAACATACCCAAAACGAAAGTCATGGTCATAAGTAATAAGCAACATCAAATAAAGATTATGTTGAACAATGGAAATATAGAACAAGTAACATCTTTCAAATATTTGGGTCAGATAATATAACCTCGATTATATGCCAGAAATTCGTAAAAGAATAGCGATGGACAAAGCAGCATTTAAAGAAAAATATTCGTTGATAACACAATGCTCATTATCTGTGGAATTACGTAAACAACTTATGAAAACATTTGTCTGGTCAATAACGTTGTATGAGTCAGAAACGTGGATACTTAAGAAAGTAGATTGCAGTCGGCTGGAAGCATTTGAAATGTGGTGTTGGCGAAAACTGCAACGAATTAGTTGGATCGAAAAAGTTATAAAGCGGTGCTAGAACGAATAGGAGAAGAAAAAGCGATACTCAACAGGATACGGAAAACTCGTCTTCGTTGGTTAGGACATGTAATGCGGTCCGAAAATAGTACTCTTAATCTATAGAAGGTAAAATTTTAGGTAAAAGACCACGTGGACGTCCTAAAATAACATTTGTCGATAAAAGGGGACGGGTTTTACGAAATATGCAGATTAAGGCAGTCAGTGACCGCATTTTATGGAGAAATATTGTGTTGGGTCAGCCAATCGGCTGTAACATAATAATAATAATAAGGTTTAAATAGCACTGATGGAAAAATTAGGCAAAAAACAAAGTAATTTAAACGAGAGTAAGTAGAAGTTAAATTATAAAACGAATACGTAATGACATTTATATGTATAAGAAAAGAAAGCAGATTGTAACTTTACGAGAATAATAAATCATGTTTAATACGTTGTTGCTTATATCTAACACTATCTCGTTCCGATCGCCGCAAGTAAATTATTACGGTAAACATCGATAAAAAATGGATATAGTGTCACGCTACCTGTTTTGTGTATATCTGATAAAACTTTAGCGTATACGAAGATAGTAAAGACATCCATTTGAACTGGCTGCATCTATGAAAGCGGGCATTCCATATTGAAGATCAAGTTGGACGAGAATAGATTAACGAGATTGAATTGTAGATTATTAGTTTATTATCGATATTTAAATAAGATTTACCGTTGAAAATGGAGTAATCAGAACAGATTTCTCTCTGTCTTCAAAGATGCACGATCTATATGCTTAGTTATAACTTCAGCGTGACTACAACATTTCCTACGTTGTTGTCATATCGACTAATGCTTCTTAATTTCGTTTCTTATTTAATATTCCGGACGCGATAAAAATTGTCTATTTCATTTAAATAGATCAGCAATTTTAACGGTCCAGCCTGGGAATACAACGAGGAGAGAAAACAATTTTATCTGCATCAGTTTGCCACGAAACAACCGGACTTGAATTACAGATGTAAAGAACTGCGCGATGAAATGGTGGTAAGTGTGAATACAATTTTATGCAAAGTTGATCGCCGTTCGTTCGCAATTTTTTTTAACCTTGTCAATTTTAAGACTTCGCGACGTTCTCGCAGTTTTCATTTTCAACCTGAGAACGGTTATCAATACATGTATATATATATATATATATATATATATATATATATATATATATATATATGCAGTTACGCGTATAAGAAAACCTAAACTTAATGTTATTCACATTTCGAAAGATAAACAAGTGTTACATTCACACGTCAATCACGTTGTCGACATTCTTATTACTACGTCGGTAAAAACGTTGTTGTTTTTTCATGATAGTAACCTAGTGAATTTCATCGATCGACTTTCGTTAAACCCTCGACAAAATAACAATTGCCCTAACTTTTCTTTTAAATTTTTGGAAAGAATTTCAAAATCATTAAATCTTATTTCGCGATGAAACTGATTACTTGTTCGCCGATGTTTGCAGTTTGCTTCGAGTTGTTTTAATATTCGATATCAGTCTGCCCAATACGAAGAATTTTATGTATAACGTCAACATGCCCTTCGGGGAGGTGTTGATAAACCGCTTTCGGTTTAAAAGCGAAATCGAAAACAATTCTAAACGTAAGTATATTATAATAGTGATTCTGATAATTTTAACGATGATGAACATTATAAGGTCGAGTAAGCGTGCATCTGAAATTTTCCTTCAGTCGTTTGATCTCGAATTAATGGCAGGGACAATTTCCTGCTCGATACAATTAGTATAGTCTGCAGAATTTACAATTAGTATAGTCTGCAGAATTTACAATTAGTATAGCCTGCAGAATTACAAAGAGTTCGCACGATAAGTACGACTTAAGCGGATAATCGACTAAATCGTGTCATTATATACGACGCTACGAATATTTTCATTTATTCATCCATCCGTATAGACACTATCGCGAAAGGAATTCACTGATATCCCGTTGAAATATGTTACGGTTTTACGATAATGACAAGATTTATCTTCTAAAGAGGTAATAGAAGTGGATTGACAAATTGACGGGCGATAGCGAAGTTTATCTGATAAGCAACTTATATTTCTCGAATGATTTGCTACGTTTTCATTTATTGTGACGCCGTATCAAAATCGAGACCAATACACGTTTCTTCTTCCTATACATATTCTGCATCCAAAAAAATGATTATAGAAATTGGATTTCGTTCATTATTTCACAAAAATTTACCATTTTGTTTTTTGTTTAAAAATTGATAACGTACGACTTAAAAAAAAAAACGATCAACGCCTTTATAATAATAATGATAATAATAATAAATGCATTTATCGGATATTTATTGTGTAACGAAATTCGCTAACTAAAACCGAAAGCCCAATATTTCGATGCTTCCTCGAAACAGCTATTCGGTACGGTCTTGGGCAATTCTCTCGTATTGCTTAATATAAATTTAGTTATCACGTCTTCCCGTCTCAATTAACTTATTCTTATTCCTAATATACTAAATTTTTATCCTATATATATATATATATATATATATATATATATATATATATATATGTCTATTATCCGCCAATCTTACAACGTGTCCAGCTCGATCTCACTTTTTCCTCCTACGTTCGTTAACAGTATTTTTAAATTTTCCACCGATAGATGTAATATATACTTTCGTCGAACTCTAAACATAGACCTCTATACATCCCATTCTGATTTATATTTTTTTCTCTCCATTTTGGTTGTCATGAAAACATTCTTGCACTAAACCTTTTACATCAACCAGTAGGACGCAAGAGATTGAAAAGGAGAAACGTTGTTGATCTGGTGTGAATGATTCAATTAATAAAATCGAGATCGTGCTGATGGGCTGATCTTGATAATCACGATCCTGTCATCACTACTATCTAGTAAATGACTATATTAGTCAGTTCTAGATGTGAAGAATTTAAATAAAAAAAAAAATTTTGGTTGTGAACCACGTCTGAACAACGTTGAAACCACACGACCATTCATTTTTCCTTCTAAATATTTGTTTCGGAAAACAATACTTTTTTCAAACTGTTCTTCCATGTATCACTCCTTTAGTAAATATTTCACAGTCCTATTCTTCGCTCTAAATAAACTGTTTCATCTAGAATATTCGATTTTTCTGCCGTTTATTTCAATTTTTATTTCTAAGTGAAACTTCTATTGGCGCGTTGTATCGTAAAACGAGTTCATTCCTTTCCTTCGTGATATCTGCACGAAATCGCGAGTTTATTAAATGTTCTATTCGGAAGACATCTTTATCTAGAAGCATAGATTTTTTTTTTATGTTCGCACTTCTTTCCCCGCTACAATCATTTGTTTAAGCTTAATTTAAATGTTTCTCTTCTCGTTTTAATCTCGTAATATAAACTGCGCAATTTATAGAATATCCTACATTTTTGGATGGACGAAGGAGCCGACGGATTTCGAATGGACGCCGTACAATTTCTCGAAGAAGATGAAGATTTTAAAGACGAGCCGGCAATTGCGAATTACGTTAAACGTAGCGGAAATTCCGATTTGTTAGAATACGATTCTCTGAATCATATTTATACGGCCGACCAACAAGGAACGTACTATATCGTCGAATTGTTCAGAAATACCGTAGCGAATCATAAGAACGATTCGAAATCCAGGTAAATAATTATTAATTCCCACGTAAAGAATCAAAACGGAATACATTTCTACTCTTCTAAAGGAAAAATTAATCGTTATAAAATTCCCAGGCATATTGAATAATAAAAAAAAAATATATTATAAATAAATAATAGGAAGACTTTGAGACTACTTAAAATATTAAAGATCATAAAATAATTATCGACACACGATGGCGAAAAGCCGGAATAACGAAATTTTTTCCGAATATTCGAAGAAAACCCGATAGTTGATAAACAAAAAGGCTGGAACGTTTGTCAAACACTTTTCCGATAAAGCTACGAAACGATGATAAAACAGAAATATTTAACTTCTTAAATGCACCTTCACAACTAATCTTATTACGTCAACATTTCCGAGTGAACGTGAAATTTACAATATGTACTATAAAACGTGTTTGACTCAATTACTAACGAGGAACTCGGATTTACCGAACGAAGTAATTCGATTTATTACAGAAGCATTCAACGCTGTATTTCGTCGGCGGCACTTCCTCTTATCGTAGAAATGTATTAGCGAGAATAGCGTTAGTGCTCAAACTGGTTTAAATAATTCACGAAGTTTCATCCTATGCTTACTTCGTAGTCTAAGTATTTTTGAGGGGAAAATAATGAAATCGGAACACATTGTTCCCGATTATAAAGTATTCGACCATCGGACAAATTTACTACGCACACTTATTCGAGAGGATATAATAACGAAATACCGTATTCGTATGTCAATCAATCCTTGGACGAGATACACACGGCATCATGGTCTATTATACAATTTCGAGAAAATGTTACCGTGTTCTGAAATATTATTTCGAGGATCATTGCCAAGTTTAGACTTACAAACGAATATCATTTATAAAGTAGTTCGGTGCTTTATTTATTATACACTATTTCCAGTTGATAATGTAATAACCGCTAGATCTATTGGCTACAGATAAAAGACAGGTTCGAAATAATATTTAACGGAAAGTGAAAGAAAAGTTGGTGTGTAAGATTAATTTTTAATTTAGAAATTGTAATTACGTACCCGTCGAAATTGATGGAAAAATAATTGAGCAAAAAACACGTAGGTCGAATATCAACTGCGGCGTCATTTGTGCTTCTCGGCAAACTTTGCTGATAGAAAATAAAATCGTATAAAGTAGTTCTTAAACCGGGTTATACATATTGTCCGATGTTGCAAAATACTACTCGTATTAAAGAATACAGCGATTTCGAAACATTTGTAATTTTTCCATTCTATTTGATTTACGGCTAGTTTCTACCACTTCTTAGAATTTTAATGCCCAAAAAAATCCTTGTACCACCATCGGTAAAATTTTCACAGCGTAGTTGATCGTACAAAAACATTTTTGAAAATACCGTTTTTGCTTATTATAATAAATAACGTGCTATTTTCGTCAATTCTTATCTGTACAGATTAACGGGTAAAATGTTGTGGTTTGTCATGTTTATCTTACCAATAGAACGCTTCAAAACAGCGTATTTTCTTCTGTATTAAGCCAAATTTCTGATCAGTAGCGCCGGTAATAACCTAGATTTATAAATTATCAACTTGATAAGAATGGATTTATTTCTAGAATACACTTTTCTTTAGTTTATTTACAAACAGCTGAAGCAGCTTGTATTCTGCCATTTCATTACCTGAGCTAACCACAGTATTTAGCATACTCCTAAAATATTTGTTATCGCGGTGTGGTTTATTTTAAGCCTCCTTTATTTGCAAATGCTAGTTATATAGCTTGTTTATAGTTAGGTCAAATTTATTGTATACCATCTGTAGTGCCTGCAATGCCTAAATTTTAATTAAATTAAAATAGCCAAATTTTTGAAATAATTAAATTAAATTCCCAAATTCCCCAGGAAACAATTATACCACGATCTGAGCACGAAATCTATTTTATGTTTTAAGCAGACAGGTGTAATAGGATTTAGCCTCGCAAAGAAAAAAATTAATTATCGATGAGAGTAACGCGTTTACTTCGTTGCAGTCGCTTCTTTCGATCGTTTTATATATTGGTTATGGCTGCAACTTGCAAGTCTTTCGAAATAAATTCGGGCCAACCACATAGTCGAGAACAGCTAATGCATTAATCATATTCCTGTTTTACAACTTAAGTATGTCGGATGGTATTTAATCTGAATCGCAGCTTTTCCGTTTTAGATTTGTTTCGTCGGGGCTTATATTTATTCTGGTAACGACACGTCTTCATCTAGTTCAGTTATTTGTTAAAAATCGGTATTTCATCCAGAACTAAGGTTTCTACAATAGGTAGCGTCATCGTTTAACGATTTTTCAAAACAGTATTTCCATCTGCGTGTTATTTCTTCCGCTTTGTTTATAAAGTTAGTCCGTCATTATCTTCCCCGGCTATTCTTTACTTCCCAACAAAATAACACTCATTTACCGATCGAATAGCTGTATGTATATAGCTGAGTTAACTCCCCAACAAAAATACGTATTTATTTATTTATAGAATAATGATAACCGAAGCGTATACCACTATAAAAAGTACGATGAAATATTACGGTCCAAGTAACGGTCCTAATGTGAACATGCCGTTCAATTTTCAATTTATCACCCAGCTGAATTCGATGTCCGAAGCGAAAGATTTCGAGAAAACCGTTCACGATTGGATAGATAACATTCCAGCTGGGAGATGGTCTAACTGGGTTGTAAGTATTTATTACGTAAAATGAAATAAATATAATCAATCCTTTTCCAAAGAGTCGTATGTATATATCAATATACAGCAGCCGGCTGTATTTTTTTCTTCATTTATTTATAGCCCAAGTTTCAGAATTATAAATGTTGGCGAAAAATTGTAGCTTATATAGGCTATATATCCAAATCCCAGAATGATTGACGGTTATATAGACGAATATAATTATTTAGGCTCCCTCGTCGTGTGAAGAAGCTAACAAGAAACGCCTGATACTGGCGCGATATAGTTCGAGTTGGAAAAACTCTGCGCTTATTAAACAAAATAAAGTAAAATTGACCAATAGGTCACTTAATGGCTATGTACGATTCGGAAGCATGGAGTATAAAACGCGCAGATACCAGGCGAATTGACGCTTTTGAAATGTGGTTTCTACGAGGGCGCTTAGGATACCTTGGACAGGACACCGAACAATTGCGTCGATATTGGGAAAAGGCAAATTTATTCTTAACGAGAAGTAACAAGAATGCGGTAAAATTTTTTTGAACACATAAGAAAAACAGACGCGCTCGGACTCGCTATCTTACAATGTCTAAAACGAGGAAGATGTCAGTTTCGATAGACAGATGGAATAAAATAAAAAACTACACTCACGCTGTTTGGAGCTTCGAGAAAGACAGCATGACTGGAAGAGTGGAGAAAAGTGGACCGCACAGTTTTATGTTAACGTCACACTACGTTACCAAATACCTTCGTGGTATAAAGGATATTTAACAGTATATATATATATATATATATATATATGTTCATATATGGGGGCTCATTTATAGAATACTTATACACCTCATCAGAATTGATTGGAACTTGAATCTTGCTTCCCCCTAAATATTATAAAAAAATTTTAAAAAAAGTGCGGAAAAATTTTCAATATAAATTACACGATTTCAAATTTAACTTATA
Source organism: Coronaproctus castanopsis (assembly GCA_032883995.1). Taxonomy (NCBI): domain Eukaryota; kingdom Metazoa; phylum Arthropoda; class Insecta; order Hemiptera; family Monophlebidae; genus Coronaproctus; species Coronaproctus castanopsis. Next base: position 194,459,566 of record CM065053.1, read on the forward strand.
AGGATGTAGACGTCGTTATAAAATATTAACGGGTGAAAAAAACAACAATTAACCCTGTCAGTTAAAGTGTTGTCTATATGGTATATGAGAAGTTTGAATACTAATAAAATAGTTTTATTTTATTACTTTGAATCAAACAGAAACTTGAAATCAATTTGAATTTGAATTTTATCAAATTAATAGCGTAAAAATATTTAAAAAATAATTACTATCGATTTAATTTTTCCTTCTTTAATTTTTCGCATCACCACCACAAACAACAGAGCGGTAATCACGATAAACCTAGAACGGCTAGCAGATACGGCGATGCGCTGGTGGACGGCATAAATATGTTCATATTACTTTTACCGGGTACGGCTATTACGTATAACGGAGAGGAAATCGGTATGCAAGATACCGAAATAAGATGGGATCAAACCGTCGACCCGCAAGGTTTAAACGCCGGACCGGATCACTACGTCCAATTCACCAGAGATCCTTGTCGGACGCCGTTTCAATGGGACGATACTGTCAGTTCCGGTAATAATAACGAGACATGACGATTTAGTTATTTATTTATCACATCCCGACGTGTGAAATTTCTTTTTTTAGGGTTTCGGTGAAAACCGCGTCGAAATTTGTCACTTTCGAAAATAGTGGGAATGTGGACGATGATACGCGGTTATCACCGAAAAACAAAATTGACCAGTGAATAATTTGAAAAGTGTGTAAGGTAAAAGTTTTTTAAAAATAAACAACAAAAAAGTAGTTAAATTCGCTTACTTTCATATATAAAAAGATCACTAAACTTTTATATAAAAAGACCACAAAATTTTATCGAGTGAACGTAAGAAATAAATAATCAAAATATATACGATTTATAAAAATTTGAAAGAAGAAAAAAATACAAAAAATAAACTGATAATTCGATCGTCATAAACCTGTAATACGAAGTGGTAGTGGTATATTGTTTTCTTTTTGCGAGCGGTTGAATTTTATCGAAAACAATTTTAATAGAGTCGAAAAATAATTTTCAAAAATGACCGACAGGTTTCGACTTTTCGGCCATTAAGCTATTATCCAGCGAACATAAAAAATAAATCGTAAAAATGCGTGCGATTTATTAAAAAACTCTAGCTGATAATTCGATCGTCGTAGAAAAGTCTATAATAGTAATTCTGAAATTTTTGAATATAGAGTTTTTAAATTTTAATAGAGTTAATCAGGCTGACTTTAAATTTCGAAAACAATTTTCAAAAACGACCGATAGGTTTCGACTTTTCGGCCATTAAGCTATTATCCAGCGAACATAAAAAATAAATCGTAAAAGTGCGATTTATTAAAAAACTCTAGCTGATAATTCGATCGTCGTAGAAAAGTCTATAATAGTAATTCTGAAATTTTTGAATATAGAGTTTTTAAATTTTAATAGTGTCAATTAGGCTGACTTTAAATTTCGAAAACGACCGATAGGTTTTGACTTTTCGGCCATTAAGCTATTATCCAGCAAACATAAAAAATAAATCGTAAAAATGCGTGCGATTTATTAAAAAACTCTAGCTGATAATTCGATCGTCGTAGAAAAGTCTATAATAGTAATTCTGAAATTATTGAATATAGATTTTTTAAATTTTAATAGAGTCAATTAGGCTGACTTTAAATTTCGAAAACAATTTTCAAATACGACCGATTAGTTTTGTGCTGCGAATTTTTGGAAATCGTTCATTTATATAAAAGTTTGTTGATCTTTTTATGTTTAGTGATTTGAAAGCTAATTTTTTTTTTTTTTTATTGTTTACGAGTAAATAATAGTTTAATATATTTATTTTTTGATTTTGAAGAAATGAAAAATGATAAAGAGCAAAAGCCGATAGCGCCCGTAAATAATTTAAATTTAAATTATTATTATTTTTTTTAATAATTCAACGTTTCGCATTGGGCCAAAATATTTCATTTCTAACGTTTTTAAACTTAAACTTAAACATTCCGCATACGATTCACGTTTCTCGCGTACAAGCATTTATAAAAGAGGCTACAGCACCGTTTTTGAAATATACAGCATAACAGACAAATATGGGATTAAAATAAATATTAAAAAAGACACAAAGGTAATGTAGATTAGCAAGATAAATACATCAATCAATAGAAAAAAAAATTTTGTTTTCTTCTTCACAACTGACCAACTTTGATGATCATCAAGTGATTGATTTAAGCGAATAAAGTGTTTTGTGGAGGGTTAGTACTCAGCTGTACTCCCTCGAAACGCTATAATGTTTAAACAAGGTCTGAAGGCTTACTTCGCCACAGTCTGCGGGTTTCGCCAGAGTTATAATAGAAAAAAACTACTGGGTCAATACCTGTGCAAATATTTAGGACACATTGTAGAAAAGAAATTCGGCGAAGAATTTCAAAGGTAGAAGTGGCTCACTGATATCGGCAGCGCATACGTTTTAAGTGCCTGGTAAAAGGCCAGTAGGAAGACCAAAGCAAAGATGTTATAACGAAGGATCTCATAGATGCAGAACTAATAAACAACCGAATTGGATGGAAACGATCTATTTGTATGGCAGACCCCGCACCAACGGGAAATTGCCGCTGAAGAAGAAAGAAAGAAGAATTTCAAACGTGTTTAAAAGAAACATACGCGTAATAAAGTAGAACACGCCGATTATAGCATTACAAAAATGTATTATCAAGTCGTATATGACCCAGAGAAAACGAACAGTTCTGTTTTCTGAGAATAGCGTAGTTGGTAGGAATGCTACGACGCAAACCGCGTGCTCCACGATTAGAGATTTCTTTTTGTCCAGTTTTAGTTACCATGGTATCCTATAACAAGAAACAACATGCATTTTGCGTGGAACGTTATTTTCTGCATAAATCGATTACAACAGCGCAAAAAGAGTTTTGAAAAGAATTCAAAGTTGTGCGTTTTTTTTGTGGGGACCCCTTAAGAGCCGCGTTTACAAACACGTTCACGGGACCTGCAAGATTTGAAAAGTCGGATTTCTGAATAAACTGCAAAAATTCAGCGACCTATGCACGAAAAAGTCTTCGAAAATTGTTTAAATACTAAATGAATGTATTGTTGCAAATGGCGGTCATCTGAACGATATTGTGTTCTATAAATGATTGTGTACGTTAATCTCTCGTTTTATTTTTAAATAAAATTTCATTCAAAATTTTGGTCGAGCAATTTTTTAGTTATTCCAGAAACATCAAAACCGTTACCCTTTTCTGGGTCACCATATATATATAATATATTATATATATATATATATATATATATATATATATATATATATATATATATATATATATATATATATGTATATACATATATGTATGGGAAGTAGCACTGTATGCGGCGGAGACCATAGACACTTTAAACGAAAGATACTGAAAATTGGTGTTTTTGAAACGCGGAGGATAAAATTCCGAATGAAGTTTTTAACCGAGTGCAAGAGGAAACGTTACTTTTGAAAACGATTAGAAAAACGAGAATGAAGTAGATAGAGCACGTGTTAAGACGGGATGACGTATTGAAAGTTATTATAGAAGGAAAAATCATGGTTAAAACGAAGACTAGAGCAGACACTGATAGATGTCATCAAGCGAATATTAAGAGTCACACTCAACTGAAAATGCTAACAACAGAACAGAATGAAAATTGAAAACTTGGACGATAGAACTAACTCAAGGACTGATACATATATATTTTTCATGGAGATATATTTAGATACGAACCACACGCTAGCAATTATAAATATTTGAATCGTGTAGATTTTCGTTTCATAAATTTCAGGAGTTTTAACCGACAATCTCAGTTTTGACAAACACCAGACGGAGACGGCACTTAATGTTTTTTGAAAATGAATTACGGAATTTTTCGATCGGATTTTCCACCTAAAAATTTTTTTTTGTAAATAAAAATATTTCCGGTAGACCGGATAGCTGAAATCCGAACGGTACCCGAGATATAAAATTTAAATTATATTCATTAAAACACGTGCGTGTGGTAAAAAGCAAAATTCCAAGTTTGTAAAATCCGATCGGTAAATGCGATTGAGCTGAAATTGTCGACGTACATTTAGATAAATATCGTAAAAAAAAACGATTAAAAAAAAATCAAAATTCTCCAAATTATATAGGTGGCGGAGATTGGGCACCAGAATTTCAAAATTCTTGATTTCAATAAAGTACATTTTCAGTTACTTGATACATTAAGTGTTCAAAATTATATCTAAATCGTTAGAACCGTTCCCAAGATAGCCGAGTATACTGAATTGCTCGTTTAATAAGATTATATTATATATACCTATATAATCTTATTCGTCTAGCATCGTGTCCGATGTGGAGTGACTATGAACTGGTCAATCTGTTAGATTTTCCACGCATTTGTGAACCATTGCACGCCCCGATAGGACGTTTAAGAAAATGCAAAAGTTTCCAAATTGCATAGTGAAAAATATAATTTAACTTTCGTTCGATATATACAATATTTACGTACATACAAATGTATATACATATATATATATATATAGCTGGAAGAATTAAGGAAACCCAAACTGCACACGAGAGAATTATACCTAAAATTCAGCTCAAAGATCGCAAGATGGTTACATAAATTGTAGACCCAGTGGAACGGATCGTCAGGTAAAATGGGAAAGGGCCGTACAATTTGCAAGACAAGAGAATGGACAGTGGTGGCCAATTGGCATCCGGCGCCCACAAGAGAATTCTATGGCTAGGACAGTAATCAATTGGATCCGAGCCGCACTACATAGGAGTCGTTGGAAAAGTTTAGGCAATGCCTACACCTAGCAGTGGGTTGATATAGGCATGTGGGGAGATCGTGATATATGTATATATACCACAAATAATGACTTAAAATCCTTAAATATTTTTCATAAAAATTACAAAGCTCATTATTTTGTAAATACTGGTTTTTCGCTTTGTTAATATTTGTAAATGATATATCTAAATTAATATTTTTTGCATTTTATATTTTTTATACATTACATATTTTCATATTTTATTTTTCTATGTTCACTTGATAATGGCTTAAAGCTGAAAAGCTTTATGATTTTTCATTTAAAAATTTAGTGATTTTTAACTTTTTTTTGTCGTTTGTTTGTTTAAATAATATTTCGCAAATTTTCAAATTATATATATATATATATATATATATATATATATATATATTAGATTAAACGTTGTAGAAACGTTGTAAACACCAAAAACTTTAGTATAGATTACGTTTCATTCATCGTGCGTAACGAAATAATTTATTTTTACGGATATTTCTTTCAGGATTTTCCAGAAATCATGACACTTGGCTACCGGTCAATCCTAACTATTGGTATCTTAACTTGAAATCGCAGAAGCTCGCGTTCAAAAGTCATTATCACGTATACAAAAGATTAGTACAACTTCGATCTAACGCGGTCACTATACAACGAGGCAATTATAGCACGCAATCATTGCATAAATATACGTTCATTTTAATCAGGTACGGTTCGTGTGTAATTATTTGTTAAAAACTATATACATTTATAGAACTTTGTCGACAATACTCTGACGTATCCAATTTCGCGAATACTATATGATTTCTCAAAAAGTACTATGTTGAATTCGAAAGAGGAAATTAATGAAATGAGTATTATATATAGTATATATATGTGTGTGTGTGTATTTATATAAGTATATGAACATACTTAAAAATTTTGTTTAGAAAACTAAATTTTGATAGAAACTAAAAAAGAAAAAGTGTACGAAAATTATAGAATATAAAAGTGGTTAATGAAGACTCCAGTATGTATGGAGCACAAAATACACAAACCTAGCATGTATGGTTACATTTTTTATATACATTAGCGTGTTAATATAGCCGAAGTCATGTCTAAGCCACAGAAAGACGGGTGGGCCTGTTAACCAGCCATTCGTGCTGCCCGAAATAGTACCAACTACTACATGAAATAAAGATGACCAGGCAAGAGTTCGAACAAACATACTTGTTTTTGCGATAACGAAGCAGGTGTAACGGAAACAATTTGAAAACATATTACATTTAAACGGATGATATTATCGAAGATTATATTACTTCCCACAGTGTTAAAAGGATTAACTAAAAAGGTATAGTCATACTAACATATCTTTTCAATGCATGTATACGATTAGAATACAGGCCACTTTGCTTCATGACAGCTCAAATTATGATGATAAAGAAACGTAATGAACTATACCGATATTCGTTATTAGCATCCGTATCAAACTTATTTGAGAAATTATTACTTCAAACAACTTTTGCCGGTGGTCGAAATTAGCATACCGCTGCATCAGTTTGGATTCAGACGAACACACTTGACCAAGTGCATAGGATTGTATCGATAATCAATAGAGCTTTCGAGAAGAAGAAATATTGTCCAGTCATTTTCCTAGACGTAGCGCAAACCTTCGACAAAGTATGGAACAAAGGCCTGGCGTATAAATTATGCCGACTATTGCCGGGCAATATTTGCCGACTGCTCATATCATATTTAACAGAACGTTAATTTTGAGTACAGCAAAGAAGTGGGGCATCCGCGTCCTATGATATAGAAGCCGGAGTTCCTCAAGGGAGCGTCCTCGGGCCGATCTTGTATATGATGTATATACAAGACTTATATAAATGGGCATCAAATTGGAAAATTAAGATCAACGAAGAAAAACCGAAGCATGTAATTTTCATATACCGGCAAACAGAGGCTCATTACCAAGAGTGACTCAGTAAAGTACTTTGGTGTGCACTTAGACAAGCGTCTGACATGGGAAGTACATGCCAAAATGAAAAGCAAGCAGATAAAGAAAAGAAAACAACAACTTTATTGCCTTTCGGATGAAACTCGCAACTGGACGTAGGACACTAATACCTTCTGTATTGGCTAATCTGCCATGTGGACCTGTGGTCTGCAGTTATGGGGCTATGCTAGTAGGTGTAACAAAGCAAAGATCCAGACCAGACAATATGCAATACTAAGAGCAATAGTAGATGCGTACCGCTATTCTAGAAGTGACGATGTGCATCGAGATCTATTAATTTCATTTGTAAGAAAAAAAATAAAATAATATATCAAAAGTTATGGTCGATGGGCTATTGACTTTAAACCCATAGGCTTGACTAAGTTTGTTAAATTTGATGCGTATTTAACTTAGTAGGTTTAAGATTTTATCTTTATATTTTAAAAAAACATGATATTTGCTATTGTCTTCCACATCTTGCTTACTTCCTGATACACGTATGCATATAATATAAAGTTATCGACGAAGTTTTAAATTAACAAACTGTAATAATACTCGCTACAAGAACATTAAACATTACTAATTTAATAATTCGTCTAGACATATGATAAAGTTAAACATTACTAAACCTTAGTAATTAGATTATCAAAATTTTAAAAAAGAGAATTGTAAAAATTTTCTTTAAAAACTTAACGTAGAAAGTACAAAAATACGCCGAATTATTGAATTGTCTCAAATTAAAATTTTCAAATCCGCGAAATTTCCTTCGTAATTTACAGAAAAATGGAAGACCAGCCAACGTACGCCGTCATCGTTAATTTAGGTACGGACGAAGTAATAATAGATTTGGAAAATATTAAAGATTTACCATCAGAAATGAATGTCCACACCAGTAGCATTAATTCTGAACACAATATCGGGTGAGTTCATTTCTTTTTAATAACGATGATAATAAACGTACAACGAGATTACTTATTTAATATCGTAGCAGAAAAAGTGTTTGTAAAAACAATCATTGTTCCCTACGTTTTATCTTACATGAAATGCAAAGCAACTATATATAAAAAACTATATATATATGTGTGTGTGTGTGCGTGTATATTATATATTAATCAATTATTAAAATAATCCGAAAATTTTCTTTATTCGGTCATACGAGGAAAGTAAATGAAATGGAGAATATTATTGCATACAGGGAAAATTAAACGGAACAATCTAGAAAGGTAGCCTGTTGAATATCGAGCAAATAATAGAAATAACAACATATACGAGAAATAAAATCACTGTAACTTTTGATCGATGTAAGTGATGACACGCCTTTACACCAACTGCATACACGTGCCTAATTTACCAGCTCCATTCGCAGACCTCAAGAGGGATATAAGATCGTCATTATTTCAGTTTATGGCAAAAAGAATAGCACTTCACACCGACACTAAACAAACTACGATCGATTAAGCAAAAAATAAAAACTTTTAAGACTCACATACAACATCGGAGAAATGACGTAGTTATCAGCAGACTCCGATTGGGCTATACTAAGCTAAAACGTGTATATCTTCTTAATAGATCAGAAGCTACATTATGTACAGCCTGCCAACGTTATGTTATCTGTTCAACGTATACTAATAGAATGTCCTCAATACAGCCTACAGAGATCATAATTACAATCTTTCGTCTTCCTCGCATCTACTCCTCGATGACAACATTTGTACGCTGTCCAAACTTATCCTGTTCCTGCAACTTACTGGACTATATCAATTTAATACTTATTTACCTGTGTGCCTTTAGCCGTGTATATATATATATATACTCACATCTTTACCTATATGTAAGAGACTTTACAGATTTTATTCAATATATGACACTAGGTTCGGTTCGCATTCATAGGTGTATTTTGAATAATGAAGTACAATTCGCGACACTACTCATACAAAAATCTTTTCTTCTATACATTTACACACTGATACATATATATATATATATATATATATATATATATGCATGTATGCTTTTATATATATGCACATATGTACATACAGGTATAAATAGCTCGTTCTTTAGTCATAGTCTTTTTAATAAGGGATACCGTTACAAATTGTTATACCCTCTTCAATTTTATTTTTTTCACTCAAACCTATTCGTAAAATTCGTCTCGTTCTCAATTATTCGTTGACTTCTTAAAGTTACTTCCCGATCGTTTTCGTCTACCTAATACGTAGTATGTTACAAGCAACGATATCTCTAACATTCCCGTTCCTCAATTATTAATCGTTACATCGCGTATTCTTCTCTCGTAGTAATGATCAAAGCGTAATATTTAGTTATGTACATTTGACGCCCAGACTTACGTAAAATATAAAGGTTTTTTTTCCCTTTTTTTTCATCTAGGGTATCAATAATACGTTAATACGCGCCTTCAAGTTTCGAAATTATCAATACATTGACTACACCCTCCTCAGCAGTCTTTAAGCTAACCTTTTCTTCTTCTATCGCATTTGTCTTTATCGCTTATTGAAATCTTTTCTACTATGTCTACATTTATAGAGCGTCAATTTTTTCGATATAGAAATTCTTATAATCTATGAAAAATCCCATTATCATAATTACAGATATACATACTGAAAAATATCCCTTTTCATTTAGAATATTCGTCGAAGAATTTGTAATATGCCAACCGATATTACTATATTTTAGATCATTTTCAAACGATCGCAACCTTTTCAACGTGATAGAAATACCGAATCGACTTTTTTATCACCTAAATAATAGTCTATACGATCGAACAAATGTAACATTCCGTTATTATTGATAATTTTCTGACTCACACCGATGTTGCATTTGAAAGCTATGAAACTTATCTTTTTGCCTCCGAATACCACACGTGTTTTACAGTCGATCTAAGTATTATAATTTTCCTATCGAAAGCAATTGGTTCGAAAATTATTTACTCGCAATCGAAACAAAAGCAGATTTCTCTATGAATTTATTATATGTTGCACTCCGCATGGAATTCGGTGGCTGTAAAGACAATTGGAGATTGCTTTCGTCATGTAGGATTTTCAAAGGTAGCATATTCTTTGATTGGAGAAGGAAGATGTTGAAACTGAGCTGAGTCGAAATTTAATTAAATGTTTTTGGGAATATCTCTATATTATTGAACTGAATTTGTTGCAGTAGGTGACGATAATGTGTGTAAAGCCTTAATTATGGCGGACGAAAATATTTTGCAAATTGTTCAAAGCTCAAAAAATATCGTCGGTATAGATTCCGACGATGAATTAGACAATGAGATGAACAATGCAGGTCTTGTTGCCACAACATCCGAAATGCGCAACATCGCGAAAAGTGAGCGCAGTTATTTACAGGCACATTCCAACGGTGAAATAAATAACATGATATCGAACAGTTTATTGAAAATTTGATGTTAAAAAATACAATGCGAAAAAAAATATCGGATTATTTTCCAAAAAATCGATACATGTTTTATATTTGTTTTGAAAAATATTGAAAATTATGTATTTATTAAATTTCATTAAGTTCTTTATTGTAGTTTTATCGATTTTTATTAAATGCACGCATACACACACGATCAATTGTATATATAAAGTATACTCTAATGAACGTAATTTTGTTGAATTTGTGTACTTTTTTTTAATACCGTTCAACACGAAAAAATATTTTAAACAATTTTCACTATATATATATATATATATATATATATATATATATATATATATATATATATATATATATATGATTTAATTTTCATATAATATTAATTTTATTTTTTTCTAACTCCCGATTCAAGCGATAAGTTAACGATTTTCAAGATGAGACAAAAATCTAGCCTCGTGCTGACCACCGATACCGAAATTATACCTCAAAGCGAACGCATTGTTACAGCATCGGCGAATGATATTAATTTTTCCTTAGCGCTTCTAGTTCTGGCGACGATTGTAACGGTTATTATTTAACACGTTACATTTTTTATTTAATAAACGATCGTCATCGTTCTCAAGCGGAATACGTTGTTATTCGCGACTGATCTTAATTATTCTTTAACACTTATAACAGCGATTGCAACGATTATTAATTAACGGTTACTATTTAACGCGTCACGTTTATCATTTTACAAACGATCGTCACTAAACGTTATCGTATTCGCGTCAATTTCCTATTATTTTGTATTACGTTCTTTTGGAGGTAAAACCTGTTATGTGTATATTTACGCATACACATTTATCCGAATTTTATTCATATTTGTTATAATTTTATATTAATTGTACTTTATTTTTTTGTTTGTAAATATACATATTTATTATAAACTCTAATAATTAATCTATACATTAACATAAAACTGCTAAACAATAATTTTCGAAAGCAGTCAACAATAACGACGTATACTTCAACGTAATTTGCAGAAAATATTAAAAACAAACATTTTAACTAATAATTACATAACGCTCAAAATAGCTCGCCGTACAACAGAATTAATATAAAGACGCGTAGTATTAAAAAAAAAAAAAACCCATTTATACTTGTAACGTGACGATAGTAAAAAACAGAAAACCTGTATATCGGGAAAGAAAAAGTTACAATAATAATTAAAAAGAACAACAAAATAATGACACCTTACACAGTAAGTAAATATAGAAGAAATAATAAATCCTAAAATAATTGCCATATATAACGTTACAAAAGGCCATTATGCTTATTATGTTTGAGCCTCCTATGTTTAGTGCAGTTAGCTTATCTTGCAGATGTTTCCAGTTATCGTTTAAATATGTCATCTGAAAATCTTAACTAATTCAAATATTTCTCGTCTACATTTTTACTGCTGAATTAAAATTTAATTTTCTAAATACAGTTTTTAGTGTAATTTAATTTCTTCTTCTTCTTCATTTAGTCAGTATGACTGTTGTGACCCGTTACATATACGCGTTCGGTCCTGTGCTACCAATATGACCCTTTTTATTCTGCCCGGTCGATCCTTTATCCTGTCTATCCATCGTAATGGTGGTTGTCCCTTTCCTCTCTTGTTTGGCATTTTCCTAACGATACTATATTTTGTATATCTCCATCTCTTGCGATGCGTCCAAACCACTGTAGAACTCGTTTCTCACAAATCGCCCTGAGCCTGTTCGGTTCCCTTATTTTGTCTCGTGTCGCCCATGGTATTTTCAGCACTCTCCTCCACGTCCATAATTCGGAAGCATTGATTTGCCTTTTATCCGTTTCTTTCATTGTCCATGATAGTACAATTGGAAAAGACAACGTCTTCAGGCAATTTTTTCCTCGTGTCAAAGGGTATTTCTGCGCTGGAGAAGATCGGTTTCAATCGCACAACGGCGTTTCCATATCCTATTCGTGCTATTTTCGAGTAGAGTGAAAAAGAGATGTATGAATAAATAAGTAAATATTATAATAATGACTTATTCCGTAATATAAATGCAATTAATTAACATATTTATATAGTTATTTTTAATCATGATCATGGCTGGTTTAAAAATTATTTTGACACTAGCACCAAATATACCTATATATAATATAAAACAACTATTGAATAATAATGTTAAACACTCAATAAAAAATAATAAATACGATTGAACTACTAGAAACGGAAAGTAGTCGTTTTACTATAACGAATTAAAACAAAAAACTTAACATTCAAGATATATTTTATGTGATTTCATAAGCAATTTTATGACTAAAAATTAAAAAAGGGAAATTTAATAAAGTAAATATGAAACTTTAGTAATACAATATATGAGTAATTCTAATTCGGCTATCAGAAACTGGAACACTGAATTACAAAAAAATTAATACTATTAAAATATGCTAAAAGCTCGTCGATTATCTTCCCCCCACGAAGAAAATTATTCTTTCTAATATATCGACCATTCTGCCAAACTCGACCATACATCATCATCTTACGGTGATTATTAGTCTAAAATTAGCATCGCCAATTTTAATTCTACGGGTTGACCCTTTAGACTTTGAATATGGCCACATCGTTAGTTGGAGAAGTCTATATCTCCGATTATGAACATGCTAAAATACCCCCATATTTTAACATCTCTTACAGAAACCATGACTATGGAATTTTTATCTTCACTGATGATCCTTTTTGTTTCATCTGCCAATAAAAAACAACACAAAGCGACAGATTGCCCCAACTTTAATATTCATCAAACTGACAGATTTGGGCTCTGATGCAATGCCTCCTTCAAACAACTAATTATTAAACAGTGAATATGACATACAATTTCCTTTTAATCCCACAATGAAGGCTACTACTAAACTGGACAACCATCTCCTGTCAATACCCAAGAAAACATAAATCCCACGATTGTTATTAACCACAATTCTAGTGTAGATAGTTCTTTGTATGCAATAAATGCATGAAGTAGTTAAAAGACCACTATCGGTCACATATTGTCTTTCCAACGTAGCCAAATAATTTTTAATATCCCCCAAGATAGATCAAAAACAATAATAATGCAAAATTTTCTACTGTCTCAATGAATCAGTCACAATTACACAGTTCTTCTGATAATAAGAACCAACAAGTTGTAACCTCAGTTTCTAAACCACGTGACAAAAAAATTCTTCAAACAATTGAACAAATAATCATTTCAAAATTTCTGACTAAAAAGTAGCCTTTGAACTTCTCGAATTTCTGCTTACTTTTAAACATGGTTAGTGGCCTAAATAACCCACTGGCTACAGTCACAGAATTCATAGATGACATCGAAAGCGTGTTTAAAATGCTACAAGAATCTGATCAATCTATTCAAAACAGGTCAATGAGAGTTAGACTCACTAAATTAAAAAAAATCCTACAACATTCTGAACCAACACCACCCTATCTGCATGCAAATGGAGGTGTTCTATTTGCAATCCGTTCAGATATTTACTTTGAAAAATTAAACATTAACTCACTAATTTTACATGCCGCAGCAAGAGTATTTTTACCCTACAGAAATACCTTATATAATATATACTCTACTCCAGATACTATACTTACTTTCAATGATCTGTCTGAATTAGTTCTAAAGCTTAGAACTCTATTCATCTTAATTGGAGACTTTAATGCTCACTCACCTTCTTGGGATTGGAAATTAATTAACCATTCCAATCTTTTTTTTTTGGTCCGGTATTACCTATTTAACCAGTTTTCTCTGTACTGTAAGTATTTTTTCATTAACTAAGTTTATAACAATCGATGAACTTTAATTCATATCTTGATATTATTAATCTTTATAAATCGATACAACAGCCACTCTTGTAGTCGGTTTGCTAATTATCTGACCAATATATACTGGCAATATATTGTATGTTCGAACAATTTCTTTATGCAGTTCTTCTCTTCCTATATTTCTTATCCTGCAGTTCCAAATTATGTGTTCAATCGATTCTTCCTCTTCTGTGCATTCACATTAATCTGAATTTATTCTTTTAATTTGTTTTATTTTTTGGAGTTAAATTATGTTCCGTCCGCAATCTTATCATTGTTTTAACGTAATCTCTGTGCGTGTTATTCGAGGACCTATCTTTACATATTTCCTTTTGGATACTGTGATAATATTTTCCACAATTTATACTATTAAACTTTGCGCTTTTAATTTACTTCTAAATTCTTTCGAAGGATATTTTATATTAATTTGCCGCTGATTTGCTGGTACATTCTTTGTAAGTTGATTCACAATAAACATCACTAGATAATTACTGTAACTTCCGAAAAACTGATTGGAATAATAACTATAGCTTGTGTACATTAAATTGCTCAGTATTATATGATAAGAAAATAGTACCACCTAATAACAAGGTTTTACTTTTTACCAATTCATTGCTACAACTTGCCCTCAACTGTTCTTCACTTGTCCCTAACCGAACTTTCCATAAAAAACCTGTTCCATGGCGTAAGAAGTAATGTGAAACTGCTATAAGGAACTGTCGCAGAGAACTTAAGCAACTAAAACTTTCATGTACAATAGATTTAATTTATAAGGACTCCGTGCTAAAGCTAAATATGTATTAAAACAGGCAAAAAAAAGTCAGCTTGGCATGAATGTACTTCTACTATTTCACCATCTACTTCTTCTCGAACAATCTGGAATAAAAGCAAAGCCATTTGTCTCGTGGAAAAAAAGCTTTAGTTATTCCAATTTTTAAAGCAGGGAAAAATCCTGTGCTCTTAAATTCCTACAGACCAATATCTCTTACATCTGTTCTTGGTAAGATATTTGAGGAAATCAGAGCAACCCGTTTAATTAGGCAGCTGGAACAAGAAAAATAATATGCAATGTAGTTTTCGTCCTGGTCGATCTGCAATTGATCAATCGTTTTTCTTTCAAAATGAAGCATCCTCTACTATATCTCACAGGATGCATCTTTTAACAGTTTCCTGAATATATCTAAGACATTCGATTCCGTCTGGAAATTTAAAATGTAACAAACATTACATGGAATTTCCGTGGACGCCTTCCTATCATTATTTAAAGTTAACTTTATAATCAATCTTTCCAAGTTCGATTTGGTGGCGCAGTGTCTCCCTCTCATCACCTTAAAATTGTGTCCCCCCCCCAAGGTTCTGCGCTCAGCCTAACTCTCTTCATTATTGCAATTAATGATATTCTTGATCTACACAGACTCTCGACAACTTACATCAATGGACACTTGTATATAGCTTCCAGTTCTCAGCTTCAAAGTCTACTCCTGCTCATTTCTGTCGTAAAAGATCTTGCCAACACCACATCTCAGGTCATCTTAACAACAATCCTATTCCTTCGGCCGAAACTATTAATTATTTATGACTTCTGTTCGATAACAAGCTGTTGTGAAAACCACATATTCAAATGATAAAGAAAAAATGTATGTTAAAACTTAATTTACCGCAAAAATTATCTCATATTAGTTATGGAGCTGATACCAGAACACTTATTTCTATTTACCTGATGGCTCTAAATTTTTAAACGATGTAGCATGTGCAGTGTCTACAGACAACGAGATCCTTGTGCGCTATTCCTTACCACCTAATTACTCTTTTCTCTCTGCCGAGCTTTATTCTATCTTCCTCGCTATCTTATATATAATAATAGCCCAATCAGAGATTGCGTTCAATCTGCGATGTTAACAGACTCATCTTCGTTAATTCTGGCTATCTCCTATTATCATTCTTTTGATCAACATCTAATAGCTAAGATAATCATTAAATTACTGTGATCAATGGAACCAATACATAGGACGATAATGGTTTGGGTTGCTGCCTACTCTCATATTGCAGGTAATTATATGGCAGACTGGGCTGCCAAACAAGCAGCAACCATGCTTTCTCATCCAAATCTGGTTATTTCGCGTGAGATGCTTTAAAATTAACATCCCATCAATTAAATCATAAGCGTCAGTCTCTCTTGGCGAATATGCCGATTACTAATAAATTAAGATCGATAAAGATATACACTGCGCGTTTCATTACTACTTCTGACTTATGAAATAGTTTTACGTCGTCTTAGACTTGGAAATACAGCTATCACTCAGAGTTACCTGCTTCAGCGTCAACTTTTTTCGCGTTGTTCCTGCGGCAACAATATCATCACAGTGCATCAGCTTCTAACTGATTGTACTAATCACAGCTCGTTGCTCACTAAATTAGCTCTGTCGACGACTTTGAATAAATTACTGAATTCAGAACCAGATAATCATCGTGTTCTACAATTCATCAAATCATCCTGAGTCTTCTCATCCATGTACATTAATGGGAAGAAAAAGAAGATTGAAATTGATGTTGTGTTTGTTAAATAAATGCATTAACAAATTCAAGGATATACAACAATTTGATAAATTGAAACTTGAAGTTTCATATAATGTACGAAAAATTAAAACAGAATCTCCTAAAAAAAAGTTCTATGATTTCCATGGTTACAATTAGTTTCGACACTTCTTATGCGGATATCTGCATTGCAGTTTGTACGAAAAATGGTAATCCTAAACCGCAAACTTTGAAAATAACACAAAATAATAAATTCAGAGCTTCTTTACGGTTCGAAACAGAAACATATCAAAATTTAATTAATTCCGAATATGTTATTGTCTTCTTCTTCTTCTAAATGCTGTACGCAGTTACCACGCGTAGCGTTCACATAAAACAAAGCTCATAATTTTCGATTTCTAGCAGCACAAAATAATCAACTTATTGAAGATATTCCAGTCCATTTCCGAATCCGACAAACATCGAAACAGCAACCTTCGCTGATGACACAGCAATTCTCTGTTCAGACGCATCTACCATAGTGGCACGTAAAAACCTGCAAGAAGCAGTAACCAAAATCGAAACATGGTTTAAAATGTGGAAAATAAAGATTAATGGAAATAAATCAGCTAGAGTAATATTTACTAACAGAAGAAATCTACCAACTGGACAGATAATTATATGAATGGTGTTACAATCCCACAAAAAGAGGAAATAAAATATCTTGGTTTAAATTTAGACAAGCACCTAACATGGAAAAAACATATAATAAAAAAACGTAATGAACTAAACATTAAGCGGAAACAAATGTTTTGGCTACTAGGCAGACGATCAGAACTGTCTACTGATAATAAACTGCTTTTATATAACCAAGTTTTGAAACCAGTTTGGCGATACGGCTGCCAATTATGGGGTTGTGCCAAGAAAAGTAATATTGCCATTTTGCAGAGAGTTCAAAACAAAATCCTTCGGACTATTGTCGACGCTCCGTGGTATATATCAAATCTTACACTACACGAAAATCTCAAAGTGAAAACTGTAAAAGAAGAAATAGCAACAGTTGCTAAAAAATACGCCGTCCGGCTAGAAAACCACCCTAATCATATGGCGATCTCCTTACTAGACAACTCACTCGTTATCCGCAGACTCAACAGAACGAAGCCACTGGATTTAATATAAATACTATTAATATGTAAAATTACACTTAAGCACAGATCACTGGATGGGTTGCTTCTCATGTCACATTATGCATAAATAATCATAAAACTTACTAAATAGCATTAGCTAGGTGTAAATTAGCAATTATAAAAAAAAAAAATTCCGAATGTTTTTTGTCCATGATAGTCTTCTACGACCGACACCAATTCTACATTGAAGAAGAAGCCGTATCATATCGTATCCTTCTCCTCTGATAACGTGTCCTAGATATTTAATTTTCCTATCCTTGATCGTTCGACGGATCATTCTTTCTTCTTTTAGTTTTCAATGCCGCCTCATTTTTCATGTGCGCCGTCCAAGGAAATAATTTATCGTAGCCAATGTTAATCAAAGGGTTTCTGATAATCGAGAAAACATAAATAGATTTCTTTTTGTTGATCTGAGCTCTTATTCATCAGTAACTTCAGTGCTAGGAGTGCTTCCTTAGTACCAAGACCGGATCTAAAGCCAAACTGGTACTTGTCTAAGGTTCTTTCAATCTCGTCGCGTATTCTTCTATGAATAATTCTTAGAAAAGCCTTTAAAAAGTGACACATGAGGCTAATTAGCCTATAATTGTCAAAAGTCGATGTTAACCATGTTGGGGGAAGGAAATACGTCAGGATCAGTTACTTTTCTAGGTTTCCCAATCTTAATTGCTCGTTCAATCTCATTTCTGAGTATTGCCAAGCAATCTCCGTGTTCGAACTCATTTGAGATATTATAGCTCTGATGTCATTAAATGTTTCTTAGATGTATTTCGACCATGTCTATAATTTTTCTTTTACATCAGTTGCAAACTTCCCATTCTCTATCATTATAGTTGCAGGCAACTTTTTTCGGAAGGCACCGGTTATATATCCCATCTCTTTGTGTATATTATTTAAGTCGTGTTTATTTTCAAGTTTTTCCAACATTTCACATTTCTGTTTCATGCATTCGTTTTTAGCGTCTCTTATTTAATTTATTCAATCTTTTGTATTCATCTTTATTATATTTATTTTCTAGACGTTGCTTCATTAGTTCTAATGTTCCATCTGTTATCCAGTTTTTTCTTTTCTCGGGTGTATTTTTCCTTTTATAACTTTAATACATTCCATCTTTACTTTATTTATTCAACTATTAAACTTAAAAACTACGTTCGTAAATGTTATCAAAGAACTACTAATCAAAATACACTCAATCATAAAAAGTTGTATAAAAAATTGAACAAGGTAATCAAAACAAGACTAATAAACGAAAGAAACTTTCAGAATAATAAATTCCTTTAAAATTTTTCTCCCGTCGACAACAGCTTATGGAAAATCAATAAATATTTTTGTACAAATCAAACTATAAACAACCACCTATTAGAGACCCAAAAAACACAGGTAAGATGACTTATTAAGTTGAAGATAAAGCGGAGATACTAGTTGAACATTTCAGCACAGTTCATATTCAAAATGATTGGATGTCATACCAAGAACGAAAGGTCAAACAAACGATAAATAATTTTTCACTTCACACCGCGGTTATAATTTCGCCAGTAGATCTCACAACACCAAAAGAGGTTAAAAGCGTTATCTTCTGAAAAAAAAATTCAGTTGGCGCGATAAAATTAGGGTAAAAATTGTAAAAAAAATCTGCCAACTAAAGTAATTGGAAATTCTAATTCATGCATACGTTTGTGCTATTATCCTGTGTCGTGGAAGGTATCCGTCACGGTACCTCCAGCAAAACCGGGAAAGGATGCCTCCTTGGTTCAGAATGTTAGACCAGTGTGTTTACTCAGTAATATAAGGAAGGTTATTGAAAATACTCCTATAAGGGCCCACAGCGAGAGGAAATCTATAGTAATTACAATCACATGAATCGGATAATTTGAATATACACGTCTAGTTTTGATTACAAAAATATCTAAAATAAAAATAGTTTATAAATTTAAACTAAATTCTACACGAAATAAGAATACATATACTACACTTTGATCTTAGCCAACGAGCCGAGATGTCAAGAAAAATATATCGACATATGCTCGCAACGCGTCGGCTCTCTTTATAGACGCATCTGTCTTCGATACCTTCGTCGGATGTTCGGTAATAAAACGTCGCACTAATATCTTCCTGAAAGCTTTTCCACACTCCCAGCTATATTATACGCATATTGTTAGCGCTTCAGTTCTTATTGAAGCAAAAAAAAACAACATCCCATCGATAATCTGTTCTGACCGGTCTCTCGTCCAGTGCGTTAACGTTTATCTGAATCCCAATTCACTCGGCTATTCCTGGAAATGAGTTGGATGATAGTTCAGCATAACAATTCTTCCCGTTCCATTTATCCAGTCCCAGTCTCGAACTTTGTTCCTTACTTAAAATTGACTTCGAACTAACTATGGAACCAACGATCGCTGTCCGTCCCGTATACGAACAAACTTAACCGAATTAAACAGCATGCGTACGGAAGTCATACTTAAGTCGAAGAAAATATTATGTAATCTTTACTAGACTTCAACTGAGGCATGCCACACGTGGAGCCACCTACTGCAAAAAACATCCACTCTCTGTAGCCTATGTAATTCTAATCTTTCTGTTCTTCATTGTTCTCGCAGAATATTCTCAGTATAATTCCGTTAGATTATCACGTAATCTTCTTTCCTCAATGTCCGATATCCTCACTGATCTTATTATCCTTTCAAAATTACTCAATTTCCTATATCATGCAAAACCTCCCTAACGCGATGTTATGTTTTACATATAATTATATTTATCCCTGTCTCTGGCCGATAGATGCTGTGCGTGGCACGTAAATTTAAATGAAACAAAGACATATATGTAGATTTAAAATCGATTACGCCATTTCCGAGTACCGGTGTAAATGTACAATTATCCACGAACCACTTATTAATCTAATTCAAAATACTTACTCGAAAAAGTCAATTAAGAAATTTTAACGAGAATTATAAACAAACAAGTACTCAAGAATTTTAAAAATCGTTTTTCTACGGGGCTCTTTTATAATTATTATAATTATAATGTTTCTGTCGGCAAATATTTTAATTTTTTTTTTTAATATTCATTAACCATTAAACCATTATACCGTTGAACCTTAATTTCGAAAGTTTCCACAACACACACGCATTCGGTTGCCTATCCCTGATCTATGTATTAAATCTATAACCATCGATGATTTAACGTTATCTACTTCTAATGCGGATGCACTTAAATATCCACTTCAGCGGAACACTTTGAAAAATTAAGCGCCTAATTAATAAATAAGATAATGATTGAGAAAAGACGGTCTTCTACAAAGTTAGTAAAAACAGTTCGAACAATGGAAACTCGCCAGGATAAATTATGTATTAAATAAATGTAAGGCGTGGTCACTTGTTGGAATTTGAATATAAGTAAAGTTAATTAACTATCCTTCGTACGTCTCTATATAAAGATCCGGAGATTCCTGAATAGACTAGCAGTGTACATTTAATCGTTTACTTAGTTTATCGTCGAATAGATAAAAAAATATTAATAAATAAAATTGAAAAAAAAAATATTAATAAATAAAATTGAAAAAAAAAATATTAATAAATAAAGTTGAAAAAACAACAGCTGGAAATGATATTTAAAGACGTAACGAATAAATCGATTAAACGTTGTTTCCGGTTTATCGGAATAATACTTTTCGTACAAATAATTTTCGGCGAATCGATTAAATTTCTGAACACAACGACCAATCGTCGAGGAAAATACGTAATTTCAGAAGAACCTCTGAAATGGTGGCAGACCGGAGTAATTTATCAAGTATATCCGAGATCGTTTAAAGACAGCGATGCAGACGGAATAGGAGATTTACGCGGTAAGTATAAAGAAATTTATTCAAAAGTAAATTTTAACAAATCTTTCATAATATTACGTCGCATAAAAAACGTGTACATCAAGTTCCCCTCAATTTGAAAGTTGATATTGACGCATTAGTAGAGAAACGACCAAACAGCACATCCTAAACAAGATTATGTATTACAGCTTTCCGATGGTTCCTTACCGAGTGATTAGGAGTTGGCGAGAGGTATCTCTACTATTGCGAATTTTCGTTCTTAACTAGAGATTCGAATGTTTACATATTATCGCTGTGCGACAAAGCACAGAGTGATATATGCGATGCACAGATTAAATAGCGCGAAATAGTGAAACAGATTTTTATATATATACATATATATATATATATATATATACCATTTTTCTATTTGCACTTTTTTTTAATACAGTCCGATTAGTATTTCCTTTCATATTTTATGCTTCGCACTTTTATCACATATACTAGTCGAACAGTTCAACCGTTACGTATTATCGTTACACAACTGATTTCTTAAAATATACTTCAGTATTCTGCTCATGCTACTATTTTCTTTCATATTAATTTTATACTTCATACTTTTATCATCTATATTAGTTGAATAAGTACACAGCGTTTATACATTACCGCTATGCCATGAAAGGCAGAAATATGTGTGTACAGATTAAATAGCGCGAAATAATGAAACAGATATATATATATATGTATATAATTTTTCTATTCGCACAATTTTGAATACAATCCGGCCAATATTTCCTTTCATATTAAATTAGACGAACAGGACAAGCGTTTACTTATTATCGCTATGCCATAGCATATATGTGCGTCAAATCAAATAGCATGAAATAATGAAACAGTGTCTTTTAAAACTACCGAATAAAGCTCGGTCCCCCAGGTACTATATACATAATCATTATTCTTAGAAAACATATGTATATTGAAAATTTACGTTAATGATATATAATTCTTCATCAAAATTGATAAATATCTCCCAAACCTGGTTCAGGTTCTATTAAAAGTTGAATATATTGGAGAGTAGTGATTTTATTAATTAATTATAAACAAGATGAAGAATTTTTCAAAAATCTGTTTTATAAATGAAATTTATTGTAAATTAATCTAAAATTGAAATTACGTTTGGCTAGTGAAATATGTATATCAAATTCTGAATTGTCGTTATATAAACATTTCTGGTTTTTCATATTTAAAAAAGATGTAATAATTTTTGTTCGCGCTTGAAAATGACGTAACTGTCGAAAAGCTTCGCGATTAAAAAGCTTTTAGTGATTGTGTTATATTTTGTTTGTTTATAATGAACATATTTTTATCATACATATATATATGTACATATTTACAAACACACATACACAGGCGGTATACAGCGATTGAATATTATATGCGTACTACAGTTTCACTTTAAACTTACTTGCTTCTTAATTTTTAACAATAATTCGGTCTAAGATTTATTTTTTAACTACCGAATAATATTTCTCTTGAAAAATTAATTTAGTTCGTGTATATCTATATATATATATATATATATATATATATATATTCCTTGCACTTAATCCTCATAGTGTGAATGTGATCATGCGTGCAGAAACCGGATCTAAAGACCGTCTGCTCGCACGGTTGGCAGTAATCTATTTGTTTCGTCATTCGATTCGCAATCGTACTTATATAGAGCTTGTAAATATGTGATAATAAGCTAATTGGTCTCTAATTTTCTAAGCAAGCTGTATTACCCTTTTTGTGTATTAGAATAACATCTGCGTCATTTGATGATTGGGGATAGAGTTCTCTTTTAAACATTCGTTAAACATGTTTTTCAACAAATTTAAAATCTCCGCATTTTTTTCTTTAATCATTTCTGGGATTATACCATCCGGTCCGCTAGCTTTGTTATTTTTCTCTTCAATGCGTATTTAATTTCATTTGTTGATATATCCGTTAGGTTTCCCTTATCCTCATTTATTGTTAATTTATCTTTTGCTTAACTTTTGTGTCATAGAGATCTGCACAGAATCTTTCTAACTCTTTGGATAGTTCAGTTTTGTCTGTAAGGATATCTCCGTCGCGATTTTTCAAATTCGTCAGCAGCTTACTTCTCATCGACAATAATTTCTTGAATTCTTTAGGCCTTCTGTTTTGGTCAATTATTTCGAGAATTTTCTTTGTATTATTTTGACGTATATCACTTCTCAATTATTTTCTAATTAATTTATTCAATTCTGCCCACTCAGTTTGATTTTTATCTTTATCCACTTTCAGTTTCCACTTTCGTGTCATTAAATCTTTTGTCGCATCACTTATTTTATTATTCACCTTTTTTGCACGTGGTACAACTTTAACCGCAGCTCCTTTCATAATTTTAGTAATCAGTTCGGATTGTTTATTTATTTCCATTGTTTTAATTTCTTCGGATTTCTGTATTTGTAATTTTAGTTCTTCTTGATATTTTCTTCTATATTTTATTAATTTATCAGGATCAACTAATTTTGATTTATTTCTTTTTACTCTTTTTAACGCTGATACATCCTGGATCTTTAATATACCTCTAACTAATCGGTGGTCGCTGTCGTTATTAACACTGTTCAATACTGTAACATCTTGTAATATGTTATGATATAATCAACCTCATTCCTGTATTCAAAACTTGGACTCCTCCAGGCCCATTTTCTTTTCTCATTCTTTTTGAAGAAAGTATTCATGCAGTAAAGCTTATTTCTTTCGAGAAAGCTTGCCACCATTTCTCCCCTTTTGTTTCTTTTACTGCTCCGTGGATGCTTACCGATGTTTCTCGTATGTCTTGTCGGGTCCCAGTTTTGCCGTTAAAATTGCCTATTATCAATGTGTTTTTGCATCTGTATCTATTTATCTTCATCATAGAAATATTACAATTCCTCCTCTGTATGTGATTCTGTCGGAGCATATATTTGCACTATCTTTCTTACCGAACAGAAGTATTATGTATGCAATTCTGTCTGTAACACCAACATACTTAACTACATTATTATGCCATTACTTATTTATTAAAAATCCTATTCCGTTTTGATGGTGTTCGGAATCCCCGTTATAAAATAATATAGCCTGTGAGTTTAGCTTTATGACACTTTCGCCTTTTCTACGGACTTCGCTTAAGCCGGTTACATCCCATTTTATTTTAATTAATTCTTCTTCTAACTCCAAAAGTTTCTCTTCTGAAGTTAAAAGTCCGCACATTATAGGTAGAAACACGCATAAGGCAATTATTGCATTATTCCCTAATTTATTTATGTTTTTGTCCAATCTGAGTGATATTAATGATTCTATACGGTGTTTGCTTCCTTTATTTGTATTTCCACTAGGCGGTAAGGAAGCAGGAGTCAATTCATATTGCCCATTTTAGCCTTGGCTACTACGGCCCTTCTTTTTTCTCACAGTCATATTGGGGCAATGTTAGCTTAATATTCCGTGCTGGCCAAGCAACTTGGAAGATACATTTTATCCCTTTCTGTCAGGATAATATTTCTACTATTGTAAATGTTCCTATTCTATATTATTGTCATTATTTCTATATTTTATTAGTTGTAATTTATATATCGCATTCGAAGCTATTTCCGTCTAATTTGTATATGTAGTAACATTACTGTAGAAGCAGGGGTGACTAATCCTGCTTCTCGTTTTTCTGTCAGGGTTTACTCCCTTAGCCTTTGGGTCAATACCCTAACAACAAGGCAGCGGGTTGTTATTGAGGAGGTAACAATGTAAGATTTTTACGGTGATCTTAAGCCGCAGAGGCAGTCATAGGATTCATGCAGACTTTTAATGGACAGTTCCTGAACTTGTCAATCTGCATCCTCGTGTCTCATTGCCCTGTCACTATTAGAATCGTCTGCTAGAGACTTTCCACCAGTAGCCGTTCTTGGTTCGCGACTGCTTATTGGTTATTCGCAGCTGGCCAGTATATCTACAAGTCACTCCACTATCCACCACGCAGTGACGCGCCCCGTTCCGGTTATAGCTCCGGATCCCAAAAGGTACATATATTACAACATGGAATTGCACATGGCGTTCATTCATTATCATAAAGCGTTTGATACTGTGGAAACATATACAGTATTGAAAGCGCTTGGAGAAAATGGTGTAGATGATGAATATATCAACATAATAAAAAATATTTACAATTCGTCAATACAGCTGGTGGAAAAAAAACAAGCAAAATACCGTTAAAGAGAAACGTCAGACAAGGAAACACAATATATCCGAAGTTATTTATATCAGCCTGAGAACGTATGTTTAAAAACTTTTTTTGGGAGTCCAAAAGTATGAATATTGATGGGAAGAAAATCAGTCACTTGCGTTTTTCTGACGACATTGTATTGATTAGTAATAATGTTGGTACCTTACAAGAAACGATAACTGACCTTCATAACTGTTCCAAAAAAAACAAGATTAACCATAAATATTAATAAAACGAAGGTTACACCTCAAAAGTTACAAATAAAACAGGATGACCAAATACTGGAACAGGTCAGTGAATATATATATATCTCTAGATAAAATTATTGTCACAGAGAAGGAAGTAATGCGTAAGAAAATTAAAAGACGAACATATCTCTCGTGGGTAGCTTTTGGAAAGTTGAATACCGACCTCAAAAATAAAGATATACCTAACAGCTTAAAAAAGAAAGTATACGAACAGTGTATCCTTTCAGTGCTTACATATGGAGCGGAAACATGGAGCCTAACGAAGTATGTCGTTAAGAAACTAGCAGTGACACAGAAAACCCACGAAAGATTAATATTGGGTATCAAGATATCAGACCAGAAAACCAAAACGTGGATAAGACAGCAGACTAAATTGTCGGATGTAGTCGGACATGTAGCGCAGTTAAAATGAAATTGGGCAGGTCATGTAGCAAGAAGAAACGAGGTGGACGAAGCGAATAACAGAATGGTTTTCAAGAGAAGGACGCAGTAGTCACGATACGAGGTGGTAAGACGATATACAGAAATCAGCCACTGTGAAATGGATAAACGAGGCCCGTGATTGCTACAAATATAAAGAAAAGGAGAACGCTTACATCCAGCAGTAAATTGAGATAAGCGCATCGTGGTGATATAAATATCTTATTACCACCTAGCTATTGTATACATAAGCGTGTATGTATTACTTCTTCACAATAGAAAGTTATAGACTCTTTTTTAAGTTAATTCTTTGTCGGTATTTTTAATAAGATCAATTACTTAATTATCGTTATCATTTATCGGATACAGGCTTATTGTTCGTAAAGTAGGTGCGTCTTATATTTATATATATATATATATATATATATATATATATATATATATCATATAAGTTATTTATATAGGAATAAACTCTGTATTATTAACTTATTACACAGGAATTGAAGAGAAAGCCGAATATTTCAAAGAATTAGGTATTTCAGCTGTCTGGCTTTCGCCGATTTATAAATCGCCGATGAGCGACTTCGGTTACGATGTAAGCGATTACAGAACGATCGCTTCCGAATACGGAACTATAGACGATTTCCTATCGCTCGCGTCGAAACTACACTCGCTCGGTAAGATCCGATTTATTAAAGAAATCATACAACGACGTCTAGTCTAAAAGTATATCCGATAATATAAAATGTCTTTTTTTAACCCTACGCCTATCGTTAATATTATTTCCCGTTTTACGATGTTCGCGTAGGAATTAAATTAATGCTCGACTTCGTACCGAATCATACGAGCGACGAGCACGAGTGGTTCCCGAAATCGATAAAAAGAATTGAACCTTACACCGATTATTACATATGGAAAGATCCGAAAGGGTGGACTAACGACAGAGAACCAATTCCACCGAATAATTGGGTAAATTATTCACACACACACACGTACACACATATCGACGTGACACGGTGAACGTAATGCGTTTAATTAAAGAAAACCGAAAGAAAATCAAAAGGTTTTAAAACTCATTTTAATTCTATTAATATTTAATTCGATGTATATATATATATATATATATATATATATATATATATATATATATATATATATATATATATAGGAACGTTTTCAATTATTTCTATGTTTTGTGCAATTCGGACCGATCCCCAATTGATCCCTCGTTTTTCACAATGTCATCTCGTCATCGGGTTGTTGGTCTGCATCTTTTCCTTTTTTGAGTTCAACTGACGCCATGACAGGATATATTTTGCCCCTGCCATCGTTTCGACGTGTTCAGATTCCGTTGTAATTTTAAAATTCGCTCAACTGAGTTGGTAATTTTGTCCCGAGCTGTTTGCGTTTTCTTAATTTTTGGTAATTATACCCTTTACGAAGCTGCATGTTTCTGCTCCGTATATTAGCACCAGATGCGAGATGTGAACTCCTTCGTATCTCTGCATATTTTCTCCTCTGTCTGTAGTTATTTCCTGTTCTATATTGTTCCTGTTCGATGTACTCCCTAATTATCTATATTGGCGTACCATCCGTGTTATTGGTCATAGCTTTTCCTTACCGTTTACTTACGTTTAATCTTATTTTTCCAGACTAACTTTGAAGTTTCTTCAATATAGATTCTAACTCTTCTGGATTCCCGCTTATTATAACGATATCATCTGCGAATCTTATTGAATTTTTCTCCCGTTTATTTTTATGCCTTACCTGTTTCAATCTAGTTTAATAAATATACAACTTTTCTAAGGTTACAATAAATAATTTCGACGCGACCGCACGACCCTTTTTAGAGATATTTCCGCGGTTCGATCCCATGGGCTGACTTTCATTCAAGCCGATTCGTACATTGTTCTGATATTGTTCACATACCGCTCTTCGACTCTAAAGTTACATATTTAACATCGCTCAATTTAAACCGACTCAAATGCTTTTTCATCATAGTCTTCAAATGCTATATAGAGTAGAATGTTGTGTTCGTCACAAGTTTGTATTAATGTTCTATTAGTTAGCAAATGATCTCTGTACCCGGATCTAAATCCGGTTTATTCCGTCGGTTAGTGACAGTCGATTATTTATGTTAAACAATTTGTTATTATTTGAATTTGGGACAGAAATACAGTGATTGCGTATTTCTTATATATATATATTAAGACAATTTCCGCTTCCCTCTATGTTGTGAATGTAATTTTATTAATAAGACACCGGTTGAATATAGATCGCAATGCATCTGTTGTTGCACCACCACCGTATTTCAATATTTTCGGTAGTACGTCATCGTGTTCCGTCATTTTTTTTTTAATGGCATAGTCAACTTCTTCGAATAATACTTCTGGAAGTGTGTCTTTGTTAGACTCGCCGTTATTTTTTTATAAAATTCATCCCTGTCGTATACATTTTAGTCTGTTATTATTTCCCCTGGGACTTTTCAATTTTTATTAATATTTTCATACCATTCGTCAAAACTTTTTTAAACACTGTCAGACCTTTTTCAATTGTTTTTTTTTATATTAAATTTGCGAATAATCATTAATAATAATAATCGAAATAATAAAAATATTAACTTTAAGAATAATACCTTTTACACAATTTTGCTTAGATCGTGTAGGTGCAAAATTCTTTTCTTTCATCACTGTACTGGACTCACCAGAAAGTTGGTGCTGGTAGGA
The DNA here is from genome assembly GCA_032883995.1 of Coronaproctus castanopsis. NCBI lineage: Eukaryota > Metazoa > Arthropoda > Insecta > Hemiptera > Monophlebidae > Coronaproctus > Coronaproctus castanopsis. The sequence goes on from CM065053.1 coordinate 194,488,720, forward strand.
TAGTGTTATAAACAATTAATAAAACGCTTAAAAAAAAAAAAAAAGTTTAAAAATATTAATGCTGATTGAAAAAATTCCAAAGTAGCGATATATGCAGATAGTGTAAAAAGAGACGTTAAAAGTGGATTTAACGAATAAAATTTAAGCGATTAATTAAAAGGGTCAGAACATCATTCGCGGTAAGAAAAACTCCCCGGACGTGTTTTAACGCGTGTTGACCGCAGAATTATGTACGAACTTGTACGCCATTGGAATTTTTACATAGGGATTATCATTAGTGCGAATTCAGTTCTATTCGCTGTCTACAGAATACACGCAAACTAGATCATCCTTTAATTGCTACATCCTATAAAGATGAAATAACAATGGCACGGATATCGGGCCATATAGAAGTAAGACTAAACAATTTAGTCATTAAAGCAGCTAAAGAATCCGTTATCCAAGAACCGGTCCTGACCTTACCAATTCAAAAACAAATCGGAAAATAATAATATCGAATAATAATATCTGTTCATTAACACACTGTATATTTTAAACCATAGATTAGCAATTTCACCGGTTCAGCTTGGCAATACAATAAAGAAAGGAAACAATTTTATCTACACACGTTCGGAGTAAAACAACCGGACTTAAATTACCGTAATAAACGTGTTCAACAAGAAATGACAGTAAGTAAAATTATATTTTTAATTATATATATAATATACTTGTGTGGTTATACAGTCATATATAAATGATATCAGATTAAACATATGCATAAATAACCACTGATAGTAAACACGAGCTATTGGCGGGTTAATTACCATTTTATAATTTTATCATTTATTAAAGTATATGTAACATATAGATTTCAAACATAATGATTTCTAAACTAATCGCAATGATAATTTAGTGGTACAGTTTATTATTTATAGTTCGAAACTTTCTCTGCATATTTGAAATTAAAATCTCCCCTTAGTAAATCTCAGCAAAACGAACATGAATATAATTTGAATAATCAAAAATTATGAGTTATTAATATTTTTTAGATCGACATTACATACATACATATATATATATATATATTATAATAATAATAAAAATATTCATCTCTTTCATGTCTTTCGTAAAACCGTCAGAGCCTTATTTCATAGTTTCTCTCAAAAAGGCTGAAATACTGCAAGGTGCTTATTCTCCTAAAGTGTCTCTATAAAAGATAATTGCGTTTTTTTCGCGATTTCCGTAATTATCTTGGCTTTTTCTTATATTTTCTAGTTCAAAATTTAAGAAATCTATTCTTTTCTAAGATATTAGAACCGAGTATTCGTAATAAAATATATTACGTATATTCTTTTCGCTTATAGGACGTACTAAAATTTTGGATGGACAAAAATGTGGACGGTTTTCGAGTCGACGCTGTGCAATTTCTTGTGGAACACGAAGATTTTAAAGATGAACCGATCAGAGCCGATTACGATAAAGACGCCGAGAGTTCGGAACCGATTTATAATTCGCTGGATCATATTTATACTATAGACCAGCCGGAAACGTACGAAATAGTAAAACTATTTCATAAAACGATAGAAGAGTACAAAGCCGGTTCGAACTCGCGGTAAGCGATATTGCTGTTCTTTTGCATTTGTATAAAATCTAAATTAACCGTTAAAAAAATAAGAGAATAAAAAAATAGATTAAAAATATTTCTACCGCTAAATTATGAACCGAAAATAAAAATCTAGGGAATAAAGTTTAAGGGTAAAAAAAAGTGAAATTAACATAATCACATTCTAACGGTATACTATTCGATGAAAATTGAAAATTTATTAAAATTTCTTACAGACACGAATATACAAAAGTTTCGTAATTGAAACTTAAGCTTTTATATTTATTTATTTATTTATTTACGAAAGAACATTAAAATAATAAAAGGAAAAAAAACAAAAAATTTTCACACGGCTAATTTTAATTTCGTTATTCAACAAAGAAGCGCGGGATTTATATTAACGGGTGGATTAAATTAAGGAAGGTAAGCAGTCTAGATTTGGATGTTGGGAGAATGTTGCAAAATATTTGAGAGACTATTTGGAAGCTACCGTCGAAGGAATATAGCGGACAGATGAGAAGCTAGCGAGGAATAGTTAGAGGAATATTGTATATAGTAGATTTAGGTTGGTCATTATAAGTGAATATATATTTTGGGTGAATAATCTGTGGCCTGTGCGTAGGCATAGGAGACCAGTTTGTTTCTTCTGTTTGAGTCATAGCGGTTGATTTTATCCAGTTGATATATTGATATTTTTCAAACGGTCGTATTAAATATATTCTCCAGACACTTTTTTTTCTTTAAGCTATTAGAAATAACTACAGCGCATACTTTTATCGTGTACGCAATTTTCATACAGATGTATTGTATATAGACCGAATATAAAATACGAAAATTTGTAAACGAAAGTATTTAATAAACCGGTGTGAGCTTAATTTCGAAACTGATGCAGAGATTAATTCTGAGAATGGTGTATGAAAATTGTAGCTTGAAATAAGGTAAAATTCAAAATGGAGGGATTTATTGTCGTAATTTCACGAGTCAGATAAAAAATTATAAGATTTAATGAATTTGAGCAGAAGAATAGATAAATAAATATATATACATATATACATATATATATATATATATATATATATATGTGTGTGTGTATATAAAGGTGAAAATACTGATGCAACCTTAATTTCGACAGTAATATCATACTGCGTATCTGAGAATGACGAATAGAAATGTTAAGTTCAAAAAAGAACATACGTAAAAAAAATAAACTCAAAATAGATGATTTATACGTATATCCTGAGGTTCGACTGTCCAAAAAAATGGAATATGTACACATAGATACACATTCATACAATACTTACATATATATATATGTATGTATATATATATTAGAATAATGGTAACGGAAGCATATACGTCGTTACACAAAACTCTGGAATATTACGTTGGAAAAGATGGCGTTGGTATAGACATGCCGCTCAACTTTCTGTTCATTCGACTATTGGACGCTAGATCATCGGCCGAAAAATTTGCCGAAATAATTCACGGTTGGATGGATAACATGCCCCAAGGCAAGTGGGCCAATTGGGTTGTAAGTATATTCTTACTTCAACTACTAATAGTTATACATATATATATATATATTTCCTTTTAGCCGTAACTCCACGTTTAACAACTTCCTTATTTTCTGCACCCATCCTTGACAATCTTCTATTAAAAATGACATCCGATAACAATCGCTTCATCTGTCCATCTCGGTGTTTCTGGACATAGAAAAATCGTTCGATAAAGTGTGGCACGATGGCCTACTTTATAAAATAAAACACAAATTACCGGTTCCTTATTACTTATTAATAAAATCTTATCTCTCAGAAAGATACTTTCAGGATACTGTCAATGAATCAGTTTCTAACATCTACCCTATTCGAGCAGGAGTACCCCCAAGGTAGTGTACTTGGGCCGATACTTTATCAAATATTCTCTTCGAATTTTCCGCCAAATGTCACAACAACTACAGCTATGTTTGCTGATGACACTGTTATATTATCTGCCGACTGTGACATCGAGCTAGCATCAAACCGATTGCAGAGACCATCTAAAGGAACTAGAAAAATGGTTCACTTATTGGAAGATTAAAGTCAACGAAACTAAATGTTCGCATATTGTGTTCACACTGAAAAAAAAAACTATACGAATCATCCAGCATTAACGCTCAATGGAGTATAAATCCCCACTGCAGGTAGTGTGAAATACCTTGGTGTGCACTTGGATCATAAATTGACGTGGAGAAAACACATTTATGCAAACAAAAAAAACAAATCAACATAAAATTTAGTAGTATGTATTGGTTAATCGGAAAGACATCCAAGCTTCCAATAGAAAGCAAAATCTTATTGTATAAGGCGATCCTATATGGTTTTACGGGATTGAACTTTGGAGTTCAGCTAGCAATTCGAGTATCGATGTCGTACGGTCAACCGAAGATAGGATATTGCGTTCAATCGTCGGTGCGCCATGGTTCGTGTGCAACGATGATATACGAAAGGATTTTGAAATACCATCAATCAAAGAAGTGATCAGCAGTCATAAGGTACATGCAACGGCTAGACAAACACATTAACCACCTGGCCCATAATCTGATTGTAAACCGGTCCAGATTCGTACGCTTGAAAGGGCGTAATATTATTAACTATCATATCCTCAACACTGCGCCTAGGGCTTGCGTACCATTTGGAAAATAGTCCAGTCATAAGATAAGGAGCTGTGCCGCTGGGACACGCTCCATTAAATACATTTATTTCTAAAAGTTATTCTCGCCGCTTATTGCCTTAAATAAGCAGATTACGAGCATAAAAAAAAAAATCTGTCCATCTAATTTGTACTCTGCCTTTTGCACTATTCATTCTTCCCATAACTATTGCTCTTTCGTTTCCATCGTGTTTTCGTACGATGTGACCAAAAAATTTCATAAGACCCACGAGAAGAACGTCCGTTGTTAATCCGCGGGTTGCACCAATTTCTTTCAAAATCGATGCATTAGTACGCTTTTCCATACACGAAACCCGAAGGTCCAGCACCATATTTCGAAACTATTTATGCGTCGAATTTTCTGACCGCCCACACGTTCCTGCACCGTATCAGAAATATTGAATCAGAGTGCGTACAAGTTGAATATTTATATTTTTCGTGACAGAGGAGTATTTCCATATCCGAGTTAGTTTAATCACCACGCTCCGTGCTAGCTGAATTCTTCTCCTGATCTCACCTTCAGACCCTCCTTTGATATATATATATGACTTTTCATCAAAGGTCATCTCCTTCGACGGCTCTGCAAATATACAACTCGCGAATAATTTACCGTATTTCGTAATCTTCGTCTTTACTAATAGCTTTCAAAAATATCGCCTAAGGAAAGTACCGCGGAAATTAGCGTGCAAAAAAGAATTTCCTTAGAAATACGACGACGTATTAAAGCCGGCTAAAATTACGTTGCGCAATTTTAAAATATAAGCGGTAAACCTAATTAACCTAACCTAACCTAACCTAACCTAACCTAACCTAACCTAACCTAATTAATCTAGGAATGTCGTTCTCAAAATATAAATCGGCGGACAAAGCTGCCAAATTTGATAGGCTTTTACAATGTTATTCGGCTGATATTCGTTATTATTCGTTCATCGTCAATTCGAACAGCGTTATTGATATACTATTATATCAATATATAAATAATTACGCGCGTTTATTTTTAAAAACCAACGTCGTTCCATTCCAGAGTGGTAATCACGATAATCCTCGAGCATCTAAACGATTCGGAGATGATTTAGTGGACGGCATAAATATGCTGGTATTACTGTTGCCGGGAACAGCGTTTACGTATTACGGCGAAGAAATCGGTATGCAAAATACCTATACAAGATGGGATGAAACTGTCGACCCGCAAGGTTTGAACGTCGGACCTCAACTTTACGATAGATTCAGCAGAGATCCTAGTCGAACGCCGTTCCAATGGGACTCGTCGATTAGCGCAGGTAGAAACGTATAAGTTCGTATTTTTAACGAAATACTTTCAAATCTAACGATTCCTTCGATCTGGTTTCTCGAAGCTTCTATTTTATCTGATATTTCGTCAAAAATTCTCACAATTGAACACGTCGACTGAATTAGTAACGTTTTTTTTTTCGATCTCCGATTGGTCGAAGAACATTTTTTTATTTTCATCGATAAAACCGGTTTCTGCGTACGTCTTAAACGACAGCTGTCAGATCATCAGCACATCCTAGCCTTTTTGGATGATCGTATGATAGATATCGAATGGGCCGATACACTACTCTTGTAATAAGCTATTTCTTTGAAGTATGGAGCTACTTAATTTCCCCTTTAATTGTACCCCGAAGAGTTCTCACAAGATGGTTATTAACTTTTAGTTTTTTGACGAATCTTTCAACAGCGAGCCATGACGAAGGAGAAAAATATTAATATTCGGTACAAAGAATGTTTTTTTTAAAAAAAAACGTTCAAAATCATGTTTTTGCATGCTTTTTTGATTTTTTAATGTTTTTCTATTTTTTTTAAAAAATCTATTTTAATTTATATTTCCTTTTTATTGTATTTTTGATGATTTTTTTTTTTACTAAATTTAATGTTCTCCTAGTTATATATTTATATACACACAGGTTTCATAATTTAACCCGTGTAGAACGTAGTGATTTTTAATAATCGCTACATTTTTTGCATATAAAAAGATCGCGAAGTTTTTTATTCCGAATTTAAAAATCAACATAATCAACCAAAAAATTAATATGGATACATTAAAGAAAATTTCAACGCTATAAAAAAAAGAAAACTACTAGAAAAAATTGAAATAATAAAAGAAAATAATTTGTTTAATTCGACGATAAATTTTTATTGAAAATATTATAAATTTAATCTTTCATTAGAAGGAATTTTTTTTATTTTCCGGCTATTTAGTGTAATCGTTCATGTACAAATCTTATATTACTTATTTGTTGATTGTGTTGTTTATCTCATTCACTACGAGATTATTTTATAAATGTTTAATTTTTTTTTTTTTTTTTATATTGTACATCCGAATTAAGTACATTATTTTTTTTTTTTTTTTTAATATATATATATATATATATATATTTTTGTAAATTGTGTACGTTTTTATTTAAATTTTTCCTCTATTTGATAATAGCTTAATAGACGAAAAGTTTTGCGGTCTTTTTATGTATAAAAAATTATTGATTTTACTTTTCGTTGCTTATCTTTCTTTTACGCAGGATTTTCGAAAAGTCATAAAACGTGGTTACCAGTGAATCCGAATTACTGGTATTTGAACATAGAAAATCAGAAACAAACATCGAAAAGTCACTACAACGTATATAAAAGATTAGTTCACCTAAGAAATACGAATCCCACAATTCAAAGAGGATCGTTCATTACGCGCGCTTTATTCGCACATACGTTATTATTAATCAGGTAATAGAACAAGATGAAATACACGATTAATTAATATTATTATTATTATTATTATTATTATTATTACTATTATATATAATTTTAAGCTATTCGCGGTTGATTTCTATACGCTCGGCGATGTAAAAAACATGAAAATGAAAATTACGAGTAGTAATTTTTTGACACGTCGCAAAGAACAAATATGGACACACGATTTACAAATCGAACAAAAAATTCTAAGCATAGGTTTTTCCGGTTTCCCTTTAAATTTCTTTAGATATTAGTTTTTTAACAAACTAAAATATGCACTACGTTAGCCTTTCAGAACTGAACATTGGAAACACCTTGTGTCAATTACGTCATCATCAATCATTGAACCCGTAGGTTCGTTTTTTCCATTCGATCCTATTCCACGCTATTGCTTTTAACTGGTTGTACGTTGCACATTTCATGCCTTTTACTATTTGCGATATATAACTGTTCCTCGGTCTTCCTCGGTATCTGGTATTCCTTGTTTTCCCTTCTATGATTTTCGTTATCATTTCGTCATTCCTTATTCATTACAAATCTTCTTTTGTTGACGGTATTCAATTACGGATTTCCGCTACTTTTTTTTCAAAACGTTTCCGACCTTACCCACCCATTTTAATTTTAAAATTTTCCTCCAGAACCACATTTCTGCACGTTCGAAGTTCTTCTTATCATTTGCACTTATCGTCCAGGTTTCGTACCCGTAAAGCATTACGCGCACGACTTGATTAACCTTTTCTTCAAATTCCTATCCGCACTTTTACTAGGTAGCATCGCATATTTCTGCATGAAAGCACTTTTTGTCAGATCGATCTTTATCTACTCTGTGGTTTTCCCATTCTCTGCTACTTCCGAGATGTATCGCCTGTTTCTTTACGATTTTAAAATTTCAAATTCGAGGAACGTAGTAACGAAAATCTCGCATTAATTTCGTTAAAACGTTATAATATAATGCTCCTACATTTTCCTCTGTACTAATAGCAGCTCTTACGTATATTTTTAGACCGATATCAAAAATATTCCCAATTACACTCTTTATTAAAGCTGGGGTACATTTTTCTGTGTTTCCGAGTTAATAGTGTTCCGCGGTTATTATCTGTATTATCCGAATAATATTCCGCACACCGCGCGTCATCATCGTAATACGCGTCTTATCGATCTCTTATCGAACGAGCAGGGAACTAATATGTAAGTTCGTTCCAACTATTCTTACGTAACATTCATATTTTATCGGTTATTCTTTTATTTTGCGTTTGTGCGTTCGTGTGATATCTAGTTTTACATACATACTTTCGTTAAATCCGATATTTATTTATGTTGTTGCGTACGTTCGTCTTTTAAAGACGATCCGTCGTGTCAACATTCATTTCTCTCGATCCTCACCCTTCAACTTCCTTTGAAATTCCAACAGAGCAAATTATTTCACCATATCCTAAAACTTTTAAACATAACCTTTCTGACAGATCTACATCTTCATCCGGCGGTGGCCCAAATATAAGCCAGGAAGCTAAAGAAAAAAAATATGAGGAATGAATATGAAGAATTAAAACGATTTAAAACCATACTGCAACCAGCTAAACTAGATATTGACAACCACGTTGGAAAAATTTGTCTACAGACATTGGAAACAGCGGTAGAGTGTACCTTATACACAAATCACCCACTCGTACCTGCTTGGTAACCAGCCATCACCTGTATGCGATAAATGTAAAGCACCGTTAACCGTCCATCATATATTGAAGACCTGCCGGAAATACGCTCAACATCGTACTAAGGAGATGAGCTCAGCTATACGTCTACAACCTAGAAATTCTTACAGCCTTCCTAATCAAGACAAATATTATTAATAATATTTAATTCTATGTATTTTAATTAATCATATACATCGAGTAACAGCCACGAGGCATTAAATACTCGTTAAAAAAAAAAAAATCAAATTACGATAATTGTCTAAACTAATCACATGTTGAATTCTTAGCTGTGTTAATATCACTTCCGTACGACTACTTTCACTTTAGCCGTCGTCTCCATATAGATTATGTCGTTTCAGACAAATATTCTATTGGATCGTTTTACATATCTGAACCCCCATCAACCGTATAATCGTCGGGGTATATACCAAAAATTATACGCAATACTATTAATTCTTCGATATAATTAAATTTACGTATTAAAAATTAGTACGTATAATAAAAACGTGTGAAAATTAGAAAAAATAAATTTTTTCGATAATATTCATTCGTTTAGGAACTTTACTATTTCTTATTTTTAAGGCTACGTATTTCAATTTTTTTTTTAAATTTATCATTTTTCAGCTTATTTTCTACAAATTACGAGTAAACCAAGATAAATTTTTGTCCCGTGGCGTAATGTTAAAATTGAATATATTTACACGATACGTAAAAAATATGTACGTACACATATCTACATATATCCCGACACGTGTATATCATACGTGCGTGTATATGCGAATAAACATTATCGGATAATATATTAAGCCGTTTGCACGATATTTCTAAATAAAATTAAATGATCGAATTAAAGGAATAACAAGTTATAATAAAACTTATTTCAGAGAATTGGAAGGTCACCTGCCGTTCGCTGTTATAATAAACTTGGACTCGAAAGAAGTTGTGATCGATTTAGAAACTATTCATGAACTACCTTCCACCATGTACGTTCATACGAGCAGCATCAATTCTCAACACGATATCGGGTATATATCGCTTTGTTAATTTATTACCGTAATTATAAACGATCTGATTTAAATAAAACTATCGATCTACTCTTATAAATAAATTAAATGTACACGTTCCCCTTCATCGTCTTATCACGGCGTTGTCGTGACAGCGATAGTATAAGCTACCAGAAGAGCCAACTAATAAGCTGGAAAGGTCTGATGAAGCAGCGCTATCAATATCGTTCGTGTATGTAGAGTGAATAGAGTGTTTATGCAAATAAATATTTATCGGGCTCGGAAAACATATTACCGTGTCGTGAAAGTTCGACGAGGAAACTAATGGGAACTTGCCTCGTTATCCGAGATTTCAATCGTGAAAAGTACAAATACCGATGTAACTAGCAACTGACGCGGATGTTCGATAGGATAACAAGCGTGAAATATACGACCATCCGAACTATGCTGGAAGGCCAGAATTTATACGAAAAATGTGCTACCGACTGGAATGCGATTAAAATTAGGAATGTAAGCTCTTTAAAGATAGCGGGAAAATATTCAAATTGAAACGGACGAAATCGAATTGATACATTGAGTATTAGTGAAACTAGAGGAACGAATAACGACTTCTGGAACGAAATACCTTATTTTAATAATAGTAGATGATGTTAGATGCGATCAGGGAATCCGGTATATAATAACGCAGGCGAAGGCCGCTTTTAGTAACCACCGTTCAAGTAAAAAAAAAGTATGGATCTAAGGAAAAGATTAACAAAAGTATACCTTTGGAGCGTACTCTCCTGTATCGGTCAGAAACTTTGACCAAAAATACACAATTGGAGGCGTTCGAAATATATAGAAAAATACAACAAATTAAATGGACAGACAGGATGAAAATACTAAACATCAATGAAAATTGATGCTTTATGAAAATCATACGAGATGGGAGATGAAGGCGTATATTTTAAGAAATAACAGATATCCGCCAACAAAAATAGAAGTATCGATAAATGACAAGCAACAGAAAGATCATAGTGGAAATTCATCACCCAGATAATATACACGTGTAGAGACGTATCAAGTATTGAAAGGGAAGGTGCGGAACAGAGCGTTAAGATGTTATGCTATTGATCGCAATCAAAAGATTGAGCAATACAAGAAGAAAAGATAGATATATAAAATCTCTTTTAATCCAAAACGTTAGCTTCATCGGTAAGCTGTGAAGTACACAAACTGCCATATATCAATTTCTAGTAGAGTGTATAAATACCTCACAGCGATCGCACTTTTAATCACCTTCTAGCCCCCATATCTTTAAATCTTAAATCGTGCAATACATGTTCATCGTTCACTTTTAGTCACAGTCGTTTGCACGGTATTTTTCTGTTTCACGTAGCAGTCGTTGAGTGAAATTATAAAAGTTTTTTCTGAACTTAATATTTTAAGCTGAAATTCTATCTTAATATTCTCGTGTCTCCGCATAGATTTTGTCTTAAACTGCAGCTGTCAAATCAGAAGCAAATATATTCCCAGCCTTTTTGGACGATCGTATCATCGAACAGTAATGGGCCGATTCTTGTAGTAGGATATTTCTTTGAAGTACGATAATTTCCCCTTGAATTGTACAACGAATCTTTCGTAAAGAGTTCTCACAAGATGGTTATTAACTTCTAGGTTTCTGATGAATCATATATTCCTGTCAACAGGACATCGTGGTTCGCCGCGTCGAAAGTGACAGTGAGATCGTTAAACATTATTTTTTCTGTAATTTGTATTTCTCTATCCGGTGGTAAGATTATTCCGTTCCTATGTCATTATTGCTCTTTTCTGTTCTGAATCCAGCTCGTTCTCTTATTAATTTTTTTTCAACACGGTGTATATCCTACTTAGAATAATTTTTTTTCATTATATAGTTAAGTAAAAATATAAGCCGTTTCAATATAGTTCTAATATTCATATGCTCGGTATTTAATCTATGGTTTCCACTCAGTTGTTTCCCATAAATATACCATCGGGTAACGGTTTTGATAATTTCTCGGACGACCAAAATATAAATTGAATAATTTTCACTTGTTTTAATTTAATTTTTAGGTTTTCATTTACGATGACATTTGCAACGTCAGTTTAAGTTTTTTAGGCGGGTTGTTAATTAAATTGATTAATTCGATCCATTTTGTTCCACTTTAGTTAGCTGTCAAGTTATTGAATCGTTCTGGTGAGTTGTATTGTATTCGAATAGGATATCGGAGGTAAGCTCTGAATGTATCCTTGTACTTTTTTTTTAGCTTCATGGCTTAATACTGTTTTATCAGTCTCCTCTAGTAAAGGCATTAATTGGGCATTTGTAGAGATAGCTTTGTGAATTGATCATAGTTTTACCGAATCTATGATTACAAAGGTTTCATTGAACAGCTCTCTAAATTTACTGCAATTTGCATGCTAATAATCGAATCGATCATTTGGCATAAATTGTCTGTATCGTGGAATTCATTGTCAGCTGGGTTGGTATATGTTGGTTACTAATTTCTCCGAAACAAATATTAAACTGTAGTCCCTCTTCAATCTGCACCGATTAAAAGAACGAGAAAACTTCGCCTGAAGCATTAATTGTCTTTTTTCTTATATCCTCAAGATTCGACTTTATCACTGTGTTCTATTATGATTAAAATAAGCCAGTTACTATTTACATATTTTTGTGGTTGATGTTTTAATTTGAGAAAGCTTCAAAATTTGTTTCCCGAAGGTTTTATATAAAATTTGTTATAGATTCTTTAATGTAAATGTTATTACCTTCGTATTGTTTCGAGTGGATCTTTAAACGAAGAAAACATTTATTCCTGCAATAGAGTAATCTGTGCTCCCGAACTTTTTGTCTATTATATTTGCAACTAGGCTGTCACGCTCACATCTTATCCAAAACCGATCCCATCGACTCGTTCAAATTATAATACCACGTCGATCGTATCGCATACATCACGGCCTCGTCACACGATCCGAGGTAACTAATAAAATATTGCTATCTATACATGAAAATAATCTCATAATCTTGTCCATATGTCTACTGGTTATCGGTACTTTTAGTCGTTATAGCGATACGATAATCATTAACATAATTTTACGAATTATCGTTTTCCTTTCAGAGACGCACTCGGTGTATTTAGAATGAGGCCGAAGTCCAGTTTGCTACTAACCTCGAATAAGGCTTATATATCTAAAAGTGAGAAAATGACCTCATCCGAAACTTCTTCATCGTCTGTCCCACCGCTATTGGCGACCCTGACATTATCGTTTCCCGCGATACTTTTAACCTTTTTATACGCTTAAAGAAAGAAGATGGAAAACAAATTTATACAGCTCTTATTCGACCAATTATTACATATTCCTGTCCTGTTTGGTGCCATATTTCCAATATGAATTTTAATAAATTACAGTTAATACAGAACCATAGGATTGTCCTTATAATAACCGTCGAATTGCTTTATTTAATTATTTACTGATTTATTTTATTTTCGGTATATATATATATATATTTTCTCATTATTCGATTATATTATTATAATTATGTAATAGCTATTAGTTCTTCCTTATTATTATTATAAAACTGTTTAGCAAATAATTAGTAGTCGTTTATTTTTTTTAATCACTCGCGAAGGGTCGCTATATCGTTTTTTTTTTATTTCAATTTCTTTTTAGAAATATTTTACTTCGCCGTGTATATATATATATATTTATATATATATATATATATATATATATATATATATATATAACATTATAAAAATTATTGTTTATCCCAAATAAAATCATTGTTCAAACGTTTTTATTTTTTTTAATGTATGTTGTTTTGTTATTGAACCGAATGTAATATAATATTACATTCAACGCAATTATGTTCATTCAGTGCACGTACACACGCTTGCACTCCATCACGTGTAAATATCACAGTAACTGCGTTATCAGGCATTATCTATATATAACTAAAAGAATTTCAATCATCAATTGCAGACGTTACAGCTGATATTGATATGGATGATATCTATATTTGTGTAACGTCGTTAAAATAATGTTACTTCTATTTATTCGATTTTTTAAATAAGATATTTTCATTATATTGTTTTACTATTAGCTAATCTTTGATTGTAAATTGATGATGCCTATAATGTTGTATGTCTACGGGTAGCTTAAATGTCCAGATCCAAATTCTCTAACTTGCTACAGCCGTACTTGATACTGCTCGAATATTCTCCCATCCAGCGCGAAGGGCTCTACGTAGGCATTCGTCCCATAGCACACCTTCGTCGAATGCCTGGAAAAGTTATAACGACTAAGAATATGGGAAATTATCGGCGAACTGTGTCTTGCATCTCCCGCCAGATGGGTAGCAATAGAAAAAACAATAAAAATATTGTAAATTGATGTTTATTATTTTCATTAACTCAATTATTTTTGTCGATGTTTTGTTGATGTGTAAAGTTTTAAACATAACAATAATATATTTAAAAGAAATAGCAATTCTTAGTCGTGAAGATAATTTTTTCAATATAATATATTCGTTCCAACAAATTCTGCATAAATTATTGACAAAATTCAAAATAATGATATTCGCCATACAAATCGATATTACTCTCCTTGCTCATATAGTTCCTTATCGAGTGTAAACATTATTCATGGTAAAAAATTCGGAACTCCTCGAAATTTCTTTTTCTTCTTCATGTTACGCCATCTCCATTCGAAGATTGGCGATCGCCATAGCTACTAAGCCCTTATCTTCACCGCGTGACACTTTCAATATTGACAAATATAAAAACTCGCTTATCTTGAACAGAAAGAATCATGTAGCCTTCCTTGAATTTGCAGCGAAACCCATGCGTTTGAAATTTACAATTTCAAATTAATCAAGGACAGTTAGCTAAATTCAAACATGAAACCAATACCCCCATCGCTCTGATGGCATGGTCCCCTCTCGCCAATACTTATAATTCATTTCTAATTTACCCGACTATATATTATTAATTTGTACAAATGTGTAATGATATTCCTAACTACTTTAAATTTAAAATATCTAGTCCCCCTGTCCTTTATAATAACATCTAGATTTTAAGTAATAAACGAGCCCCATTTTGACATTTTATCCAGCACTTTTCTATTGGTCACGTGATCTAGGTATAATATTTTTAGCATTATGCGATAAACGTACATCTCAAAAAATTAGATTTTCTTCTCCAAAGTTTGTGTGAGAACCCAGATTTCCATACCGTATAGTAGTATTAACCAAATACTTTCCTTGCGCTCTCTATTCGTGCTCTTATCTCTACTGATTGATCTGTTTCCTAATGGAACCATGTATCAAAATATCGAAATTTTGAGACGCGTTTAATCTCTGTACCTTTGATAATAAATTTTTTCTTCTTTAGTTTTTTATCCTCTATATTCCGATGTACTACCAGCCGTGTGATGCGCCGATCTGCATGACGCGATTTAACATGCTCTGTAAATTCTTGAAACTGTCTGCAACTAAAGCGATAACATCAGCATAACGGATGTTTGATAAGTGCTTTGTCCTTATCACCATCATCCTCGTTCAAAGCATGTTTGAAAATCGAATTCGACTACATGTTAAATAGAATTGGAGACAGTATGCACACTTGATGAACACCTTTTTTAATTGAAATTTCTTCTGATTCTTCATTTTCATTTCTTATTATTGCGACTTATTTCCAGTATAAATTTGTTATAAACCTTCAAATTTCCCAAATAACCAACTAATGCCAACTTTCTTAAGGATTTCAATCAGCTTGTCATGTTTCACGCAGTCGAAGGCTTTTTGATAGTCAATAAAATAAAAGTAGAGTTCATGTCCTACAATCCGAAATAGCTGAGCCAATATGTTCAAAGCACAGATTGCTTCTCTTGTCCATTATGAATCTTAATTGATATTCCAGCATTTTCATCGCATTTTTTATAAGTTATTTGATGAATTATTTTTAGAAAGATCTTCAGTATATGTGAAATGAGATTAGTACCTGGTATTGGTTTTCTTGGATATCATAATAAAAGCAGATTTCAAACAATCTGTGGGTAAAATTCCTTTAGATAGTACTGAATTGAAAAACTTTACTATGAACATAAGCGCTAGACGATTAAACTAGTTTCATTAATTCACATTACATCGTATCAGGACCAATGGCTTTTCCTGACTTCACATTTTTGATGTCAGTCATTACTTCGTACTTTGAAATTGGATCTACAGGCTCATCCTGGATAGATTCTTCAATTAAAGAAGACATTAGGGGCCTAATATTTTCAAATAATTCAGTGACATATTCTTTCCAACGAGTGAGTGGTTTATCTTTTTCTAATAAGATGCTGCCATTCTTATCTTTCAAAATATTACTATATAATGTCCTTTTTTGATTTGTGAATTCTTTGAATTTTTTGTGCTGACTTGAGATCTTTCTTGAATTTATTTTTGATAAGAATATAATAAATTTGGTTATAGCGTTCCCGGATGGTGATACAGCCTTTTTGGTGACAGTTGAAAGAAGGTGTCTGCTATTAACATAGCATGTTCTTGACAAAATTGGACTAGACGATCGTATTATTCCTATTACCAAGTCAGAATTTTCCAATCATTTGTTCATTAGCACCGGATCCAATTTTTGCACTCCAATCATCTTCTATTATTGTTATTTCACCTGGTTTTGTCAGATTCATAAGCGTCGAAATATGTTCATAAAATTGTTCAATTTCTTCCTCATCTTTATCTAGTGTGGGTGTGTAGATTTGGATTATGTTCAGAGGTCTATAGTTTATCTTTAATCTCGCCATCATTGCTCTTTCAGTTAATAGTATAACTTCCAAAACGGAATTGTCAATTAAAATTCCTACACCAACGCTATGGGAGCCATCAGTAATGCCGGAATAGTAGAAATCTGTATCCCACAGGCCATCCAACTTCACTCAAATCAAGAACATCCAACTTAAGGCGCTTGTGTTTTGCATTAACGTTTTGTAATTTTCCAGGCCCAAACAGGCTACGAACGCTCCATGTAGCAATGCAGGTTCTCTTGTTTATTATCTTCATTGTCGACATTGATGAATTACATTCATCAGTTGTTAGCGGTAGGATTATTAGTACCGCCACCCCACTCCATTGATTTCGGATTTCTAGCCATGATGAATGAATGGAAAAAATACTGCACTGGTTTCCCGTTGCCTTCTGACGGGTTTTCTGTCGGGGTTTACAACCTTAGCCTTTAGATAAACATCCTAATCGCAAGGCAGCTGGTTGTTACTGAAGTGGTAACGATTTAAGGTTTTTGCGGCGACCTAAACCCGCCGATGGAGAGACAGTCATAGGTTTTTTGCACTTTTAGTAGACAGATCCTCAAGCTGTCATCTGCATTCTTGTGTCCGCTTGTACTACCGGAATCATCTGCTGGAAACTTTCTGCCAGTAGCCGCTCTTGGTTCGCGAATGCTTATTGTCTTTCGTAGCTGACCAGTATATCTCTGGTCATTCCACTATTCACCACCTGTGGACGCGCCCCGTTCTGGTTAGAGCTCCGGATCTAGAATGCACATAGTGGGCTTCAGAGTTTAATACAATTATTTGAATCATTATCAAATTTGGATAACTGAATTTATATAATAAATCCACTTTTAATTTTTAAGTTATTCGCCTACTTCTGAATGCATCTGAGCACTCTTTAGACCACAAATGGACCTTTGTATTGTTTTTGTTCAAATTTACTTTTATAGATAAAAGCAACGAAGCGGAACACAATCCAATTTAAAAAAATTTAAATTTTCAAAAATATTTAATTATTTCCACCTTCAAATTCTCGGAACATTAACAAGTGTTTTTTTTTTAAAAAAATTCCACTGTCGAGATTTCAGTTGAAAATTATGGAAATTGAGTTACAAAAAAATGAAGAAAATTTCACACTCCCAAAGTCATATAATATTCAAAACGCAACAAATCATTTGCACCGGTCACCTCGCCTTAATTCTTCTTTTTATAATTACTAATTAGATTCATTATCAAGTGGACGTAAACAAGTAAAATATAAAAAATATACGAAATTTGTAAAAAATATAAAAGGGAAAAAAATAAAATACATGGTAGAAGCAGGCAAATAATTCGCAATTAAATGTAAAAATTAAAACACAAAAAAAACATAATATTAACTAAAAATTATAAAATTTTACATACAGAAAAACATTATGAAAATAGAAAAAACTACTAGAAAAAATTAAAACAGTAAAAGAAATAGATAAAAATCATTTACTAAATTCTATGATAAATTGTGATGAAGAATTAGTTTTAAGAAACGTATTATAAATATAATCAATTTTTTTTTAATGAACGGGAAGTTATCATCCGAATCGTTAATGCAATTTTTTACGTATAAATGTTATATTGCTAATGTGTTGTTTACCGCGTTCACAGATTATTTTATAACTGTTTTCTTACTTAGCTATTTTTTTTTTGTAATATTGTACATATATTTTATTTTTGTTTTATATATTTTATATTTTTTAGAAATTGTTCGTAATATTATTTTTAATTTTTTTACGTCCACTTAACGATTGAAAAACGTTGTAGTCTTTTTATATAACGATTTTAACTACTGTTTGTTAATAAACTACATTTTACGCTTTTCAAATTATAAATTTAATGTGGAAAATTACGAACGTAAGAACGATTTTGTAAATCTAATGACGAAGTTATTAATTGGATCTTTAGACGCGTTCAGCATTAATCAGTATTAAAATTTTATATAAAACAACTGATTGCCGCAAAAATATTAGCATCGCCTGTAATTCTTTTAAATATAAAAATTAAACCGTACTTAATCATTCTTTAACGAAATAGCCCCGCCCAGAAGCTAATCCCAAAAAACCACTCCGGTAGGATTAAAATGCACGCGATGCTTCTAAAGGTTTAAATTTGAAATATATCGACAATTTAATCCGTTTGTTTTCGTTAAAAATATAATTTATTATATGATTTAACTTGAAGTACTCTAACTCTAAAGGCCAGTGTAGTAAAAACAAAGGTGTAACCCATCGCTTAATAATGAATCTAAATAAAAAAAAAACAAAAAAACGTTCGATTAAAATTTATTTTTAATACATTTCGTTATCAGCCAATCCTCTTCGAAAGGATTATATTGTTTTTCTGAACACACACACACATATATATATATACACGGCATTAAGGCATTAAACCTTCATTTACAGGACGAAATAAAAATATTCTAAAAATAATATTTCGAAACCCAATAACCGATTTATTCGTTATTTTAGAAAACATATGCACAATTATTTATTTATTTATTTAAATTAATGTATCATATATCGCAATTAATGGCGAGGGGCATAGAGGTAAATAAGCATTAAATTAAGTTATATAGTGCAGTATTTTGCAGGAATAGAATGAGTCAGGACAGCGTAGAAACGTTGTCATCAAGAAGTAGCTGCGAGGAAGATAAAAGGTCGTAGTACGATTTCTGTAGGCTGTACTGAAGACACTATTTCAGTACGTGTTTGACAGACAGCACAACGTTGCAAGGCCGTACATAACGAAGTTTCTGATCTATTAACAAGATGAACACGTGTTAGCCGAGTATGACCCAATCGGAGTCTGCTGACAACTATGTCATCTCTCCGATGTTGTAGTTTGTCTTCCAGGGTGTTATTTTCGGCTTATTGGATCGTAGTTTGTTTGATGTAGGTGTGGGGTGCTCTGTCCATAACTGGAATAATGATGATCTCATGTACCT
The DNA here is from genome assembly GCA_032883995.1 of Coronaproctus castanopsis. Taxonomy (NCBI): domain Eukaryota; kingdom Metazoa; phylum Arthropoda; class Insecta; order Hemiptera; family Monophlebidae; genus Coronaproctus; species Coronaproctus castanopsis. The sequence continues at coordinate 194,508,196 of CM065053.1, forward strand.
CTCGAGGTCTGCGAAGGGAATTGGTAAATTAGGCGATTGCTTCCTTCGCACTGCCCTATCTGCTATGTGCTGGGACCAAAAGACATTTAGTGGATCGTTCGGTATTTTTAATAATTAATTTTACAATTGTTTCCGCTATGGGATATCTTATTGTTGTTATATACCCTACGAATAGCTTTAAAAGCTGGAAGAGAATCTGAGCAGATTATTATTAGTGAGCTAGAATCGAGTTCAGTATTTGTACTGAAATCGATGGCCAAGTATATTCATACGCACAATTATTTTGTACGTATTTCTATCATTTTCTTATCCCCGTCCAATTTATTCGAAATAATTTATACGCGTGTTGAACAATTAAAAAAAATGTTATTCTCGGGAGAATCGCCTGAAATTTTACGACGTTTTCCTATTCGGATTCCTATTTCGTATTTTGTATATTCTCTACAGGTCCAGATTATAACACTCTTATACCTTTATAAAATTTCGTTGTAGCCAAATAGACAATTTATATAAACTCGTACATAATTTTAAACGCATTTATATAAAATGCAATAGGAACGTGCTAACATAGTGATTACTACGTATGTAACAAATTCGGAAAAAAAAATCGATATTAACCGGTTGATCGATGAACTATAAAGAAATTAGGGTTCGATTAAAATCTATATAACGTCGATAAAAAGATCTGAAAAATATACCAGCAGAGACGTCGTATAAAGAAATTAAAATTTAAAGCAACATAGCAATTTACATAATACGCCGAGACTATCGAATTTAGTAAAACGTCCAATACGGTCGAATGGAGAAACGTGTAAAAACGAAATTTCCAAAGCCATAATAGCGTTCCTTTTAGCTAATATCGAAGAAAAAAAAAAGATAGCGCGAATATACACGTGTATAGAAAAGGAATTGACGAAACGCATTAAATTGCGAACGAAGGTAATAAAAAGACTAGCGCGTTATAAAATGCGGCATACAGCAGTAAGTAATAGTCACTGGACACAAGTAACACACTCTGTCGTGGACGCATCAGATAAGTAACCAACAACAAGTCGGAACAATCATTAGGAAGAAAACACGAATTTTGGGAACACGGTGAGTACATTATGTGCAGCTGAAAAACTGCACAATGCTATATAGCTGAGATGAAAAGAATGAACCTGGACATCTTGGATATGGGTGTGAACATCGGTGGCCAGGAATTTCTACTACTCCGAATATGGTGATGAAGTAACTCAGAAAACGGTGTTGGGATTATAACAACCATGAAGATGGCATAGTATGACGTTGTTTTCACTCTAATAACAGATGAAATTACGCTGCTACAATTACAAGGACGCTCAACGCAAAATTAATATCCTACAAATGTACGTTCCGACATTAGAGAATACATCATCTTGTGTAGGAGTTCTATGGCTCAATTCAAAAAGTAATCAACAGACACGACTCAAAAGCTACATGAATAAATATAGGGTGACTTTAATGCAAAAAATAACGAATGTCTTAGAAGATACGTAGTTAGTTCCTTCGACCTCGGTAATAGGGGATATGGATTGTTTGATTTGTGCGAAACAAATGATGTATCAGTCACAAACACTTGGTTGCAATTACCAGAGGAGACTATATATATACATGGAAGGCGCCATGTGATAATGAATTAAATCGATTACATTTTAGAGATATCGATATATGTTTAAGAAAAAGAATTTACAGGAACCGATACGGACTCCGACAACAAAGTTCGAGGTTAAACTCAAGAAAACTAAACATAAGAGGCACAAAAGTAAACTAGGATATGTGTAAACTAGGATTAGAAACCAAATCCAAAATCCAGCAAGAATTTAATATTTTAAGAAGAAGCTAAGTCAACAAATGAAAAAAATACAACCGACCAATGCGATGTAAGTTTGGAAAAATCGATACTGAAGTTCAAACAATATACGAGAGAGAAGTAGTTAAAAAGAGACCGTGTAAGAAAACAAAAGTGAATAACTAATGAAATTTTAGACCTGAAGAATAAAAGGCAGAAATATAAAATCCAGGATATGATAATGCGCATGAATAAACTAAACGAATTAAAAAGCAAATTCGAGAACAGAAAAATAAATGGATGGAAGAAAACGGCAAGAAAATTTAAGAACTTGAAGACATGCATGACTCATACAAAATGCTTAAGCAAATTAGTCACCAATACATATAAGAAAAGAAAGATAATGAGACTCCTAAATGAAGATGGTATATCAATTATAAACTAAAAGAACAAAATAAATATGAAAATGTTATCTTAACAAATTATTTGATAACACAAGTAGAACTGATTACCGACAAATACTACAGGTTTCATCGTTAGAAATTCATGTGTATCTATTCAACACTCTTGTAAGATCACATGATTTCGGAGCCTTTTGTCAATAAATATATTCATATGTTGGAAAAAGTTCAATTTTAGTATTATCGTCAAACTGGTGTTTATTTCGCACACTTTTGAGTTATAATATTTTATGCGATTTCCTAAATATCAAACCCTCAAGTGCTAGAAGAAAGATAAGCTGAGGTTCCTGCATGATGTTTGCAACGTCCGTGTAGATGACTTACTTATTATCTGCAATTCTATTTACAGTCCCTACCGTTAGTAGTAGGTCACATCGTGTTTTCTAGGAACCACATGCTTGTACAAATCTAGGTTGCTAACCACTTTGCGTCTATATAATAAAACATTAAACATTCATCCACAGCCAGATATTCATTTTGATAGTAAGTTTATATATTTTTTTTTCAACTTTATTACTTTATTAATATATTTAAGTTGTAATAGCCTAGTAACTAGAGTTACAGAAGGTAGCGAGTATGAATAAGATCGACCACGGAAAAATTATCATCCGAAAATAATAATCGTAATATTATCCCGTGGAATAGCAAACCACCACGGTGCACAACACCTTATTCGCGCCTAGTAACAATATAGTACATTACAAAAACACGCAGGGCTGCATTGTGTCGTGAAAACAAAGGGATTACAACCAGTTCTCTCAAGTGTGTGTATGTATATGTGTGTGTCTATAATGCCATATTATGATTGCCTTGTAGATCACTGTACAAAAAAATATGCGTAGTCGCCTACCTCCGATCGGAGTCGCCAGTTTAATGATATTTCATAAACACCATTTTATAAAACAATTAGAAAAACATACAAATAAAATATAAAAATATATAAGTATATACGATATATATATATGAAATATAAAATGTGAATATACTATTTTTTTGTTATTTCAGTTCTTACTTTTCGGTAAGTTTGTTTAATGTGATGAAACACATTTTGGTCATAAAAAGTCATGTTTATTGCCATTATGAATTCGTATAGTGTCATTATGCATTGTGACAACTTCTTTGCGTAGGAATATGTGCGCACGATTTGTATTCAGTTCTGTTATTTGCATTTGTGAATTAGTGTGTGTTAATGTGCGTGTCTAGAGAGAGAGCTTGTTTACACCGGAATTACCGGTATATGATCGATATTTATATTTTTTGTTGTGTTTGGATATGTGCTTGTATATATTGTATTTCATTAGAAACATTATTTTTTTTTTTTGTTGCTATTAGTCATTTATTTTTTCATTTTTTAATGAATATGATTTATGATAATTAGCCTGTTGCTTGATCTAGTTTTACTTTAGTTCATACTTTCTTTAAATTTATACAGAGCAAGACGTCACTTCCTTTTCCGCGATGATAAAAAGTTATACGATAAAAAAAGAATTTATACCGCGAGCTGAATTCGAACCTGGACGGTCGAATTGATAGTCGAGCACTGACTATAACAAAAAACTGCATAATAGGGATGGACGATATACAACCGATGTATAAAAAACACTCGGTATAAAGTATCGATGCATCGAATTTAACCGATGTATTCTTGACGTTTCGATCTATTCGATACATCGATATTTTTCATTTGATATTTTAAATCGATAAAGCTGATTTTATGATGTGATTTATTTATTTAGATTTTATATTTTTAAATATTTTATCTGGGTCGATATTTACAAATTAGTTACATTCATAATAATAACTAATTAATTAAATAATAATAATGATAATAACAATAATAATAACTGGCGATAGGTTAGCGTTTTTACAGATTTTATCATCTTTCAGTCGCAATATTTCTCTAGAACTATGTTGGTTACACTGGCAGTCTCACTGGATCACAAATTGAATCAAAGAAAAAGAAGCTTTATTTTATTATGCGGTTGCGCGTTGTTTACTTTGAAGTGAAAATATTTGTTTTAATTTTTAAACTTTACACGTGTTTTATTAATTGATGTCAAAATAATAAGCGTAATTGGATTACAAAAGTTTTGTCAACTACAGTGAATGAGTCCGTGACAAAAGATGTACAAAAACTGGTGCTTAATGAAATTAATAAAAAATTGATTGGGTATCATAGAACATGTATCCTTAGCCATTTCAATCATTCTTGATCCGCGATTCGAAAAAATTAATTTCGGTGATTAAAAAATGTAATGGAGACTCATTTGTGTCCGAATGAAGACACTGAATCTGACTGTGATAAATCTGAAAAATGTGAGAAGACCTTTTCACTATGGAGCGATCATTACAAATTAGTACATCGTAACTTGAAAAGTAAATCAGAAGAAAGTATGTGTGATGAACTTTCCATTTATTTAAGAAAAATCCCATTGGAAATATGGAAAGATTATAAAATACAATTTCCTAGATTATATAAAATTGCATTCAGATATTTAACGATGGTTGGCACATCTGTTCCATCAGAGAGATTGTTTACACAGGCAGCGCAAATATTAAACCAACAAAGAAATCGATTGTTGAAGGGCAAGAGATAAAACAACATTTAATATTGGGATTTTTGAAGTTTTTGTAATATTATTTTTAATGACGTAATCTATTATTGTGTATTTAATTTGTTTAAACGGTCATTTTTTTCAGATTTTGTTGATTAATAAGAAACATTTTTAACGTAACACATCTATTTCCTTTTATTTTCCAACATTTTTAACATTATGTAGAATAATATAAAAAAAAACAATAGATGCATCGCAGAACATCGATGTATTCTATGATACATCGGTCCTACATCGATGTCACCAATCGATATATTACATGAAAAAAAACATCGATGTATTTTTTTTTGTCCATCCCTACTGCATAATATATACGCGTGTACCTATTAGGAAACCGAAAATTGAAATGTACACACCTTATTGTATAAACTATCTTAACGGAAATAAGACATTCGATTGACGTAAACGTATGTTCTAACTTATGTTGACGCATGCCAAAATTCGCATTTACATTTAATTCATAAAAAAAAACCACTGATATCGTGACATTATGTTACACAATCTATAAAACGTGTCGACACTTGTGTCGATTCTGCGCTAGATTAATAATTTGTTGTAAATCCAATACAGTGATTTGATCGATATAACGCGTCATCGACCCGTTTTTCTTCCTTTTCCATTAATCTTTCTCTGCAGAATCTTTTTCTGTAATTTATCGTATCTAATTTCCGTAGACGCAAATGACGTTTGTAGTCGAACGTCCTAAAATAAAAATATAATAAATAAAAACTAATAATTTATAATTATCTGATAGAAAAGTAAAATGGACCTATCAAGATGATACTATCATTGTTGAAAACAAGCATCGTGTTTCACAAGCACATATTGACATGGTTCTATTGCATACTATTTAAACTAATGAAAGATTATTAATAATAATTTATGCTGTAACTAGTAATGATACAAAACATGTTCATCATATAATATGTGTATGTTATAAATATAATGAACTAAGATTAATGTATAATATAGACTGCTCATTGCCTTTCAATTAGATGTTTAAATGGAATATTTATCAACTTTTATATTTATGAGGTATTTAAGGTCAAATGTATATATATGAATAACCGCTACAATAACCATAATCTATAAAGTAGGTTACTTTATCTTTATAATTATTATGTTTATATTTAATAATATTAAATATATATATACATATATATATATATATATATATATATATATATATATATATATATATATATACATGCATTAATACTTTTAATTCTTATCGGCGTACACTACAGACAAATTCGTTGATTCCGCTATTCATGAAAAAATAAAGGAAATATTTTTAAATTTAAACAATTGCTAAACAGAGTAATACAGCTAAAATACAGCGTTTTCAAAATAAAGCATTGAGAACCATAATAGATGCCTCGTGGTATGTAAGCAATCTTACATTACACACAGACCTAGAAGTTACATCCGTTAAAGATAAAATTCAAGAAATGGCTCGTAAATATGGCGACAAACAGTATCACACGAATGCTTCAGCTGTTGCCTTACTGGACAACTGTACAGATACCCGGCGTTTAAAACGAGTTAAACCTACAGATCTATTTTGAATAATCATCAACAATATAAAGTACGAAAATACAATCAGCGAAAGTCCTTACCGTTGGGTAAGGAACTTCACAAGTCAATCGCAATCTCAAAAAGATTGCTAGATAGCCTGAAGCTAGTGGCATAATTTTGGAAGAAAAAAAAATTTAAACAATCACAGAAATTTATTAAGTAAATACTGCAAAAAAAAAACACGATTTTAATGTCCATATTTACGATTAAACGATAAATCGTTTTAGTGTTTTCTTATTAACATTCATTTATCTCGTATTTTTAAACTATCTTTAAACTAAACTGAAATTGAAAGATAAAAACTCCGAACAACGATAATTCATTATTAAAGCAGCGCTTATCCGAAGACCCCCCCCCCCGATTAAGCATCCACCCAAATCTGCGTGAAACAATATTTGTTAGTTGTTTCGTTTTTCCACGTAATCCGACAATTGTAATATTAATATTAATAATAAAAAATAAGAATGTCGTAAAGAAAACAATAGGTAGGGTATGGCAAATAAAAAGGGTATTTAAATGAAAGGAAAATAAGCAATTGAATAAATAAAGGGTGGGTCCACTTTATATTTTTCACATTTTAAGCATTCGAGAGATAATAATACAAACATACACATACAAATGCCCATTTACGTCATCACGACAAGCCTCTTTATATATATCTATATATTTACACACACATATATATAAAATTATGTATATAATTCGTACGTGGATTTATATATACACTCGATTTGCAAAGTAATTCTTTATTCGTTTGACAGTTATCACGCCGACTTCCGTTGATATACCACACGTTGAGGAACGTTTTTATTTCTGCTGTCCAAAAATTCGAGCAACTGTCTTCTTATAGAGAACCGAACATTTGAACTGTTTATTAATAGGGAGTCCTAAAAATGAATAAAATATCAAGGCGTTATTTTATCCCTTCGTTTTTATTATTATTATTATTATTAATTAAATTCGATTCGGCCGATTCGCGTAAAAACAAAATACAATTTAACGATCCTAAAGGACCGATCGAATGGTGGCAAACCGGAGTAATTTATCAAGTCTATCCGAGATCGTTCAAAGATAGCGACGGAGATGGAATAGGAGATTTACGCGGTAAGAAGTAACGGTTATTTTATTTTCTGATCGTTATTTAAAAAACAGTTATTTTATTATACTACCGTTATTTAAAAAACGAAACGTTATTTTATTATCCGATTAAAAAGCGAACCAACATAGAACCGTTATTTTATTATCCGATCGTTATTTTAAAAAAAAAGTCTACCGTTTTGTAATTCATACAAATCTAACAGCAATTCGTAATTGACTACAAACTCGCGTCTGTTGCGTTATAAGTAAAAAAAACGCAAGCATATATGAATTCTAAATAAACGGTACATTCTAACAAATTGCTCGGAAGATGTAGATATCATAAAGTTCGATAGCCGATTTACTTTAACGAAGTATATCAATTATGTGTCATAAAGGAAATCACTTTTTTTTTTTATATATATATATATATTTGACATTATATTAAAAAGTTATAATAATATTTAACAAACGTACCGGAACAAACGCCCTATCCATTTATGAAAGTAAAAATTCGAATAATATAAACTGCTAAATAAATAATAAATATACAAGATAAAAATAGTATAGATGGAAAAATCAGACAAAAAATCATCGCAAATGAAAAGCGGTCGAAAATAATAAATATAAGTTTAATTATATAACGAATATGTAATATCATTTATAAATAATGGAAACGAAAACAAAGTATAACGTTATATGTTTAATGCGTCGATGCTTAGTATATCTAATACTTAGTTCCCTGGAATCGTAATTTCCTATTGCTGGAAGTAGATTATTACGGTGCGCACTACAACTGAGAAAAAATGTTTAGTTTGAGGATATAGTATTTTACATATGGTACCTGCAGAGCACTATGCATATATGAAATTTTAGTGCATACGGGGACAAATACATCTAAGACATCGATTTTAGACTAATTTCTATTAGAACTAGCATTTGAGACTGAAGACCAAACTGGACAAGAATATGTTAAAATAGGCCTAATGATTGACTTGTAGATTATTAGTTTATTATTAATATTTCAGTGAGATTTACGATTGAAAATGGGGTAAATTGAACAGCTCTGTTTGTCTTCAATGATGCACGGTCAATATGCTTGGAAAAGGTTAGTCTATCTGGTCAGACCATTCTATATGAACGCCACTGACGTGAAGTCTGGTCGGTAAAAACGGTCTTCGACGAGTGAAGAAAATTGCTTTCGTTTTGGAAGGATTAAGAGCAATTTGCCATTTAGAAAAATACTTAATTACACGATCAACGCCAGCGATTGTAACCTATTCCTGATATTGTTTTCATAAATTTTTTTTCTATTTATTTTCTGATTCAGTTAGCAAAGTTTTTGATTTATTTTTCCATCCATCAGAGGAATACACATTTGTTTATTAGTAGGTTACAATTTTTTTTGAAATTTTTTTTAATTAGTTTCATCGCGATCAACTGATTGGTGGGCACACGATTAAAATATACTTGTTTGTTTATTAATTTACGTAATTTGTATAATAAATATATTGCTTCACGATATGATCTAGAAATATTATTCAATGGACTAAAATATCGTATAAAATTCTGAAAGATTTATCATATGGAGTATACTGATGTCTGGGTCAGAAATGTGAAATTCGAACAAAAAAATGACCAAGCAACTGGAAGCGTTCGAAATGTGGAGAATAATGGAAAAAAATATTAGAAAGAGTCAATGAAAAAAGAAGTCTAATAAGAACATTAAAAATGAGACTTAAATGGATCAGACATATATATATATATACAGAAACAATGAATACCTAATACAAATAATAGAAGGGACACCGTTGAAGGGAAAAGACCAAGAAGAAGACCGGGGTAGAAATACATAAAACAAATACAAGGAGGTGTAAAAGCATAGAACAATGGAAGTATGAAGGAAATATCCAGAAACTTTTAATCATGGTTGTCTACCAATCTATTAATAGATTGAGGAATTAAGAAAACTATTATTATTATTATTATTATTATTATTACTACTATTATTAATAAATCCCATTGCTGCACGCAGTTACGCCGGGGCTGTGGCTTACAATTTAATTCCAGAGTCTGTAAAAGTTGATTTGGTGAACTATAAACGTGGACGTTGTAAAATGTTGGATATTTTATTAACTTTCGTTTATAATTTCAAAAAGGTGGTTGTATTAAATTGATGTGCGTGGGTATTTTTTTGTTTTATTGTTTTAGAATTGTAAATTAGCTCTAAACTAAATTTTTAATTTTTAATTGTTATTTCTAAATTTTAATTCTAATCGTTGTATTTTTACTCAGTTCGCGAAACTGGTTAGTTTGTTAATTACAATAAGATCTTAAAGTTACTACATGGCAGTTGCGTGCATACGATCGCATTTTAAAATGTCCGGTAGTCGCGCATTTCGTACCCAGTATTCTTGTATTTATTTATCCCTTATGTTTAGTTCTGTAATATGTATACATTATATATATATATATATATATATATATATATATATATATATATATATATATATATATATATATAATAGTAAACGTGTGTATATGTATGTATACGTGAGTGCATCCACATATATGCGTATGCATATATATAAAAAAATATGTATATAAATTTATTTGTATTTAGAAATTAGTAAGAATTCTATATAAAATTTTTGTTGCCTTATTGTTTAGCGTAAGTGCGCCTTGCTAGTTAAAATAAAAGAAAATAATATAAAATAAAAATGTCAAATTTTTGTCTTAATGGTGTTTAATTGTTGTTTTTTAATTATTCTTTAAATTGTCATTAATCCGCTTGTGGATAATTTACGATAAGGAATTAGATTTTAATTATATTAAAAATCCAGTTAAATATCGAAACGTTAACAATAGAATTTCTCGTATTGTTATTTATAATTAATACGGCGCTCTCGCAATGATGCACATAGCCGGTAATTACCGATATTTATATACTTTATGTCATTTTGTATATGCTTGTAATCGAAGTGTAATTTGAAATTATTATTATTATTATTATGAGTAAAATTTAATTCGGTTACGAAATTGTTCCAATTATAAATATCGTCGGAAAATTCTGCGGATAAAATTAAGTAAATATTTCCGTTTAAAGTTAACTGAAAAAGAGGAAATGGAAAACCCATTTTATTTTCTAGGAAAAGCCCCATTGACATAATAATTAAAAACACGATAATCGATAACTCGAAGATAAACACGCACGTCATTCATTTCGAAACGATAACGGAGAACTTTTTTTTAATAGGATGTCTTTACTGGCTACGTGATACTAACTCATATTTTTATAAACTCGGGCAACTTCTTTAGAAATATCGCCATGTTCGGAAACAGATGTAAATTCTCAACATGAAAGAAGGGACAATACATTATACGGAGAACCTTTTTACACGCTAAGCGCAGTAATTTAAAGTACAGTTCAGTGTTTAATGTTATTAAAGAAAGAGCATTCGAAGAACACGTGCGTCCAACATGTAGAGGACAGTAAAGAGTTTCTCTAACCTGCATTAATAAGTTATAATAAATATTAATAAAGCACACGAACCATCTATCCAAATTCGTTATTTTCAAGAAAAAAATTCTCGTTAATTTTCGACGTGTTAAATTTATTTTCGATTTTTCGTATAAAACGGATATTTTTTTCTCTAGAGACCACCGTGTCCTATTATTACTATTTCGAGTCACATCCTTCAATCAACTTTTATATTAAAAACTTCACAGCTTGTACAAAAACCGCAATTTTTTTATGACTGTTCCGAACGTTTAAAAAAAAAAGAGAAAAAAAAACGAAAAATTAGAAAATAAACTATTTTAAGGACGTTATAGACGATTTCGCGCGTTTAAATTTTCCAATAAGTGGAGATAGTTCGGTGTGAGTATTTTCATTTTTGGGCGTAAAAGTATTTCATTAAAAGTGCTATAGGGGGAAGTGTAGCGAATCGAATTACATAAAGAACAGATATGAGCTATAGAGTGATTCGAACATTACAGGCTGAGCAAGTAGATGGATCGGTTTTTGGACAGGATATTATGCCAAACCAGTGTCACCCATCCGGAGACACAAACACATCACTTCATCTCGTCTTGTGCGACGAATAGGACAGATATCAGTTTGTTGAGATAAAGTGAAAAATCTTCAACTGTCGTACAAAGGAAAATAGCCTCTAGGGCTCGAGGTAAACGACGTAAGTTGACGATGTACGTTTATTATACATTGTCGACGAGACAATCTGAAACGTATAGAGAAAAGATTGTATATTATCGATCGTATTTACTTCCCATATATATTATATATTGCGAATAAGTCTGACGAATAAGCAAACGCGAACCATGAGCGATGCAGTGAGAAAGACTTGAGAAAAATTTTCTTAGAAAATGCTGCATAAACCTGTTAAAGACATCGTGTCAAAGCGAGTATGGCCGCTTTAAACCTAGTTCCCTCTTAAAATCCAGAAGCGTCTGTCTTCCATGTTAGGAGCGGCTTTCCGGTGAGCGTCTGTTCACCATGTTAGGTGCGGCTGTCATAACGTTGGAAGGCAAAGAGAAACCACCATGGTAATTATCTATTCCATTTTAACCTGCATGTATATAAACCAGATGATTAAAGATACTAGGTATCAAACATACTCCGATCTAAAAAGGATGCCCAAAAATAGAACGGAATGGAGAGAACGAGCCCTCGGGTTCAATGATAAATTATTAAATATATATATATATGTGTGTGTGTCCCGTTATTTCTTGAATTCAATTATAAACCCAAAGAGTTGTTGCTTATTGGAATTATTTCACGTTGAATTACAATTCCTTTTCATAACTTCATTCAATTCGTTTTTTATAGCACATTAAAATTTTACAGTGTCACGATTACAGCGTATAATTGATTTTGGAAATTTCATTTAAATATTTTTTTGGACAATAAATTCGCGAAATTTGGAACGACAACTAAAATACGATTATTATTCGTGCAGTAATGAAAATCACGAATAATACATTTTTTAGATCCAATTAAAAACAAATTACACCATCCATCAAAAATACGAACTTATAATTTTATTTACACACACACACATACATATATATATATATATATATATATATATATATATATATAATAAAATTATTTTATGCAGGAATCGAAGAAAAAGCGGATTATTTTAAAGATTTAGGCGTGAGCGCAGTTTGGCTTTCACCAATTTATAAATCACCGATGTCCGATTTCGGTTACGACATAAGCGATTTTAAAGGGATCGCCAACGAATACGGGACGTTACAGGATTTCAGTTCGTTAAAATCAAAACTTCATTCCCTGGGTAAATATCCACATATACTTCTAATATTTTTATATATATATATATATGTGTGTGTGTGTACATGTATCTACGGTAATATGTAAAAATACAGTTACTTATTAAAAATAATCGATTTTTGTTTTTCGTCGTTTTTCCAAAACATCCACAGTCGCGTAATAGTGTAAATTTAACTCCAATTTACTTTGAAGCGATTAATTAAATTTTGCTTCTTAATCGTAGAAAATAATAATAAATTAATAAATATTAATTATATATTTTTTTCTTAAAAATACACGATTATCTAAATTTGAACGTTCCTTCGAAGCAATTGAAATATTCTTTAAAATTTTATCCGTCGCAAATGCAGATCCAGGCAAAATAATAATAACAATCAAAACTAATCAAAACTAATCAAATTCGAAACAAATTTATTTGGCATATATGATACAATATTAACAATGTATTTGTTAAAACGTATATATATATATATATCACACACACGCCAGGTACAAAAAACATATGCTCATGTACAGTTATGCATAGAAAAATATTCGCGCATATACATACATACGTATACACACACACATACATCAACGCAATAATAATCCCCTATAAATAAATGTATGTATATACGAGTACACCTGTATTTACGCACACAAAAGTACGTAAAATCAAAATAAATGTAATGCATATGGAAGCAGATGATGTTTTTGAATATAAAATAGTAGATAAATTTGTATATCTAGGATCATTGATAGATAACAAGGGTGGTTCAGAAAGAAAAGTGAAACTCGCTCGTACCATGTCAAATTAAAAAATATATGGAAAGATGGTTCTATTAAAAAATGCACAAATGCACCAAAATGAAGTTAGTCCATACACTTGTTTTTTCGATTTTATTATATGCAGTGGAGACACGGACATTAAAAACGATAACACTGAACCTAATAGACAACTTTCAAACGTGGTGCTGAAAAAGGGTCCTTAGAATACCATGGACGGCAAAGATATATAACGTTACTGTACTGCAAAAAATCGGGACGTACCAACGATTACGTAAGATAATGCGTATTCGTAAGACGAAATTTTTTGGACATCTTATGCGGAAAGAAAATGGGATGAAGTGTCGGTTGTCGCAGGCTAACAGGATTAAATGTACAGATGTGCAGTAGCCGCGCCATGGGTCGGGAATATTGGAGCGGTTTGGTTGGATCATCTTTATTAGCAGAGTTATTGGGGAATTGATGAAGAAGGAGAAAAAATTCAAAATGTATATTAAAGCCTACGTGCCTACACACAAACATTTACATATACATCTATACATATGCGCACGTGAACATTAAGGTGTGTACGCGCATACTAACGTATCTGAATGATAAAAAAATAATGATAATAATAATTTATTCATTACGTGTCGATAGTAGCGAACGTGACTGGTGTCGAGTATACGTATTTCGACACTAGTACTAAATGTATTAATGATCATAAGTAACTATTTTATGAATCGTAAAATATAATAGTCAAGTTGAAAGAAGCCATTTTACAGAAAATTGGTGACCTGGTAACATTAAAGACACATGTAAATAAATTAAATAGTAATTTTAATGAATTTAAAAAATAAAAAAACAGAAAAAATCATTACAAACATAGTTTCCTGCGTCATTTCGCATAAAAAAACAACCTATTCCGCTAAGTTAAAAGCCAAGTTACCGAGGATACAAATAATCCAGATGAAAAGAATTGGAACAATGAATTAAATCAAATAAAATTAATACAAACACATCGGAGTTGGTTTCATAAAACAGAATAAAAGTAAAAATTATAATTGGTAGACAAAAAACAACTTGACACTTTAGAACATGAAGCTTCGAACAAGATTTCAGATATAAAAGCAAAAATAGCAGTAAAAAATGATCCTACGGTCTCAATCGTTGGAGCTCATTCCACAACTTCACAGTTGGGTATTAGCACGACGATCAATAACAAAACTGGTAAAAATCCAAAAACTGACACTCTGAAGAAAACTAGTGATGGTAAGATTCGTGCATATGCACGACTTGAGCCCGATGCCTATCATACATTAATAGAGGCTAGTTATGTGGTTGTAAAATGTATGATTATACACCGAGCATCCGTTGTTTCCACTACTTGCGTTTCGGTCATATGAAAAATAAATGCAAAGTTTCTAGCAGGTATTCACTGGATGATGATGATCATCTTAAAGTGAAATGTAATAATTGCTTTTCGCATGCATGTTTTCAGCATGTGAAAGAAAAAGGTAATATTTCACAAGTGAGAGGAAAAATATCATTAATAATGTTACGCATAACACTTTTTCATATTCATGTCCGTTGTATACTAAAATTGTAAATAGAATAAAGCAAAGTATAAATTATGAGCATTTTGCAAAATTTAAACCATTACAAGGAAACTCGGTACTTCATTTTAATAACCAACAAACCAGTATTTATGCATTGTGCGTGATCCTTATTTATATACTGGTGAAAAACATTACAACTTTTTATTGAATACTAAATAGGTTGCAGCGAAATTTCATAATATTAAAATTAACGTAAACGACATTATTATTATTTTGGTAACTTAATCATTAAAAATGATTTTAATATTCACACTTTTCAAAATTACAACGGGCAAAGCTTGACAGATTATGTTTTAGTAAATTATAATTTTAAATATAAGTTGTTTACAGTTAAAACTCAAGATATTTACTCGAGCGATTATAAATTCCCAAATTGATGATACAAATATGGATAATAATGATAAGATTCTTACCTTATATATAGATTCATTTATTAGTTGTTAAATTTTGAAACCAGATTATCAGCCGCAGATACACACCTTGAAGCAAATGATATTATTAAACAATTATAACGGATAATGTAAACAACTCAAAGGTTGAAAAAACTAAAATAAACCATGGCGGAATAAAAACTTTAAATTTTTCAAAATACTAGTTAGAACATTTAATTATATTAAGAATAAACATTTTATAAATAATCGGATATATAAAGTAACTTTAAAATTGTATAAAAACAAAATTTAATTTTTTAAGCAACAAGTTTGAAATACCTTGTATAGTTCATTCAGGGCCTAGAGCAAACCATATAAAATATTAACGAATTCAGATCGGTTTAAATTTCCAAATTTAGTGATTAATGGCGATAACGATACTCGTTCCTTCATTAGTGGAAATAAAGAGAAAATAAGTTTATTAAGGAATATATTTTTTAGTTTTAAAAAGCTGATTCCATTTTACTAAGTAAAATCACATATATTAATAAACATATACAATTTGAAGTAATCTGAAAACTAATTATACATCTTAATCATTGAAAAAGCACCATCCTCGGATGATATAACTAATAAGGCTATTAAAATTATATTTTTGCATTTCCCATATTTGTTATTAACACTATATAACAAAGTATTGCAGTTTAATAATAATCTTTTTTTTTTATTTAATGGCATTATTAAACATATGTATCGCTATATACACAGGAATTAAATTAATACTGGATTTCGTACCGAATCATACGAGCGACGAGCACGAATGGTTTCAAATGTCGATTAAAAAAATCGACCCTTATACAGACTATTACGTATGGAGAGATCCGAAAGGATGGACCAATCAGAGCCGACCGATTCCTCCGAATAACTGGGTAACCTAGGAATTATAATTTTCGAAACCTAGTCTCGGCTATATAAATAATTACTTAATAGGAAATTAAAATTTAAAATAGATTCAAGAATCTGAAAGTTAATCCGCGTACACAGAAACGGCAAAAAAACGATCAAAGACAAAAAAAAAAATAAAATAAAATTCATTACTTTCCGTTACATATATTTTCTTTAATATAGTTAAAGAAAATATTAATGAGTCGATGGAATAGCGACATATTTTGGTATAAACGACGATTATTAATAAATATAAATAAAATAATTCAATTTATGATATAATTAAAACTAAACGTTGAACTAAAAAAAAAGTCAAAGCAGAACGTAGCAAACGCGTGGGACTAAGCGATAATGAGGTTTAGATGAATGACGAAAATACCAAATTTTGTTTCAGATAGTAGAAGAGGTAAAATTAAGATAACATTTTTTCCTCGAAATTGATATCGGCGCTTTTCATCGTTCGTCATTAAAATCGGAGTAAAAAAATTTATTAAATCGAGTTACAAAGAAATTTACCCGAGAATTACAACATATCAACACTCGTAACTAAGAAAATAACGGGCTCCCTAAGGAAGGTTCTATGTAACTAAAATTATGCAACAGAAAAGTAATAATAGGTCGAGACAAAATCTCGAATTACAACGTCCTGAGACACGTTGCATATTAAATTATACAACGGATTTATATATATTTTTTATTATCAATACTTTATAATTCAAATTAATGTTTTGCAGTTCGTTTCATTTACAGAGGTGCAGTACACTTCAGAACCATATTAGGATTAATCGGTGTACTACTCTCCTTTATAATATTTTATAATACATAATAATATAACAATCACATTTTCATGGACTGTGCGAGACAGTTTCACTTCGAGCTATCGAATAATGCATAAATGCCGAAGTTATCTCCATATAATACATATAGATCATCGTCGTACTCTTTATTGCCGGACGTCGTGACTAGCCATTGTACGTTTATTTTACGTACAAAATGGGCTAACATTCAAGGCACTATTTATATGCGACGCAGATGTGCCCGCATATTATGATGATATACGGATTACACTGCCTTCTGCGTAATAATTAAGAATTATAGAATGATGAAAAACTTTCTGTCGCGTGCTGGTTTCGAACTCTCGACACCGTCCAGTTAACAGTCGAATACTCTAGCAATTCAATATAATACATACACACACATCCTTGTACATACATGTACTAGTTGCACGTGTGAACAATAAAACACGCTAAGTATTATCGCGCAAAAAGTTCACACATACACACAATGAATACATCCACGCGCTCAGAAATATATTCAGCCTATACGTATAATTTTATTTCATACTCCCGCAAAATGCTAGTAAAAAAGCTTTAGTAACTAGTTCAGCACGTCAAAAGCAAATATAATTGTAATTGTCAAGCGGTTTCGTCTTCAGAGTTAAACTGATTTTTATCGTATAATTTTAGTCTGAAATAGGACATACAAAGAGCACACACGGTCGACAACCGCGACACATTTGCACTTGCGTCATCCTAACTTAAATGAAAGCGAAATAGATAAAAACCAAATTATTCCATGACCCGTTAATAAAATTAGCTAGAGTAGAAATTCGGAATAAAATTTTGATTTTGTGTCTACGTAATACATAGGGGATTAAGCTGTAGGTGTGTATTATCTTATTTCCATCTTTTTGTCTAATTCCGTATAGGAGGTAGACTTACCTATACACATTTTATTGTACAATGTAAATAGCTTATAAGACAATCATAATATGGCGTTAGTGTAGATAAACACTCACCCGGGAGAATTGATTGTGATCGCTTTGTTGTCGCGGCAACCCCACGAGTTTTTGTAGTGTACTACACTATTACTAGATCTCATAATGCGTGGTATTGCCTTTCATTAGGATTATTAATTTATTTTCCGATGACAATTTTTGTGTCGACGATCGTATTCAAATTCGGTACCTTCCATATAGAAGTCCCTTAGCCACTAGGCTATCCCGACGATAACTTTAGCCTACACTATAATTCGTTTTTAGCTGTTGTGTGGCTTCATTAAATAAATAAATAAATAGTAACTTTTTATAGCTGTCAGAGAATATATATATATATATATATATTTAGTTCCAATTTCACTGCGATTTTGAGAATATGATGTTCGTTTCGTTTATTAACGATTCATAAAGACGCGTTTTCACTTTGTTCATAAAATATTTCTGTTTTAAATAGATTTCCAATTTTACGGGTTCCGCGTGGGAATATAATACCGAAAGGAAACAATTTTATTTGCATTCGTTCGGAGTAAAGCAGCCGGATTTAAATTACCGAAATAAACTGGTTCAAAACGAAATAGTGGTAAGTAAGACGATGGAGAATCGTAATAAAAACATTATTGTCCATAATAATATAAAATCAACTTAATTTTAACTATGTATGTTACAATAAACCTATATAAACAAATGTATATGTGCATTGTACGGAGTAAGAAAGATAATATTATGATAAAAAACCGAACGTGTAGGGAGTTGAGGTGTGATTATAAAAGCAGTCACGAGTGGAGTGGTATACGGGGAAAATGAGATTTGCGTCTGTGATACAACGGATATCTGAAGGAATGTGAACATAACTATTAATAGCGTAGCCTTTTCTTCGTCTATATCACAATTGTTATAACCAGAGCTTCTATTTATTAAAGAATCCACACTAGCCGCTGTTAAATTTGTTCATCGTTAGGTATTTCATTTACGTTCAGATAGCCCTAATATACATAGAAAACTCTAATTCAACCTTTGAATTTAAAATAAATTTCGATTTCACGCGTTAATTCGCGAGCAAAATCTTATTCTCGACCACGAAAATGATCTCGAATCTGTCGGTGTGTCACGAACGAAGAATTTACCTAAATTATAAATTTACACGCATACACACACATACATACACCACGATATATTCGTATATCGTATATTTATGTATACGCGGATACAGTTTTTCATATATGACTTTTAAAATACTACCGCCATTATTATAGTAATTTAATTTCGTTTTAATCCTCAATAAAGATTTAGTTATCGTTATTATTATATATACGTAATTTCATATATAACAGAATGTGTTACAATTCTGGATGGACGAAGGAGTGGATGGTTTTCGAATTGACGCTGTACCGTTTTTAGTTGAACATCAAGATTACAAAGACGAACCATTGAATGAAGATTACGATAAAAAAACCGGAAAAAAAGACATCCTGGAATATAATTCGTTAAATCACATCTATACTTTAGATCAACCGGAAGCGTACGAAATAGTACAATTATTCAAAAAAACCATTACCGAACACAAAAATGACTTTAAATCTCGGTACGGTATAAACGACGAATTTATCTAAAATTATCGTCAATTTAACCACATATACATATACACGTCACATTCGTATATAACATATAAGTATATATATATATATATATATAATATATGTATGTTACGTATTGGGCAGATAATATAGTAATGATGAAAACACGATTCTACTAATAAATATAAAAGAAAAATTTGCATAAAAAAAAAAAAAAAAACGAACGAGACACTTATCGTTGCCGTAAAGTACAGTAAAACATCTTTTAACCGCCACTTTTTTATTCGTCACTGTAGCAGCAGCAGCTCGTTCGTACAGAAGAAGTTTCATTGAACGTTTGCTGTGATCCGACAATAGTTAAAGATTTTTGGAAAAACTACAACATTAGGGATGCAATTTTTCATTACAGAATGGGTGGAATAAACTATGGCCTGACTGCTCTGCCCACTAGCGAAACAACGAGAAGGGCTAGTGTTGACGAAATCACGAAGTTTGGCAATAACCGTCTGCTTAACAATGACACACTAACAATTGAAGAAGTAGCAAATTAATTAGAGTGTGATAAACAAGATGGAGGTTTTGAAATGTTGACCGACGAAGATATTTTATCTAACGTTCAGCAATCTGATAATAGTGAACATGACGACGATGAAGAATTAAAATACAACCAAAACTAAGCGATCAGCCATTATTCGAAAGCTGAAATAATGTTAACAAAGTGCATCGATCGGTCTGAAAGACAACAGGAGACAATACTAAATTTCGAAATAAAAATACAGTACTCTAAATGTTATCCAATTTAACGTATTTTTAAAAGTTTCTTTCCTAAATGATTTACAACGTGATATAGTACTATGTATATTTGTAATGAAACTTTCATTATCCGTCACAGGCACGAGGGTGACGGATAAAACAAGTTCTACTGTATATAAGAACGAAAAACGTAACCCGGATTAAAAACTAATGTACTAAGTATGAAGTTAGCAGGGGATAAATTACAGAGTGACAGGGCAAGCAGTTGCCATTGCATTCCCCGACTTTTTTATTTTCTCAACGAGCTGGTACTCGCTTACATAGTCGAGTTGGCTTACTATGAAAAATTTTCGTCCACAACGAGTTTGAGCAGAACCCAAAAGCGGTACCTCGCTACACCACAAAGCGCTATAAAAATAAAAATAATTATTATAAGAGTCGTATACCAATAAATGACAATATTATATTAAAACAAGAAATAATACATAATTTATACACAACATATATATATATTATATATATATATATATATATATATATATATATAATTTTAGGGTCATGGTAACCGAAGCATATACCTCGTTAAATAAAACGCTTCAGTATTACGGAGGAAGCGAGGGAGCCGGTATTAATATGCCGTTCAATTTTTTATTCATTATACAACTGGACGCTAAATCATCGGCCGAACAATTTTCTAAAACGATTCATTCTTGGATGGATAATATGCCAGTCGGTAAATGGCCCAACTGGGTTGTAAGTATTCTTCTACTCGTCCAATCGAATTATATTATTAATTCAAACGAGCGTTATTTTATCAGCCCTATCCACAATAACACTTAGTAACGGTAAATGTATTATTATTATTTTTTTAATTTTTCATCTTCTTGTATTCCTCAATTTTTCCATCGGTGGCAACTAGAAAAACGTAATCTTCTTAACTCCTTGTACGTCTCTGTACTTGTATCCTCTACTATATGGATGTTGAAGTTTCGCCTCGATCGTCGTTATGCGTTTATTTCTTAATTTAATTCACCCACATCTCCTACGTCTTAATTATAATGTCGGTTAAACATATTTCTTCATCGTCGTTTTAGATTTATTGTCTGTTCGTTTATTATATATATATATATTTATATATATTTCGAACGCCTCCAGTTGTTTTAGTCTTCCTTTATTTAGAATCCAACTTTCATTTAATAGTAGGCTTCAAACGTATATATATTTGTTAACATTTTCCTTAGCTGTATACTTACACTTTTTTTTTTACGTTAACTGCGATTTTTTTTTTAATAAAAGCGGCTTTTACTCGCGTTGTTCTAGACCATACTTTCTGATTGCATTTTCCTGTTTCAGTATTTTATTATCTAATTTTATTGTTATATCTTTATCTTCTATTCTACTTGCACGTGGTGATCAGTTTTATTTCGTGTTTTTTGACATAATGTAGCGTTTCATCATAGACTGTAGTTTTAATAATGCATCTGACGGGGCATTTTCACTTTCCGCGTCGTTGGTGTAGATCTGAAAGATTTTATATTTTCTTTCCTTTTTTCGAAAACATGCTCTCTCTCTCTCTCTCTCTATAATATATCCTACAACCCTTTCTGACTTTTATTTCTGTTTCTGAGTTCCTAGTTGTAATTAATAATTTTCACGTTTTGTATAGTTCTTGTTTTATTCTCCTATCTTTTAAAAATCAATGTTTATTCTTGCTAAAGTTTGCTCCAAAGTATACCAATCGCATTTATCAAATGCTTTCTCTAAATCTACCGTTACGATGTATATTGGTTGATTTACGTCTAATTTTTTTTTTCGATCATCCTTAATTCTAATATCTTGTCTCCCTCTTCCTGACCTAAAAATCATACTGCTCTTCGTTTAGTTCGTTCTCTATTTCGTGTCCGCCTAATAATATTTTTGAGACTATTTTCGAGCGATGTTATTTTTTAAGCAACCATTTTTCAAAACGAAACAAATAAAAAACAAAATTTCCGACAATAGCTATTAGGTCGAACAATGGTAAAGTTCTCGGTTCTAATAAAAATATCTTCGGATTTTCTCTCGAAAATTAGAAAATAATACAAATTTCAAAGACTATCTGAAAAAATAGTACCGGCTAATTACCAAAATTTTCCTTTACATTAAAAAAAAAAACGATCGTTATACAATTTAAATTGTAAAGTTAAATAACGGAACGACAAATAGTAATTTACGTTATTCGCGAATAAATAATTAACATACATACAAACACTGTAGAATATCATATACATCTAATAATCTTTCTTCGGCTACTCCATATTATTTATTAGTTCAGTGACGTCATAGTATCTATCCGTGGGATCGGTAGTCCGGCTTTATTTTGTCGAATACGCAATTTTCGAGACTATCTTCCCTATAATATGATGATTCAAAACATTTTTTCCGTTGGCACAACGAGGAGTCGATTAATGTTTAGCTCTCTTTCGAAATAGATTTGTCCTTTTCGCTGTTCGTAATTCGACATTCTATACCTCAACTTCCTGGTATAGAAATATCGTAAATATCGGAGGATTAATTACTTTTCGTTAATCTGGCGAGAACCATCCTGACAGATTATTTAATTTTACAATTGTAGTATCCGATGCGTGATTTTTCCCCCTAGTTTATTTATCGACGATCGTATCTGTACGAATTACGAAAGATTATCCTTCGTTAATTTCAGAGTAGCAATCACGACAATCCCAGAACGGCTACTAGATACAGCGACGAATTAGCAGACGGTATCAATATGTTGATATTACTTTTACCGGGCACAGCGTTCACGTATTACGGAGAAGAAATCGGTATGCAAGATACCGAAATGAGATGGGATCAAACCGTCGACCCGCAAGGTTTAAACGCCGGACCGGATCACTTCGAAAAATTCACCAGAGATCCTTGTCGGACGCCGTTTCAATGGGACAGGTCGATTAGCGCGGGTAACGAATAAACCGCTTTGTCAGTTGCGGAATCAGAATTTTATCGATCTATTACGAAATATTCGAAATTACGAACATCGTTTTCGTTTTGAAAAACAAAAATTCAAAAAATTAAGATCACAAACTGTAATTGGGTTTTTTACGATTCGATAAAAGCAAAATAAAAAGGGGCGCATCATTACGAAACAAAAGATAATAATTTTTGGAAAAAAAAAAAAGAAAAAAGGGAAAAACTTTTATTACACTGAAAGATCCGTAATCAGCAAATGCTGTTGAAGTTTCATAAATTAGCAATCCAAATAGGTATTAAAATAATTAACACGTTTCAATCCTCTGTACACCTTCCGCCAATAAACATTTCCTCTTTTGTCAAATAATATTTATCTACCTTGATAGTTGATGTCCATTTTTCATACATCTCTACTTGCATATCATGTATTCGAAGAACAAAAACTAATTTTAAAACGATTATTTCCGATATTATCTACGAATATAATTATTCCGAATTTTCATTTTCGCGAGCATAATACAACTATAGAATAGGTTCATCGATTAACGAAGATTATTTAAAATATCTTGGAAAACAAGAATATGTGTACAGCTGCATTTCTGCATGTTAAGCAGGCTTTTGATAGGCTGTGGCACCAGGGGCTGTTGTACAAGCTTAAACTCCTAATTCCTCGCACTTTCTATCTATTTAAATCGTATATATACAAGAGAGATACTTTCTAGATAGCCGATGAATAGATATTTTTCTAATAAAGGCTGGCGTACCGCAAGGAAGCGTTCTTAGTTGAATATTATACTTAATTTACACGTCCGACTTCCCTGAACTTCGTAATGCAGAAGTAGTATTGTACGCCGACGACGCAGCAATCCTAGCTGTGGATAAGTGTGAAAACACAATCACAGAAAAACTATAGCAGTCACTCGGAGGCTTGGCTAACAAGATGGCGCATAGTAGTCAATGAAAGTAAGTCGACGACGCATATTTCTTTTACAAATCGAAAGATTGAAAGCCTGCCGATCAAAATAAATAATGTTGTTAGTCCAAATACCAATAGTGTAAAATATTTGAGCATGCATGCGGACACTAGGCTGACCTCGGCTACTCACGTTCAGAAAAAAATCGAACATTTGAGGCTTAAAACCAGAACTATGTCACGGATGCTAAGTAATAAATCGGGGTTATCGTTGGAAAATAAAACTCTACTATATAGCCTTAAGACCGATCTGGGTGTATGGAATACAACTATGGAGCTACGCAAAAACATCTAACTTACAGAAAATGCAGCGATATCAAAATACGGTATTAAGAACTATTGGTACGTCACAAACTTTACTATCCATAACGACTTAAACTTTATGTTTGTGAAAGATGAAATAAAAAGACAAACAAACAAAAATGTCGAATTAGCGTTCACACGAATTCACTTGCTACCGATTTGCTGAATGATTTCGGTGAAATACGCAGGCTGTAGCGAAATAAGCCTTTAGACGTTGTCCAACCAGTATAATTCTAGAGGTACACCGAGTACTGCCCCTCCATAAAACATCACTCATCTCATTAAATCAATCACTAGATGACCTCTAAAGTTGGTCAGTTATGATGAAGAAAAAAAATGCCAATTTCTTATAATACTGACTATTATCATATATAATATATACGGTTCGCTATTCATAGAATTTTAAGGAGCCTTCTGCCGTACACCACATTTCAATACACACACAACGTATATAACGAAATAACACCTTCGAATTAACGACAATGACAGCAATAATCCGTCAAACGTAAATATGATTATTTTGATTTTAACTAAAAATACGATATATATATAATATAGAATGTCGGTATTACAGGATTTTCGAAAAGTCACAAAACCTGGTTACCGGTTAATCCGAATTATTGGTACCTTAATCTTGAAAATCAAAAAAGAACTCCGAAAAGTCACTACCACGTATATAAAAGATTGGTACAGCTCAGAAATACGAATCCTACAATTCAAAGAGGATGGTTTCTTACTCGCGCATTATTTAACCACACCCTGCTCCTAATCAGGTACGTTACTCCGTTCCTTAATTTCGCGCAATTCGTTCTTTATTATTATTATTTTTTTAAATTATCATCAAAAAAATATTGTTTAACAACTGGAACTATTAAATTCTCTGTTATAAATATTTCGTGCAAAAATTACAAGCTATTTTGCTATAAAAACGCGAACTAGAAATTTTTTTAAATACCGATCGCATAATCTAAATTACGCGTTTGAATTATATTAAATGAAGACAATTTTGTCTAAAACGAAGTTTTTTTTTCTTTATGTTACGAGTGAAATTGACGTTAAATCTAACTTGTATTTGAGATGTAGTTAACTATTATTGTTCGTTTAAACAAAAATGGTTTTACCATACTATTTATATAATAACTAATATATATATATATATATATATATATATATTATTATTACAAAAAGAAATAAAATTTCAACTCATTCGCATTGCATGTGTAGAATGTAGCGGTTTTAAAAAATAAACAAAAAAACATTTAAAATCACTAAATTTTATATTAAAATTTCACGATATTTTAATAAAAAAATATAATGATTTTAACTACTGCTTCGTTTATTATTATTATTATTATTATTATTATATAATAATTCACCGTATATATTCTACTAGGCAAATGGACGGTTATCCAACATTTGCCATTATCGTAAATTTGGGAACGGAAGAAGTTGTCATTGATCTGGAAAACATTCAAGAATTACCATCAGAAATGTACGTTCATACTACCAGCATCAATTCCGAACATGACATTGGGTATGTTATTTCGTTTATACGGTAGTTTTTAAAGCATAAAGATTAATTGTTATTATTAAATTAGATTTGCCGTATGCAGCTACTAACGGCTAAAGAAGGCACGACAGGAAAAGATATTATATTGAGCGGTAGAGGGCTGTTTTAGGAAAAGAATTAGGCTGAAGAGGATGTTGACGTTGTCGCCTAGGAGAAGTGGAAGGGAAGTTGGAAGGTTCAATAAGAATATCTTGGAGGAATATTCGGGCAAATGACGAAGACACGATAAACAGTAAGAGTGACACAGGCACACGGAGGTGGATTATTCCGCTGCAGTAGGTGAATATGTCTCATCTTTGTATAATCAAGTCGTAGTCGGATGATGACCACGCCATCTTTGCGGCACTGCATGTTTACATTCTGCGGTCGTATTGTTGACTTGACCGAACGCAGTTTATTGGTTGAAGGTACAGAACGCCATTTTTATTCCCATATATGCAATAGTTTCTTCTTGATGTCAAAATGAGGAACTGCGATGTTTGTCACAGACAATCGCTGCACTTTTGCCTGTTCTATCAGCCAGAGCTGGAAACCGAAGAAAATTTGTTGTGGAATTTTCGTTAAAGAATAGATAATTTTCTTCGTTATCCGGGTGCTGTTTGCGATTACGATTATAGTAAAACTAGGGTTTAGTTTCTTTGGCAAGATTTCTCGATGTAATCGATGTATGGTTTCCAAAATAGTGTAGTGTAAAACAAGGTATCGAACATAGTGTGCAGAGCATTACTGAGAATTATCATTATTTTTCGGGAGCATTTCCGAGTACGACAAAAATGTATTGCAACTTGGTGTTAGAAGAAGACAGATTATTGTCTAGTACATCAGGTGGATTTACCCATTCTTGGGGAACATTGTGACCTTGACAGTTCTGTAGTTCACAAACATTGTGAGATCATCAGCAACTAATGGACACTTGTTATATAGAATATATTCAAATATTTCGAATAAAATCGAGTTCCATTATCAATAATCCATTTTATATTCGTTTTAAGACACACTATTTCGCCATTGATAGTTATGAGAACACGGTGATTGGAGAACTACTTATTGTCGTAAACACAATTTCAGTAAAACACTAACTGAGGCCCTAGAGAGAGCATGTGTTACAAATTATAAAGCAACTGAATTTCAAGTATAAACGATGTTCTGTTGATTCTTCAAAAGATATTCAGTCATATAAAACAAAAACGTCGCGGTTATTATTATGTAAACATTTAGTACGAATCACACGCAATCTATATATGAAAATAATACAAACGATATAATAGTTAATAAATCACGACCATTTAAAATTAAAGTTTGGAGTCAGACAAAAAATTACCAATTTACGATAAGGTGATGTCGAAACATAGTAGAGATGTAAGTGCAAATTATAATGTTAAATTAAACAAATGGAAGGCAAAAGTAACGATTATCGATAGAACTAAAAAAATAATTAACCAGAAATTAAGGAAATTGGCGATTAATACACGAACTTAAATCGATGCAATAGTAATAAATATTAACAAATTCAATAATTTTCCAAACTCACGACTATCGACACAAATAAACGCATTTTCACATCGAATGAATTAAACTAAAAATAGATACGTAATAAGTTTTAACGAAGCTAAACAGAATCACGATTAGACGTTTTGGACATGTAGCATATTCAGTATAAAGAACAATAATATAATGCAAAGTAAACGGTAAACATCCGAGGTGAAAGATATGCTATAAGCTGGAGGACAGATTAAATAAAGCGCGTAACACGTTACACTACTATGTCGGAATCGTTTCAGCTGGACTGACGACGATAGACGGCAATGAAAAATTGTAATAGAAATTCTAAAAGATCACACGATGTACCGCAACAAGCAGGCTTCAGAACAATAAAATCTTGCACTGGACAAATATTGAACCCGGTGGACGGCTTCGAGAAGAAAATAATTACAGAAGCCGTCTTTGCAGACTTAACGGCGGTCTTTGATACAATTTCTAATCGCATGCTTATTAGAGAGGTATACGAAGTAACCCGAGACTTCAAATTTACACAAATAGTTGCAATACTGTTAAAAGATAGAAGATTTTATGTGTCCTTATATGGAAAAAACAGTGCTTGGAGAAAGAAAAAAAATGTATTGCCTCAAGGCAGCGTATTGGCCCCCACACTGTTCAATATATACACCAACGATCAACCAATTGGGGAAATTACAAAACATTTTATTTTTGCAGATGATCTTGTCTTCGTAGCACAAAACAACACATTAGAACAAACCCTCAATGAAATTATCAAGGATCTCGATAAATATTACGTTGTTAACCAACCGAAACCAAATTTAACAAAAAACTCAGACATGCACCTTTCATCTCCGTAATGGTGAAGCTAAACGTCAACTACAAATCACATGGAATGATATGAAACTCAGCCATACCGACAACCTTAAGTATTTAGGAGTTATATTAGATAGAGCGTTAACATTTAGAAGACATTGTGAAGCAACAAAAATGAAAATAATGACAAGAAATAATATCATTCGGAAATTAATAAGCACTAAGTGGGGATAAAAACTACACGTACTGCGAACATCGGCACTAGCACTTTGCTACTCAGCAGGAGAGTATGCGTGCTCAGTTTCGAGCCGTTCGGTATATGCAAAGAAAGTAAATGTTGCTCTGAATGAAACGTGTAGAATAATTACAAGCTGCTTAAAAGCAACACCACTACACAAATTGTACGAATATTAGTGGCATTGCACCACGTGACATTAGACGCAATGTAGCAGCAAAAAAAGAACGATGGAAAATAACAAACAATGACCGCCATCCACTATATGGCTATACAGGACTTGCTAGCCGAAGATTAAAATCGACACGTAGCCTGTTAGGTACAGTCGAAAAACTTGAAAACTCTGCAAAGTCTGGAAGACTAGAAGCTTGGAGAACTCAAAGCGCTAGTAATGTAACGGAATCTCTTCCAACAGGAAACGATTTGAATTTTATTCTGTAGCGCACCTTGAACAGAATAAGAAGTGGAGTAACACGAACCAAGTATAACTTGAACAAATCTAAAATGGCGGATGAAAATCGATGAGAATGTGGCATGGTGCTGAATCTCTCTCTTTGAATCGTTGGTCCCTAGTAGGGACATCGTGACATCGAAATGATTTATAAATTGGACTTCAGTAATTTGCGTCATCCATTTCTGTTGTGTGCGCCATACACACAGTCACTGAAACTCATCCCGGTAAATTTTTGAATCTCGTTTGACCATCCTAGAGGCACACGACCGCGACGTCGTTTTCCATTCAATTTTCCCTCAATGAAAAGTGCCTCCATTCCATTTGCTCAGACAATCTAGCCAAAAAACCGTCCAATCCTGATCCGCACTTCCGTTAGTAGACGTTTAGGTTCACCCACCTCCTTCAATATTGATTCATTGGTCCTTCTGGCCGTGAGCATACGTCTCCAACACCACAATTCAAGGGCTTCGATGCGCTTGCCTTCTGTCCTATGTACTGTCTAGGTTTCAGCACCATACAAGAATATCGAAAGTACCAACGACTTGACGAGTCGAATTTTAACCTTCCTATTTATATTTTGGTCACGCCAAACTTTTACTAAATGACCCATCACGAGTTTGGTTATTTGTATGCGGTGTCTTAGTTCAGCTTTACATCCTCCTGTGTTCTCGACAATTGACCCTAAGTATGTAAACTTGTTCACCACTTCTATACCATCTATTTGGTTGATGTTCGGAGAGTTATGCTGGGCTCGGTTAACTAGCATCATTTTAGTCTTTTTCTTATTTATTATCAGGCCATATTGTGCACTGATTTCTTCCAATCTTTGCAGTAAACATGTTATATTTGCGGTACTTGTCGCTATTAGGATAGTATCGTCAGCATATCGGAGGTTCGATATTTTACATAAGGAACATTTATTCAAGTACGGCCTATTCGGCGGCACCTTTGATGCAGATAAATTACATTCCGATATTGATGAAGAAACCGTAAAATTTCTGGTATATTGGTCGCAGAAAAGGTTATGAGCGGATACGATATAATAATAATAATAATAATAAAAAGAAGTATAAACTACACTCATTATTAGATATTAATTATGAAGAATAGTTAAAGACCAGCGATGATTTAAATCACGTCTCAGAATTTATAATTCAAAAAAAATAAAATAAATAAAAATTATTATATTTCTATTTATACTTCTATCACTTCTCTAAAACATGCATAAAATCGACGGATCAGTATTTTAATATGCCAGAGGAGATGTAAAAAAACACTACAAAATAATAAAACACCAGTTGCAATACCTACATAGCGAGTGTTGCAAATTGTTACAAGTGTAAAAATCGACAAATTACACGAGCACGATGTTTCTCAATACTGTAAACTGGATGTAGTGTCACGTAAACCAAACATTGAACCGTGGACATCCCTATGTATACAAAAAGACATCTTGTATATACAAAAATAAAGAAAATTAAACCATTATAAATTGAGAAAAATGATATTAAAAAAAAAATGATATCACTAAACAATAAGAATTGATTATCTAAAGAAATAAAATTACTGTGAAAGTATAAGTACTCTGAAAAAAAAAAATTAATTAATGAAAGAAGAAATTACAAATTAAGAAATAAGTCAAAAAATCGTTCAAATAAAACGGATACTTAAATATAAAATAGTTATTAGAAATAATATTTTCAAATTACAAAACATCGTATACAGATTTAAGCAAAATATCAGTTGAAAAAACTAAATGTATATCCCCGTCAAATTTAGAATATAAAAAATGAAAATATGAAAAATCAAACGAAAAAACTGTTTTATAAACGTAGACGACGCGTTAATTGTAAACAAGTACCAAAGTGAAATTTGTACTTTAATTTTCGATATAATAAATATCGCATAACCCACAAACATTTGTACTAAGCAAATTATTCAATTTGTCGCAAAATCAATGTAGATGATAAATAAATAATTAACATCGAGCACATTTATAATTAATCAAACTTTGCCACAAATAACGCGTAACGGTTAACACACCGATAAATAACACTTCTGTCCCCCGTTTTTTTTTTTTTTTTTTTTTACTTCTTAACTCACAATCTGATTATTTATAATTAATAACTAATTAAATTAACATTATAAACTTTACTACTACTTTTCAGGGACGTGTTGGCAGTTTTCAGAATGAGACCGAAATCTAGTCTGGTACTAACAACAGGTAATGAAGATATACCTAAACCCGAAAAAGCAATCGCACCACTCGCACCATCCGCAGGCTCTATATTATCAATTACTTTTTCGCTGCTGCTTTTAGTCACATTCTTTAGCTTCTTTTTGAATAATTACCATTGTCAGTTATGATATAATTATTATCATCATTATCGTTAGTTTTCGGCACTTTTTATTACGTTTCATTGGTCGAAGATTTATAACAATAATTTCTTATCATTTTTTCACAATGATATTTACATTTATTTTAAAATGTGATTAATGAAACTCGATCAGAAATCTATATAAGTGAAAGAAATAACACTTAATTGGGGTACATTGTTACGCTAATAACTTATGTCATAGATTCGATCGAAAGATCTGCTCATTACTACACATCGTTGAATATCATTTATATATATATATATATATATATATATATATATATATATATATATATATTCGTTAAAATCCCTTTTAATGTTTTCAAATTTACATAAGCGACATATTCTTTTCCCACATATCGCATTTTACACAATAATATTATTTTAAATGAAATTAACGTTTTAAAAAGGAAATAGTAAAATAAGTGATTTCGTACGTGCTTTTTGTGAAGTTAAAACTTGCATTTATACTTATTTATATATTTGTATGTACAATATCGTTTTATCATGTAAGTTCAATTTGTACTATATATATAAAATTTTATACATTTTTTGATAAGGAACTGTACCGGTCATTATTACATACATACATACATACACAAAAAACAATGGACATCGTTTTATTTTATTTCCAATATTTTTATTTAAATTACATACACGCACGAACACGCATAATTTGAAAAACGCGACCTTTGTACATTTTGACCACGTGAATCGAGAAAATATAAAAAATAAATATTTTTTTAATATATATATATATATATTTATTTCGCTATTAAATTATTTTCATCGTTTTAAAAATCAATAGAACTTAATGAAAGTGTCGTGATCAGAAGCATAATCATCCACGTAATCTTAAATATAACTATGAATGGTAAAAAATAATTGTAAAAAATTGAGAACAGTAGTCTATGCTGCGTAATGTAGGATGACTAAGAGAAGCCGGCCGGTTTTTTTATTAAGAGCGTAGTTTGATAACATTGCTACAGCCCAAACCGCGTGCTCCACGTTTAGTGTACATACGACAGATTCGGTTTTGTCCAGCTTCAGTTATTACAGCATCCTATAACGAGAACGAGCGCGCGTTTTGTGTGGAACGTTATTTTCGGCGTGAATCGATCGCGACAGTGCAAAGAGAGTTTTAAAAAGAATTCAAAGTTACGCGATTTTTTTGTGGGGACACCTTAATAGTCGCATTTACTAAACACGTCCACGAGATCCGGAGGACCTGAAAACTCGGATTTTTAAAATAACTTCAAATATTCAGCGACCTGTGCTCGAAAAAGTATTCAAAAATGTTGTAAAAAGACTGAATGAATGTATTGTTGTAAATGGCGGTCATCAGAACGATATTGTGTTCCACAAATTATTGTGAGCTAATCTCTCGTTTTCATATATTTAAATAAACTTCATTCGAAAATTTTGGTCGAGTAGTTTTTGAGTTACTAAAAAAAAAATCTATATTCTTTGCAATACTTCTTCCTTCGTCGTATTCCGAAATAAGTACGCCCCTCTGTACTGTGTTCAGTAGAATTTCCTTAAATATGACCGGGTCTCGTCCTTTATTTTATATTCAATAAGCAAATAAAAACTGCAAATATAACACCATCCCGTAATATAAAATATATATATATATATATATATTCGAATAAAACTACATCTTTCCTACTTCGTTAATGGCACCACTGACACAAGTGTTCAAAGCAAATAGCAAATTATTAATTAAAACATTACATTTTAAAACGAACTAATTAGTGTTAATCGTGAATTAGATGCGATAGAAAAATAAATAACTGATCGTGGTAGTTTCGTCTCATATATCACAACACCGTCTATTATATTAAAAAATAATAATAAGAAAAAAATCAAACATAATTTTGCAAGTTAGTATGTGCGCGACATATTAAAAAATCTGTTTAACTAATTGATAAATAATTTGAAAAACTTGAAATGTACTGATTTTTATTCAAATAAAAAAACAAGTTAAAATCACTAAAATTGTTCTTTATAAAAAAGCCCACAAAGGTTTTCGACTGTTAGGCCATTATCAAATAAATATTTAAAAAGACCTATATCTATCTAAGATTACAATTCACAAAAATCAGCAAAATAAATAACAGTATTAATAAAATAATCTGACAGTGAATGTGGTAAACAACACAATCAACTATCATATAAAACTTTTTACATAGCCAGTAAAAGAAAAAATAATTAAACCGTCTTTTTTTTTTTAACAGCCACTGTCAGATTGTTTTAAGTATCTATTCTTCATTTTATACTTGTAAATTTGTGATCTTAAATTTATATTTTTTTAATTTTTATTTCTTTTAATTTAATATCACTCTAAATGGCGTAATTGCCGAAAAGCTTTGTGATTTTTCAAGAAAATAAACGTTTAGTGATTTTAACTAATTTTGGTAATTAGATTAAACAGTTGTCCGATATAAAATTTATAAATAAACAAAAATCGATAGTCCGTAAAATAAAAATAATAAAAAGTTAAAAAATTAAAAAAAAAAGTTGTTCAATATAAAAATCAAATTTACAATATACTTCTTAGATTTACTTCTTTGTGAAAATTTATCATTGAATTTAATAAATTATTTCTGATCCCTTTCTTTTATCAATTATATTTTTTCTGTATTTTCTTTTTTAAAAATGTTTTTCCGTATGTAAAATTTTATAATTTTGATTAATAGTATAATACGTCAATAAATAAAGAAAAACAGGTAGCTATGAAATGTACTAAACAGCAATATATAATAGATGTAAAAATTAATGGAAAAAGATTAAAACAACTAAACTAGTATAGATACCGGAGTAGCATAATCACTCAAGATGGATGAAGTGACAAAACGATGTCGACTAGAATTAGTCTGGCAAAAATGGCTTTCAATAAAAAAAAGATCTTTACTAACGTCAAGAAATGTAAAACTAGAAACCGGAAAGTACTTTGTTAAATCATACGTACGGAACCTAATCATGTATGGATCGAAAACTTGGGCGATCAACCGCCAAATGTATAAAAAATAGTTCGAAACTTGGTGCTGGCGTAGATTACAGAAAATTAATTGAATACAAAAATCGACAAACGAAAAAGTTTTAAAAACATAAACGAATCGAGGAGCTTAATTCAGAAGCTAAAAAATATAAGAATTAAATAGATAGGTCACTTATATCGATATAAACCAAATTTCGTACAACTAATTGAAGATGGAAGGAAAACGATACAGAGGAAGGCCAAGGAGTAAATGTATAGATCAAATAATAGAAGACACGGGAGCAACAAGTTATGTAAACCTTAAAAGATTAGAAAAAACACAATTTTAATTCAACTCACTAGGATCGTGAGTCATAAAGGATATGCGGCGCCAGTCTACGGATTAAGGAAAAGAAGGAGTGTTAAATTAATATTTTTCATATTATATTTTTTAAAATTTTAGTGATTTTAACTTGTTTTTGTTGTTTATTTTAATTTATGAATAATCTAAGTTAATTTGAAACGTTTGAAGTATTACGAAACAAGATAATACCGTACACAGTAGTTACCGTTAAATGAAAATAAATATTTAAACGATATAATTATAATTTACGATAATCGAAAATAATAATAATAATGAAAAGAAGCGAGTTTTTCGAACAATGGCAATTAACAATTGCCAGATAAATTAATTTACACCCAATTTTTATCAGCAAAAATGATTGACATTTAATGAAGCGGTCGCATCGAAAACTCTTAAATTAATCAATCACACGGTAACTATAAAAAATATTTTCAATAGCAAGCACTTCAGCAAATAAGAACAGTTTTTTTTTTTTGTTTTTTTTTTTACATGAAATAGTCCTTTAAATATAAATAGATCGCCAACGACTACACCCTAATTTTCATTTTGCAATATAGACGAGCGTTATATTTTAAAACGGGAATCAATTTAAAATTTGATATTCGAAATATGAACTCAACTTTGCAAAAATTCAAACTAGTCTTAAAAAGAAAAACTATATAGCAGCTCCATATTAAGCCTGAACTAGCAGTGTAACCTGTGTAAATGAAACAAACTGTAAAACATTAATTTTAATAATAAAGTATTAATATTTTTAAAAAAAAAAGTATATATGCGCATTTTTCTTTTCGCGACTTAATTTTAAAAATTCCTACTGTACCAAAATTACAAAATCGTATAAAATTACTTAAATTACACAATAACCCGCCACAAAAACATATTATTCGCAAATTAAAAATAAAATCGTAATTTTTAATCGAAAAATGTTTAAATTAGGAAATAAACGAACGGCTACATATTTTTGGACATGTAAAACATTTCTTTACGAATGATTCGTAGTCACATGCGAAGAAAAGTCCACTAATAACATAAACCAACAAATAGAAATAAAATTAACTAACATAGAGACGTACGGGAATTGCAGTGTTAAATTGTCTAATTCGAATTGAAACATACTTTATTTAATTCTTATGCGTATACCGTTTGTAAGCCGAAATTTTAATTACAAATTACCTTCATTAATAACCGATATGCGTACTTCGTTCATTTTAATATACATATCCTTTTCAATGTTATTTCGCACGAACAGATTAAACATCGTTGAATCACAAACAATCTAC
Organism: Coronaproctus castanopsis; assembly: GCA_032883995.1. Lineage (NCBI taxonomy): Eukaryota > Metazoa > Arthropoda > Insecta > Hemiptera > Monophlebidae > Coronaproctus > Coronaproctus castanopsis. The sequence continues at coordinate 194,544,651 of CM065053.1, forward strand.
TGATGGAACGAGTTGAACAGTGACCAAATTTCTAACTATACTCGTAATCATAATTACATCATGAAAATTAAATTTTTACTATGCGTTTTTAATAATAAATACTTAAAGTGATAGAACAGAATAATTTTTAATAGTATTTTGACTTTGTATTCTTAAGAATAAATAATTGAAATGACAGGAAAAAAACATTTTTAATAGCATTTCATTTATTTAGATGAAAATGAATATATATATATATATATATATATATATATATATATATATATATAAAAGAAAACATAAGATAAAGTAACTACACTGGATATTTCACACACACACGCACACACACTATATATATATATATATATATATTAAAAACTGCGATGTTGCAATTACACAAAATTGAAACACGACGCAATTAATCGAACTAACGAAAATGAGGATATCGTATAATTACAAAAATCTGTAATATTATAATTACACACGACGCAATTGATCGAAATATACTAATTTAACTTAAAGGGACAGTTTTTCTCGACAAATTATTTCGTTTATTCAATAATATATTTTATTTTAATTTTCTTTCGAAACATAAAAGGAATTCCACACCAGCCCTACAGTCAGTCTAAACAGCGAATCGTAGTTACTCCTTTTGTGTTTCCAAAGGCAAATCCTGGCACTTAACTTTTTCACATCCACACTTATCTCACCAAACCTCCCGTTTAATGATCTCTTGAACAATACTCCAAGCTACAGCCAAAAATCCACAAACATCCCTAACTATGCAATCAGCATTCAATTAGTTAACTGCATTTAACAACGAGTATATATTTTCTTATTATCAGATTGATTCCAGGGAGGTCAGACCCCCCAAAACCACCCCTAGCTACGCCACTGACCTGGTCATGTTCTCGCAACACTTACAATTCAGCACAGCCGTCTCCTTACTTACCTTGACTATTATCTGAATCTACCGACCATATCCATAATTTTTTCTATTTCCTTGATTCACTGAACCTTTTTAATCATATCTAAGACCGCAGTAAGTCCATGGGGTCATATGGCCCGTTAGTGCAGCCGGCGCCCCTACTATCAAATAATAATAATAATAAAAGTTTAAAAAATTCAAAATATTATAGCTTTATTAAAATTTGCACGAGACAGGACGTTGTTGTCGTATCTTTTAAAAAATTAAAATCGAAATGGAACGAATGGCAAACGTTATTTCAATAAAACTTCGTCAGGAGAACATGCGCGACTTTCTAAATAATCTCCATAATACGTAAACAAACCGAGAAGACTAGCAATTAAATAACGAAAACTTTAGTTTTCGGGTTCAAACTTTTATTTACGAAAATAATCATTAATTTCGACTTTTAATTTATTTTTAACACGTCGATAAAAAATGTAGTCGACTGTAAAAATTTTAACAATTAAATAGTAACTCCTAAATATCATTTTCACGGATCGTTAAACAAAAAAAAAATTGTCTTCTTCAAAAATATTACCGTTTCGAAATTTTACAATTTTGAATTAATTCGAATTTAAGTCGTCGAAAACAAGATGGTGTTTCAATTATTTCTTTACAAAATATCGCACAATACCAAAAAACTAACAGCGAATTTACCGGGACTCTAATTACATACTTAAAAAGAAGTTCTCCTACACGATAACAACATAGCGGAATCAATACGAAAAATGTAGACTTTTAAGCGGAAATAGTTATAATCCGTGTAGCAAAAGAGTTTTTTAATTAAAATGTTTAAAGAAGCTTAAATTAAACGTAATATACTACAATAAATAATTCGTTTAATCTGTCAAAATTTAATAACGCCAACAATTTAGCCACGTGCGAAAATGTTACATTATAAGAGATATTCATGCGAAAGAAAATTTTCATTGATTTATATTTATTCGGCTAGAGATCTTAAAATACGTATAACTTTAAACAATTAACATTAAAAATTTAAATTAATTACGTATTTCCGTTTTAAAATATAGATTTTGATCATACGTACACTCATTAGATTCATGTATGCATAAAATAAACCGGTAATTTTTTAAATAATACACATATTTAAAAGAATTTAATTTCGTGTAATTTCATTTAATTCAATTTCTTAAAATACGAAATCACCAAAATATAAAATACGTGTGACACGTATTTTAAACGAGGAAAAAAAATTTCAACGTCATACACTAATATTTCCTTAACCAATATTCCATAGATTACGACGAGGACCAAATCACGGGGCTGGATTAATTAAATGTGTGATATACATAATACTTCAGGCATATGTTCCCCGAAGGATTACCATCCGAGTAAATACAATTATCGTCCTACGTATTGACAGTTCATAACTAAGTGTAGAAAAACTTTATTAAAACACATCTCCAATTTTTTTTAATGATAAAAACACCAACATTATCACATATTTAAATACGTGTAACACTACAACAACAACTACGTTAACATAAAATCGGTTTTAATAATAAATATTACTGATCGAATATATTCGCTCGATAGTTATACACTACCAACATTAAAACTGTCCTCCTATAAGACATTGGCAATAACGTAATTAGTTTATACATTAGTTAGAGAATCATACACATCTAAGCTCATGAGAAATAAATAAGACCGCCAATAGCACGTAAGAAAGACTTACACATAAACACTATATATAAATATATAAATATATAATAATATATATATATATATACATATATGAACGTATATAACAGACATAAACACAAACAACATCAATCACATATTTAAATAAGATAATAGGATACTTTATCGCGTTATATTATTTTATCACCTGCTAATACAATCTATTGTATAAATTTAAATTAAATAAAGAAAAGTACATGTGTTTTAATATAATTTTGTTATGCATATTACAGATCGATCATTTGGAGCCACAACTGTCAAAATATCAAATGTGCAAAAACTGAACCGAATATATGGAATCAAAGATGAACTGTAACAATAAACTTGGAAAACAATATAATTAACACAATTTCTTTATATATATATATATATATATATATATAATTTTTCTTCACGGGTTTACTTACTTCGATAATAGTAATTATTCGTAATGATTCATTAATAAATAAATATTTCGTTAATTTCAACGTTACATATATATATAACAGACGGTTTTACAATTTTTAACATTAAAATTTTCTTAATTATAACACAAATTTATCAATAAAAAAATATATTCAACCGTATGGACTATGTTACGTTACAGGAGGAAAAATTTAAAGCGACAAAGTTAAATGATCACATATTTCGTAAATACCAAAACGTTCACAAAAAAGTAGGTAGATAAATTAATGGAACAATTCAATTCGACTGGAATTACTTGTTTGAATGCTCGAAAATTTAAAAACGCACTCTTCATTTAAACGAGCTTTCGTCGCAATAGCGATTAAAATTAACCAACAATACACAAAAATAAATTAATTTATAACATCAGTGGAACCTTGTACGGATTGATTCAAATTCAATATTTAACAACAAATTTTAAACAAAACCATTCTAATAATTACAACGGTACGAACTTCTTACACCTTATACTCCGACGATAAAGAACAATCGAAATAAATCGGATTTTAAAACGATAACATCTTCTCTTGAAATTTTAATTTAAAAATTAAAAACAAATAAATAACATAAAAATGAAATTATAAGATACAATTTGAGCTTAAAGTAGACTAATTTTGTAAAATTAAATAATTACATATGTTTTATTTACCATTTTCACGCATAAAACGTTCCTATAAGAAAACTAGTATTTTTTAACAATCTAACACGCCCGTAAAAATTAGATTACTCTTTACGATAAAGTATATTATTCACGTTGATTGTCGAAAGTAATTTGAAATAAAAAAAATCCTCGTTAACGACCGTTTGAACCATAGCGTGTTGAAGAAAATCAATAAATGAAGAAAAGTTTGACGATATTTATACGCAACTGAAAAGCCAGCGACAGATTATTAAACCGAACTAATTAAACGATCGATACGGCAAACAAGAGGGAAAAATTTGGAAACTAATCAAACGGCTGATACACTAACAAATAAAGTATACATATAATAAACAATAACGTATTTCGAACATCAAACTAAATCGTATTTCCAAAATTGGCTAAAGCATAGATATTTCGTTTGGATTTTAAGTTTAACGACAATTTTTCAGACAAACAATGGATGTAATAGTACGCGCGATAATATTTTTCTTAGTTTCCGTTATTGACGCTTTCGAAGTAAATTAATCCCTTTTCTTAACAAATTACGAGGAATATTATTAATATTACAGGATGGAATGCAAATTCCAAATTCCATCCTAAGAAAAAATAATGAATTAGAAACTTTTGCGTATTTAAATAATGTTAAAATTTCTGGAATTTCGGAAATCTAAGTTGATGAGAGCACTTGCTTAAACACGCCTATCACATATTTCGTCAAAATAAAACAAACACGAGTGGAGGAGAGTGACATTAATTCATAAAAATACGTTTTGTGAACCTGCTCCTACGTCATCAACCAAACGTATTCTTTAATTAACGATAAATCGATCGACCACCGATCAAAACCGATAAATTTTCGAAATGATACTCATTAAGTTCGCAGATAGAATTATAATTTTAGGAAATTTAAATAAACACCGTGCCTGGAACTGTTCTAGCGGTAACAGATACTAAATTTGTCTTCAGTCTTAAATTTTCAAATAATTGCGCCAAAGGAACTCGCATTTTTTCCAGGCGATCCTGGTTGTAAACCTACTATATGGTCCTTGTAAAAAAATATTGTAATTTTACAGACCGAATATCAGTTAATGAACTCCAACCAGAATCTAATAATGTTTTCTCCCTCCTGGAGGTAATCTTAACCAAGTTAATTTGGAACCCACGTTTAATTATTTTAAAGCAAATTGTAAAAAATATCAACAACATCTACAAAATGAAGTTAAAATTCCAACAAATCTACATAATCCTATTTCCATCAATAAATATATTAGCTATTTCAATTCTATTATCATAAATGCTGCTAAAAAAAGTCGATACCACTAATAACTAATAATACCGAAAAATTTTCGATCTCCACCAGCATATTAAAAATAATAAATTCTTATAGGAAATTATATCAAAGATGCCACAACGAGAACTCATATAATCATAAAAAACTATATTATAAATTAAATGACGTAGTCAAAAGACGATTGTCACTAGAAAAAAATGTTTATTACAACATGTTCCTTTGTACCGTAAATGAGTAATCAGCTACGGAAAATTAATACATATTTCTCTCGTGGACAAACTTTCTTGACGCCTTTAAAAAGTACTGATAGTGAACGCAGTTTACTCAAATAAAGATAATATTGAACTTATAGCTAATCGTTTTGAAAACATACATGAACAGAATAATGTAATGTCTACTCGCTATCATTAACGAAAAGTAAGAAAAACAATAAACACATTTTTAGTAAACAACACACACTAAATTTAGAGCACCTAAAATATCCGACAAAGGTAAAACCTGAATAATACACACTCATTTGGTCATGATAGAATTATTGTAAAAATGATTAAAAATCTACCTCCTAAGGGTATAGTTGCTCTCATAACGTTATTTAATTCTCGCACTCGTCTATGTTATTATCCTGTGTCGTGAAGATTATCAGTAATTGTATCCCTTCCGAAACTTGGCAAGCACGATTAAAAATATAAAACCATCAGTCTACTCAGCAATATTATTAAATATTTGGAAAAATACTATGGATTGGACGAAGAAAAATTGTGACACAAAATAAAACTCTTAATAACTTTCAGTATACGGTTTTATACTCAATTTAAATATCACTATGCAACTAGTAAAAGCATGTGATCAAATCACGGATAATTTTAATCAAAATAAACACACTGGATTAGCAATGGTAAACAATGAGAAAGCTTTTGATAAAAACTGGCACGATGAAATTTTATTTAGATTAATAAATTACGGTTTTCCTCAGTATCTAGTCTCCACGATCAAATCATATTTATTAAACGGGAATTTTTCTGTTAAAATTAAAACTTATAAATCTAACATTAGTTACGACACAGCAGCAGTACCGCAGGAAGCATGCTTAGACCCATTTCTGTTTATTATACATATAAACGACATACCCACTGTAGACAATGTCCACTATCACTTATATGCGGACGATACCGCCATATTAGCATCATCATATCGCATAGACACTATTAGTAACAGGTTAACTGATGCAATCATAAAGCTATATTCTGTTATAAATGGAAAATGAAAATTAACGATAGTAAAACTGAAACCATAATATTCACGAGGCGCAAACCCATTTTAAACAATTATATTAAAATCAACAATGAGCACCTACATCAGAAACCTGACGTTAGATACCTCGGTCTTACACTAGATAATAAACTAACGTTTACAACGCATATAAATGAATGCGTCTCTAGAGTAGGCAAAAAAATTATCGTACTATTTCCAATATTTAACAGACGATCAACGTTTAGCACCCATCAATAAGTTATTAATATACAAACAAATAATCGGACCTAAAATGTTATAAACACCAGCCCGAGTAATATAAATAAACTACGACGATTGCAAAAATCACTGCCTCAGATACTGACCAAAAACCAGGTATATGCGCGTTAAAACTATGCACACCTTACATTATCCTTATGTACCAGAAACAATTAAGAACAGTACTTAAAAAATTTTTCAATACCTGTCATATGTCAGGAAATCGGTGATTTATGAATTACTATGACACAGGTACAAAAAATACAAGCATAGACGAATAAAACACATTTTACTTTAATACGATAAAATATAATTTTTACGTAAATTCCAACAATTTATTTATAACTCACTAATATTTTTAACGTTATACAACATTGTTTACTTTAATTATTTCTCTTTTTATTCTTTTTACGCCATCTCCGACCGAAGTTTGGCGAATAGCTGTTCTGGCTTTGTCCGTGGACACATTTGCTAACTCTGTAGATGACTTGTTGCACCACCGACGCATATGAGCTCTCCATGACATTTTTCTTCTCCCCGGTTTCCGATGTCCCTCGATGACAGGACAAGTTGGGATAAATAATACCTTTTTAGACGTCTATTTATATGACCGTAATATTTTAATTTTCTGGAGCGTAATAGGAGTTCCATTGGCTTTGACATTTTTCGCAGTACATCTGTATTGGTAATATGGCCCCCGTATGATATCTTCTATATACGGCGATATATATATATATACATCTCCAGCGCTTCGATCTTCTTTTCAAGCGTGGATGTGAGAATACAATTATTTCTCAAGTGATTAAAATTTTTCCGATGCAAGTTTTTTGTTGAATATTTCATACAAAATAACAGCTAACTCAAGTTTACTTTTTCATATTTAAGTTATGATTAATGTTTATCGGTTATGAAATTCATAATTTTCGGAACGATAAAATAACATCTACTATTACACTGTTTCTGCATAATTATTGTATCAATAAATTTTCTTTTTGTTCTTTTTTCTTCTTAATTTCAGCTACACGGAAACGCCACGCCAGTCATCTATCTATGTACATGACAAAGTACTTGCGAGTTCGGTTTAACTTCTGCACAGCGCTCTCGACAATACAGCAGCGCCACAGACTGATTGACGTATGAACAGTCAAAAAAGATAAATATGCTCTGCAACCTTCCTATATGTCTCCCGGGTGTTTGATAGGTTCTGACATCCAAGTCTGTTTTACAAATTACAGCGTTTCCGTCCTAAAAATTTTAACGAGTTTTCTAGATAGTACTTGTTAGATCGATCATTTGTTATAGCAAAAAGGAAACGGCGCGATATTGTCAAGAATGTAATATTGTAACCATCAAATTTTATAAAAATCTAAACGACAAAAAAAAAAAAAAAAAGTGAAATGTATTTCACAAATTATAGAATATTGATTAAAGGGGGGAAATTGAAGTAAATCTGGAAAATGATCAATCTAGATTTAAGAAATGAATAAATAATTAAAAGGATACATATATAACCTTTAAAAAATACCTGGACAGTATTGACTGAAAAATATGATTTATAAAGTTGAAAGCTATAATTCGTAAATTTATAAGGGTAATATTAAACCTCTATCAGATCGCAGCATATGTTTAATCTAGGCGTAGAAGATCCAATCAAAACGATGAGACACATAACCCTCTTGGCAGAATCAAAGAAGAACCTGAACAGAATGTTAGCAATCTTATCAGAATAATTAGCCAAATTATGAGTAAAAATACAAAAACAAGACAGACATAAAACTATAAAATACTGAATTACATGTAACAGAAACCTGTAATAACAAAATTACAACAGATGTATATAAAAAAAATTGGACAGCTAAATAAATACTTAATAATAATAAAAAATCAATAAACAAATAAGAATATAAGTTTAGACAACCGCAAAAAAAAATAATAATAAAAATATACTTTTTGGTGTACTTAACTATGGTTACGAAAATTGGTGTACACAGCTCTGGAAATAATTTAATTAAATTCTGATATAAAACGATAAAAAAGTCCCGGATAGAAATGAAAATTAATGACGAAATCCTAAAAAAATACAAGAAAAAATAACTATTATTATAACATTTAATAAGACGTAATAATAATTTCATTAAAAAAACAAAATAAAAAATAAAGTTGACAAGAAATCGGACTGAGAAGCATATCCAGGACGTTTTATAATATAAATATGACCGATGGAATATATAGGATGACCTACGGAAGACATGGTTTTGTTTTTTGAATAGCGCAGTTGGTAACACTGCCACAATGCAAACCGCGTGCTCTACGTTTAGTGTATACACGAGATTCGTTTTTGGCCAGTTTCAGTTATTACTACATCATCATATAGCGAGAACGAGCGCGCGTTTTGTGTCGAACGTTGATCGCGTCAGAGTAAACAGAGTTTCGGAAAGAATTCAAAAGTTACGCGATTTTTTTTTTGTAGGGATACCTTAAGAGACGCGTTTACGAAATACGTCCACGAAATCTGGAAGACCTGAAAATTCGGATTTCTAAAGAAATTTCAACAATTCAGCGACCTATGCTCGAAAAAGTCTTCGAAAAATTTGTAAAGACTGAATGAACGTATTGTTGCAAATGACAGACATCTGAACGATATTATGTTTCACAAAATGATTGTAGTTTCTCGTTTTCCTATTTCTAAATAAAATTTCATTCAAAAATTTTGTTCGAGTAATTTTTGAATTATTCAAAAAACAATGAAAACCGCCCGTCTTCTATGGGTCACCCTATACGACAACATCTAGAACTTTGAACAATGACTATAAATAGAACAAGATGGTTACTAGAGCGACAATGCATTATCTTTTCAGTGAATAATACTAGTGATGATGACATTAACATCGCACGAAAGACGATGAAAAAGTTTTAGATTCGTTCCATGTATTCCATTACTTCAGATGTTTTAAAGTGGAAGCAATTTTTAAAATATTATCATTAAATTTACATACGCAACGTTATAAATTTATCTCCATCACGTGCTATGGTTAAAACATTATTTATAGTCAAAAATATATTTCTTACATATTTTGCAACATGAAGATGACTGATGAAAAGATTCGAATATAAGCAGTGATTCATATTTCTTAAGATGTTTTTTAAAAAAAATCCCCGCATGTTACATACATATACAAACCGGTACTAGTAGTTAATTGTATGACTTCCTCGTGGCGTTTACAAATTACGTAATCCCGTAGAAACTAGCATTAAAAAAAAAAAGCAAAAAAACTGAGCAACGTCTAATAATGTTTGAACGAAAACAAAGAAAGAATTCATTGAAATATTCATAGTGAATATACTGCTCTATGGATGAGAAACATGGAACATGGATAAATGGTTAACTTGCCTACAGGGAGCGGTTAAAATTTGAAAATAATGAATAACACTATGGACGGAGAATTAAACAATTAAAAAAATATCAAACGAAGTTGGAAAATAAATGTATTTGGAATAATAAAAGAGATGCAAATAGATTAGATATTATTACAAACATAACTACAGATAATTGAAGGATTAATTGATAGAAAAAAGACAAAAAGGGAGACCGAGGCAGAAAAACCAGATACAGAAGCAGAAGATGTTAAAGTAAAACATTACCGGAGATTGGAGGAAATTCCTCTTCAAGAGAGAACATAATTGTCCATCAATCAATTTTAAAGATTAAACAATTAAGGAAAATATGTTTATGATAAAAAAAAAAAAAAACAATTATCCAGTCGTCAAAAATATTTGTACTTACAGATTTATATAATACACCACGTAGTCGATTAAAAACACATAACAAGTTAAAAAAAAATCAAAATCTATAATTGACAGGAATAAATTATTCGAAAATTACATGAAAATTATAAACCACGGGAAATGAATAAAAACTGACGTTATTACGCACGAAATTATGTGTAGCCCTTAAAATTCTTGTTACTTAATGAAAACCGTGAATACTAAATTATACATTGAAAATTAAATAGATATATAATGAATCGCCTTAAACATAAAAAACAATTGTTAAGAAAAGCAAAATTATCTACCATTGAAATAATAACTATTCCTCGAACTGTTAGCAAGCAATCCGATTTTCGTATTTAGTTAAATAAACAATATTTATCGAAAAATAAAATTAATAATCAAAATGATTCGAATAAAAATACCCCTAACTGACTTCGAACGTCCAATTAATATCTGTATTATTCCCTAAATTGGAGGAAATAGAATTAGATTACAAGGATAGGAATATAATATGCGAGTCATACAAAGGACAATCGACGGAAATAAGAGTTGGCAATTCTAAAGAAAAAATGTAAATATAAAGAGGAACGAAGGATGTCAATTATCGCCTACACTTTTTAACCTGGAAATAGAAGAACCAATACGGAAAATGAAGAAAGAAACTACAAGAATAAAAATAAATGGAGACCAGATATATTATATAAGATTCGCGGATGATATTATATTAATTGCAAAAAAATAAATGAAAACAAATGTCAATATTACAGAAATATTTAAAGCAAATAAACTTAGACATAAGTAAACGTAAAACTAAAAATCCAAGTAGCAGCAAACAATGGAAAGGAAATATAGACAATGTTAGATAACAAAACTTTAGACCAAATAGAACGATTCAAATATTTAGCATAGTAACGAATACAGCAAAAAGTGACGCGGAAATAGAAACAAGAATTGCAATAACAAAACAAACGTTGATACATAGAAGATATTTATTCAGTAACGGAATTAAAATGAAAAATTATTTGAATCATACATATACATATTGAGTACATTATTATATGGTTTGAAAAGTATATTGGTTAACGGAAAATCTAAAGAAAAAAGTGTGGAGTCTTCTAAATGTTGAGACGGCGTAACATAATGAAGATCTCACGGAAGCAGAAGAAGACGACTCGGATATTTTGGAAATGGTAAATGAAAAAAGGATATACACAGTCATAAACGAAGAAAAATTAGAAAGAAGAAAAAGGGGGAAAACCTAGTACAACATGGATGGATTAAATAAAAAGAAGAACGGAGATGACGTATAAAGAGATTAAGAACATAGCAAACAACAGGAAGGAATGAAATAACATGGTTGGCTAGTTACAAAACAAAAGCAAACCTCTGAATAAAACGTTATATATATATTCAATACGATATCGTAAAATACCCACGGAATAGTTAATTCTAATTTTCAAAAGTACAAAAGATAATTATATAACAAATCGATCGATTAAAACCTTACAGGTAGACAAAACATTATTAGTTCTTAATTAAACAATAAAGATAAACATCGGGCGCCATCTTCCGTTCGACATCTATCGAGACCGCCATGAAAATAATCGATCGATTAACAAGCAAATTTACGATATAATATATCAAGTACATTACATTTAATAGGTCGTAAGCTGTAATTTCTCCCAACATTTTGCCTACAAGTTACACCGGTGAAATAATATGTATGCGTAACGTTTGCTGAAAAAAATTAAATAACTTACCTAATGTACCTTAAGAGGAACACAAATTCATGTAACGGTCAAATGGTGCTGTGAAATAATATCAACATTGTGTGACTGCAACGTTAAAATGTCTTCGAAGGATAAACCACCACGAAAACACGTAGATGACTGGAGTTAGTTACCGCAAAAATTTGAGATCATTATTATTATCGTGTATCCGATCGACCGTAAAATAAAAATAAAAAATTAATAAACTTACAAAGTAAACCACGTTTAGTATTAAGCTTTCATGTTGACATTTCTCACCGAGAAAAGCAGTTACATAATTGAACATAATCGTGCACTTATCCGCGGATACATTTTTCACAGTGTGTCATACTTCATTTCTTTAAATTATATTTCGCACGTACCGCTCCGCCTCCCAATTTGTTTAAAATTTTCAACAGGCTGTAGTTTCGGCAGCATTTCACTTTTCATATTCCGTTCCATATCTAATGCTTCGCTAATTCCGTAATAATCTTCAGTTACTTTACAGTTCTTTAAAAACTTCGTATACAATAAGGGGTAATATATTTCGTAAAATTATCAGTTATTGAATAAGGTTTCTAATTTGGTCGTGAAATAAAATATATACGAACGAAACGATACTGAAAGCGATGTAAACGAAACAAAATAAATTAACACGATATTATATGAATAAGATAAAATTAAAAACAATCACGAAAATAAGCTTTAGAAATTAAATAAATTATAGCGTGTTATTAAGTCAGAATAATAGATTTATTGGCTACTTTTTTTATATTAACTTTATTATTAAATAAGAAACAAATGTAATTAATTCGAAAATTCCTAGAAAAAATATATAAAACCTACTTCATAGAATGAAATAAACTCGTCCGGTGATTAGAAATTTTACTCCAAACTACCCGTTTAAATTCTTTCACTACACCGATGTATTCATCTACATTTGTGCCTTTTAATTTACAGAAATTGAACACGATAACAAAAAACAAATTCGGTCTACATTCATTAATTTCGCGTTCTAGTAACTGTTAAAACTAAAAATGTAATTAATCATCAAAAGTATGTTAACATTAATCGAAATTAAATAAAAGAAATCACTTGCACGTTAGGGCATAGTATCACCTTATGTCGATGAATTTTTCTGCACACGTGCTTTCTCGCATTTATAGTAAGATTAATCATCTTTGTATCAATAAGCGGGCATTGTAATATATAGATCTTCAATTTAAATCATCTTCGTCTTTTATTTGTCTATAATAGGACATATTAATATTCAGATTTAATATTACGCGTTAAAATAAAATTTTCACATCAATAGTTACTAACAAAGGAAACGTATGGCTATTATTGATATTTAACGCATTAACATTATTTATGTTTATGTTTAAAAAAAAAAGTCTAATTATGCTTATATAGCGTTATAAATAAATACCAGTTTTTTCTGACTTTCCGCCCACAATGGCTCTCTACTTCATTACTGCTACTATTTTATCGCGTGAACTTATCCTAATTCGCAAAGCAATTTTTTCTTTTTAAACAACATTAAAAGTTAATTTTCCAGCAGCTATTTAATTACAACCAGTTAAATTGTTACTCCATCGGAACTTAGAACGTATATTATTTTTTAAAGACATATTAGTGATATTCTCTGATTAAACAAAATTGTATTTTATTCCAAGTTTAACCACATTTATAAATATACAAATAATTTATCTGCTTCACTGTTCGGATTTATTTTTAAAAACCCTAGTACGTTCCTTGAATACCTTCATGCACAAAAAGATCCTTACATTTCAAAGGTACAATCCATTTTGTTGTACGACCATAAATTATACTAATTTTTGAATAAAACAGTTTAAATTTTAAACATTGTTGTATGCAAATGTTCTTAAACTTGCAAAAGCATAATGATTTAATAACCATGTCACGAATTCGTATGAAAAAATTAACTTTATTTTCGGTAATAAAGAACTTCATTACAATAATTCGTGAAAAAAATTATTTTGTTTAGTCCATTTTTTTAGAATAAAACTTATAGAATCGGAAATTAAAACTATCACGTGATAGAAATTAATTATTTTTAAAATAACTATATTTTAGTGATCGTATATTTCGCAGGAATCAAAACAGATATTTGTTTTTAGAAAAATCATTTATAAGTTCACCTCAAAAAAATGAAATAGACATACCCGCATCATTAGAAAGTGATGAAAACCCTTCAATATTACTACGTTTCTGAGTTTCTTTCAATAAAACCGCTATGTACATACCCCACAGATTAACTTTAATAACTTGTGAAAAAAGGATTCAAGCACTCGTTTACATTTTGGACTAAATTAAATTGGCGAATTACAATTCGTAAGTTAATTTCAAGTCAACTAACGTATATACGTTTGGCGTATTAAAAAAGAACATTTTACAGAATTTTTTGTCAGAAGAATATTCATTTTTATTCAATACTTTTGGATAAATTATTTACATGTTAAACAATAGTTACTAATATATTATATATAAATTACATTAAATTTAATTAATGTATTACGCATGTAGTAACTTACCCGTGTTACAAACCAACATTTTAAGGCAGCTATATCTTGAAGTAAAAAGTATTGGATTCAATTGAATGTTTCCAGTTCTACATGAAAATTACATCATTTGATACTACATTTAGAATAAAATAATGTAAATTTTAAATTGAAGAATTAATTATTAAAACGTAACATTACAAATAAAATTAATTTATATTATTAAATGAGTGGTTTTTTCACGAGATATTTTATATAAAAAATATACGTGATACATGATCATTCTCACAGCCATACACACACACACAGAGTAAAATCAAACTATAATAATTTTTCACAAATCGAAAAAATTAATACACTATCCGAGGAAAACATTACATATGGGTTAGATTATGTACAGGGTTGATAGATTAGTTATTTTATGTAATTCACTGACAAAAATTAATTTCCTACTAATACACATTTATTACCTGGTAAAATGAAATTATATCTGGCAACTAACATAAAGTATGTAACATATTAGCTCCTTTTTAGTTTTAAATAATCCACATTAACAAATTGTTGTGAAATATTAAAATTACTTCATATATAATTCAGCAGAAAAAGGATTTATTTTTAAATACATACGTTTGTTTCCCGCGTATAAAAATTAAAACAAGGTAAAAACTCAATCATACATGATTCATAAAGTATTTATAATCTAAAACATTTGTAAATATGGGCCGTCAATAACCATTATTAAAAAAAATAAGAATACAAATTATTACTACTCACACACATTGGACTTTCGTCTATAATTATTAATATGAATTTTTATTAATATTTTTGTGTACAAGTAGTATATAACATAACTTTCCAGAATCTAAATAATAAAAAAAACTATACAAAATTTAATTTAAAGTAAATACACATCAACAAAATAATATTCATGAGTAACGCCAAAGTTATTTTAACTTTTTAAGGTTTTAACCGGCACATTGGCCACAGGTCAAAAATTTAACTACACAGATCATAAGTGTAATAATTAAATCAGAAATTCTAATAGTAAAACTATTGGCATAAATATTTAAAACAAATAAAGGTAGATTGGTTTTTTTCAAATGAAAAATAAAATAAGCGTAACTGATATATTAATATATTTCGTTTTATTATAGAAGTGAAACTACGAAAAATTGTGTTTGTAAAATTGTTTGCAGTGCGCAATCATGATCACTAATAAATGTAATAGTCGAGAACTACTAAGGTATTTATTAGAATGTTTCGTTGTAACACAATTGTACATAAGTTAGCGATAATTATTCGCACATTGTATTTATTTTCACATATTTAAGACAGTTTAATTCGATAGCATTTATTTCGAATAACATAAGCGTTGTAGTACATTGAGTTTCTAAATGTAACATTAAATGTTGCAAAGTAAAATAGTAAAAGAGTCCAACTATTTTATTAATAACAGAATTTCTGAATTTAAGCCTTACTAAAATCATCGCTTTCGCACGTTTTAAAATCGGTCGTACTTCACGTGTCAAACTCTGCTAACCGTTTCGGATAAACATTGTTAAAAAAACAAACGTACATTTTGGTATTACACGAGTGTGAATAATATTTCATGTACAACATCGATTTTTAGATAAATTCAGATAGTTTTTAATGTGTTCCGTAAATATTTGTAGAATTTCAATCTACCAAATACATCTTATTACGCAAAATAGACAATTTTTTAGTAATAATACTTATCAACTAGAACGTGAACAAGTGAACTAATGTAATAAAAGAAAAAAATCACCAAGTTATATTTTTATTTTGAAAAATTTAAAATATACACGCGCACCCTGTGCTCGTTCACACTATACAGAGACAGCAGCGCGTATTATCAATAAAAACCGGCATAAAGCCATCGTTCGATTTTAATGTTTTGTAATTAAACCTTCATCAATACAGATAAGAATTTACAAATTTATTAACATACAAACGCAATCATCCACCATGCACAAACAATATATATATATATATATATATGTGTGTGTGTGTGTGTGTGTAGCAATACGTAATAATACACACATCGAAAAATGTAACTTGTAAAATAATGATGTGCAACGTTGTGAATCATATTACGAACGATAAAAATGAAGAAAATTACACTGATTATTTATTTTATTTATTTATTATTATATTTTCAAATTTAAGATATCCATCGCTTGATGTCATTTCGAAATTATCGTTTTTTTATTTTGCATCTTTTCGTCGTCACGTTGCGTGTGTACATGAAATCATTTAAAAATCACTAAAAAAATTATTAACATCTCGTGAATTTTGTAATTAGGCAGATTTTTAACTGATTATTTTTTATGTAGATTCAACTAAATTTATCATCGATATAGCACGAAATATACAACGCCTCGCAGTCGGTTTAAACGAAATTAATGTCATCAATAAGTTATGTTTTTGTAATATAGAAAACATTTTAATTAGAAGAATAATGAAAACGGACTATTGTTGAGTTTAATTACGTTTAACCAGTTTAATAAAGTAATATTCCGGATAAGCGTAAATTATAGAGGTCTATTTTTATCACCTAGATAACATTTATCGACAATAATGGATGAAATATACTAATGATGGTCATTGCCCTGAAAATAAATGTCTATATAACGCGCGCGTGAGTGTGGTGTATATATATATAATATAGACCGATCGATATTACCAAGCATATTTCCGAGCTCATTTTACGAACAAATAATAGATTTTAAAAATTAATTGAATTCGATGTCTTATAAAAATTTGTTAATTCATCAAATTAATTAACGGATCACAATTTAAAATATAGTTCTGTCAGGTTATTTTTTCTCTAAGCAGTAGACAAGCTGTAAAATTATACAACACCTAAAATTTTCCAGGAAGTTTTTTTTATATACATACGTGTATGTATATATATATATGTGTGTTGTGTGTAAAAAATCGATTTTAAACAGTAGACAGGAATTTCAAAAATAAAAAATAAATAGCTTTATATTTTATTTTAAAAAATAAACTTCTACGGTACACATAAAATTTCGTACGTGAATTTTATTCCATCTACGAAAAAAAGACTGTACTCAGCTAGTCGGCATTACTATTAATGTGAGTCACAATACATAACGCCAGTTTTGCGGTTTTTAATATTCGCCGTTACTATTACTGCCAGTCCTGATATACGTTGACAATATTGTGTTTTTTAATAATTAAAAATATTATTTCTAAATCTATTCGTTGAAAATTTCGAAATTCCATTGATAACGATAAGAACCAATCTTAAAAACTGAATAATTAAATTATCCACCGATAATTTAAAAAATAAAATGATTAAAAAAAATGTCCATCTTCCGAAATGTTTAAATGTATTTTTCTTTAATGTTAATTTGTACACAGTTCAATTTTTATTAAATTTTTTACAACGAACTGTACAAATATATCGAAGCACTCGATAAATCATTAGCGCGTATTAAATTCGTTTTAAACACGCTTACGCAAGTAGTAGCCTGTATTGACTCGAGGTAGATAATATTGAAAATCCGTTAGAATCCGTTAGAATTATTTTTTTAAATAACGGCAATTTCTTTTAATTTAAATATTTTCGATGACTTAATATTTTTTATTAAGAGAAAATATCTACTAGCGATCGAAAAGAATATTTTTTATTACTATTTTTTAATGAAGACACCTTTGTGATACGAACTAACTGATATTTCTCTGAACGTGGACAACTTCTCTAGAAATATCGCTACGTCTGAAAGGGACCGGACATTGTATGGAGAATACAGGACGAGCGCAATAATTTAAAGTATATTTCAGAACGTAATTCTTATTAAAAGGGACATTCGAAGAAAACACGCGATCAAGATTGCAAATAGCACCATGGAGTGAGCGGTTAAATTAGATCGTTGAGATTCGCTGAGAGTGCCCATCGAAATTAATTGACCATTCCGGTTGACCTGGAATAATTTCTTATTACGTATAAGAACAGTTGCTTCATTTGTGCAGGGTAGAAGTAATCAGATCATCAAACGTACTCTTATCTCGATAAAAACAAAAAAATAAAATAAAACAAAATTAGTAATCCACTCGATGTCAGTTCGCGTTATAAAAAGATATATTTTTCATTTTTAAAAATAAGGCGTACATTATTTACAATTAAAATATACAAATATATATTTCCGTAACATACGAAATAAGGTTATATACGAACACACACACACATATATATATATGTATGTGTGTGCGTATATATGTCTAATAGTGAAAAGGTTATTAATGCAAATCGACATGGAAGAAAAAATGGTATACGATAAATGACGTATTATAAAAAAAAAATTTACATTCTTAGTTTAAAATAAAAATTAACCCTTTCAGTCATGGTGTCCTTTATAATAGGCTACACGAAATTTTGACGCCGACGAAATTTTTTATTTTCAAATGTCACAATTTCAAAAATTGAAAATTACCTACAGTTCACCTGAGGAACGGTATTGTATGAGAAACTTCTGTATAAAATTTATAATTTTGCGTCAAAATTTTATAACGAACGACTGAAAGGGTTAATTAATAAAAATTGCAAATCAGACGAGTCTCTATAAAAATAGAAAGGAGAATGTAGCGTCTTGAACGAATATCGAATTTATTAGCGCGGTTTATTCATCATTTCGTGTACGTGTCATAGTTTTCATTTTTACGAGACGAGATTCTTTGATTTTTAAACATCACATATTTCGTATAATTCAAGCTCGTCTCTTAAATAATAAGTTGTAACGTTAAACTATACACACGTACATATAACATTGTAAATATATATTTAAAAAAATAGATGATTCATCTACTTATACGTGTCCGTTTATTTTTAAATCGAAGTGATGTAGAAAAAAAAACAAAAAAATAAATAATTGTTATTATTTTTAACCCTTTACCGAACAATACAACCAAGTATTATTATTTCATTAGCCAGAAATAACGGAATTAACAAACTCGATTTAACAATGATCAGTACAAGAAAAATTATACTTAACAAAAATTATATTTACATGAATATATATATATACATATATATTAATTTACAGATATAGTAAAAGAGGAAGTACAAGTGGTATAATTACACAAAAGTTTGTTGACACTAATAATGTATAAAATAATAACAGCAATAATAATATTTTTAAACAAGTCATAATAATAATAAGGAAAAGACGGAAAATTGTAGAATAACAGTCGACTTATAGACAATAAATATTAAAATATAAATTGGTCGATCGCACACGCTTCGATTATTCATATAAAAATGTACAATTTTAATATATATACATGCTAAAGGATGACGAAATCGTAAATCTACTTTAATAATTTATATATATATATAGATATATATATATATACATATAATAGACACACACACACACACACACACACACACACACACACTTATATAATATAAAAAAATTGAGAATTTTTTAATGTCAGCACCAGCATTAGAAACGGTTTTCAATCATAGTTAATACTAAATAACGATCCTTATAAATATTACTAATAATAATTATAACAATAGTAATAATAAACATTTTTATTAAATGCGTGTAAGAATACGATTACATTTATATATATATATATAATATATATATAATATATATATAATATATATATAAGATATATATATATACACGCGCATTTCTACGTTTGCGTTTATAACAAAAATTTCCACCTACGAATTTACGCTCAGCTAACGTACAGTTTAAAGCGGACGAATATTTTTAAGGTCAATTGTTTAATTCTTCGAAAAATAAATAGGGGGGGGAGAGAATAATAGTAATAATAAATGAAAAAATAACATAAAACGCACGATAAATTTATAACAACGATGAGAATTAAACATAGGCCGTTAAGAATTTGTTTCCAATTATAGAGCCCATTTTTTATAATGTTCGTCGATAGAATCTGTGAAAAATATTGGAGTGTCGAAATGTAATTTTAAAAAAAAAAACAAGTTCAAAATGTAATTTAAAAAAAAAAAAATACAGAAAATTGTGGAATAAAATTGCAACATCGAAATTACCATTGACCAAAAGAAATTTTATAATCGACGCTTCACCGATGATGATACTTTTTTAAGAAACCTGTAAACAAAAATTTGGAAAACGCAAAGTGGTTGTGTATATCCGGGTTGGAAATTAGACACTGCCGAGGAAATACCGAATCAGGATTTTCAATAAGGTCGCACTGCGATGAACGAACTATTGGAACGAGACATATCGTCGGATATTATTGAAATTGTTTTAACGCTAAGTTCGATATTTTAGATATTTTAGATAGTTTAGATATTTTACATATTTTCATACGGCTCAGAAAGTTCGATATTAGTCCGTTGGTGGATATATATCTTTAATCTTAAACATCTCGCTTAACTTTTCCCAAAGCTATCTACGAGTGAGATGCATTAGTGTTTAGGCTTCCTTCTCTGTTTACTTTACTTAAATATGCATATTCACTGACCTGTTCTAGCATCCACTCACCTATTTTTGTTTGTAATTTCAGAGACTTATCTGTCGCGACCTTAATTTTATTAATATTTATCGTTAATCCTGCTTTTTTGGGCCAATTATGAAGGTCAG
This sequence comes from Coronaproctus castanopsis, assembly GCA_032883995.1. Taxonomy (NCBI): domain Eukaryota; kingdom Metazoa; phylum Arthropoda; class Insecta; order Hemiptera; family Monophlebidae; genus Coronaproctus; species Coronaproctus castanopsis. Next base: position 194,565,861 of record CM065053.1, read on the forward strand.
CTGTGAAACCTAATCCACTATCTCAGCTGCCATTTCCTTTCAGAACAAGAGAGAAAAGTATTATTCTTACCCGACTCTTAAATCTCACCTATTCCTATCTTCTTCAAGGCACAGAGCCTCCATCCCTTTTGCCAAATGTAACAACTGTTTATACCCCGCATACTATAGAATCCAGCACAGCCTTCTTCCTTCCTCACCCTGCAGACCATATTAATAATTTTTCCTCTTCCCGGATTCGCTGAACCTGTTAAATCAGATCTAGGGTCACAGTAGGTCAATGGGTGAATATGGCCCGTTAGTATAGCCGCCATCCGTATTGTCGAATAATAATAATAATTTACGAAATAATTTTTGAAAATCACTCGAGAAAGGTGAAAATATAAATATGGTATTTTTTCTTAGGCGACTAGAAAATTTTTAATTTGTTATATAAATTTGAAACATTTAATGTCAGTCAAATGTCCTTTTTATTATAAATAAATAAATAAATATATATATATATATATATATATATATATGTCAAACTTTATGTACGGTATAGAGCACGTTGTGACTGAAACGGTTAAATAATTAATCGCACTTTAAGCGAGACGAATAAAAATGATAAGTAAAAAATAAAAAACGAATTCGATAATAATACAAACAATAAAAGGTCGATATTGTGCGATTAAATTTCGAAAGCTTAATTAAAATCGACCAGTTTGGAAAGAAAAAATCTGACAAGCCGTATTATAAGAAAAATAATTTATAAACGAAATTTTGTGAGGTCATTATATACATATATGTATATATATATATAAATATTTATATATATTGTATATGCATGTGTATGCACATGTATTCGCATTATCAGCTATTGGGCAATTAAATATTTCAAATTCTTCGGATAAAACAGGTTTCATTATCTCATTCCCAATTAGGGAGAGAGAGTTCAGTTAGAACAATGTATTAATAATAATAAAAAAAATTATTATAATAAAGAGACACGTAGTTTTTTTTTTTTTTTTTGTTATATACACACATTGTTGACGAAATTATAATATCCTGCGAGGTAGACTATAGTAGAAAATAAGGCGTACACCGCGGTGTCTGAAATTTAATTATCACCGTTCAAAATTCTCTCCATTGTGCCAGACAATAGATAAATCTGTCATCTAGACATTTCACGTCGCTGTAACGAAGATTGCGACCAATTTAGAAAAGGTCACAGAGCTGTGTTTCGCGACTCGAATATCTCCGATGAATAATTTTACTTTGAAAAATAATAATAAAAAAAAATAATAAAATTGAAGGGAAAAAATTAATTATTTTATTGATCGATCTCGAACTGAGCGTAGGATAATATTCAAATTTCAAGCACATACATATATATATATATATATATATATATATATATATATATATATATATATATATATATATAATTTAAATTCATTTATTTAGTTCTTAAAATTTTTTTAGTCATTTAGTTATTTATTTAGTTAGTCAATTAATTAGTGATTTAGTTGTTTAGTTGTTATTTAATTCTTTGTTGTTGTCTAGTTGTTTAGATGTTGAGTAATTAGTTATTTAGTTATTCAATTATTTATTTATTCAGTTATTTAGTTATTTATTTTGTTATTTAGAAATTCAGTTATACACTTAATCGGTGATTTAATTGTTTAGTTGTTACTTAATTTTTAAGTTGTGCTGTTGGTTTAAATCTTTAGTAATTTAGTTATGCAGTTAATAATTACTCGCTTAGTTATTTAGTTACTTATTTAGAAAAATAAAAATAATTATTTAATTAATTAGTGACCCGTTTGTTAGTTATTATTTAATTTAATGTTTTTTTTTTTTTTTTTTTTTTTTAGTTGTCTAGTTGATTAGATACAATAACTTTACTTAATCATGCATAAAAAATATTATTGAATAGAATAAAACAACGAATAGAAGAAAACCTCGACGATGACCAATATTTGGATTCAGGTCTGGAATTGGAACAAGAGAGGCCATACTAGCTTTAAAGATGTTTTTTTTTTTAATGGCACAGGATTTTTCACCCAGATTGGTATAAAATTATTAAAATGGATATGTTAAACATTAATATTAGTTGATGCAATATAATTATAAATAGCTAAATATACATGAATGCGATTAATAGTAAGTAAGTAAGACATATTTATTGGCAATGGTACTTTGAGAGATATAATTTGATTATATAATAAAGATTGTTGTGTAGTAAGAACATTCTAAAAATACACGATCTGCATATGCTATTTTGTTGTCATCGGAAGGATGAGGGCAAAAAGGAGAATTTATATTATATTGGTGTAGGGACATAGACGATTTTTTCCAAATCGTAATCTACATAAAGTAGTAATGAAACATCGAAGTATGTTATTTGGTATTTTTATATCACTAAGCCACGATTTTATGGGTATTAGTGGTTGAATCGATCTGTAATATGGAGCTAGATAAGGACTGGACCAAATACTATTATGTTAATAGGAAGGAGAATAAATATGAATAGGAACACTTATATAGCATTTATTGACCTAGAAAAAACTGATCCATGCTAATGAATATAATGAAAAAAGTCAATTTAGACTGGAGAGACAGACGAATTATAGCACAATTGTACAAAGAACAGGAAGCAGTAATTAAAATTGAAGAGCACGCGTCCGTCGCTAAAATCCGTAAAGGAGTAAGGTTGTTCATTACCGCCTATGTTGTTTAATTTGTTCATAGAAGAAGCGATCAAAAAATTAAGGACAAAGACACAAGGAGTAAAAATTAATGGGAAAGTAATACACCGCGTCAAATTCGCAGATGATATCGCGATAATAAATGAGTAAGAAAAAGATATGCAAACATCGATAACGACTTTTAATAAAATTATCAAACAACAGCTTATGAATATAAACTTTAAAAAAACGAAAATTATGATAGTAACGAAGGAAAAAAATAGTGCCATCTGTGAATGTTAAACTTAACAATCAAATAATTGAACAAGTATAAATATCTGGGAAGCATAGTAACCAGTGACGGCAGATGTTCGACTGAAATCAGACATAGAATTGTTATGGCTAAACTAGCATTTAACCAAAAAAGAAACTTGTTTAGAAACCTCAAATTGAACACAAGAACAAAATTTGCCCACGCTTATGTGTGGAGTGTAATACGGCTGATGGGTGGTGAGAGAGCAAGATAAAAAGAAACTAGAAGCAATGGATGGATTTGGAGAAGAATATTACGTATTAGCTGGACGGAAAAAAAGAAAAATTCAGAAATGCTCGACCAAATAGGAATGAAGAAGACACTTCTAAATACAATAATAATAAGAAGAAGTGGGAATATTTTTGGTCGTCTAATAAGAAATAACTCTTTCATAACGAGCATAATCGAAGGAAAAGTTAGTGGCAGAAAGGGCAAAGGTCGACCGAGGAAGACATTTGTGGGACAAATGATCGAAATGGCGGGTTGCGACAAATATATGGAGAAGATGGCAATGAATAGAGAAAAATGGAAGCTAAAATTCGCACCGACAAGGAAGAAAAAGAGTTGATTAGATCTTTAATAATTTAGTTATTTAGTTTTATTAATTGTTTAGACTTATTTATTTCGTTATTTAGCAATTTAGTTATTCAATTAATTAGCGATTTTACCTAATTTTTTAGTTATTTAATTAATTAGATTTTTAATAGTTTAATTATTTAGTAATTTAGTTAATAATTATTCACTTAGTTATTTAGTTACTTATTTAGTTAACTATGACATTTAGTTATTCAATTAATTAGCGATTTAGTTGTTTATTTATTATTTAATAATTTAGTTGTCTAGTTGATTAGATATGTTTTAATTATTTAGTTATTAGGCTATTTATACATAAAATCGACGTTCCTTCTCGACAATAAGGAAAATCGTTAAAAAATTGTCAACGATTATATCGGAGTATTTTCGGTAAATAAACATTTTAAGGTGATCGACTAGTTTTGTTATAATTTTAGAAGAAAAAATTTCGTAATTAATTAAAATAAATTAATTAAAATGAAATTCGTAATGAATTAAATTAAGCGAGTAACTTTTTCAGTTACACTATAAATTTCATACGTAAAATTATCTTCGCATAAATGCAAAGTAATAAGGGGCTATCAAGTATTTCGGATAGATGATTATTTTAGATGATTCTAGATCATCTTTAACGAGTTTTATAGATATATGTCTACAAATGTTCTCGTACGTGGACTAAATACACTATCTTATTGAAATAACAACTTTGTTAGCGTTAAAAATTCACGTACCGTCTATTCTATATAGGGACGACTGAAAAAATCTGTTATATATAGTCCCTTTTACAGGCAGTTTTAACGTTAATTTTCATATAATAGACGATTATATATATATATATATATATATATATATATATATATATATATATATATATATATATATATATAAATGAATTTCCAAAGGTTTTAAATACCATAACACGAAACGGTTCAATGCTGATTTTTTTGTTGTGTTCATAACTGTAAGGACAGTGCATATATATATATATAAAAAAAAATTATTTGGAAAAACTTTGGTGGGTTTTGGGGGGATGACTTTTTTGAATTTCGATTTTTGTAAAATTTCTATTAAAATGACAAGTTCGAAATAAAAGTTCGTTTTTAAGTACGATCGACAGTTTTCGAGCTACGAATTTTTAAAAATGTCCGACTTGCCACCTTTGGCAGCACACAGCGTACGACGTACATATGTTTAAACGATTCCGCCTATTGAAATAGGAGTTTCTATATAAGATCTATCGTATAAAGCAAAAAATCAGCGAAAAAAAATTTCGAACGGAACCCAAAAATTTCAAGGAGTCCTCGCCATTTTTACAAATTTCACTTTTTTCGCAATAAATCGCGAACAATTCGAAATCGGGGAAATTAAAGTTATGCGCCATTGAAATACGCGTCTAACGATAGTACTAGTTACACCAAATATCCATCCGGAAAATTGAGGTTAAAAGTTTTAGGGGATTTGGTTCCAATGGTAGATAAGGGGTTCGAGTTGACGTTAGACGAAAGTAGACGTGGAGATCTATCATTTATGTAATAACGTAAATTTTACTAAAATTAAAATGTAACGAGAAATGGCGAGTTTAAAATTTGATTTTTGATTTTAAAAATTTTCTATAATAACATGGGACGATATATCTTGAATATAACACTCGGCGTTACGATTTAGCGAACTTCGTATCGGCACAGAATAAATAAATATATTAACTTATTGGATTAAATGTAATTTTTTATTAAGTTCAATAAATCTAAAAAAATTAAAAAGTATCGACATCCCATTTAAATTACTTTACAATTTTTTTTGTATAATTCTTAATTCTCCATCCGTATTTATGTTTTATTTAATTCAACTAACAAGTTAATACATTTATTGATCCGGAGGGTGATACGAAGTTCGCCGGGTCAGCTAGTGTATATATATATATATATATATATATATATATATATATATATATATATATATATATATATATATATATATATATATATATATAATGCCGAAAACTAAAATATTTTGGACATATAATGCGCCACCCGAACCGATATAATACATTACATATTCTTATATAAGGGAAAATTGCGGGGAAGATATCGCCGGGAAGAAGAACAACAACGTGGGTGCAGAATGTAGCGCAGTGGTACAACGAAAATAGAGTTGAACTGTTTCGGAATGCATCAGATAGACAAAAGGAAAATGTTAGTCGACGGTTCGGGTGATGATGATGGTGATACATATATATATATATATATATATATATATATATATATATATATATATATCAACGGATTATATATGTAAAAATTATAACATCTCCAGCAAAAAAGCGAAATGGCAGAAAAATATTATTACTCAAAGTCGAATAACACGAAGAAATATATCATGAAAATAACAAAATCAACGATGATTCAGAATATTACCGCGCTTAGGCTTGAATAAGTTAAAGTGGACGTTGCGATAAACTAATTGGCAGAACTGGAGACGTGCGGATGGATTGACGAGTTTTAAACGGGAATTTACTACCTGGACAGAATGTCGATGTCGATATCGAACGACCTGAAATTCCCGAAAAACGAACTTTAACCTAAAATAGACAGTTTAATTTTCTTACTGATATATGTAGTACTGAGAAAAAATAGGTTACACGTTATATCGCGAGGAATGTCGCTAGAATATAGAAAATAAAGTAAATAAGCGGATAGTAAACAATAGTATACGGATGCTGGGAAAAATTTAGAAAAGTGGTCTTATTTTGACATTTTCCCGGATTTATAGAAATTCTCGTAGAAAAAATAATTTCAAGCGTGGCATTGAAATTCACATGGGAGATCGATATGGTCGATAACGGACCTTATTACGGTTGTCGGCCTTTCCAGCTTCTATATTTCTTCGTCATCCAACGAATTATAACGATATTATATAAAGTTCGCTACGATACCGTCGGAGGTATCTCGATTGCGATAACACCGATGGAAATATCGAAAAAAAATTCGGAGATCCGTATTAAATTTTAATATCTTTTTTTTTTTAAAAAAAATCTAAATGAAGATGACTTTCCCCAAAAATAAAATAAACATTTTTAGTCGGATTTCTCAAATAATCACCCTCGAGATGTATATATTTACGATTTAGTAGACGTTAGATTATCTTTATCTTCGGTAACGGTAAACAGACAGACGAACAGAGCGTTCGATCTTTTGCTATGAATATTTTTATCGATGATATTACTACTACTACTACTACTACTAGCGCTATTATTATTATTATTATTATTATTATTATTATTAACGGGTACGATGCTATCTAAAGAATTTAATCCGTCCGAAATGGTCGATATACAAACTTCGTTAGTAGTATTATTCGTGCTATTATTAGTAGTATTAGGTTTATTGTTGGCGAAAGCGGATTTTTTCGAACTGAGTATAGTTTGTATTTTGGCGAAGGATTGTTTTTTAGTTTCGGGGAAATACATGAAGAAATAAACGAATATAGTTATCAAACAAGTGGCGTTCATCGCGTAATTCATATACATACCGAATACTTCGTCGATTAGTAGATAAATTTTCACCGATAAAAAAGCTAGTACCGACGCTAGTAAACTAATGATAGCGGTCGCTATAGCGCGATATTTAGTCGGAAATAATTCGCATTGAATAATATTAAAAACGATACCGAAACCGACCGAATGCGCTACCGGTAATATGCATAACGAAAATAACGCTAAATACTCGAAATAACGACGGCCGTTCGTTAAAACGCTATCTAGTACGGCGAACGAAATCGCTATCGATATATTACAAAATATACATATACCGCACGAGATTAAAAATAACGGTCGACGACCGTAACTGTCGGAATAGTAACCGGCCGGTAACGTTAGCAGACAGATAATCGTTATTAGAACGATTTCTAATATTTCCGTTTTAATCGGTAACGAAATTTTCTGCAACGTTACCTTAGCGTACGTCAGGAATACGTTACGACCGGACATTTCTTTACCGATAACGCCTAACAGAACGAATATCATCGCTTTACGAAATACTTTATTACTAAATAATTCGGTTAATAATTTCAGACGAACTTGATGATGATTAGAGTCGCCTTTGGTATTTTTAACGATATCGCGCATTTCCTCTTCGATAGCTCGTCTATCGTCGCCGTCGCGATAATAATATAACGCGTTCCAAGCTTTTTGTTCTTTATCGTTGATTAAGTAATAGTAGGGCGAATCTTTCAACCATAACACGGTAAAGATAAATAAAACCGGTATCGTTATATAGATGAAAGTGGATACGCGATAATCGAATACCGTTTCGAATATATAGGCTAATAAGATACCGGCGTTAGTTAATAATTCGTTAATAGACGTTACCTGACCGCGTATCGTTATACCGGCTATTTCGCCTAAATAAGCCGGTACGACTCCTTCCATAACGCTCACCGCTATACCTTGTAAAGCGCGTCCGGCGCATAACATCGGAAACGACGTATCTAACATTAACGTCCAACTTAGAATAAATAACGGACTGGCTAATAGTAGACAAGTTTTCCGACCCCATAAATCCATTATAAAAGCCGTCGGTACCGGCGAGAAAAATTCCCCGATATACGATACGGCCACTACCCATGAAAATTCGTCGACCGTTAAAAGGAAAATCGTATAGGTAGACGTGGCGTTCTTTAAAAGCGGCGACGGCCATCCTATATTGATTCCGCCCGATAAAATTAACAACGATACTGAAACCAAAAATTTAAAATATATATATATATATATATATATATATATGTGTGTGTATATAATTTGAAAAGTATGAAATATAGTTATTAAAGTAAAAAACGAGAAATATATATTTTTTTTTAATATTAAATAAAATCGCAAAAAGCAACGTCAAAATAAAATATACGAATATATAAATATATACAATAAAAAAATGTAAAAATATTAATTTAGATAATATATACATATATATATATACGAGTGTGGGAATAAACATACAATCAGCGATATAAACAAATTTTCCCGGAATTTTGATATATGAAACTAACAGAATAGATACTCGTCTCTTCTCGTCATTCCGTCTTACGAGTTAACAACGGCCAAGTAATTATTTTTTTTCCACTTTTCAGATAAATTGAAATCTAGCTGAAACGGCTAATAAGCAATTGAGATGTATAAAACGAACCACACGACGTGCGCGGAACGATTGGCGACATTCCGTATTATCACTAGCAGTCAACGAATACGATGTGGCAGATCGAGTTAGCCGATTGATTCGCCTGACCTCGTCGCTATTATCAGGAAAATTAATAGCCAACGGATTAGAGCACCTGTCTAGACATCGAGCGCTGTGTATTTTGCCCTCTGGTACATCTTTGTGAAGATGATCATTTCGAATGTACCAGGATGCGTTAACTAGGAAAAAAGGCATATCGAAAGTATACAGATTATCTTTTGCAGGCTCCTCCTCATTTGTTGTAGAATTGTTTGCCATTTACAAAGCCTTGCTCCTAGTCAAAGATATGAGGGAAAAGAATATTCTAATAATATCCGATTCCTCAAGTGTCTTATTGCAATTATCTAAGTTCCCAGAACCTAAAATATCAAAGTTGGAATTTGATGTCAGACATCGGGTTATTCAGCTTTACAACCGTGGATCTAGAGTAAAGTTTAAGTGGGTCCCTTCTCATTGTGGTATTACTGGAAATGAGATGGTCGATGAATTGACACGTTATAATCTATCAAGTGTCCCTTGCGAGAATATTAAATGGAATCGGACTGATATTTTACCAAAGATTAAACAATCTGTACTAATTGATTTCCAACAGTACTACATCGCCGAAAGTCAAAATAAAGGGAAAAAATACTTCGCCTTGATGTATACAGTTCCCAGTAAACCATGGTTTCAATTACATAAAAACATTTCGAGGGATTATATATCAACTTTATTTAGATTGCGTAGTGGTCATAATTTCTCTCCCCCACACCTAGCTAAATTGTGCATAATTTCTGATGGTACATGTGATGTGTGCCATGTTGACAATTGTATCGAGCATCAGGTTTGGATTTGTCCGAAGTTTCGAAAACATAGAGATGAGATGTTGTTTAGTGTTGTACAAAAATGGCACACATTACCCGTAAGTATTGAATTGATTGTTTCCAACCCACTGTCTTCTGTCTCTGTCAGTTTATATAATTTTATCAAACGTAGTGGCATTGAGGTTTAAAGTAGATTAACTGGATAAAGGATTAAACTGGCCAAATGGCGCAAGCTGGGCCAAAAAAAAAAAAAAAACTAGGGATCTCGGTGTCTTAGATTGGAATCGCTGAATAATTTTTATTCTCGAACTGCAAGCAGTTCTCCATAATTGTATAAGTCCACACCGTTTTGAGCGTGGTAAAGTATCAACTTAGAACTCGAAGAAAGCTAGTATTTCCTTCCTAAAAGCCTATACATCTTGATGAACCTGCGTCTTAATTCCTTATTTTTCTTTAGAATACGATCTTTCCGGCACACGCGATGGTCTAATCATATTCCGAGGTACTTGACTCGCGTGTCTTGTGGTAGAGGTCCAACAATGTAAATAGGACGATAGGTGTCGTGTCTAGTTATGAAAGTCGCCTGATTTAGAAGTATTGATTTTGATTCTCCGCTTGCTGATTTCAACCGGTCGGGGTTTTTCGATAGGAAAACTGCGTATCCGCAAATGCCGCTACCTCAACATCTTCCTGAAGTGGCATGTCGTGGGCGTGTATGAAGTAAAGAAGCGGACCTAATACAGATGAAACACTGCATAAATGTACTGAAAGTTGAATGTTTCTTCGCCATGTTTTATTTGAAAATACCTAACCAGGGTACCCCACTCTGTATAACATCATATGCACGCGCATCTGCGTTGCACATAAATAGTGCCTTGAATGCTAGCTAATTTTGTACGTAAAAATAAACGTACAATAGCTAGTCACGACGTTCGGCAACGAACAGTACGGCGATGATGATAATGTGTATTTAATCTTAAGCAGTAAACCAGCCTACCCCATATACCATCAAACGCCTGACTGATGTCTATACGAGCTGTCGAATAAAATTGGAGATTGTGAAAACAGTCGATGATAACGATGTATTCTATTGTGACGTAATTTGAACGGAATCCAAAAATCAGGTAATACGTTGAAGTTTTTAATTATGGGAAGGAGTTTCGACGGTAGTAATCTTTCAGTGACTTTAGACAAAACAGGTAACAGACTAATGACCCGGTATGACGATATTTCATTGGATGGTTTGCCCGGTTTTTTAGGGATCATTGCTACCTGAGGCACCTTCCACTGATGGCTCTTCTTGGAATACACTGAAGTATTTTACCCGCGATCAAGTCCAAGCTTGGCGCTTTGTGATCGTCTAACTTGATTAACAATGCTTTAACTTGCGATGGTTTAAACGATCGGAAGAGGCATCTGTAAGGGAGTAGTTAATTCACGCTCTACGTCTTTGAGGTGGAAAAAAGTAAATAATATTAAAATGTTAATCAGATAAACGTATGTGTATCTATTATATAATAGAACATTCGTAGATGCGTAATTACACTACAGTAATTTTTTTTTTTTTCAAATCAAATTTATTTTAATTTACACCAATACATTTCAAATAGAAGAAATATAAAATAAAAATTAATTACAAATAGAATACGAATAAACAAATAAAATAAAATAAAAAACGGATAAATAAACATCGAGAAATTAATTAAAGTACTTAATAATAATAGTCATGGTATTATACAATTAATTTCATTGTTTATATGAAATTAAAATAAAGGGAATAAAACCGCCTATTATGCGCAACACTATGCGACGGCTGGATTATTATTATAATATTAACTTATAACAATCGAAATATTTATGCAAACTTAATTATTAGTAATCCACATAGCCCTTATATAAACAGTTAATCACAGCACCTGCAGAGGACTGAACCATGTGTGAATTTATCCATGCTACAAAATACAGTAGGTTTTGATGAATGTTTAATTTTTCTTTTAAATTTTCATAATTAATTAGTCAAAACTGTCATCGTTTAACACTCTTTTCGTCTTTGTAGCTAATAGTTTCCTTCGCCTTCTTTTGTAATTAATTAGGCTAATTTTTAGTTCTCTAGGCAATTGTACTCCACTGCTCCGGCATAAATTGCAACCTCATTCTTCTTTTATTATAATGAGGAACTATCGCCTTGGTTGTACCTCCTGACCGTGTCTTTCCATTATCCATTAATATGCCGAAGTTATTACCATTTTTGAGAACAAACTGCAGCAAAACAAACGTATATAAATCTGATACAGATAGAAGTTTATTTTCTACATTCAAATTCTCATTCATGATTATTCTCTTTAAGACGTGTTTTTGTAAAATTTCAATCGGTTTAACGAAGTATCTCGACATTCCGTCTCAATTCAATATTCCATACGTTAAGAATAATAATAATAATAATAATATAAAACCATTCGTTCTAGTCGATACGCGAATAACTATTTAGGAAAATTTTATTATCGGAATTACGACTATTGACGATCGTATTGTCAAATGTACATACGCGATCTGATTAGCAATAATATTCGGTTCTACTAACTCTACCTTAACAGGTCAAATTATCTGAGCGGTCATCTACATTTGCATCGGCGGTGCGTCTTATATATTTCTAGTCTTGTACACATATGTATATATTCGTAAATCAATATTGTTTGTCGTTTAATCGTTTAATTTCGTAGCGCTCGTAATACGCTATTTATTTAATAATAATAATATAAATTAAAAATCTAATATTAAATCGCTTATTAATTGATAAAAAAAATTCTATTATCAGGTAGCGACCGCAGTGAATAGGCGAATAGTTATTGTAGTTTCTGCGGACTGGGGTGAGAGGTAATTCATTCGCAGTATGAGTAAACGTATATAATATTTAAAAGTTTAGTTCATTAATAGAGTATAATAGCAATAAATTTTCATCAATTTGGCGACCACGACGTGATAAAATTAAATGTAAAGAAATATAATATACATTTCATTAATAAACACAAATAAAATTTACAGTATATACTTATATACGTGTGTGCGTGTGCATGTGTGAAAAAGCCAGTCTCAAGCTAAATAAGAAAAATGTATACAATTTTGGTGACACAACACACGGCCTTCATTAAACAAACATAATGTATATAGTTATCGTCCTCCTTTTCCCATTACTTCATTAATTGACTTCAATGATATTCGAGTCTTTTTAAATTTCTAACAGAATTCGTAATAGATTTTGATTGTTGCTTTGCAGCGCTCAAACAAAAAAAAATCTTTATAAGTCCCTATTTACGAAGATGTTCTTCCCATGATGCTTCTTCAAATAATTAATCTTCAAAATTTTCTGTTTAGGTTCGCACGTCGCTTATCCTAAACATTTCTCGTTTAATCTACCCGTACGTATTCGCTGTTGGTAATTTTATATTATCTATGAAATGTGTAACATGTGACGGTATAAATAAAGTTCAAAGGCCATGCACGTTGCCGTGTACTCGCGTCGACCGTCCAATGAACCTTCAGATTTTCTTAACTGACTAATGAACTTAACTATATAATTTATGTGCAATATTCCAAGAAGAAATTTCCGCATGCCAGCGAATACTTCATCAAGACCCGAGATAACATCCGCATAAGATGATGTATGCTTAACGGTTCTTAGCTTCCGATTACATCGTTCAGTGAGACAACATTATGGAAAATAGAGTAGAAATTAAATCGCAAAAGACGCGATCTTTTTAATACACGAGACGCATGTTTATTTTAATGGAAACGTTAATAAACTGAATCCAAATGTAACGAAGAAAATCTTTATAGTGTAGATGAAATTTGTGACATTAAGCTGCACTACGGAGCATTACATATAATTCGAAGTGCCTTCGATTGGAATTGTTGGATTTTCCGGATGTTACTTTTCGCAGATGAGCCCCATAGTTCTATGCCATATAAATCGGTGCTATTATTGCGTTGTAAATTAAGAGCTTATTTTTTAGCGACATTTTAGAGTTTCTACCAATTAGGCAATTAAGTTATTCATAACAAGATTTAAAGAACATTTAAACTCATATACAAAATAATGATGAAAAATCATTATTTGGAAAACATTGTATAGGATTAAAACACAAAATAAATAATATTAATCATAATTATAAAATTTTACATACAGAAAAACATTTAAAAAAAATAAAACTACTTGAAAAAATGGAAATAATAAAAGAAAGGGATAAAAATAATTTATTAAATTCAATGGTAAAGTTTGAGGAAGAATTAATTTTAAAAATTGTATTGTAAAAATATTATTCCTAACTATTAATTTTTTAATCACATAAATATATATTTTTCATTGTTCAAACACATATTTTTATAAAATAATTATTTTCTAGCTACTATTCTGTAAATTTTATATTACTGATATTTGATTGTTTACCACAGTCACTGTCAGATAGTTTTAAGTATTTATAATTCATTTATTATGTAAAAATTGTGAACTTAGATTTAAATTAATATTTTATGTTTTTATATAATTAATTTTATTTATATATAACTTGATAATGGCGTAGTTGCCGAAAAGTTTTGCTTAATAAATAAAGTTTAGTGATTTTAACTGGTTTTTGTAATCAAGTAAGTTTATTTAGTTGAGTATTTAACTTCTTTTTAACATTCGCATAATTAGATGACCCGGTTAGCCTTTGGTGTAATATTATGCCTGGATATTTCACAGTCTGCTGCTGTGGGAACTGAGGCTGTGATTTTGCACCATTCTGAGAACTCGTTGTTATATCGCATAATTTGCGGTTGTCTAGATAAGATGATAACAGCAGGTAGTATTCAGAATGCAAAATGGCTTTATTTTGTATTTTAGTCCTGAATGCCAGACTTATATCGAGGAAGATTGCAGAACAGTACATACCTCTTCGTAAGCAAGATGTTATGGCATCGACTAATCGATGACACTGATGCACCGTAGTTCCTCCTAAAACCGAACTGATGATTCGGAATTATTTTCCTCTGTTCCGTTATTGGAGCAATTCTTCTTAGTATTAACTTCTCTAGAAGTTTAGATAAGGTGTTCAAGAGCGTAATGGGCCTGTATAACGTGACACGACTTTACGGTTTATTAGGTTTTAAAACCATGATTTTTTCATTTATCGGGAAAGTATTGTATTCTAACAATCGCATTAAATATGCATGTAAGGAGTAAATCATGCGATTTGATCGAAGTAATTCACCAATTATTCCGTTTTCACCAGGTGACTATTTTAATGGTAGGTGCTTTATTTCATGTTGTAATTCTTTTGGTGAAAAAGCGCTTAATGAGACTGATAATTGAGGTGGGACAGAAAGTGCCTTATCTAATTTTTCACAACATTTATGTTCGTAAATGTTTATACGGTGAGAAGTGCTATAATCGATTTCTTATATGAAGGAGCTAATTTTAAAAGATGACGTATAAATTACAATGCTGTCAGCGTAAAAAATAGTATGAACATTTTCAAACATAGAGATATCGTTAATACATAATAATAAATATATATATATATAAAGGATCCTAATATGTCACCCTGCGTTTTAGCATATGAACGTTAATATTTGATCTTTACAGAAAAATTTCTATCAACTAAATAAGTTTAAGTACAAATCTCGAAACCTGCAATATATGAAAATAAAGACTAAACGTCAATGTGTTCTCTAAAGTTCTGGAAAATTCTGTTTTGAGACTTCATTAATATATTTAAAATGAAGATAGTCATTTAGCGATGTTACAAATTCACGGAGTAGTTGCTATTATAAACAGGACCTTTGAGCAAAAAAAGTACTGCACATCCGTATTTCTCGACTTTTGAGAAAGCATTCGATAGAGTGTGGCATACAGGTTAACAAAAACTGCCTCGCCCATATTACTCAATATTCAAGTCGTATCTAACTGACAGCGGCTTTCAAATTGTTGTAAATGATGCACATTTGCAAATTTATCCTGTACAAACAGGTGTACCGCAAGGTAGCGTGCTTGGCCGGATCGTATATAGCATCTATACTTCTGATTTCCCAGCTAACGTCAATACAACAACGGCCATGTTCGCTGACGATACAGCCATATTGTCGACAAATAGTGATCTTACAATGGCAACTAAACATCTTCAGCAACACTTAACTGACTTAGACAAGTGGTTCAAAATGTGGAAGATCAAAGTAAACGAATTAAAGTCAGCATGTGTATTATTCACATAAGTAAAGGAAAGGATGTACATATTCATCTTAACGGACAAATGATTCCTCCCAGACGCAAGGTTAAATACCTTGGACTACATTTAGATCAAAGATTAACTTGGAGGAATCACATTACTGCTAAAAGAAAACAGCTTGATATTAAATATCGAGAAATGAATTGGCTGATGAATAAACGTTCTACATTATCAATAGAAAATAAAAGGCTGTTATATAATGTAGTTTTAAAACCTATTTGGACTTGTGACATCCAGATTTATGGTACAACCAGTAATTCTAACCTTAAGATCATTGAACGATTCCAGGCGAAGGTGTTACGGAGTATAGTGTGTGCACCTTGGTTTATCAGAAATGACGACCTGTATAGATTCTTACAAATTCCTACTGTAAAGGAAACCATCAGATTACTTAACCAGAATTATAAGCAACGACTTGACCATCACGCTAATCCACTAGCTGCCAATCTAATA
The DNA here is from genome assembly GCA_032883995.1 of Coronaproctus castanopsis. NCBI lineage: Eukaryota > Metazoa > Arthropoda > Insecta > Hemiptera > Monophlebidae > Coronaproctus > Coronaproctus castanopsis. Next base: position 194,582,157 of record CM065053.1, read on the forward strand.
AATAATGGTATGCGGTTCAGACGTTTGAAGAGGATCTACCAAACTGAACTGCACTACAGATACTGATTTTACAAATTATACCCAGAGAAGCTACGAATATCTGTAATTGTACAGCGTTCATTTGACAACTTATTTTCAGCAGTGCTGCTTATTGTTCTACAGGACATATTGCAAGCAATTTGAAAGAAAAAATACATATTATATATTTTTAATAGCGTGACGATCGAAATAAAGTATACGAAATAATCTCGTATCTTCTTTTCTCTAACACAACCAGAATCATTTTTCTAACTCCGAATGACTCATATACATATATTGATTTACATTAATATTAATTTATACAAATGCAGTGATTTTCAAAAAAATAAATAAACAACAACAAAAAAGTAGTTCAAATCACTAAATTTTGTTATAAAATTATCAAAAACCTTTTCGGCTATTAAGCCATTATCAAGTGGACATTAAAACAAAATGAAATATGAAAATATACACGATTTATAACGAATATAAAAGAGAAAAAAATGAAATGCAAGAAAATATTTAATTTAGATGTATAATATTAGAAAAAAAAATATCAAAGTGAAAAAACAGCTTTAATTATAAATTTTATATACGGCTAAAGTGTACTGAATGCCATCCAAAATCCCAATCGTACATTCAAAAGTAACAGAGTTATTCTGGCGATAATAGAAAATATAATGTATCTACAACAAAAGAATGTCCATGTGAAATTTACATAGATCCCAGCTCACATCGGGATCAAAGATAATGAAATTTGTGACCAGGCAGCCAAAATGGGAGCCGCCAGAGGCCTACTGATCCCTGCGATTCCCTCCACATGTTTAGCTGCGTCTACAAAGGCGGATTTGTTTCATCGCTGGAGCTCCATGTTCTGTGCTACTCGGAACAGTTTCTATAAACAAATTCGAACAAGTTTACCCAAACAATCTCTCTTTCTAATTAAGCCTCCACATTCAATACCGATCCGTAAATTTCTCTCTATTTTAATTCGTATTAGGTCAGGACATAATCTGCTGCCCAGCCATCTCCACCGGATAGGGCTGGTTAGTTCCAGTACTTGCCAGTCCCCGTTGGACTGTGGTTCGACAGCAGACATTAATCATATCATTTTTTTCATGCAGTTTATATAGTGCACACGGAGAAACCTTAATCAAGGCATTACTACAGTTAAGGATCTTCCCTCCGTACCTTATTACATACCTCCTATGCTTAAATAATCCTTCTGTGTCAATAGCACTCCGTATATGTCTTGGTTTAGTTAATTACTTCTCTATTTTATAACTCATTTGTTAGCATTAGCGTTTAGTTTATTTTAATTTCTATATACAGTGAATAGTAATGGCTTTATAACCTAAATCCGATTTGTGTAATAATAATAATAATAATTGTTTATGTATAAATTTTAATTGCTGATTCGTTTATCGTGTTGTTATCGGATTATTTTATATATATATATATATATATATATATATATATATATATATATTTTTGTAATATTGTACATTTAAATTAAACATTTTCTCTTGCAGTTAATTTTTTTCCTTTTATATTTTTTATAAATCGCGTATATTTGTTTATTTTATATTTTATGTCCACTCGATACTGTCTTAATAGATGAAAAACTTCGGTGATTTTTATATAAAAAAATTTTTACGTTTTTATCGATGGATAATTATATTTAATTCAAGTCGAAAATTAAATATTTCATTACGATAAGCGACATTTATTTCCGATTTCATTAAAAAAAAAATCTATCCCCGGAAAAGTGCGTTATATGAAATGTAACAAAACATCTGGTTTGGCTCGTTGTAAAGCATAGGAGATATAATTTAAATATTAAGTGAAAATATCTTAAAAACGAAAACTCCCTCGTTATATTAGTTATTATTACAAAATAATTTCCCAATTCCGATCAAATGAGCGATAATTAAAATTACCGTATGCTAAACGGCTTACGAACACGTGTCTAGCATTATCTATTCATTTCCTAGAATCGAATGACCAGCCCCCCCCCCCCGGGTTATTATTGTTGTACACGTTAACATTTTATGAAATAATCTTCCGTATTTAATCAACGATGTTAAGCAAATAATATAGACGAGACATGACTAATTCCGAATACGCTTAAACTATTTATAATCCGAGCGATATTCTTATTAAAAATTATAATTATAATATTGACTTTTTTTTAAACACAAATGATCTATATAATAGTTCACTGCATAGAAAACTTCGTGTTGAAATTCCTCATCTCTGTGGTACGCAACAAATAAAGATGTTAATCGTTAACGCAGTCAAATCCAGACATGTACGACGACTCGAACAACGTATGAACGTCGAAGAAATATATGTCTACTTGATAAAACAAGAAGAAAGTTATTGGAAAAACATACCTTAGATAACGCGTTTAGATTTGATGGACCATCTTGAAAAATGTATTATATAAATAAATATTAGCTAAACTGATTGTGACCTCTTGGATCGTAGTAATTAAGAATTTATAATAAAAAAAAAAAAAAAAAAAAAAAATTATCCCGATTTCATTTATCTCGTTTTTTTCGCGTATCCGCTAGATCGTAAAATAAAATTATAAATTAGTTAACTTATAAACTAATCGCCCTCGAATATATAAGGAATCTTATTAGTCAATCGTCAACTTTGTCGTGCGGGTCTATTTCAATTGTTATATACGGAGTGGTAATAATTGTCGTAAGGGTGTTGAGCGTAAATAATCAATTTTCAATCTACACACCCAGTCGAATGCTACATCTACAGGATAGGCGTATTAATCGACAACTACTAATTTGCGTACTAAATTAGTCGAGATGCAACTTTAACCATTAACATACAGAAAGTATTGTATCTCTGCAATGGGTGTTTTTTATGACAAATATCAGAGAAACGAGTAAAGCACTTCGAGCATGACTATTATTTCGTAAATGAATTTCGGAATTTTTTCATTTTAAATAATTCTTTCTTAGACTTAAAAAAAAAAACATATGTGCCTCGAAACGCAGGGGAGAAGTGAAACTTAAAGAAATTTTAACTCAATTCGATAGAGTGTATTTTTTTTTAATTTTAACGCGGGTGTATTAAACACACACACAAACACACATATATAAGAATAAGCCTACTTATGTGTATAAGTCGACGCGCCTAACACTACAAACGTAGGTTGGAAACACGCTTGTTAGTAGCGCGGTACATACGAACGGTATATATATACACATAATTATCATCATCATCATCATCATATTGTTCGTTTTATGTACAAAATGAGTTAGTATTCAAGGCACTATTTATGATGTTATACGGAGTCGTGTGCCACTGCCTTCATCTTAATAATTAACAATTAAATAACGATGGAAACTTTCTATGTCGCGTGTTGGTTTGCACTCTAGCAACTACACCACCACAACATACATATATATATATCCGTTCGTTATTTCCTTGGCACACCCACAAAACATGGTTATATACATGTATACATATATATAAATATTGTGTGTGTCACGATATATATATATATATATATACTTCGTTATTTCGTTGAGACACGTACGCAACAAAACGTGGTTATATATATATATATATATATATATATATATATATATATATATATATACACATCCGTCCATTAATTCGGCTCGCTCGTTTTGGGGTTAACTCCCCATATATACCGCGCCAATAGAAGTTTCACTTCAAAAAACATTTCCAAAAGATTCCAATGTACCTTATATCGAAACTGTAGGAGAGATATAAATCTTAAATTATGTTTACTAAACACATATGTAATAAAAAGCATAAGTCCTATAACATTCAACCGGTTAATGAAATGGAGCTGATAATGTGGAAAAAAAAAATGATGAAAAAATTTTATTCGTAATTACAAGCCATTTTCGGTTACTTAATAAATTAGACGTATGTATAAAATGTAATCGAAATCGTTACAGCCGAATCCGAGATAGCCGATTATATATACAAGTCGTAAAAACTCACCTCTAAGGGAAATAATCGGTCTCGATTCCGGTATTTATTCATTAACCGCTTAGAAGGAAGAGTTAAAAAATGGTAGTACGATTATTTCAAAAATTTTGATTACCCGATTGTTTTCGGACGTTTGTGTAAGATTTCTGAAAAATTAACAAAATTGGGGAATATTTACTACGTACAAAGTGTGCTATTTTTAAATAAAATTTCATTCAAAAATTTTAGTCGTGTACTTTTTGAGTTATTAAAAAAACAACAAAACAGTCCGTCTTCTCTGGGTCGGTCACCATATATTACAATTCAGTCATTGAGATTTAAGGAAATAAAAAAAACCCTGTACCCTAATTGTTTTCACAATTAATTTTAATTGAAAGAAAAATAATTTTATCCGTAAGCTTTATTAAGATAAACAGAAAACGGATGGCGAAAAATATGGTTATCATTTTTTGTAAAATTCCCGGTTATAACCGTTGACAGCTGACAGCTGACAGATGTGCTTAATAACGTTCATCAACTCTATGACAACGAGAGCTGGATGTATTACAAAAATACGGAATACACGAGTTTGGAATGAATTTTAAAAGTTATTAACCGATATAGAACTAGCGAGTGACCGGCGTTAATTTATCGAAAAAAGCGTACGACATTTAGAGAGCACATCGTGAAGGATGACAATTTTACATTTCATTATAGAGAAAGAAAGTTTTGGCTGAAAGAACGAACGTAGAACTCACGAAAAGGAAAATATACCCAGATAATTCGGGGTAGTTATTTAAAATATTCGGGTCTGTTTTGTCGCGAAGAAATACGTTGATCACCGACCTAATGAATCGAAGGAAACGTTCAAATGTAACCGATCGTCGATAATTACTTTTATTTATTGATTTTTTTCAGGACTCATCGTCCGTACCGGTGGCATTTAAACGTTCTACAAAACTCCACAAAAATCGTAAACTTTATTCGTATTTATTACACATACTGCGCAAGTAAGATTTGTAATCGTTAATAGTCGAAAAAGACAGTACCACCGGTACAGATCGAAAATGTTTTATAAATATCCACCGGTTTGTAGACGAAACATTCGTATTATTATTATTCAGGTACAAAGTGCCCATTGCATAACCGTAACGCAACATTAATAATCATATAATTCGTTATCATTATTATTATTATAAGAAGCAGGCATTCGAAATTTCTGTAAACAAATATTCAATCACTCCGCCTAACCCCTTATCTAGATTCGCTAAAAAAGAAAAACGTGTATATAAAAAACTATGTAAAGTACTAATACAGTATGTTTTATCAGGATCAGCTGTTATCGTTTATTAATGTCCACCGGCGTATTTTCTTTTATTTCCTTCCCCTATGCGTTTCTTCCTTACTCCGATTATTATCATAAATTATAAAAATTATCTAAAATTGTCCGGCAAGAACTAACTGCTTAATATTTTTGTTTTCATTGTAAGTTTCGATTTAATTTCATTCGATATTTTTAATATGAAAATCAGTACATTCGTGCTTCTATATTATAAATTAATGTATTAAATCTATATATATATATATATATATATATATATATATATATATATATATATATATATAAAATATATATATATAATATATATATCGACTTATTATTGTTTATATTCTTTTGCGAGTTTTAAAATTTATTCGCCTTGCAAATATTCTATTTTATAATTTATTTTTCCAAATATCGATCTTTTGTTTTGACTAATTCGAATTTACATCTGATACTCGTGCACGTGATACGCATTTGCCAGTATTCTATATCTAAATGTTTACCTTTTAAATCGATCGATCGATTAATTTATTAATTATTATTATCGTTCAATAATAAAATAAATAATAAACAATAGGTATCCGCAAAATAACATATTTCAAGTATTGTATAGTATTTTAGAAGATGCACGCGCCTATGCGAGGAGTATAAACAGATTTTTGAAGTAGAGAATTTTTTTTATTTCTTTTATTTCAAATTTTTATCCAGCCGCAATTAAAAATTATAGGTTCGTTCGATATTTATATATGTAACATTTTAATAATGATAAATCGTTCTCACGAGAGTAGAGGACGTACGTATTTTGGAGGAAAAGATGGAAAGCGTAACTGGAATTAGGTATTTAACTAATCACTAATGACGGCAGGGATGGCGAAGAAATCAAATCGAGAATTGAAACTGGTATTCAATAAACTCGATCATGCGCTAAAAAATTCGAGATTAGCGTCAATGTGTTCGCAAGAAAGACTTAAGATGTCTCATCATAGTCTATAAACTAAACAAAATAGCACCGCGCGTCCTTACTATCTTCTCAAATCCTATCTCGAGGGTCGTAAATAATTCTAAATCAATATTCCGATATCTACAGTGTCCGGCGTGCTTCAGGGCGCTTTATATAATCTCTGTCGTTTTTTCCAGTTGATAATAATGCGATAACGTTTGCAGATGATACAGCGTTCTTAGCTACTGGTATAAATAGGAAGTAAAAACTTCGAAAAAATTACAAACATCTTCGTCGAATGTTGAATACAGGCTGAGACGTTGGCGTATTCAACGAAAGCAAATGTACGCAGGTTGTTGAAAATAAATAGGGTAAAAAGAAAAATCAGTAAAATATCCAAGGATTCATTTAGAAAGCGAATTAACGTAGCAGAAGCATGTTCTTAAAAGAAAAACAAAAAAAGAAAAACATCTAGACATAAAACTACAAAAATTAAATTGTACAAGCTCCTAAGCCCGTTTGGACATTTAACAGAGATTTACACATAAATAAGGATCCGAAGATTTCAGAATAATAAGACTGAGATACGTATCTAACCATAATTTTTGCATATTGCATATGCGAGAGACGAGATGAAACGCTTTGTTAAGCGGTATATAAGTCGTTTCTTATGACTACTCGATATCGGTGTCTCGATGTTCGTTACTCGATCGTTTGACTTAGACTATAATACAGTAGGGTCCGTCGTTGGATTTGTTTCGTCTTCCAACTGCTAGATGGCCACCTGGCCAGTTTGTAATTTTAGTATTCATATTTTTATTTAAAACTAAAAACAAAAAAATAATAACGCGTCGTTATGTTTAGTCAATACTACAAATACGCGTGCGAAACATGGGACCATAAGAACGAATAGTAAAAAACAAAAAATACATTCTTTTGAAATAGATTGCTAAAAATTCCTCGGACAGACTTGGGTACCAATAAAATAGTTCTAGCGCGTAGACGAAGGAAAAACAATATTAGTCGACATTGTTCGGAAAGGGAAAATGAAGTACGTAGCTCGTGAGATCTGAACAAACGGTATCTTCATGTTGACGACGCGAGAAACGATACACGGGAAAAGATGAGTTGGAAAAAGAAAATTGGATAACTCATGGCATAACATATTGACGACACGAGGGGAAATACACCCTACAAAGGAGTTGGAAGAAGAAGATCCGATAACTCATGACAGAAATCGGATGATACTGTTTCCGAATAGTTTCGACTAGGACGACGACGAACTTGTTGCATATTTGCCGTTCGGTAGACTATATCAATAGCATTGCATAGGTGTATATATAAATGTATGTCGTGCGAGTAAATTATTAGTTAATAATCTTAAGTAATTTATGTGTAACTTTCATTGAAGAAGAAATAATAAATGAGAAATTATTCGATTGCGACAACGATAATAATAACTCGCCTGAGTGGTTTTCAACTTTCGCACGCGGGAACAGTTTGTGTAAGTTCTTCATCACTGACAGCCGCCATATTTTGTTCTCAATCATGTCCGTATATAAGTTTTTTTTTTTTTCAAGATATGCCTAGTAGAAGCGAGTTAACTTTTTTTGTTGGTCATTTTGATTCGGAAAAATGAACCGGCCATACATGTTTATTCTATTAAAAATTTTCTAATATTAAATCATTCCGTTTATTCGATTAAACTCGACCTAGCCTAAACTAATAAAAAAAAAACATCTGTGCTCCAAAGCGCAGGGAATAAGTGAAACTTATAGACGTTTGAAATAAATTCGATACAGATTTTTTTTTAGTATATATCTAAACACACACATATGTAATATATATATATATATATATATATATATATATATAATGTATGTATGTTTGTCGGATAATTCAGTTCGCTCACTCGCTTTGCGGGTTAACTCCCCATATATACCACGCCAATAGAAGTTTCACTTTAAAAACTCCATCAAGTCATTCAAATTCAGGGTCTATAAATTTTACACATAATAAGCTTTATATTATTCGAAAGTTGCAAATATGCGTATCTTATTTTAAAAATTCCAAGCAGTCATAATATTAATAGTCGAAAAATTGGTTAGAAATTTTTTAGACAAATATTTGTTTAACAATTTTGTAGCATCCGGAGAAAGTATCAAATTCCCCCTTATATATTATATATATATATATATATATATATATAAAAATAATAAAAATAATAATAGTGGTAACAATAATATGTGCTCGCTTCGGCGACATATGTACTAACGACACAGTAGTAACAATAATAATAGTAACATTAATAGTACTATTACTATTAATAATAATAATAACATTAAAAATAGTTAATATCGTTACGATTGTAAAAAAAGTATTTAAATAATATTAAGAGAAAAAATATACGAACATCCCGTTACTAATTTAGATGTACGTCCGCATAACCTTTCGACGAAATTTAAGGTTAATTTAATTTAATGTGATTAATAATTTAAAACGCACAACGAGATATAAAAAAGATTTCGTGTTTCGAAAGAACGCTAATAGTTTGTCTTCTATTATATAAACTGGAAATACAATTAAAATTAATCCGTCTTAGAAGTCAATCACCGGCTGTTAAACGTTAGTGCTTAAAATAAAATTATAAATAAAAAAATAAATTATTATACAAAATAAAATAATATTTAATAGAGGGAAAAAACTACGAAAAAAAAGAACGAAAATCTACGCGATTGATTTCATTATGGAAATATATACACCCAGAAATATACATACGTATTATAGAACACATAAAACTATATGTATATATATATATATATATATATATATATATATATATATATATATATATATATATATTATGTATGTATACACAAAGTATGTATATATATAATATGTACATGCACGCGAACACACATAATTACTAGTAGCATCTAATCATAAATGATAAATTCATCAAATAATGAGTACATGCTTCAGACGTTGGTTGTACTTTTTATACCCAAGTTTTGGACATTTCATAATCATAATCGCCTATGTTATTTACGACCGGTATATCCGATAATTTATGCGTTTCATAAAATTGTTTAGATCTTCCTGTAATCTTTTCTCGTATGTAGGAAGGTGTATGATGTCACACATTGAAGATATGCGAGTATATCTTGATTTATTTAATCCTTAAACGGTGATTTTCTATTCGTTCGTAATTTCATTATATTAGTCCTACTGGTCTAATACCATACAGGCGCAGCGTATAACTAGAATGACGTGTTTATAAATAAGAAGTTTTTATTTCAATCGATAAATGTAATTTTCAATTTAATATTGGAAAAACAAGTTTATACAGGCCATTATTATTATTATTAATAATATTTTTAACAATAGGTTTTCTATTTAATAGATTATTTGTGTTTAAAAAAAGGCTGTAATTGTACTTTTTTAAGAATATTGCTAATTTTATTACTAATATTATCGGCAAAAAGTTAATTATTTTGTTTACCAAAAATTGACCTTATTACGTGTTGTTATTTTTGATCGTTTTTCATTCAGTTCTGGTTATGCTGTAACTAATGAATCTAGTAGACTGTTATAAAAACATGTTGTAACACGGTATAAAAATATTTCTTATTTCATTTATTTTTTAAAATTAATTACGTATCACCGAGGAAGCACTACAGAAATAATTTTTGGTTGACTATCTTGCTAAAATGTCGCCCTACAAGAGCACAGGTTATTGTAATTACAGTCACGTTGTTTAGTAAATGGCCCATCGACGGAGATAACCACGTCCATCAATACTACATATATCTTCGTTATACAAGACTGCTCATCTGTTGCTTACGTGTTAGCCAATATTCTACTTCTTGATATATTTTTAATCGATAGCCGGAATAACTGGTAACTTATACAAAGTTAAATTAATAACTTGCCTATAATACTTCACTATGTCCGGTACGGACTCTTGTTTGCCAGTGAAAACGGTTAATCACAGATAAAATATTCAATATTGGCAGTCGTACTGGGATTTGGGCAGTACGCAAAAAATCATCCACTCATTTTTCCTAATATTTTTTTAATAAAACCAGTTACAAAAATATGAATATAATCTTTTTTTAATTCATAAATTTTAACTGGGCACGGTAACACTGACGAATGTCTAAACAGATTTAAAATAATTAACACACCAAACTGTCAATATTTCAAGACAAATACTCCTTTTTCGAATATTCCTGATAAATTTCAACTTGTCACATATGAGTATTCTTACGTTTTAAAATTTTAGAGATAACTTTGTTATAAATAAAAATAATCATTCATGTTGGTTTACATTCATTTAATAACCGTAAAAAAAAAAGTTAGAAATAAGTAATCAATCCTTTTTTTGTAAATAGCTAATACAAATGTACAAATGTCATAAATATGAATGATAATGATAATAATAATACAGCTTTGTCGGGTAATAGTGTAAATGATAAATTGATAAACATACATGGAATGATACATCATATAATCCAGGAAAATGAAATGAATATGTGATTAATTCAAGGAAGTAATGAAACACCATAATTTCTTGCAAGAGGTATCACGTACATTAAAAAAGTAACAACATGTATAGCGGTGAAAATTTAAAAGCACATAGAAGAAACCAATATTGTAGCTGAAGAACAAAACATGATATAGGAAAGGACACTATGGGTGCAAGAAACGCCTGAAAATCGATCTGACCATTATGGAAACGGCGAAGAATAGAAAAAATAACATAATATCGTTGATAACAAATGACAATAATCAAATCAAAATTGGGAACATTAAAATACACATTTATATATTCATCGATGGAACGAAGATGCACTACACGGAGAACACAAAGTAGAAATGTGTAATGATACAGTAGATACGAGCTCGTCAAACATGTACCTTACGCGTAGCAACGCCAGGAACTAAAGGGTTCACGATGGTAGTGCAGCACTAGTTTATTACTACTAAGCATTACGGAAACTCAACAAAACCATAAATGACTAATATCAAATGTAGGGTAGCGATGAACAACTGTCGAAACGTATCATATCCGAATGCGATGCTTTAGTACTAATATATGAGAACACATAATACCGTATGCAGGATTGTCCATCGAGACTTTATTACAAGATTAAATATAAATGTAGATGGTACTGACAAGTAGTATCACAAATAGACCAAAAGATTATAGTTGAACATGAGATTGTCAATTTCACCATACCACTCAGTAAAAATTTCGATATTCACGTGCGAGAATCTGCCGTATCGGATACGTGTAATATTGTGAAATCGGTTACTGCCGGAAAGGAGTAATTCTATAGTCCTGTATTCGGTTAAATGCATGTACAGGATTATAATTTCATCTAGATAGACTAGAGGAAATACGATATAGTAATAATGAAATAAAACAGAAAACTTTTACAATAGACAAAGAATATATATCTATATATATATATATATATATATATATATATATATATATATATATATATATATATATATATATAATATCAATGAGCAAAAAAAGGCTTCAATTTTTTGAGAATAAGGTATAGTAAACGTATTTATAATAAAACCACGATTGAACCTGATTGCAAAATTATTAATAGAATAAAGAAATTAAACGAACACAATCATTAAGTTATTAATCTTCCTATAGAACAAAATTATAACATATTCTTTTGGAGTGGTATACTCAATTAATATTATAAAACGCAAATCCGTAACTAAACCAACAGTGCGTACTCGGAAAAAAAAACAAGTAGGTAGAGGAATTTATCAGTAGCCGAATTAGAAGAAAAAGGGAAATATTTTACTTACAGAGATGATAAATCAACTGTACTCGTTGCAATAAAATAGCCAGATAAGAATTATACCCCTTCATTCTAGAAACGCTATTATTTGTATTAACGACGGAGTGGATTAAAAGACACATGGAGAACAAAGGCGCTTTGTAGAAATTTCCCACAAGACAATAATAAGGCTTCTGTTTGTCAAACAAGTAGGTGGTGTGTATGATTAATTAATTCCGAAAACAGAAGACTTTTTAGGTACAATCCAATATCGAGCAATAGCAATAAGATATTACAAAAGAAACTCAAATATTTCAGACTACTCTTTAGAAAATTTGATAAATACAGCGAATAACTAAACTTATTGTAGACAGATGTGAACAAAGACATCACGATGTAGCCGCTACAGCAGTAGATAGATATAAGTGCATCGTGAATATAATATAGAAATAGGACTGGTATCAACTAATAGAGCACAAACATAAAATAAATAAATTGGAAAAAATTAATGGACAGATGAAACACAGGATAAAACTTAACACCAACAAAATAACTCCGATATCAGGAATTGGTATTATAACAAAAAATATTTAATAACGTTGATAATAACCTGGAATTGTTCAGATAGAAAATTTAATACTATTAAACACCGCCACAAATATTTCAATATTATTATTATTATTATTGCTATGTTGGTGGATCAGTTATACAATATCGATACCGCTGATAATACAAAATAAATTATTACACGAAGCATATAAATGATAAAGTATCTAAAGAATTTGTAAGTTTGTATGTATATATATATATATATATATATATATATATATATATATATATATATATATATATAATATACATATATATACATATGCATATATATACATACACACACACAATATAATGAACATATATTAAAAATATTTGTAAAACTTTCTATAGTAGTAATTCGCCGTTAAAAAAAAAAAATAAATAAAAGGTAGTAGTCTAGTTAAAATAATATAATGAAACAAAAGATCTCATAAAACTGGAAAAATATCGATCATCTTGGATATGTTCCAAAATGAAACCTAAATGTACACGTTATGACAATTACAAGCATTATGTTAATCCTATAGAATGGACAAGTTAGTACTAAGACAAAATAATAAATATGAACTCCTCGGGTGAAAAATATAATATGTTACAGTCGATGAATTTATTTTATTTATCCGCTACAGATAACGCCTCTACAGCCATTGTGTACTGTTGGTAGCCGGTGTGTCCGAGAAGTTTTCGATAACTTATATTCAAACGATCGTATATGCATTATAAATGTTCTTGACCCCTCCTGACCTTTTGCCTGGAACTTTTCTATTGTATTTTTAAAATGATTACATCTTATTACGTGTCCTAATAGTTTTATTTTCCACTTTTCTATATGATTTATTAAACTTCTTTTTTCATTTAAATTTTTTTGTTTTCATGTGTTCTTCTCAAGACGTTTTCGTTATTCTGCGCCATATCCACATATCTACTGAATTCAGTTTATTTACATCCCGTTCTGTTAGATACCAACTTTAACAACCGTAATTAACCACACTCTGGTACAAAAAAAATGACACGCTTGGATATTGAAACAAATTTTTTCAATGGTAAATTAAAGAATGAACGCACCAGATAATTTAACTCGGATAATAATTGCGCATTAAAATTAAATCTAAAATAATCACTAAACATTGTCGGAGCCAAAAATTTAATGTAGACATGACATATATGTGATAGTGTACGTAAACGATATTTTAATTGCTGGAAATGGATAATGTTAAAACTATGTAAAATACTTAAGGACTTAAAGACGTCAACAAATATCTTGCTCCGAATATTGATATAGAGACAACAAGATATGTATCAATGAGAAACGTATTAAAAAGAATGGTTTTATAACATCAATTAGAACACTGGATAAGAGCGAACACTCTATGGAATAGTACTGGTAATTAGCACTGAGGGCATAAAATTTTACTACAAAGAACGAAATAAGGCATATTTTTTGTAATAAATTTATTGTCTAGAAATGCTATTCTCAGTAATCAACTGTAAAGTACGTACTACGAATTTCAGGGTATCTGAAGGAAAACGGGGGGAGGGGGATGAAAAAAACAACAACATTGTTTTGACGATAAATTTAATGATCCGGTTACATCGTGTTCAGAATATGATTGATATGTTAAGTTAGAAAATATCGAAGAAAAACAACAGAATATAAATACGTCGTACAAAACAACTATTTGGAGCACCGGTAATTTGAAAAAAAAATCTGCGCCGGGCGGGGAAGGAGTGAAACCTAAAAACGTTTACCAAAAATTAGATACAGTGGTTTTTTTTTTCAATAAGTGTAGGGTATAAAAAATTAAATCAATAATTAAATTTATATTTTATTATTATTTTATTAACAAACTTTATTTTTTGGTCATTCATGAATCAACGCATAAATAAAGCGCATGCCAATAAGAACAATATGAATTTGCAAAGATAATCCATAGTATACCACATGTGCAGCTGCTGGTGCTTAGGAAGCGCAAAACGCAACGAAACTTATTTTGACAGATGTGTGTTGGTAGTGGAGGTACATTTATATATATATATATATATATATATATATATATATATATATATATATATATATCCGTCCATTAGTTGGTAGTGGAGGTACATTCGAACGGGATACATTATATATTTTCGTACATACTATGTATTCCACTAACTCCACGTACAGAAATTTCACTTCAACTTAAATAAATAAATCAGTGCAGCATTATCTATCACTGGAGCAGAATACGTAGTACTCTTGAAACGATTGCGAAAAATTGATCGATTGCAAAGAAAAAGTTTGAACATAATAAACGAGTATAAATGTAGAAATCAGAACGAACCATTAAACGATCTGTTACGTCATCATAATGTATTAAATATAGCGGGATTGTATACCCAAAGTTTGGGATTATTTAGTAAAAAATAAAAGTATCGATTTAAACGATGCAAATAAAATATAAACTAAGGAAAACGAACAGCTGTATGTATGTGTTCGGTAGCACGGTCAAGGTTTGGCGAACGAGCTAATAAATACATGATGAAAAAATTGTTAAATAATATACCGGAAGAACTATAAAGATTAGGAAACTAAAACAGCAGCTAAAAGAGTGGTTAGAAGATATGGATAATATAAACAGAATAATAAAAACAAAAAATTGAAACTAGTAAAAAGTAAAGTAAAATAAATAACAATTTATGATGAATTCGAAGTGGTGCGACAAGTGATTTAAATGAGGTAATCAGAATATGGTAAATAAAAATAGTTACTCTGAGAGTGTGGGTGATAGTGTATTTTTGGGAATGTAACTGTAATTATGTATATATGTGGGTATGTAAATTTTATAAATTAAAAATTAATGATATATGTGTGTAATAATAGTTTAGATGTACATATTGTAAAATGGTGTAGATCCGTCGACATTAGCTTGAAAGTAAAGAATGAGGTGGAAGTGTGAATGTGTGTGATTGAGTTTACTTCTTGTATTTTTATTTTAAAATAAATATACGTTTTTGAAAAAAAAATAGTACAACAAGTAATGCGGATTAAAGGACTGAATACTTAAAGAAGTAAAGATTTAATATACAGGTCGAAGTATTTTGATACGAAAGCTTATTTCATCCAGCGATATATAGAAAGAAAAAAAAATCCAAATAACTCGTATTGGCAAATATTCTTACAAAGGCATTGCCCCAGTTCAATATCTTTATTCTTATTTATTAGCTATTGTGGATCCAGCGCAGGATGTAGACCTCTCCCTATGTTTCCGTGAGTTTCTATTCGATGCATTGACCCACCTAGTCCTTGTTTAAACCTTTCTGCGACGAATTAAATATTATGTAATATTTATTTCGACATTTTATATATATATATATATATATATATATATATATATATATATATATATATAAAGTTTACTTTGAATGATTACGTGAGTTTTTTAATATATTTATATATATATATATATATATATATATATATATATATGTATGTATGTGTGTGTGTGTATATATATATCTTATATATTTTATATAAATATATATTTAAGATTTTATGCATTTTTTATTATTATTATTATTATTATTGTCGTTCGAGCAATTAGTATCGTGCCAGCGACTTTTATTTTGATTGGCTTTCATTATCATGGTGGTCTTTCTTGTTCCATTTACTGGTGCAGTTAAAATGTATTTTTCTACACTTTTCTTTCCTCATAACATGTCCAAAGTATTTTAAGATTTTTTCTTGACAAATATCGGAGAGCCGTTTCTTAATTTATCTGTAATCGAATTATTTATGCGTTTCGCCCGTCCATGTGATTCTTAGCATTCTCCGCCTGGTCCACATTTCGAACGCATCGATTTTCCATTTATTTGCTTCTCGTAAGATCCATATCTCTGCTCCATACAGGAATAACGAGAATATAAGAGTGTTCACTAGTCTGGATTTTATTTTTGTATTAACTTGTTTTTCCAGATTTTATGTAATCGAACCATTGCAGATTTTGCTAATGTGATTCTACGTTTTATTTCTTTTTCGCATCCGCCATCATCAACAATCGGCGATCCGAGGCATATAAACTCCCTTACAACTTGTAGACTCGATAGCGTCTGTAGATTTTTTTGTTTTTTAATTTTTCTTTATTACCATGATCTTTGTTTTACTTTTTTTCTTGTTGTACTCTATTTTATAAATCATTCTTGTCCTCCTCTGATTCGTAACGAAGGTTAGTTATATATTCACCACCGATGTCGATTCATCCTGTGAAACCATCTAGGTTTTTCCCGTATATATTGAAAAGCATGGGGGGATAGTATGCATCCTTGCCTTACTCCTTTTTGGAGATAAAAAGTTTCGGAGAATATTTTTTCTATTCTTATTATAACTTCTGTAGAATTATGTAGATTATTTATCAGAAATATTAAGTGCTCTGGCACGCCCACAATGTCCAACACTTACCAGAGATTTCCCCATTTAACACAGTTAAAACCTTTCTTATAGTCAATGAAGCATAACGTAAATAGGTTTATTATATTCGATGGTGGTTTTTTTTTAAATAAATTAATTGCCCGATTTACAAAATTTGTTCCCTTATACCTTTTCGAGCAATAAATCCAGTGCGTTCTTTTGGAATTTGCCAACTTGATAGTGTTTCAGTCATTAATCACATGTAATATTAACGCTGTCGGTCTATAGTTTTTGCATTATCCGGTTACGTCTTTCTTATGTAATGGTATAAAAACAGTTTTCCTCCAATCATGTGGCTCTAGTTATCCATACTGGTTTATTATTTCTTAGCTTTTTAATCGCATGTTCGATTTCTGATATTGTGTCTGGTTCGAATTCTATTTTTTATTTTCCAGCTGTCTTGCTTATCCGCATGTAACGATTCGCAGTATTGTGGTCAACGTTTTGCCACTTCGTTACTGTTTGTGACTATTTTCCCGTCCTTCTCGTTGATAATCAAATTCCGCGTTTTAAATTCCCTTACTACAGTTTTAACCTTGCTAAAAAGGTCACCACCAGATTCATTTCTCTCAGCATGACTCTTTGCTTACGAAATTTATATGTGCAGCTTTATCTCGTCTGCGACATTTTTTGATCTCTCTCTCTCGATTTAGCATGGCATAACTTCGATCTGTATCCTCTGAAAATACTCTCAAGAAAACCTCTGTATATTAATATAACGAAGTAATAATAATTTTATTTACGTCCTTAATAACTCGTAATTAAACTTACATTCGTCGCACTAAAATGGACGTTTTACGAAATAATTTAATTAAATACAATTCTTAATAAATAAGTGTAGAAAAATGCAAGACAGGAAACGTAATTAGCTCTAGATCGCGAGAGTAGTCTCCTTGATGATATATATGTTGAACAAAAAAAACAGTCGACTAGAATTTCTCTCGTCGTATTGATTGCGACTATATATATATATATATATATATATATATATATATATATATATATATATGTGTGTTTTTAAATATAAATAATTTTTTTGGATATAGTATAAAAAGCCGAAAACCAGACCTAATTACATTAGATAAAGAAAAGTAGATTAATTTGGGTTGCGCATGTATACGTGGTGGTCTGTTACGCGATGTAATCAGATTCCAGGATAATCGTGGTAGACCACGAAACACTTTCGTGAAAACATTGTTGCATGATACAGAAATCAGTAGATGAAAAACGCTGCAGAGAATCGGTTGGGCTGGAAATTACTTACCATGGAATAAAATCAGTCCTAAGACTGTCAAACTTAAGACGACGAGTAATATAAAAAGTGTCATTTTTAAACTTTAGATTATCCCCTTTCAGTCATACATTATAAAATGAAAATTATTTACGCGAGTGTTTATTATACAATATGCAGCTTCTCTGGATGAACTGTAGATCATTTTCGATGTATTTATATAAATATTTTTAAAATTGTGACATTTCACGTCAACCAAAAAACAAAAATTTTTCGTTAACATTAAAATCTCATGTACTGTATAATTGAGAGTTAGAAGGTTGATAATAAAATCTACCGAATTAAAGTCACTGTACGAGGAAGTAAACTACCAAACGGACGAGTATTGTGAACTAGCCAGTTCGCGTTCAATTATCGACAGACTGCGAAAGTAGAAATCGACAATTTCATTATCATCGCGTCATCGTATTGTTCTGAGAATGACAGCGTGAAATAAAAATTACGAAATGTAAAACGAATATTAATAAGCGAAATTAGTTGAAAAAAAATTTTCTTAAATTTACTTTACGCGTCGTGTACAGCGGTAAAAGCCCGGATTAGCACGGGGTACTACTATAAAAGTATTATAACGTAGATAACATAAACGAAGTAGTTAAAATCGTGAATTTTCATCTTGTAAAAAGAAAATCTAATTTTATTAAGTCATTATCGAGCGGGAATAACAAAAATGAAATGAAACAATATATATACAAATTATACTAAAATAAAATCGAACATATTTTCATATTTTATATTTTTTACGTCCACTTGATAATGGTTTAATAGCCGAAAAGCCTCGTCGTCTTTATATATTTATATATTAAAAAATTTAATGATTTTAAAGACTTTTTCGCTGTTTATTCATTTTTTATAAAAAGTTCACTACATTTCAGCCTGTTCAAATTATGAAAACGAATTAATTTAATTTTATAATTGTAAAAAATGACGGTCTTCAATTTGCCTCCTAGTAGTTTTCAAAGTATTATTATTATTATTATTATTATCATTATTATTATTATAGAAATGAATTTTTACAATCGTCGACTTTCGAAATATAATTGACTAAAAGAAGTCGATCGAAGTTTAGTAAACAAAGCGTAATGACGGTATAAAACTCGACAATATTTATAAACATAATCACATCGTCAGGGTCGTCAAACGAACTTGTAAAGACGCGTTAATAAATTTTAGTACGATCCAAATTAGTACTTTATTTCGACGAGCGCGATTTTCGAGGTTCTAGTATTTTTTGATAAAAAAAAATTATTATTATATATTTTTTAGGAAAAGTTGAAAATTTAAAATGAAAACTTTTTTTTACTACAATAGTCGATTTAAATAAAAAATACGATTTAATATTTGTAAAAGTAACAGTATTTTCGAATTAAAATTCGTCAGTTATACACACACATATAAATAATAAATAAATAAAGTTGTATATTATAAGAAAAGATGAAATAAATTACAAAGAGCTTAGAAAATAAGCGAAGTACAAGAAAAAAAAAATAGGGCATAACGAAGTCTAATTTAGCGGGCGGTGAATTAAAAAAATTACGGAACGTACGAAGTTTTAATACGATCGACGACACAAAAATTATCATCAGAAATTAAAAATGTAAATAATCCGAATATTATCGCGTGGAAGGCAAACCACAATACCATATGCGCGTTAGTAATAATTACAGTACACTATAAAAACTCGCCGGACTGCATTATGTCGTGACAACAAAGCTATTACAGTCAGTTATCTCGAGTGTATGTGTGTCTGTCACCGCTCAGGCCATATTATGATTGTGTTGTACGCTAATTACAAAATATGAATAGGTAAGTAATCGCTTACCTCCGATACGGAGACGGCAATTAATGATGAATTATTTGTTGATAATATCGTCGTCGTCGTCGTCGTCATCACAACACTGATCGAACAACATAGGATACATACGCTCTTGTTTAATACGTTCGGTCAATTTATTTTTCCAACTGAAGTTTTTTAAATAATAAAATGTCCCTACTCTTCAGTTATAATTAGATTAGAGGAATTTCGTGTACATCCCACGTGTACACAAGCTCGTCCTCAATTTATGCTAGCATATGTTTACTTTTCCCGTGAACAAACTAGTCATTGCCTTTTTCAATAATATTATCTGCGAAAGGTTTACACTGTACGCGCCCATATATTATAGACAGGATAGATAAAAGTCAACTCAAAGAACAAGCAATGTTCATTCCTCCGGCTGTTAATATTAGTAACACGTACAAACTATGCTTATTTACCGCTGAATAGGCGTCGGTACAGCCTCATCAATTTTAATAAATTTTTTTGACCCTTTGTGGAAATTACATATTATTATTACCGACTCGAAAAGTATAGTAAAAAACTACGGAGACAATTAATGGAATGTGCCAGATACACTAATTGGATTAAAGTAGAAAAAAGAAAATTTTGCATAACGAAGTCTAATTTAGCGGGCGGTGAATTTAAAAAAAGCGAAAAAATACAAATAAATGAAGATTGACTACAACAGGATTAATGTCTGATTATATAGATTAATTCGAACAGTGTGGAATGTAGTGATTTTTAAAAAATAAATTTAAAAAAAATATTTTAAATCGCTAATTTCTTTTATTTAAAAAAAAGAAAAAAACACAAAGCTTTTTTTAATTACTAAGCCGTTATCGAGTGGACGTAAAAATATATATATATAAAATAAAAAAATACGTACAAATTGTATAAATATGAGAAAACAAATTATAAAATAAATGAATATGCGGAATTAATGTACAACATTACAAGAAATAAGAAAATAATGAAAACGGTTTATTCTAAAATAATGTAATAATGAATAATCAACAAATCAGCAATATAGAACACTTATACGAGAAAAATAAAAAATTCCTCTCCGATGTAAAAATTGATTAAATTTATATAATATACTTATTAAATTATTCCTCAAAATTTATCGTTGAATTTAATAAATTATTTTCGTGTCTTTATTTTATTCTTTAAATCAAAATCAGAAAATATTACATATAGAAAAACATCAATAAAAAAAGAAAAATGAAAATAATAAATTTAATATCGATGATTTGTTGATTGTGTTTGTTTACCGCATTCACTATCACAGATTATTTTATATATAACTATTTTTTAACTATTTTTTGTACTATTATCTAAATTAAATACCTTACATTTAATATTTTATTTATTTATTTTTCCTTATAAATTGCGTGTATTTTTATATTTCATTTTTTCATGTCCACTTGATAATAGTTTAATAACAGAAAAGTTTTGTAATCTTTTTTTTTTTTATAAAAATATTGACGATTTTAACTATATTTTGTTATTTAGTACGGATTAAATTACAATTACGATAAAATAAGGCTAATAGGTCATAATAGTATATGTTCGATTCGCTCGTGTTTTTGTAAATAAAGCTTACACATTCGGGCTGATGCGTGTATATCGCCTACATTATTCGTAAGAGGATAATAATTTTCGATTTGTTCAAAATATGTATTCCACCCATCGCTGGATATGGGATGCTTCTCGTGTCACATTATGCATAAATAATCATAAATAGCATTAGCTAGGTGTAAATTAGCAATTTAATAAATAAAATATATGTATTTGTATAGATGATCGACTTAAACTGTTTCGAATACTATCAATTCTCCTCCGTAAACAGCTGTTTCTACATAGTTCATTCTAGGAAGATCGTTAAAAAATAGTAAAGTTAAAACTTCGTCGCGGTATCGTATAACAGCGAAGATTGATTTTGCGACAGAGTTTACATTGTTGATTTTAACAAGGAAGCCATCGCTAAAATATTGTCTTTACTTGTTTTTCTTTCAATCTATCCGATTGATACAAACAATTTTCGAGACCGTTATTATATTAAACTCTTTTAACGTTCATTTGTTTGTCCTCTTGACTATGCATGGCACCGTAAACAGCTGTTTCTACATAGTTCATTCTAGGAAGATCGTTAAAAAATAGTAAAGTTAAAACTTCGTCGCGGTATCGTATAACAGCGAAGATTGATTTTGCGACAGAGTTTACATTGTTGATTTTAACAAGGAAGCCATCGCTAAAATATTGTCTTTACTTGTTTTTCTTTCAATCTATCCGATTGATACAAACAATTTTCGAGACCGTTATTATATTAAACTCTTTTAACGTTCATTTGTTTGTCCTCTTGAATATGCATGGCACGTCACATCCATTAAGTGCTGGGTTGAAACGTTGATAAAATTAACGGCGAAAAATTGGTGCACATAAACTTCACCTTACGGAAAACAAAAAATATACCAGTGAATCGGCAGATAATCCCACAAAAAAAAAAAAAAGAAAAAACAGTCAAGTACCTATCGATTCGCGTCTAAATTAGAAACAACACGTCCGACGGAAACGTTTGGAAATAAAAGCAAAAACGCTAAGTATTTATTGGCTAAGGAAAGCACTCAAATCGATTGAAAAGAAACGACTTTTTTTTTTTTGTATATGGCCATTGTTAAACCTATGTGGATTTATGGAATACAATTGTGAACTAGTATTTCCAATTCCATACAGAGACGCCAAAACGTTGCGCTTCCTACGATCATCCGTGTATTGCGATTTGAACGCAAGAATGACATACAACGAGACTTAAAAATTCCGACGGTCGTCGATGAAATTACCACTGGAAAAGCACACTAACGCTGAAGTGATACAATATCCTCTACATCAGATAATTTCAATGTGTCATGCATACTATCAATTCTATTGTACAGAGAGGGGCTTTAAGTATTATTCTACAGCACTTATTTCGAAGTCTTTGTAATTTACCTAAATTAGAACTACTTGCATAAGACCATACAGGACACGCGTATAACATTTTCGGCATAATAATACTTCAGTCCATTTGCACGGACCGCATGGTCGGAAAACCGCCCAATTCTGGTCGTTACTTTCATTAATAGACGTTTCGACTCGTCAATATCAATTAATATATAGAGTCGTCGGTATTCTTATTTGTCTACGACTACCGCAGCATTCGTCTCCAGCGCTATAGCTCGAAACATTCATTGTACCCGCATTTCACCGTCCAGGATTCTTCGCAGTATAAAAATATCAAGAATACTAACGATTTTACTTGTATAATTTTTATTTTTTTCAGAATGTGGAATGTAGTGTGATTTTTATTAAAATAATCAACAAAAAAGAAGTTAACATCGCTAATTTTCTTTTTTTTTTTTTTTTTTTGAAAAATCACAAAGTTTTAGTGATTTTTAACTTTATTGTTTTTGTTTATGTTAATAAAAAAGTTCCACATTATTCGAATGATTATTTTCTATATATTTTTAACTATTCATCGCCTAACAGCTGAAAAGCTTTGCGATTTTTCATAAAGAGAAAAATAAAAAATAAAATTTTTAGCGATTTTAACTTCATTTTTCTTTGTTTGCTCTAATATCTTGTTTACTGTTTGGTGACGATGCACACGAATAAATTCTGATAGGTGGCATTTATATATATATATATAAATTTATATATATATATAAACACACACATACAACTAATTTTGATCAAAATTTATTTCTCCCGAACAAATGTTAAAAATCAGTTGGAATAATTCGAATGACATTGAAAAACTTTGTTCGCGAAATATCGATTATTCACCGATAATAACTGTAACGTTTAGATTACAACCGACAGCTGAAATTCGCTCGACTTCCAACAAAGTAAACATAAAACTGTAAAACAAAAATCAAAAATTAAAGTATAAAGAAGACTCCCGCCAAGGACAGATTTGAAGAGATTTTTTTTCGCGCTAATTTTGCCCGATTTATTTTCTCGTTTAATGAAGCGTATGAAAATAGGTGTTTTTTTCCCAGATAAAAATAATAAAATTATCTTCGTTAAATGACCAACGGCCTAAGGCCAAAAAAAAAAAAATGATTAAGAGGTAAGTATCGTAGACAAGGACAAACGAACATTCAAGGTGATAATTTTTCTCTTGCCATCAATCATCCATCAATGATGATAAACGACCTAATCGAAAACGGTAAAAAAGCCTGGAAATTATAGTCATTTATCGTACTCGTCTACACCGTGAAGTATACATATATATGTACTGGGATGTGGCTATTAAATGTGTATACGTGTTATGCAATTATATATATATATATATATATATATATATATATATATATATATATATGTATGTATATGTATATGTATATATGTGTCTTACTCTCATTCGAGCCTGAGTAAAAGACTTTCTACATTATTTACGTTTGTATCTGTGACGCATACGTGAAAATAAGCCGATTGATAGATTGTTGTAAAAGTGAATGTTGATGCGTTATCGAATAATATCCTTTCCCGACTGTAAATTTGGTCTTTCTTTTTAGCATCGCAGCAACATCCGGTTAATTTATCGAAACCGTATTAGCCCATCACGGCTCCATTTGGTTGTGCATTTTTACACCAGTTATCGTTCGCGATCAAATTGAAGAAAGCTAAATCGTTCCGGAAAAGGATATAAATCTATAAACTTGCATCATAGAAACCTATACTAGAGAAGTAGACATAATAAGAAGCATTAAATCGGATACAAACCGCCGGAAAGCACCTCCTAATTTATCCAGAAAATAAGAAATTACTTTGAGACGACTCCGATTCAATAACACACGGGCATTTATTAAGGCGTGAATCTCCTGTCAGATGTTCCTGTAGAAATTACTGTCAAACATCTTCTGCCAGATTGTACTACTTACAACTCTCAACGTTCCCAACTAGCATTACTAATAACAATTAAATGCCTGCTAAACTCAAATGGCAACACGAACCTTCAAGTTCTCCGCTTGTTGTACAATACTGGTCTCTTTAAAATAATCTCTCATCTGTGCCTCTAGACTAGTAGCAGTACGTGGCATATTAATTGGAAAATAATAATAATAATAATATTTTGTTCGTACTTATATTTCATACACGATACGAGCAAAACTTATGCTCGACTTCGAGTGAAAATACATGTTATATATGAGTGAGTTTGTAAAGTCTCATAAACTCGAAAATTGAGTGACCTTCGTCATCGTGAAGTTCGATAAAAGGTCGTCCAAACAAAGCTAATTGGACAAACCAACACAATGATCGTGCGCTATCGAGTTCCTCGCTTTGTTTACCTGTCCCAACGGGCTGGCACCGATTTACTGAACAACTGGACGGATAACTGCATAACTAGAGGTGTTTTTAATATTATCAATTCTTGTCATTGGCGAGAATAAAAGCAAAGTTTGGAGAGCAAAAAATCATTAGCAGTAACTCTTATCAATATATATATATATATATATATATATATATATATATGTATGTATATATATATATATGTATATATATATATATAAATGATTTGATTAGTCTATATAGACCCACTGATAGATATAGGGTTTCTCCAGTTTCTTCCAACTGTTGTCCTATTCTTTACTCACTGTTAAAATTATCATTACTGTTGTTATCTGGTCAAAAAACGTTAACAGTTTGCTTGATTACCGCTTACCGCCATTCTACAATCTCGTAGAAATTTCATTTAACGCAGTTTTTTCACATATCCACGAAATGATTTTCTCAATCTTCTTACTTGTTTTTGTAACTGACCACGCGTATTCACATTCATGTACTAAATGCATACACATACTATATATGTACATATAAATATATATATATATTTATATGTATATGTATATATTTATATGTATATGTATATATTTATATGTATATGTATATATTTATATGTATATGTATGTATATTTATATGTATATGTATATATATTTATATGTATATGTATATATATTTATATGTATATGTATATATATTTATATGTATATGTATATATATTTATATGTATATGTATATATATTTATATGTATATGTATATATATTTATATGTATATGTATATATATTTATATGTATATGTATATATATGTATAAGTACAATATGTATATAATAATTTATTATTTATTTATTGTCGCTATTTTTTTCGTCGATAAAATTCTTCGTCCGATAAAATTTTCAAAATTAAATAACTTTCGTAATCATGTAATTGTTAGTTCCTTTTTTATTTTGGTGGATTACCGCAAATTCGTCGAAAATTATTTTCTCGTGGCTCGCATATTTTTTTTTTCGTAATTTGCGATCAAGAATAATTACAGTGGATGTCATTGTACCGCGTATAAAAATTACAATTCGAAGAATTTAACAGTCGCTTCAAAGATTTTCTGTATCTTAAAACGAATTAATCTCGTCTTGTCATCGTAATTAGGCTTACCTTCTAGACGTTCCGATTTCAATCCGACCAAATTTAATAGAATACATATCAAACGATTCGTTAACAATAACGTTACTTTTATCGATATTTGGGGGGGGGATTTACGTATATAAGGATAATAGAATGGTGTGCGCCCGTTGCGATCATAATCGTTAAAAATGTGTCCATTAACTGATTAGCTGATTAGGAGTAGTTGAAAGGAACTGAGGAATGTTTACGTCTAGCAGTAGAGTGATATAGTTTAATCGTAACTATATTATTATTATCATCATCATTGACGTAAAAACAATAATCGGGGAATTTTTCTTTTTCTCCCTCAGTATTCTTTCATCTTCAAAGTGTGAAGCCATGTTTTGGGTTCCTCCATCCATATATTACCACCACACCAGATGTTCTTCTTCCTCGCATTCTACAACCCTATCATTTATCTTATATCCTCGGTTTCTATCTTCATTTTTTTTTTTTTTGTTTTTATAAACCATAGGATTATTCTTCGGATTTTCTTAAAAGTATTCGAGCATGACCTTAGTTTGTCCATACGGCTTCATTCTTTTTAGGTATCCGTAAAATCTTGTTCTCCTTTTTTCTCATCGTATCTGAAATCTTTTCGATTTTATCATAAATATAATTTTCTGTTGCTTTTTTAACGCCATCTATAATATTTGGTTTTCATTCCTTTTTCTGTCTGAGCTCGATATTTTTCTTCGTGCTCGTATGCAGGCATTCTGCAGCATATAAACATTGCAGTTGAATATCTTCCTATTTATCGATTATCGACTTTTTATTATATATTTCTCCGGTTAAATCGAAATATATATTATATATATATATATATATATATATATATATATTGATTGTGGAATGTAGTGATTTTTATTTATACTTGATTACTAAAAATAGTTAAAATCACTAAATTTATTTTTAATTATGCGAAGTTTTTCGGCAATTACGCCATTGTCAAGCTATATACAGTTAAAATTAATTAATATAAAATCATAACATATTAATTTAAAACTAAGTTTACAATTTTACAATTATGAATACTTTAAACTATCTGACCCTGACTGTGGTACACAACACAATCAATTGTCAGTAATATAAAATTTACAGAACAGTAGCTAGAAAATAATTATTTTATAAAAATATGTGTTTGAACAATGAAAACTATATATTTATGTGATTAAAAACTTAATAGTTAGGAATAATATTTTTACAATACACTTTTTAAAATTAATTCTTCCTCAAACTTTACCATTGAATTTAATAAATTATTTTTATCCCTTTCTTTTATTATTTCCATTTTTTCAAGTAGTTTTCTTTTTTTAAAATGTTTTTCTGTATGTAGAATTTTATAATTTTGATTAATATTATTTATTTTGTGTTTTAATTCTATACAATGTTTTCCAAATAATGATTTTTCATCATTATTTTTGTATGAGTTTAAATGTTCTTTAAATCTTGTTATGAATTGTCTGCCTGTTTCTCCTATGTATTCTTTTTCACATTGGTTACAATTTAATTTATAGACTCCTGAATTTTTTAATATATTTTTATCTTCTATTTTGTTATTATTTATTGATTTTAATAATGTATTATTATTTCTTATTGCTAAATCGATGTTGTATTTGTTAAATATTTTAATTATTTTATATGTATGACTACCTACATAATTTATTGAACCTAAATACTTCTTTTTTTCTTTTTCTATATTTATATTAACTTTAGTTTTGTTCCATATTTGATCAACTGTAGTAGGGTTATATTTGTTTCTTATTGCTATTTGTTTTATAATGTTTTTTTCCTTATCCAATTTATCCTTGTCTGTTAAAATTGATTTTGCTCTATTAATAAGACTTCTTAAACTTGCTAATTTATGCATTTTTGGGTGAAATGAATCTTTTGGTATTAATGTATCTGTTTGTGTAGGCTTTCTGTATATATCTATATCAATATTTTGATTAATAATGTTGATTTTTAAATCTAGAAAATTTATTATTTTACCTCCTATTTCTAATGTAAATTGTATGTTTTTATTATAATTGTTTAAATTGGATACAAAACTATTCAACTTATGATCATTATCATCATTATTACTCCATATTATTAAAATATCATCAACATATCTTTTCCATAATTTAACATTATTTATAAATATATTATTATTTTTAATGTTATTTTCTAATTTGTTCATATAAATATCAGCTAGAATGGGTGATAAAGGAGATCCCATAATTAAACCACTATTCTGTTTATAATATTTATTTTGAAACTGGAAATAATTTTGATTTAGTACTGTCTCCAATATTCTTATATAATGATCCTTATGAATATTATGATTTAAATTGTTATTCTTAATATATTCTATTACTTTGTCTGTAGGAATGTTGTTATACATGTTAACTACATCTAATGATATTAGTATATCATTGTTCTGAAGCTTTATTTCTTTTAGACAATTTATTAATTCTATATTATTTTTTATACTAAATTTTTCTTCAAATTCATAATTTTCTTTTTTTTTTTTTTTTTTGAAAATTATGAATTTGAAGAAAAATTTAGTATAAAAAATAATATAGAATTAATAAATTGTCTAAAAGAAATAAAGCTTCAGAACAATGATATACTAATATCATTAGATGTAGTTAACATGTATAACAACATTCCTACAGACAAAGTAATAGAATATATTAAGAATAACAATTTAAATCATAATATTCATAAGGATCATTATATAAGAATATTGGAGACAGTACTAAATCAAAATTATTTCCAGTTTCAAAATAAATATTATAAACAGAATAGTGGTTTAATTATGGGATCTCCTTTATCACCCATTCTAGCTGATATTTATATGAACAAATTAGAAAATAACATTAAAAATAATAATATATTTATAAATAATGTTAAATTATGGAAAAGATATGTTGATGATATTTTAATAATATGGAGTAATAATGATGATAATGATCATAAGTTGAATAGTTTTGTATCCAATTTAAACAATTATAATAAAAACATACAATTTACATTAGAAATAGGAGGTAAAATAATAAATTTTCTAGATTTAAAAATCAACATTATTAATCAAAATATTGATATAGATATATACAGAAAGCCTACACAAACAGATACATTAATACCAAAAGATTCATTTCACCCAAAAATGCATAAATTAGCAAGTTTAAGAAGTCTTATTAATAGAGCAAAATCAATTTTAACAGACAAGGATAAATTGGATAAGGAAAAAAACATTATAAAACAAATAGCAATAAGAAACAAATATAACCCTACTACAGTTGATCAAATATGGAACAAAACTAAAGTTAATATAAATATAGAAAAAGAAAAAAAGAAGTATTTAGGTTCAATAAATTATGTAGGTAGTCATACATATAAAATAATTAAAATATTTAACAAATACAACATCGATTTAGCAATAAGAAATAATAATACATTATTAAAATCAATAAATAATAACAAAATAGAAGATAAAAATATATTATAAAATTCAGGAGTCTATAAATTAAATTGTAACCAATGTGAAAAAGAATACATAGGAGAAACAGGCAGACAATTCATAACAAGATTTAAAGAACATTTAAACTCATACAAAAATAATGATGAAAAATCATTATTTGGAAAACATTGTATAGAATTAAAACACAAAATAAATAATATTAATCAAAATTATAAAATTCTACATACAGAAAAACATTTTAAAAAAAGAAAACTACTTGAAAAAATGGAAATAATAAAAGAAAGGGATAAAAATAATTTATTAAATTCAATGGTAAAGTTTGAGGAAGAATTAATTTTAAAAAGTGTATTGTAAAAATATTATTCCTAACTATTAAGTTTTTAATCACATAAATATATAGTTTTCATTGTTCAAACACATATTTTTATAAAATAATTATTTTCTAGCTACTGTTCTGTAAATTTTATATTACTGACAATTGATTGTGTTGTGTACCACAGTCAGGGTCAGATAGTTTAAAGTATTCATAATTGTAAAATTGTAAACTTAGTTTTAAATTAATATGTTATGATTTTATATTAATTAATTTTAACTGTATATAGCTTGATAATGGCGTAATTGCCGAAAAGCTTCGCATAATTAAAAATAAATTTAGTGATTTTAACTATTTTTAGTAATCAAGTATATATATATATATATATATATATATATATATATATATATATATATATATATATATATATATATATATATACATACATAGATAGATAATCTTTCTAAATTCATCGAAATAATAATAGCGATTTAAATAGAATAAATAATGTACAAACGATGAAATTCATCGAACGGTTCAGAGGCGAAAAATTGAGAAATAGACGCATGTCTGTATTTTAAAGATTTAGCTTTTAAAACGATAAGAAAAATTCATCTAAATATAATTTAAATC
The DNA here is from genome assembly GCA_032883995.1 of Coronaproctus castanopsis. Taxonomy (NCBI): domain Eukaryota; kingdom Metazoa; phylum Arthropoda; class Insecta; order Hemiptera; family Monophlebidae; genus Coronaproctus; species Coronaproctus castanopsis. The sequence continues at coordinate 194,613,265 of CM065053.1, forward strand.
GTAATAACAATTTTCACGTTACCATCACTAACGTACTGTTACTAATCGATTACTGATAAACGCTCTTCTGCCGAATACACACGACGTATGTGTGCGAATAAAATGCAAACGCAGGAAATTAATTAATTAATTCGTGTTTACTACGAAATTATTTTACAAACGATAATAATTATAGGGGCGAGCCGATAAATCCGTGAATCAAATCAAAACACCTTCTTTATTATATACCTATACACACACATATATACATATATATATATATGTATATATATACATATATAATATGTATACGCGAGATGTACTTTATTTCAATAGACACAAGCACAACATAAATATAGACATCCTTACGTATATATATATATATATAAACCAAATATAAAATGAGATATTTTAATTAACTTTTACAAAACATTATAATTATTATTATTGCTATTATTATTTTGAGGTTCGTTGATAAGGAACGTGTAATATATAGTTAATTTATAAGGATGAAAAATAAACGGAACATGTGGTCTATATTTCCTTAATTCAAGCGTGTAGTAAAGCATGTTACTAGTTTGTACGTGTGCAATAATTGTTCACAACAAAAGGCTCTCTCTCACACTCTGTGTGTGTGTGTATACCCGTAAGTAACACTATCTAGATTATAACCGAACAAGTGTACAGTAACATTCTCAAATTGTTTGTCCTAAATCGCTTATTATTATTTTATTCAATAATTAACGCGTTTTTATTGTTCCAGATTGTTTGATCTTTTTCAGAAATAAGTTTTGTTTGTTTATTACACATCGTACGACACAAATGATCGCCATTTTCTTTATTTATTATATTTTAAATTGTGCTTTATCGCTTTCGTATATATATATATATATATATATGTATATATATATATATATATGTATATATATATATATATATATATATATATATGTGTTAGTTTATCAGATTCTTTAGTTATGTATTTAAAAAAATTATTTATATTATTTGTCACTTAGTTTTCTATTTCATTAGGTTCATGTTATATTTTACAAAATGGTTATACATTTTGTTTATTACGAACATTTTGCAATATAGAAGTGTAATATTGAAATAAATTTAAATTTATATTGAATTATTGCCACTATTACTATTATATAATCCACAATACATCATTTTTATGATAAATTACGATAATAAAGTTTATTTTGAACTCTCTCGAACGCTACCACCAATCGTTATCGTTATCGAGGGCGTAGCCAGACTTGATTCAAACAAAACTAAATTATAACAGTAAACCGGAGTTAAATTGAACTTTAAGTAAATAACCAAAATTCAAGTAGGTTAAAGCCGTAAGCAATCCAACTCACCAGTTATTTTTATACTTATTAGACGTCGAATATGTAATTCTATTAGAAGCAATAGGCGACAGAAATATTTAACGTCACTGGAACACACCAATAGTATGTTATTGATGACAGAGGGAGATGGTTACACAGTACAATAAATTCCGCGAAAAAATAAACGATAAATAGTGATTTTATATTTTTTTAAGGAATAATACATAGTAATACTTAACTAAATTTAAAATTTAAATCTATTCTTCGCCTTTTTCTACACAATTCTTCTAATACCTCCTACATTACAAAACTATTTATTTACTTCAAAAACAACGAAATTTAAATAAAATAAATGAAAATAAAATAAAAATATATGTTTAACAAATACAAAACTGCATTTAACAACGAGTATATATTTTCTTATTATCAGATTGATTACAAGGGTGGGGTTCAGACCCCCAAAACCCACCCCGGGCTGGGCCACTGATCGTTATTATTACTATTATCCTTTCTGACAGCGACTTCCTCACAGCGGATGATCAAAACTAAAAATAAATATCGCCGGTTTTGTAATTTTTTTTTTAAATTGAAAATTTAAATTTAAGCGAAATATAATTTATTAAGTACTTAGCACGCGTCTATACAGTGATTTTATCGGCAAATTTTTTTTTAACCTCGTTCAGTCGCACATTATTAAATTTTTACACAAAAAAATTATACATTTCTACGTAATAAATAATTTAAGGAAGTCGCTGCAAACGATGGAAAGGTAAATGTTTTATGTATAATATTGCTTTTTGCATGAGTGTGTGTAGAGCAGATAATAATTAATTTGTAATAAAAATATTTTCAAAAATTGAAATATTCTACCTCGACCAAATGCTCCTTATTATGAATATGCGCAAATGCCGTATAGGAAACACTGTCACTGAAAGATATACCGTATGAGGCGAACAATAATAAAAGGGAATATAGTTTGACACGAATACTAAGGAACAATTTATTCACGTAAGGAAAATAATACAAAAAAAAATAATAATTATATCGAATAATAGATAATTAGAAAAATATTTAAAATATTCAACTATATAAATTCATATTCATACAAACATACATACATATATATATATATATATATATATATATATATGTATGTATGTGTGTGTGTGTATTGTACCCAAAGTATAAAAAAACAAGAATAGAGCCATCATCTATTTTCCTTTGTATGTTCAACAAAATAATATCTAACGATGTTTTCTTAGCAGAATTTAAATATTCACGTTTCAACACCGTCCCGACGGCTATTGTGTATAAAAATTAATCAAAATACGTTCCTCGATTATTTCGTGAATTTCTCGCGAAGTTTTCTTGAATTCAAAGATATCCCTGATAAGTCCTAAGCTGATCGTCAGGTAGTACATTTTTTGTTTATCTTCCCTGTATTGCTACATAGGCTAAAAACTTATAAGTATGAAGATAATTTAGTGCGAACGAGGAAAGTTATAAGAGTATTTTCATTTTTAGGTGAAAATATGTCATTAAGTGTGTTAGGAAACTGTAATGAAGAACGAATAAAGTTAGACAGAGAACGATGGAGTAACATATGAACTATGTTGAATATTACAAGTTGAACAAGTAGGAGGATCGGTTTTGGTTAGGATATAAGAATGAGTCAAACGAGTGTGACCTGTGCGGACACGGAGCAACATCATTTCATCCTATCTTGTGTGGTGAATACGTTGAATAGGCCAGATACCACTATGTTGAGGGTAAACCGAAAAATCTGACTGTTGCTTTTTAAATTTGTGGAACATGCAGCAACGCATACCGGAACATGTTGCTGGAAGTAATTCTGCAGGGGACATAAATGCGGCTTCTTTCGCAGCTAGATCTGCTTCTTCATTCCTTCCATATCCCCTATGTCCAGGAATCCGAAATACATGGGTCTACAAACTTTGTTTGCTGATTGTAGAATTAATTTTCGCAGCCAATGATTGCATGCATCAGGAATTTTCTTTCAACTGTTTGATCGAATACAGCGAATCTGCGACAACGACGATTTCCTACTCATTTTTAAAAGATGCCAGATCACGCTGCAAGTTACAATATTGCCAATTTCCACGATAGAAGGAAAAACAACATTCGATATTGGATTAGAATCCGTGAATCTATTTAATATTCGTTCCCTCCAAAAATCTTACTTCCACAACGTTACATGTAAGTAAATTAAGGAAGTCAAAATTATCCCTCCAATAAATAAATAAATAAATAAATAAATAAATATATATATATATATATATATAAATATACAAATACATTAATTAAATGGTTAGAACATATGCGAAAATCTTTATCGAAAAATTCTAATCAATCTCCGAAAAGTTTGGAATGTAGTGCTTTTTTTAAAATAAACAACAAAAAATGAAGTTAAAAACACTAAATTTTTTTAAAATGAAAAATTACAAAGATTTTTGTCTACTAAACCCTTATCAAGCGAATATTAAAAAAAAAACTAAATTATAAAAATACATACAAATTTATAAAAATATAAAATATAAAAAAAGACACACGATTTACAAAAATTATCAATGTGAAAAACAATATTTTTCAATAATATGATAGCAAATGCGGTAAACAACAAAATCAACAATCAACAATATAAAATGTATACGTAAACAATAACATAATAGCGAACGAAATAAAAATGAAAAAAAAACACTCGATAACATATAAAAAAATATTTTACTTGCTTTTGTTTATATAGACAAATTTTATATATTGCCGAGTGTTTTTATTTATTTTTATTTCGCTTACTATTGTGTTATTGTTTATGTATAAATTTGATAATGATGATTGTTGATTGTGTTGTTTACCGCGTTCACCAAGAGAAAATTCAAAAATACTGTTTTTTCACTTTGATAATTTTTGTAAATCGTGTACCCTTTTTCACATTTTATATTTTTATAAATTTGCATGTATTTTTATAATTTAGTTTTCTTTATATTCGCTTGATAATGGCTTGGTAGCAGAAAATCAATGTGATTTTTCATTTAAAAAAAGAAATAGTGTTATTAATTTATTTTTTAAATTATTTTTGAATATAATACTACACGTACAAAAATATTACATTTTATTTAATTTTATGTAAATGATACGTATATTTCTCTTTGTTCATTCATTCATTAATTCATGATATGTATAAACATACATTAGTGAGGTTACCTCTTAATAATTTTTCAGTCTATATAATGATGTGAATTTATTAGGTACACATCAATTAACCTGGGTATCGCCTAAATATATAGGTAAGTGATTAAAAGGGAAAAGTTGCTCAGAGCGCGCCGTTTATCTTTGGTGTATATATATATATATATATATATATATATATATATATATATATATATATATATATATATATATATATATAGATAGATAGATAGATAGATAGATATAGATATAGATATAGATATATATCATCATCATCATCATCGTCGTATTGTTTGTTGCCGAACGTCGTGACTAGCTCTTGCACGTTTATTTTTACGTACAAAATTAGCTAGCATTCAAGGCACTATTTATATGCAACGCAGATGCGCGCACATATGATGTTGGTGCCACTGCCTTCTCCGATATATATATATATATATATATATACAATACATGTAGGTATGTGTGTATATAAATGTAATGGAAAATTCACTCACAAACGCACACGCACATCTGTTCACAAACATTCGTATGTATATAAAATATTTACACATGTACATACGTTACATATCCACATACTTCTTAAATGCGTATGTGCATGCTTGAGAATGTGTGCATGTATTGGAAAAATGGAATGTCTTGATTGCAACTTCAGAACGATTAAATCACAGGACACTGGACCTAAAATCGGATTCTAGTGCAGAAAAAGTTTTTTTATAAATTCTCCAATAATCCTCGAAAATACACGTCGATCATATTAAACTAATGCACCCCCCCGAAAATAACTAAACCCGTCCAGCTGACAAATTGAGAACGAAATTTTAACATCCGGATGGCAGTTGAGCGAATCAGGAAGATAATGGCGTGTAAAAGGATAGTCACGATAAATCACGAAAACATCCGTTTATTGTTTTATTTCATCTGGTCGTTAATTCTGTAACGCTTCATTACCGACACAGATTGAATTTTGTTAAACTGACCGGACGAAATCGGAACGAATTCGTAACGTATGTGTAAATTGACCTTTAGCTACGACGTCATAAAGCTGCGCAATTTTAATATAATATACAGCCGTCAGGTGTGTTGATTGAACAAAAAATATCGTGGAAAAGAATAAAATAAAAATAAACAAACATTCAAATTAATGGGCTACTAGGGAAATGACAAGAAGCGATGAAATTATGGAATATTTTTTCCTAAAATTGTATAGTTTTGTTTATATAATAACATTGTTCTCAACAAAGTAATAAAACTATAGAACATTTAATCCTAACTCTAGAAGAATGTGTGGTTTAGATATATATATATATAAAATATATGCATACACGTGTATACATATACAATGGCGCACACAGGATTTGTATCCGAGGTGGGATCAAACGTAACCCCCCCAAAAAATTTAAACTTCGTAATAAAAATGAATAAAATATACACAACCGAATGTGTGTAACAAAATTCTACAGGCAAAACAAACTATAAACGACCACGAACAACAACGAAACAACTAATAACTGACTTTCCCCAGGTCCCTTGATTCAAAAAACACCTTTCCCTTGTTATTCCGATCGCTACTATCCGCAGATTTACCATTGTCATATGTAGGCTACGTCCTGGTCATTCTAGAGTAGCTTTGAACTTCAATCTTGTAAATCCTTTTTATATTCATCGTACCATTCATAGTAGCGTCAATTTTAGAGAAGATATCAACCATTTATTTTTCAGCTGTGGGTGGTTTGAACATAGACGTACGGGTTTACTTGAGAAGTTGTTCTCCCTTGGTGTTTTTCCTCCTTACTGTATCCTCTCCTTGATATCCATTGATAGTTTTATTTAAATTCCTTAGTATTAATCATATTCTAATCTAAGTGTTGGTTTTTGTTTTGGAAGTAACTTTTTCTTTCCTCTTTTTATATGATTCCTTTTATTATTGTTATCCTCTCCTGCTATATTCATATTTCAGAGTTTTTAGTTTAATTTAATCCATTCGTTATATTTATTTGTTTTATTTTTGTTCTTTCGGTGGCCAAATGGTACGTACAGCCAAGCCAATTAAAAAAACCCAACAACAATAAAAAACGCACTGGACACGACCTGAGTCAGATTCGAATTCCGAACGGCCCAACCAACAGTCACTTTTTTCTTTGTATTGCACAGTCAGCTCAATTTTCAATGTTATTAGCAGACAGAATATAAGGAATATTTTCTAACAGTACTTTTTGCAATCTTGGCCGTTTTGCCCGCTCTCGAAAATGAGGTCTTATAAGTAATAATGTGAGCTCTTTCAAATATTGTCTTCTGTTTCAACTATCATTTTAGCTGCCAAATTGTTACAGCTTACAAGTTAGACGCCTTCTTGATATGTATTTTATACTTTTCTAAACCCTCTGGCGGGGAACTTAAACACGGTAGGCCCCCGGTGGATGCTCAACTCTATATACATCATCTTGCTATGTCTACCAGCTGATGTTAAAAACCAAATAGTTAAAAATATATGGATTTCAGGTCGCATCCATCAATTTTCTTATTTCCTATCTATACACAACACACACATTAATATATTATGTACGTATATATATATACATATATATATACATGAATTTTATGTAAGTACGTATGTGTGTATAGAGCGACAAACAGAAGACGGATGGTTTTGTTGTTTTGTGAATAACTCAAAAACTACTCGACCAAAATTTTTGAATGAAATTTTATTTAAAATTAAGAAAACGAGAGATTAGCTTACAATCACCTTTGTAGAACACAATATCGTTCCGATGATTTCCATTTGTAACAATACATCCATTCAGTCTTTGCATAATTTTCGAAGACTTTTTCGTGCAAAGGTCGCCGAATTTTTGAAAGTTCTTTAGAAATCCGAGTTTTCAGGTCTTCCGGATCTCGTGAATAAGGTAACCCCCCACAAAACAAAATCGCGTTATTTTTAATTCTATTCAAAACTCTCTTTGCACTATTGTAAGCTTTGTGATTTTTCGCAAGGAAATAATCGTTTAGTGATTTTAACTAATTTTTGTAATTAATATATATATATATATATATATATATATATATATATATATATAAAAACCCGTCATCAGGCAACGCAATCTCAATCGTTGTTTCATCAACACTTTCACTAACAGCTTCTTTAATCACGGAAGTAGGTTTCGTAAACGGCTCTTGTTTTTTGTCACACCAATTCCAAAATTTGTTTACATACTGTATGAGAGCCGTCCATGTTTGCTCCGACCAACGGCATAACTCTTTCCTTGCTAAGTTTCCCTGTATGGCATTTCTCGTCTTTAAAAGCAAGAGTTTTGTCAAACGTGCATTTTAAAAAAAAAGGACCAGTCTCGTCGATGTGAAAAATATTTCAGTGTTCTCGGTCCGGCATTATCTCTCCCACGTCACTGTTCAGCTACTGATTAACAGCACTATTTTCGACACAAGTAGATTGAAAGATATTTTATTTCAATTTTTGAAACCATTTAACCATCCTATATGCTAGCTTTAAAATCTTTTTTTTTACGTAATCCAGCAACAAAGTACTTAGCTTTTCCTATTCAAATAGGGTCACTAGAATGAATTTTCTTTTCACTTGCACGCTCAAAACCATTTTTAAAAACACAATTGTAAACGTCTGTATTATTCGTTATCTATAATTTTCCCGACCTTTTTCACTCTCAGGATAACCACTTCGATTTATCCAAAAGAAAATTCGAACTACCCACGAATTTTTAACACTTGTAAGATATAAAATTCCTCGGTCAACCGGAAAAATTCCAATTCACGACGACTTCGCAAAACATATATGTAAGTGTGTATGAATTACTTAATTATATACATTATCAATACACAAGTATAAAGTCACGTTGTCTTCGCTGCATTAAATCTATCGGTTTAATTTTTCTACCAAATACTTCGATTATCGTGATCAATTCTTGCATTCGTTCAGTTCTTCGTAAACAATCTTATCTCCGAAATAATTTGTAGTTTCCTTCCTCTTTAAGAAAATATACCCTTCTGTCATTTCCTCCGTTCGCTTTGTATTATTTCATAAAATTTGTATAGAACAACAACAACAATAACAATTTATTTCAACAATTTCATTTTTACGGTGTTACAACTACAGGTAAATTCATTTACGTAATAACTTTAGCAAATTATTAAGACATATGAAACAACTTGAACTTAAATTAAAATTTAATTTTTATAATAAATATATTAAATATATTACGTAGGAAAAATTAAAACAAACATCTTCACAAAAGAGCGAAACGCTATAATTAACTTTAAATTAATCGTAATAATAACAATTAAATTAATTATAAGAATCTGTGCTTAAGTCTACGATGTTTATATCTAGTGTAACGCTCGCGTAGATATATCGTAACTGCCTATGCTTGTAATTAGCTCATTATCGTGATTTTCACACTTTTTATAAAATTTTGCGATATTTTGCTAATATATGCAGTAATATATGGAAGTTTTAATTGATTACGTAAGCGTGATATTTTGTCGCATTGTGTAACATGCAGCGAAATTCTGCAGCAATGTTTTTGCATTATCTGTAATTTTTTATAAGTACTATCATATACGTAAGACCACACAGGACACGCATATGTCACTCTTGGTTTCGGACTTTTCTGGGGTACAGAATGTGGAGATAGCTTTAAACGGAATTTGCTTGGATTTCACCATAATGTCAGACAAGGGTGGTGGTCTTCTTCTTGAGAATAAGATCATCTCTGTTTTCTCAGCATTAAGGTTTAGTTTCTACCGCTAGTAATATTTTAAAATTAAGTTTATAGCTTTCTGTAATCTCTTACGATTCGTATCACTTCTATATGAAGTGCAGTATAAAGCTAAGTCATCAGCATATATAAAATGGTACGTTTGGGATATCGTTTAATAATATTAGGAACAGGTATGGACCAAGTACGCTTCCTTGTGGGACTCCCGAATAATACGTTTTTATCGAAGAATTATCAGAGTAATTTGTAACGTAAATTGTTCTGTTATTTAAATAAGATTTAATTTAATAAGACGCAGTGAGAATTGAGATTTGATCATTTTATATAATATACCATTATGCCACGCGGTATCGAAAGCTTTCCCTAAGTCAAGCATTATCAATCAGACTTGTGTGTTTGCGAAGATTAAAATTATCAGTAATAAAATCAGAAATTCTGGCAACTTGATGCACTGTAGAATAACCTGATCTAAATCCGAACGGTTCACCGTTAAGAATCACATTTGTTAAAGAGAAACTTTGTAACTTATTCAGTATGATTTTTTTCCGCAATTTTACTGAGATTACTTAGTAAACTAATTGATCTCACATTATTAACATTACTTCTATCCTTTCCTGGTTTAGGTAACATAATTGATGATCAGAAAAAATATAGGCATATGTATGTGTTTTAATAAATAATAGCGCATTTTCATAACTGACAAATTAAAACATAAATATGTACGTAGCGAAATCATAATTCTTTTGCGTAACACGCATACATACATATATATATATATATATATATATATATATATATATATACATATATATATATATATATATATATACATACATATATATATATATACACATATATATACGCTCAATACGTCGGATATGCCACTAACTGAAGAATGACTTAATTTATTCATTAGTTCATTTCACATCATTACGACGATTATTACATCTCATCATAAAAATGACCCTCGGACTTACAAATATTATATTAAATAATAATAATAATGTTGATAAGAATAATGTGAATAACAATATGTCAATATATCTACTCGTTGCAAATATGTTGTGTACACGTGAAACATATACACACACACACACATATATATATATTATATATATAGATAGATATAGATATAAGAAAACTTTTTTTTTTTTTAATATCCCTGCTATAATCTACGCCTAGCCTGTCTAGGCTATCACTAGTTGTTATCATAGGTGATTACAATTTAGTCACTTATAGCCCCATCCATTGATGTTGTAGCTAGTTAGTGTTCACATAGCGGCTTTTCATCATAGCCTGCCATTAACTAGAGTAAATCTAGTGGTTTCGTCCGTTGTAGCCGGCGAATCTCCTCCATATTATCCAGTAGGATAATTGCTGTCCAGTTGGTATGTTTATCCAGCCTATCGGCATGCTTCTTAGCTGCGTTTTTAATGACATATTGCACATATGGTACAGCTAAATCACGGTGTAATGTCTCGTTGCTTACGTACCAAGGGGCATCTGCAAGTGTTCTCAGAGTTTTATTTTGGAATGTTTGTATTATTTTTACATTACTTTTTGCGCTACTATTGGCATGAGTATCTGTTTATAAAGTATCACCTTGTTATTTAAGGTGAGTTTTGATTTTCTTCCTATTAGCCAATACATTCGTCTTACTTTCATATTGAGTTCTGTTCTTTTAGTTACAATATCGTTACGTTAACCTGCTATCCAGATATAGTCCAACGGTTTTAATTGGTACGATGTTTTTGTTCATAATAATATCTTTTGTAGTAATTTTTCTGTTTGTAAATGTCACATGAGTCGATTTTGCTTCATTAATTTTAATTTTCCATTTCTCACACAAAGATGTGATGAGATTTACGCTTGTCTGTAATATTTCATTCGCTTCATTAGGACAACTGCTTGAACATAAAACGGCCGTATCATCAGCAAATGTAGCAACTAGCGCGTTTTCAAATTTAGGCAAATCAGCAGTATAAAGCAGGTAAAGCAACGGACCCAAAACACTCCCCTGAGGTACTCCCGCATTAGCAGGATGTATTTCAGATACTTCATCGTCATACTTCACTCGAAAGTACCTTTCGCTTAGATAGGATTCGAATAGTTTGCAATAATGATAAGGAAATATTTTCCCGATTTTATGCAACAATCCCGTGTGCCAAACTTTATCGAATGCCTGACTTATGTCCAGGAATACCGAGTCACATATTCTTCTTTCCTCAAGATCATTTTCTATTTTGTTCGTTATTCTATGCACCTGTTGTATGGTGGAGTGTTTTGATCTAAACCCATATTGGTGATCCGGAATAACTTTATTGTCCTCTACTATTGGTATTATGCGTCTATAAATTAGTTTCTCATATAGCTTGGATAATACTGGCAATAAAGAGATAGGCCTGTATGACGTTACGTCAGTAGGTGGCTTACCAATTTTATTAATCATTATTACCTGTGAGAATTTTAATTGTGCCGGGTAATAGCTCAATCTAATTATCGGATTAAATATATATCATTACTATTCCTTTACTTGGAAGCTCTTTTAGTACTCTAGCTGTTATAAGATCGTAACCAGGAGATTTTCTTGGATTTAATTTTTTTATTACAGCTTTTATTTCTCCCGGAGAAGCAAGTTTAATTCCAGGATACATGTTCATATTATAAGCTTCTGTTAATGAACTCCCTTTACCTGTGTGAGGCTGAAATACTTTAGCCAAATATTTAGCGAATTCATTAGCTTTATCTTTATTATTATGTGCCCATGCTCCATTATCTTTGCGAATGGGGTGAACAGGTAGCTTTGGCCTTTTTAAATTCCGGGTTGCCTTCCACAATGAATAATCCGGTGCTAAAGGAGATAGTGCAGATACGTGCTGTTTAAAGGTATCATTTTTTAATTTTTGTAGTAAACTTTTTACTTTTTTGGTTTGTTTATTTAATTCTCGTTTAAGTATTGGATTCCGGAATAGCTGCCACTGTTTCCGTATAGCTCTCTTTTTTGAAACTTCATCGATTATTTCTTTCGGATAACATATTACAGGAACAGTTTTCTGCTTTTGAAGTGTAGCGGACCACGCCGCTTCCTGAATTAGAGAAATGAAGCTTTCGCATTCTCAATATCCACTTCAGTCTTAAGAGGTATACGCAAATTTGTATTTTTATCGATTGTTTCTCTGAATAACTCCCAATCAGTGTTGGCAGTGTGTATTTTTGGAGTTGTTTTTCTAATTATAATGCTGTTATTTAATGTCATAATAACTGGCGAGTGATCCGATGAGAGATTGTAGTCTGACTGAATTTTGATATAGGATGTAGATAATCCTCGAGTTATGAAAAAATCAAGCAAGTCTGGCTTTTTCTTTTGATCAGTCGGCCAATATGTCGGCGAGCCAGTTGTTATTATATCACATTTATTTTGATCCATAGCTTTTTGTAGTTCTCTACCTTTCGGCGTGATAAGCCGTGACCCCCAGTAAGTGTTTTTAGCATTATAATCTCCTCCTATGATAAACGTGTCTCCTAATGTCTGCAGATATTCATTAAATTGATATTGGAGGATTTTATGTCTCGGCGGACAGTATACAGCAGAGATAACTATGTTTTTATTTTCGGATGTTACCTTGTATACTGGTGGCCTGTATGTAATCTTTCTGGTATTTAGATATTTCGTGGTGTTTTATATTATTTTTAATTAGAATGACTGAACCACCATGTGCTCTACCATCTGGATGTGGAGTATTATACGTAGTATATCCTGCTATGTGGAAGTAGGTTTTATTAGTCAAATGAGACTCAGAGATTAAGAAAACATCAATTTTATTTTGCGATAAGAACAATTCGATTTCTCGCTTATGATTTAGAATGCCATTTGCATTCCAGGTTGCGATCTTTAAGTGATTCATTTATTATTAACCATTGATGACATTATAGTCTGTAGCAAGTTATTTATCATCTGAGTTTGTTGATTCATTACATGAAAAAACAAATCTTTAATTTCTTTTACAAAATTAGTCAAAATTGATTCGATGTTACTGTTATTTTGGTCTGACTTAGTGTTGTTACAATATGTTACATTTTGGGTAGATGCAGCTGGTGCATATGATGTTCTTTTGTTTTGGGAATTTACCGCTAAAGATGGGAATTCAGTTTCATTTATTATATTATAGGTTGTGCTATTATTTTGAAGATTTTTAAATTTTTTATTTGTATCATCGTTTTCATTTCCTTTAGCGGTTGATTTATTCCTTCTTTTTACTATTTCCTGGTATACGACACAGCCTTTAAAGTTCGCCGTGTGATTACCTTTGCATAGAGCACAAGTAGCTGGCAATTTTTTATCCTTATCACACTTATATCCTTGTCCACATTTAACACATCTATATGTGCGAGTACAATATGATTTGGTATGGCCGTAAAGTTGACACCTCATGCACTGTACAACTGTGTCTTTTTTCCTTGGTTGTTCGAATTTTACTCTAGCATTCAATTGAATATTATAAACATCACTGTTATTTTCACTAGGTTCGATATCTAAGAAAAATAGAGGTAGAGGATGCTTATCAACTCTATGTTTAATATTAAATATGTTTCTTGTACGATGTCCTTTTTCACTTAATGCTCTAGCGATATCCTCTGTAGGTACAGAAAGATGTATATTTCGTAGAACCACTCTGAAGGCACGGTCTTGCTTTAGTTGGTATGTGTGATACATCGCGTGTTCTGCCAGCAGGGAATACTTTAAAAAGGTTTCGTTTTTGACATGACTGTATGTGGAAACGTGTAAGATTTGAAAAAAAAACATATTTTCGACAATTAAAAATTGAATCCGCGCTTAAGGATTAAAATTATAAAAACTATATATAATGAAATAAAAAAAATAAAATCACCGACGTTAGTATAATGAATAACAAACCTCCCCGCAGCTACGCCATTCTAGAGTTAAAATAAAAATAAATATATAATAACGAGAAGAAAAATAACGAATGAAAAATATATACTAATTAATATCTTAATTAAGTTGAGTATTTATTTTTCATACATTTCATTTCTTACGCTTTAGTTATTATTTATTTTAATTTTAACTGGAAAATGGCGTTGAAAATAAAAATAATAATAAATAAATGTATAATAACGATAAGAAAAATAATATATGAAAAATATATATACTAATTAACATAAGAAACGACTAACATCTGACGAATCTAGTTCAAGACTAAGATGCTTGTGGACGGGTACAATTTGGCGTTTAAAGAACGTATTACGAATTTAGTCTTTAGAATTTAGCGTAGATTACAATATATAGCATCTATTGACATCCTCAGTTTTGAACTAGATGCGCTAGATGTTACATGTTTTTTTAGGTTAACTATATTTATTTTTCATACATTACTTTTCTTACGCTTATTTATTATGTATATATATATATATATATATATATATATATATATATATATATATATATATTTATTTATTATATATTTATTTATTATATATATTTATTTATTATATATATTTATTTATTATATATATATATATATTTATTTATTATTATTCGCTTTAATTTTTATTTATTTTTTAACTTGAAGATGGTCTGAAAAACTTTGTTATTAATTTTTAACGTTGACGATATTAACTTTATCGTTTTATTATTTTGATTAAAAAAATCACACCAGATCAATCTTTAAAATGTGGATCCGTGTAAAATTATATTTTTCCCGGAAAAGGTATTTCTATCGATTTTTCCGATTATTTTACTTTAACATTTTCCATACTGTACATTCCTCTTCGACTTCTCTTAACCGTTGATGCTTTCTATCATCTGCACAGTTGCCTGACGACTTTCATCGAAATAATTCGGAGGAAAACATCCCTTATTTATATGGCAAATAAGATTAAAATAACAATAATAATGATAATAATAATAATAATAATATTCGTATAAAAAATTAATAATTAAAAATAATAACAGAAATAAAAAATTATACGAAAAACGCCGTTTGTAAATAAACGCAATTTTCTAATAAGTTTCGTCTGAATGAAAAATAACGAAACATAAATTGTCGTAAGCGCTGAAGTTACGAAATAAAAAAAAATTAAATAATTAATTTTTTTCGCTTTATTAATTAATTCATTTTTTTTGTTTTTCCTTATATTTCCGTTGTAACGAAATCGAATAGAATAATTAAATAATTCTAGGAAATTTCGGCCTAATACGCGTATAAAAAAGTAAAAGAGGAGGTATAAAAACTACTGGCAAGGAAAAATTAACCGGAAAAACACAATTAAAACGTATAATAATTATATTTAACGGTGGTGTGAAAAAAAAAATTCTCTCTTAATCATTACATCGAAATTTTTTCTTGCGGTTAATTATTTAGGCTGGCGGATGGGTGGGTGGAGAGTTACGTCGCACGTATCCGACACACGCACACTATTCTACATTGACGCTCGTATTTACGCGCGAGTGCGTCAGAGTAGTTCACGAAAATTAGCGAAGTCGATTTCCATAAGACAAACATAAAGACAATGTAACGACGTCCAGTAACCTCAGACGTAGCTGAAATCGCAAATATTTCGTATCTACGTTGTAAGCATTGTTGAATTATTAGAATTATATATATATATATATATTACATACTAATTACATGAATTACCATCGGCTAAAAAAATGCTATCAATTCCGGAGCACATTAAACGCAAGGTTGATTGATTAAATAGCGTCAGATTTATAAACACTCCAAAATTTCAATTTAGAATTTTAAATGCTGTATATGACATATATACGTATACATATATATATATATAGACCTAGGAGACAACATGATGGATCAGATAAAAAGAAGAACGCAGATTACGTAAAAACGAGATTAAGAACATAACAGATAACAGACAACAGGAAGTAATGGAAGAACACAGTTGGCTAGCTAGAAAACAGAATCAAGGCTCTTAATAGAACATGTATATATATATATATGTATCTTTTTTTGTATTACTGAATCTACTAATTACGTGAATTATCATCTCATCGGCTAAAGAAGAAAATATGTTACATTTATGAAAACATTCAAAAATTTCAACTTATACACACTAGCACAAAAGCCTTGAATTAGTATAATAAAATTAAAGTGCGATTTGAACTTGTCATTGTGTTTCACTTTCGCGCAAGTGTGATCGTACTGAATAGAATAGTATAAGATTTATTTCGACATAAAATTCTGCAAATCGTGAAAAATTTATACAAAACTATCCTTAAAGTTACCTTAGCAGCTAAGTACTAAATGAACGACTTTACGAATAAAGAAAATAAAACTAAAATAATGAAAATTTAAAAAAAAAAAACTATTTATTAACTGGAGTACGTTAAACTTTAATTTAACGCGCATAAAAATCGTAATAGTACATATTAAAATCTTATTGAACGATAGAATCCATTCTTTTTACTAATTATCGCAACATACAGATTCAATATCCGTCTTATAAGTTCCAGAACGAAGTGGTGGATAGGGCACCTCATTCCATATTTTCTTTTCCAACAACCTATAAAGCCCCGCCATCTCCAGTACTAAACACAGCCTACAAATACTTCGTTTAGCACAATTGGCAACAGAAGTGAAAAGCACACCACCATAACTTCTTGCTATCAAACCGAATGTTGACTTCTGGAAACCACCTGCCAATTTTGTACGTTGCAACTACATAACAGTTAGCAGGCTCTGCCTTGGTCGCACATCACTCTCTCATGACCATTTAATCCAACGTTCTAACCCACTACTTTTTGTCCCTTTTGTCTACTACCAAATCCTTGTCATATTTGCCATGACTACCCTACACTCCACCCCTATCGACCCCATATTCATCCGCGTACTCTATCTAGTTTCCTCTCAACAGTCCTTCAACTATTCCCTCGATTATAGAATTCCTTTACTCTTCTAACCTCGTCTATTACATCTAACTATTAAATCACTAGTACCGTAGTAGCCTCGGTAGTTACACACGGCGCTATAATTAGAAAAAAATCGACTGGATTTAACATTTGCGCTTTTTAACACGAAGACGTTTTTATTTTGTGTAACGCGTGCTGAGATGGAACGTAACCTAATCGCCTATTAGTCGAATTAAATTATTGTTACGATACATTAAAATTTCTGCAATCATTTACGAATACAATTATAAATATCAGGAATATTTAGCATTGAATACGTACGCTATGTTGAATCGCTTGCGAATAATTAGGAAGTTCAGTGCAGTTTTTTCTTTCCAAAAACTAAGCATTTAATAAAAGACTGAATTACCTCGCTATTTATACAGATGATTCTAAATCCGACGCTCGGGCAGGAGCAGCTTTTACGATTCCCTGCCTCTGTATCATTAAATCATTCGCTCTTCTACGAATTTATTCTATTTATTTTTCATTTATGTAAATGACTTATGAAAGAAAAAAATTCTCCTCATGTAAAAGTATTCTCTTACATAGTGCACAAATCGATTTCTGAACATGTATCGATATCACCGTTATTGATGAAAAATTATTTCTTTAAATCCGAATTATCCGGAAGAAGCGTTATTTTAGTATTTAGGGAATTCTTTTGACTTTAAAGCGACGCAATTTTTAATATATAAATATAAATTATTACGCTACTTCCTATTCGTCCTTTTTTCTTATGGTTATAGATACACCGATATATTAATCGGATTATTCTTTACTTTTTATTTCATATTAGACCGATCAAATAATAAATTGAACACGTGAGAAATTAATTACATAATACCGGGGATAGGTGTAAATGAAAACAGTTGATAACTAGTCATCGTAACGAAGTAAACAAATTTACGTATCAGGCGCAATGTATCGGATCATAGGGCGACGTTCTAAAATCAAGTTACAAAATAAACGATTAATTTATCAGGCTATTATACGGCCAATCTGGGTACGTATGGAATCCAGCTGTAAGGTTGCACCAAAGCTTCGAATTATTCGAGTGATCCAAAATAAATTCCTTCGTACGATAACCAATGTCAGTTGTGGTTTCAACGAACCGAATCACTGCACGCCGATTTAAGAATTAAGTGGGTTAATGAGGTTATCGCTGATTTGGCTTACGGACATGATAAACAACTCTGTAAGCATCCGAATCCAGATGTCTCAGTACTACTGATCAAGATGTAAGCCGTCTGAAACGTCTTAAACCCAATGACCTAGTGACATCGTAAATATTGACCCTAGTATGAGGATATATATATGTATGTATGTATAAATAGCAAAGTCTAGCCGTTTGTAACGCTTAGTAATCATATCCGTTAATTATAATTATTACTTATTTAGAATTATTTCTAAGATTGTAATACACTGCATCCGCTGTTCTAATAATAATAATAATAATAATAATAAATAATAATAATCAAATCAAATCAAATCAAATCAAATCAAATTTATTTATTTAATAACACATAGAATGGAAAAATTTTATACATACGTATACAAATACCTACATACATACATTATACTCATATCACACATAGATATAAAATATACTCATACATATACATTCATATTCACATATATACATGATACATATATACACCTATATGCCCATGAAATATATAAACATTTTAGATACATACACACAAGTAATATGTAGATAATGAACTTAATACTAATTATAATAATTCCATTACACCATAAATACAATAATAATAATAATAATAATAATAATAATAATAATAATAATAATAATAATAATAATAATAATAATAATAATAATAATAAACAATAATAATAAATAATAATAATAATAATAATAATAATAATAATAATAATAATAATAATAATCAAATCAAATCAAATCAAATCATTTATTTATGTGCTATTAAAGTACAAATGAACATGTAATCCAAACTTCCGCTAATGCGCATAAGTTGCGCGACTTGCGGATAATTAAAAAAAAAACAAAAAACATCAATGACGACACCGATAAATAAACTTAACTCATCAGCACGGTAAGTACACAAAGAAAATAACATACCCACGCAAACCCCAACACATCCGACCAGAAAGCAAAAAACACAAAGTGGTACATACACACACATACATAAGTAACAACTATAAAAAACATGTATATAAATATAGATCAATAAACACAATTAAAAATAAAATAGGTTAATAAAAGAAATGAATAAATAAGTAAATAAAACATGAACAAACAAAATTAAAACGCATCTGTATCAAAAGAATAAAGTATAATAATAAACGGTACTGAAAATGTTACGCTAACGTTTATAAAGTTATACAATTTTGCTAGTAATATACTTGGCAAGATACTTGCGCCGCCGCTTGCGATTTATTAAATCAACCTTTACAACGTTCGGTAACGAATTAAATAGAACAGCACCGGCATAACTAGCCTGCATTCTTGTATGATATTTTCTATATAGGGGAACAACAGCTTTTTCATCATTCGCTGACCTCAATCTACCTCCCGAAATTGCAATACGAAAACCCTTCCTGTTCTTACAAACGAAGTTCAAAAGTTGTAGTTCATACAATTGGTTAATGGACAAAATTGATCCTTTGACATGTGCCACCTCACCAGAAGTAATTCCCTTTAACACTGAATTTTGTAAAGTTTGTAATGGTGTAATGTGATAGGTGGCAGCTCCTCCCCAGTGAACGATGCCATACGACAATACAGGTTGATAAAAGGCAAAATATAACCGACGGAGATGAGTATACGAAAAGTATTGCCGAAGATAATAAAACAGATAATTCAATTTTCTCAACTTATTAGCAAGATATTTAGACTGTGCATACCAACATAAATTACTGTCCAGCTGTATACCCAAATATTTAATTTCAGAAACCCTATTCAAAACTGAACCATTAAACAATTTGATCGAAAAATTTGACCACAACTTTCGATCTTGATTACTATAAACAACATAATTAGTTTTACTTTGATTTAAAACTAACCGATTAATAGCTAGCCAATTGGATATTTTGTTTACATCATTCTGTACTAATAACTGCATTATATTTGGAAATCGTGAATTCACTAACAAAACTGTGTCGTCAGCATAGCTTAAAATTTTCCCTGTTACCTTTAAATTACATAAATCATTTAAATATATTAAAAATAAATACGGACCTAACACACTACCCTGCGGAACCCCGAAGTCCTGCACCACCTCATCACTCATTTTGTCTCCTATCTTAGTAACGTACCTACGTTCTGTAAGGTACGTCTTGAACCAATGATGGATGCTGCCTCTGAAACCACAAGCATATAATTTATCCAATAAAATAACATGATTAACTGTGTCGAATGCTCTACTTAGATCAAAATAAACCGCAACAACAGAACGACCTTCTTCTAAATTTT
Organism: Coronaproctus castanopsis; assembly: GCA_032883995.1. Classification (NCBI taxonomy): domain Eukaryota; kingdom Metazoa; phylum Arthropoda; class Insecta; order Hemiptera; family Monophlebidae; genus Coronaproctus; species Coronaproctus castanopsis. The sequence continues at coordinate 194,633,914 of CM065053.1, forward strand.
CGGTAATATACACAGTGTGATTGTAGAGAGCGTCATCGGTAGCTTTGCCTGATAAGAAACCAAATTGATTTAAGTTGACGTAATTTATACTCTTTAAATAATTGGACATTAAAACCTTGACGCATTTTTCCAAAATTTTTGAGATATTGGAAAGGATGCAAACAGGCCTGTAGTTGGACATAACTGATTTATCGCCAGATTTATAAATCGGTGTAATTATACCTAGCTTCAAAACTTCTGGAAACTGTCCGCAGTTAATAGATTCATTAAACAAGTAAGTAAGAGTCGGGACGAAGAAGTCGATATTTTCTTTTATTAGAATCATAGAAATGTTGTCGAATCCGAAAGAAGTTTTATTTTTCATCGAAAGTATTACATTCCGTATTTCATCGTGAGTAAAGTCAGAGAAGGCGAACGAACTACTATGACTATACAGATGAAATGGATTTATATCCTCAGACTGCACTGAAACTATATTATCAAATAATAGATCCTTTACACATTCTTTGTAGTACGAATTGAAGCTATTAGATACGAACTTCTCGTTACCCTCCACAGATGTTTTTACGCCATTAATCACCAGATCCGAAATAGATGACTTTTTCTTACCCACTACCCTGTTTACAATAGACCAGTAGTACTTTTGATTAGATATGTGCTTATTTAGTAACTGCGAGTAATATTCTTTTTTCGATTTCCTGGAGAGCTGCTGAACCTTTTTTGATATAAGTTTATATTTATTTTTTATTATTACATTCCCTGGGAATTGAAGAACTAATTTATACAGGGTGTATTTCCGTTTAGTTAACTCAATTAAATCCGATGATAAATAATAATAATAATAATACTAAGAGTTGTACGACACCATCTCAGTCGATTACTTGCTTCATCAAATAATAATAATAATAATAATAATAATAATAATAATAATAATAATAATAATAATAATAATAATAAACAATAATAATAAATAATAATAATAATAATAATAATAATAATAATAATAATAATAATAATAATAATAATAATCAAATCAAATCAAATCAAATCATTTATTTATGTGCTATTAAAGTACAAATGAACATGTAATCCAAACTTCCGCTAATGCGCATAAGTTGCGCGACTTGCGGATAATTAAAAAAAAAACAAAAAAAAACATCAATGACGACACCGATAAATAAACTTAACTCATCAGCACGGTAAGTACACAAAGAAAATAACATACCCACGCAAACCCCAACACATCCGACCAGAAAGCAAAAAACACAAAGTGGTACATACACACACATACATAAGTAACAACTATAAAAAAAATGTATATAAATATAGATCAATAAACACAATTAAAAATAAAATAGGTTAATAAAAGAAATGAATAAATAAGTAAATAAAACATGAACAAACAAAATTAAAACGCATCTGTATCAAAAGAATAAAGTATAATAATAAACAATAATAATAATAATAATAATAATAATAATAATAATAATAATAATAATAATAGTAATAATAACAACAATAACAATAACAATAATAATAATAATAATAATAATAATAATAATAATAATAATAATAATAATAATAATAATAATAGTAATAATAACAACAATAACAATAACAATAATAATAATAATAATAATAATAATAATAATAATAATAATAATAATAATCAAATCATCAAATCATTTCAAATCAAATCATTTATTTATGTGCTATTAAAGTACAAATGAACATGTAATCCAAACTTCCGCTAATGCGCATAAGTTGCGCGACTTGCGGATAATTAAAAAAAAAACAAAAAACATCAATGACGACACCGATAAATAAACTTAACTCATCAGCACGGTAAGTACACAAAGAAAATAACATACCCACGCAAACCCCAACACATCCGACCAGAAAGCAAAAAACACAAAGTGGTACATACACACACATACATAAGTAACAACTATAAAAAACATGTATATAAATATAGATCAATAAACACAATTAAAAATAAATAGGTTAATAAAAGAAATGAATAAATAAGTAAATAAAACATGAACAAACAAAATTAAAACGCATCTGTATCAAAAGAATAAAGTATAATAATAAACGGTACTGAAAATGTTACGCTAACGTTTATAAAGTTATACAATTTTGCTAGTAATATACTTGGCAAGATACTTGCGCCGCCGCTTGCGATTTATTAAATCAACCTTTACAACGTTCGGTAACGAATTAAATAGAACAGCACCGGCATAACTAGCCTGCATTCTTGTATGATATTTTCTATATAGGGGAACAACAGCTTTTTCATCATTCGCTGACCTCAATCTACCTCCCGAAATTGCAATACGAAAACCCTTCCTGTTCTTACAAACGAAGTTCAAAAGTTGTAGTTCATACAATTGGTTAATGGACAAAATTGATCCTTTGACATGTGCCACCTCACCAGAAGTAATTCCCTTTAACACTGAATTTTGTAAAGTTTGTAATGGTGTAATGTGATAGGTGGCAGCTCCTCCCCAGTGAACGATGCCATACGACAATACAGGTTGATAAAAGGCAAAATATAACCGACGGAGATGAGTATACGAAAAGTATTGCCGAAGATAATAAAACAGATAATTCAATTTTCTCAACTTAATAGCAAGATATTTAGACTGTGCATACCAACATAAATTACTGTCCAGCTGTATACCCAAATATTTAATTTCAGAAACCCTATTCAAAACTGAACCATTAAACAATTTGATCGAAAAATTTGACCACAACTTTCGATCTTGATTACTATAAACAACATAATTAGTTTTACTTTGATTTAAAACTAACCGATTAATAGCTAGCCAATTGGATATTTTGTTTACATCATTCTGTACTAATAACTGCATTATATTTGGAAATCGTGAATTCACTAACAAAACTGTGTCGTCAGCATAGCTTAAAATTTTCCCTGTTACCTTTAAATTACATAAATCATTTAAATATATTAAAAATAAATACGGACCTAACACACTACCCTGCGGAACCCCGAAGTCCTGCACCACCTCATCACTCATTTTGTCTCCTATCTTAGTAACGTACCTACGTTCTGTAAGGTACGTCTTGAACCAATGATGGATGCTGCCTCTGAAACCACAAGCATATAATTTATCCAATAAAATAACATGATTAACTGTGTCGAATGCTCTACTTAGATCAAAATAAACCGCAACAACAGAACGACCTTCTTCTAAATTTTCGGTAATATACACAGTGTGATTGTAGAGAGCGTCATCGGTAGCTTTGCCTGATAAGAAACCAAATTGATTTAAGTTGACGTAATTTATACTCTTTAAATAATTGGACATTAAAACCTTGACGCATTTGTAATTTATACTCTTTAAATAATTGGACATTAAAACCTTGACGCATTTTTCCAAAATTTTTGAGATATTGGAAAGGATGCAAACAGGCCTGTAGTTGGACATAACTGATTTATCGCCAGATTTATAAATCGGTGTAATTATACCTAGCTTCAAAACTTCTGGAAACTGTCCGCAGTTAATAGATTCATTAAACAAGTAAGTAAGAGTCGGGACGAAGAAGTCGATATTTTCTTTTATTAGAATCATAGAAATGTTGTCGAATCCGAAAGAAGTTTTATTTTTCATCGAAAGTATTACATTCCGTATTTCATCGTGAGTAAAGTCAGAGAAGGCGAACGAACTACTATGACTATACAGATGAAATGGATTTATATCCTCAGACTGCACTGAAACTATATTATCAAATAATAGATCCTTTACACATTCTTTGTAGTACGAATTGAAGCTATTAGATACGAACTTCTCGTTACCCTCCACAGATGTTTTTACGCCATTAATCACCAGATCCGAAATAGATGACTTTTTCTTACCCACTACCCTGTTTACAATAGACCAGTAGTACTTTTGATTAGATATGTGCTTATTTAGTAACTGCGAGTAATATTCTTTTTTCGATTTCCTGGAGAGCTGCAATAATAATAATAATAATAATAATAATACTAAGAGTTGTACGACACCATCTCAGTCGATTACTTGCTTCATCAACTCTGCTCATTCAATCGTTAATTTCGTCATCGCGTATGTTACATATATAATAAGCGGACTACCGTAAATTATTTCCGCGATATCGTCATAATCGTTTTTTTTTTTTAATTATACAAATTTAGTTTAAATCGCGCCAATCGAATTTAGTTTAATATTATACGATCTAGTTGAGTTCTTATCGATGATTCTTACAATACACGGACCATGAAATCGGCGCATTCCTAAAAAAAGTGCGAACCTCTAACGTGGATTTTCTATTGAGGACTATATATTTGTTCATTAAAAAAAAAAAAATCTACAGGACCACAGGGATCGACTATCGCGATTTGGGTTCGAATCGAATAACAAACGAACATATCTTACGGTAAAAAGATCTCTGACCAATTCGACTATCTATCCAATCCAGCTGTCTGGGAAAGTAAATACCATCCCACATTGATTTGCTCAGAATGCGTCATTTTAACGTTCTTTTATCAATTTTCCGTTTCACGAAGATCACATAGGCAACATCACCTATCAAATTTGGACGACGAGATTTTATATATATATATATGTATGTATAACAAAATTATTGGATACTACAGAATGAATCGTCAGGCAAAAATGGAGTCGAGCGGGACATATCGCAAAGACAAGACGATGATAGGCGAACCAAACCTATGATGGAGATAAGCGAGGCCTAAAATTAGATGAAGGGATGATATTGTGAAATGGACAGGAATTAATCGGAATCAAGCCACGCAAGATATCTGTGCGTGTATATATGTATATATTATACATATATATAATATGAATATATATATAATATGAATATATATATATATATATATATATATATACATTTTCGCTATTTCATTATAATTTTTTATAAAATACAGTTAAATAATAATCGAGACTATTTCAGGCCTGTTTCGATTTTGAATACATGTGATAGTTCTCTCTCCATGATTTCACTTTTGATTTAGTAACACTTAATGTTTGTTTTATTCTACTCCAAATTCTTCTAAAGTGTTAAACAGACCCCGGTATATATATATATATATATATATATATATATATATATATATATATATGATGTCGCGGTGGCGTAGTTGCTAGCGTGCACGACTGTCAACCCGATGGTCGGGGGTTCGAAACCAACGGGCGACATAGAAAGTTTTCATCATTAATTCTTAATTCTCACCTAGAAGGCAGTGGCACCCCGTATAGCACGCGCATCTGCTTCGCGTATAGTGCCTCGAATGCTAGTCCATTTTGTAGGTAAAAATAAACGTACGATGGCTAGTCACGACGTTCGGGAAACGAACAATACGACAATAACGATGATGATATATTATATATATATATATGCTGAAATGTAGTGTATATTCTTAAACGTTACCAAATACTAAAATCGATGAAGACGAAGAACAATATTATTTTATAAATCATGGCGTTTATAATGATTATTCCGAAGGATTTTAATATAAAACTAATTCATCCGTTCCATTACGGTTTATGAAAAATTACGTAATTACCAGCCTATTCATCAAACGTGGTAGATTTTAATTAATTTTCGTTTAATTTAACTTTAACCATTTTTTCGACTGTATATTGTCAATTTTTAAAAACAAAATTTCGTATACATTCGCGTATATGACAGAAAATGAGACCGAAGCAGTCGAAAATATTGTATCGTGAATAACGTCACTTCTCGGATAAATAAATTTACAGAGACATATAAATATTTTCTATTTTTAAGGGAAATCTACACTTTTATGTACCATATAGGGGACGACAATACAAGTCAAACGGTTAATATAGTTATGCTCCAAATCTGCATAAACGTAGTAATGATAATAATCGTGTTCGTGTATACTTTTATAAACGTTTTAAGAATTATCTATGTAAATACGTTTTATCTATTTCGTTAATATAATTTATTATTTACGTAATGATGCGTAGTTTAACGCAAAACAATTTATAATCGCATCGACGTACATAATCAATCGCAGTTTTATTTTTATTATTTAGTGAGAACCATCCGAATATCGATAAATATAAAACGGTAATAAATACATTTTTAGGCCTGATTAAAAGTATTGGACTAAATTTCGAATACAAATATATTAATATATTACATATATACGTGCACAAACATATATAATAAATACTTGATTACAAAAAACAGTTAAAATCACTAAACTTTATTTATTAAGCAAAAGCTTTTCGGCAACTACGACATTATCAAACTATATATAAATAAAATTAAATATATAAAAACATAAAATATTAATTTAAATCTATTTTTTATAATCAAGTATAAAAAAATCACTACATTCCGCAATCTAAACTTTACATAATAAATACTGTAAATATACGTATATATGAATAATTATTGGTCTTAGTAGAAAATAATAAGCATACTTTTTTTTTTTTATAATTAAGGAAGAATCCGTTCTATAATTTGATTATTTACTTTTTTAAAGAGAAATATATATGTATATATAACTTTTTTAAAGAGAAATATATATGTATATATATATATATATATATATATGGTTTTGTTTTTTGAATTGCGCAGTTGATAACGCTACTACTTAAAACACGTGTTCCACTTTTAGTGTACACACGAGAGATTTGTTTTTGTCCAGTTTCAGTTATCGTGGCATCACTGCCATCCTATAACGAGAAAGAGTTATTTTCGGAGCTCAAGACAATGCAAAGAGAGTTTCGAAAAGAATTGAAAGTTACGCGCTGTAAAACTGTACCACCTCGTAATTCAACTTTAAGGTGGTTCGAAAACTTTCGAGAGACAGCTTCTGCATAAAGGATAAAAAAATGACCCGGATTAGAAAAGGAATGTTAGTACCGGCTTATTTTTTCACTGGTACTGTAAACGGAACGCGCTATATCAACATGATAAACTAGTTTTTGCTTCTATCATTTCCTCGTCATTGTCTGGGCGCTACATAGTGTCACTGTTCGGCAGAATCGCTCGCAGTACTGAAAGAAGCGTTTGGTAACCGCATCTAGCAAAAACCCGGCTGCCTTGCGGGTAGGATCTTTATCCAAAGGCTAAGGGAGTAAACTCCCACAGAAAATCCGGTGGAAGGCAACGGGGAACCACCACTGTACACATACTTCTGGAAAAATATGCTACGTCAAGATAAAAATATAGTACAAGGAAAGATGGAAGGGAAGTCCTGGAAGAAGGAGAACAGATTGGCTGCAAAATATTATAAGCTGGACAAACAAGTCTTCTCTACAGCAATTACTGAGACAGATGCAAGACAGCGCAAAGTCTGATCGATCGATTAGTGATCGACTACGCTCTGCGATAAGTATGGCACGATGATGATGATGATATTCGGACACCGGATTTTTGAAGAAAAGCAACTAAATTCGACAAAGAAAAACTGAACTGTCGTCATTAAAAGAGGAAGGTTAATATATATCATCATCATCACGTTACGTCTATGATTTCCAAAGGTTACATACACCAACATCTATCCTATAATCGTCAGCTCCTTGCGGCATCCACTATGTCCTTTTTCATTCCTGATGTTATCGTTTCCAGTCTTCTTTTTCATCGCGGTCGATTTACCCTTGTATAGCCAGCGTGAATAAAACTTTCTGATTTTGTGTGCCACATATTTTCCTTTCCTCTTCATGATGTGTCATCTATCAGGATCATCTTTTCTATCCCGCTTCTTTTTCAGCACTTCTTTAATGTATATAACGATTTACGGTTTTTGTATTTTCGCCGATGCGCGGCAGGCATCATCTTGTCCTGCGTTTTTTTATAGGCAATAAGTGTTCCTTGTGCATTTATTTATGTGACTTGTAGCATGCTTACTGAACATAGCATTCGATCAAATATAAAAAGTAAAGAATGACCCGATTAAAATGTCAGTGCTTCCATATATTTCGCTATCAGCTGACTACCATAAAATAATGACGAATAGGAAGTAGTATAATAATTCTATTTATATATTAGTTCTGGTTAAATTGCTCCCATATATATATATATATATATATATATATATATATATATATATATATATATATATAAACAATAAGCGTTTCATTATTATAGTTATTATTATGTAGTTATTACTATTATTACAATTATTATTGTTCTTCGTAGTAACGTTATTATTGAATTACAAATATAACGATTAGCTGTACTCTATAAATAAAACCTAAAAAAAAAGTTTATACAAATTTTGGTGAACAATATTAACGGTTAGTACACATTACAGTGGGCGACAAAATATTAAGTCGCGCATTTATAGATTATCGGGCCACAATTATATGGGAAGAGGAAGATTCGTTCATCGTCTCCCGAATATTTCCGCAAATTAAATGTCTCAGTTTAAAAATATGATTACTGTTATGGCCATTTACGACCCGACTAGCGGCAATTCATTTTTTTGTATAATCTACAATCAGTTAAATTTTACGTTTATTCTTATTTTTCACGCGCATTGCGACGATTTTAATTTAATTTACCCCCGGAATATGACGAATTAATATTAAGCAGCATTTTATAATTTATAAATTTTGTTTATTATTTTTTTTTTTTTCTTCACAACTGACCAACTTTGATGGTCATCAAGTGATTGATTTAAGCGAATAAAGTGTTATGTGGAAGGTTAGTACTCAGCAGTACTCCCTCGAAACGCTATAATGTTTAAACAAGGTCTAAAGGCTTATTTCGCCACAGTCTGCGGGTTTCGCCAGAGTTATCCAGCAGGTTGATAGCAAGTGGATTCGTATGAACGCTAAGTCGGGCGACATGTTTATTTGCTTGTATTTTGATTTCAACCTCCACAAACATAACATTCAAGTCACTATGGAGGGTAAGATTTGACACGTACCAGGGGGCTGCATCTGAGTATTTTATTTTGATATCGCTGTATTTTTTGCAGGTTGGATGTTTTTGCGCAGCCCCACAGCTGTATTCCGTACACCCAAATTGGTTTTAAAGCAACTTTATACAATAGTACTTTATTTTCCAATGACAATCCGGATCTGTTAGCTAGTATCCACGACATAGTTCTGGTTTTAAGTCTCAAATGCTCAATTTTCTTCTGAATGTGAGTACCTAGCATCTAAGTGCATACCTAAATATTTTATATTGTTGGTGTTCGGGATTATGACATTATTTATCTTAACTGGAAGGCGTTTAATTTTTCGATTTGTAAAAGAAATATATGTTGACTTACTTTCATTAACCACTATGCGCCATCGTTTTAGCCAGGTCTCTACATGCCCAAGTGACTCCTGCAGTTTTTTTGTTGCTATGTTTTCACACTTATCCACTGCTAAGATAGCAGCGTCATCCGCGTACAAAGCTACTTCTGTATTACTGAGCGTCGGGAAGTCGGTTGTATAGATTAGGTATAATATTGGACCGAGAACGCTCCCTTGTGGGACCCCGGCCCTTATTGGAAAAATATCCGAGTATTCATCGGCCACCTTCACTCGAAAATATCTCTCTTGTAGATACGATTTAAACAGTAAATAGAAAGAGTGAGGAAGCGGCAATTTAAGTTTATACAACAATCCCTGATGCCGCACCCGATCAAAAGCCTGCTGAACATCCAAAAACACCGCCGTACAAATATTCTTGTTTTCCAAGCTATTTTCGATAACCTTCGTTAATCTATGAACCTGCTCTACAGTATTGTGATGCCTACGGAACCCAAACTAAAAATCGGGAATAATTGCACTCGTGGATAATATCGGAAACAACCGTCTTAAAATTAATTTTTCCAGTGTCTTCGAAAGAACAGGAAGCAACGAGATAGGTCTGTGACGAGACTATTTCAGGCGACTTTCTAGGCTTTGATATAACAGTTACCTGCGAGAACTTCCAGCCCAGAGGAAAATATTGGCTGCGAAAGACGGCGTTTGAATACAATACTTTTTCGTGGTAATTCATTTAAAACTTCAGCCGTGATTAGGTCAAATCCGGGGCTCTTTCTCCGTTTCATTTTTTTTTTTTAAGAATTGTTGTACCTCGCTTGGAGTAACCGGTTTTATAGGCAGACTCATTTGCAGTGGTTTTTCCAGATATTCGAGGATATCTACGGAGTCATCAACTTCAGGATTAGATGTAAATACATCGTGAAAATAATTAGCAAGGAGCGCTGCTTTATCGATGTTAGTACGAGCCCAACTACCGTCAATTTTTTGTATTGGAGGAATATGCACATTTGGTCGTTTAAAGCGTTTAGTCGCTTTCCATAGAGAGTAATCATCGTTTTTAGAAACTTGACAGAAACGTTGCGAGCATTTCATTTTTATTTTCATGCAGTACTTTACGCAGTTGTTTGGTTTTTCTATTTAGTTGCGTTTTAATAATCGGATTTCTCGTGATGTTCCATGTTTTTCGTAACTTTCTCTTTTCATGCACATGTGTTTCGGAATATTATTAGACTCCTCGGGGGTTTTACAGTGGGAGTGGCTAGCCACGCAGCATTTTGTATAGTTTCTGTTAATTTTTGTACTGCTCTATCAATGTCGTAATTAGTTTTAAGTGGCATATTTAAGTTTATGTTAGTTTCTATATATTGTTTAAACATAAACCCGTTGGTATTTTTATTGACGAGATATGGCTCAGGTATTTTTGTAACTGGTGAAATGCTAACCGTTAACACAACTGCCGAGTGATCTGACTGTAGATCGAAACAAGAATCTACTCTCATGTATAAAGACGAGATTCCTTTTGTTACGAAAAAGTCGAGCAGATCAGGTTTTTTCTTACGGTCCTGAGGCCAGTAAGTAGACTTACTTCCTGAGATATAGCCTAGATTCTGCTTAGAAATTACCTTTTCCAAAAGTTTTCCTCTGGGATTATCCAAGCGAGAACCCCATTTGCGACTTTTTGAATTCCAGTTTCTACCAGATATGAATTTCTCTCCCAACGACTTAAAGTATTTAACAAATAGGTTTTCATCTAGTCGGTCATTTGGAGAGCAGTATACGGCGGAGATAGCGACGGTACCGTTAAAGGAGGATAATTTAACGGTACATGCCTGTATTCTATTTTCCGTATAATTTTTCTCCTCGTAGTGCCTGGATTGTCTTTTTAATAATAATTGCACTGCCATCGCGAGCTTTATTATCTGGTCTAAGACAGGTGTAAACATCATAGTTGGGAATATTGAAAACTGTTTTATTTGTGAAATGCGTTTCTGAGACGAGCAGTATATCTATGAGCTGAGTTTTTAAGAATAACTCTATTTCTGACTTATGTTGTAAAGCGCCGTTAGCGTTCCATAGTGCAATTCTTAATGAAGTAGCCAACATTTATTAGATTTATTCACGACAGAGGACAATAAATTTAATATCAAAGTGTTCTGATTCATTAATTGTTGAAACGTGTTTTTAAATTCGTTTAAAAACTGGCTTAATATTACATCTATACCAGGAGGTGAGTTAGGTGTGAAGTGGTTATTGTTTATATTGCTACCATAATTTTGAGAGCCAACGCCATTATAAATATTATCGTTAAAATTAATCATCGTATCTGCACCATTGACGTAATTTTCGCATACGGTAACTGCGGTTTCTGTCCACTTAACTACCATGTACAGCATTTCCATAGTTTGTGGTAGAATTCAGTTTGTTAGTAAGTTTCGGCTCTGTATTATATTTTGCATCATATAATTTTCGATATACTTCGCAGCCCTTATAATTAGAGGGGTGTTGTTGTGCGCATAACGCACACCTTGGCGGTGTATCTTTCTCTTTTTTACAATGGGCTGAATCATGATTACGCGCGCATTTAACACATTTATATGGGCGATTACAAAAAGATCGTGTGTGCTCATACTTCTGACATCTAGTACACTGTGGTATGTCTCTTTTTACATGAGGGGCTCTACTCTAATTTTTGAATGTAATAATGAATTGAGCTCGTATATGCGCTTAATATCATCAGCCGGCTCCAACTCGATGAAATGCAGTGGAATAGGTTCTTTAGTTTTTTTGTTTTTAATGTTAAAGACAGACCTAACTTGAAATCTTTGTTCCTCTAAAGCCTGCTTAATGTCACCGCATGTGAAAGAGGGGTGCAAACCTCGAATTACGATTTTATAGGATCTTTCGTTTTTTAGCTGATAAGTATGGTAATTAATATCTTCTTTTTTGAGTTTCCTGTAATCATCATAAGTTTGTACGTTAACCTTAACAGCATTATCTTTCAAGGATTTTGCTCTGAAATCATGATTTCCTAATGCGCCCGTGATTTTTTTTAACATTCCCGCGAGTAATTAATTACATCATGTACAAATATAGGTGGGGGTAAAGGTTCCGTTGTTACATTGTCGACTGGTTGTGTAGTCAAATTCTCATTTTGTGTTGTAGCCTCGTCGTCTTCGACTTGCAAGTATTGAAATCTATTTTGCTTCATACGGAAGTTATCTAATTTCTGTTCATCCATCGGTCTTTTCTTAGCTTTCTTTTTAAGTATTTGCCAGTCGTTTTCTGTCTGTTTTTCTACCTGCGACGATGTGGATAATGCGTCTTCCGAATAATTTGATAATAATGTATTGTCGTCTACTACGTCCTCGTCTCTTATCTGATTGTTAATAGTTCGGGAAGTCGGAGCATTATTAGAAAAAGGAACGAAGTGCGTATTCGGGGTTAAAGTATGTTTGCGTAGGTACCTGATAGACAACGTTTTGATGCGGATATGATAAGACAGGTGTGGGCAAAGTATGTATTTTTAATGTCGGTGTGTACAAGATGACTTTGTGGTAGTATCGGTGCAGCGACATTAGTAACGTTAGTATATAATGGTGATGATGATGATGATTGTGCATGGTGTGAAGATAGTACATGTGGATCAATATAATGCGATGTAGTTACAATTGCCGGCTGCATGTCGGCAACTGTAACACACGCGTCTATGCGATACGTGCAAATGTGTGTATGTGTGATTCAAAAACTAAAAGATAATATAAATACTGATACGACGCCACATATATACATATAAATAAACATACACAACATCGAATAGCATAAATAGGAACGATGTATATATACACACACGCATGCAAATAAACGAGACAATAAATAACGATACGATAAATAATAACAAAAATAAATGGAACTATCTCACCGATATGACGCGATAACAAATAATCCCCAATGAATCAATGACCAGACAAACTGGTGACGTACGTAGTAGCACAATTGTAAAATGCTGTAATTTTAATCCGCTAGCCGACGCTCGCGTAATTTACGCTCGGTTTATGTTTTAATTTATATGTGTAAACCTTTTAACGAAATACGATAATAGAATAAAATAAAATTGAATCCAATTATTATTAATTATAAATATTATTACGGCCATTTATTAGATCTCGCGAACATAACATTCTACCTTACGCTGAGAAATTTAACTCGATTTGACGTATTCACAAATTGGTGATAACTGTAAACTCAAGAGTATATACATATTAAGGTATTTATGCATATATATATATATATATATATATATATATATATATATATATATATATAATCGATATATTTCATTTTATTTTATAACGGTGCCACTCTATAGAACTATTACTATAACCCTTAAAATCGGAAATAATAAAATTTATGTTTTGGGAAAAAAATGAACATTTCTGACAGCAGCTCAGTGACGTAAAACTAAATGAATAAACTTACATCAATCTTTAATTGTAATTTAATTTGTAGTGTACGCAAATCCATACACACATATATACATGTATATATGTGTGTGCACATAGTATAAATTCATATACATACACACACATATATATATGTGTATAAAATTTCTTTTATATATATATATATAAGCAAATAGAAAGAAAATTCCGAATCGTTTGTGATGTTTAAAACGGTTTTGCGAAATTTTTACAGGAAACGTAACGAGAAAGATAATACTGTTTTTTGAAATTACTTATTACTTCCAAATATAACCAACAGACGGCGTCCTAATCCAATACAATGACATTGGAAACATAAGTTAAAAACTGTGTCTAGTTAAAATGCATTAAGGTTTGTTTTCAAAGGACCAAAATTACATAATTTTATAGTAAACCGATTAAATCTAAAAAATAAAGTAAAAAAGAGTAATTTTACTTTAAATAACACCTAAAAAAGATTATATATATATAAATATATATATATATAAATATATATATATATATATAAATATATATATATATAAATATATATATATAAATATATATATATATATATATAGATATATGACGTTCGTTTGAACTACTCGAATAAGAACATATAAAGCTTACCAGAAACAGTTGCTAAAATTTGATGCAATATTCCTTGCTTCATCACTTTTCGTTGGTACAGTAATAATAATAATCGAAGATCGTAGAATTATTTAATATTTTCCCATTTCGATTTTTTATTTTAATAATAATAATAGTAATGATAACAACGATACTAACGACACGACGTACGTCGATATTGTTACGGTTGTCCAACGGACGTTATCGACGATCTCGTTACGAACGGACGATAACGTTATCGCTATCGTCATCCGTGAGTGTCTACGACGAATTAATAATTATAACATGGACGACGATACTATTCGAAAAATCTCATAACGGGGAAATAATAATAATAATAGCGAATACACCGCATGTTATTTCTAATGTTATCGTCGCCGATTTCAGTAATCGATAGACACAATCACGATACCCGATAACGATAACGTCGACAATACCAGTTTACGATAGTAAATAAACAGTCAGCGGGACGGCCAGATATTGCAAAATCTCCGGTCTCGGTACTACCATCCGAAGAATAGGAGAAACGTGGAAACGCGATAATTCGATTACGGTTACTACTATTAGAATTATACGCGTACGAATCGAACACTGTAGCGTAATAGTGTAAAGGGACGAAAAATTGACGTAAAATATATTAATAAAAAATGGATGTCGCAAGAGATGATTAGCGCGGAATGTAGATAAATTCGATCAGCAGCGCGTAATTTAAAGGCGAGCTTTCACGTTCTCCGAAAACCAACACGACGCCATGGAGATATGAAAAAACGCGAATAAAACCGATGGAGATGCGTTCGCGCGACACACAATGTAAAAAGCTCTGGCATCGCGGATTAAAAACGTACAACTTCTATACTGAGGGCCGATTATTGTAATAATAATTATTATTATCAATCATTATTATCATCATCGTGATTATTATTATTTACGATACGCGATCAAAGGGTATACCTCACCCGATCAGCGATCTAGCTGTCGCTAATCAACGAATCATCCAATCAAAAGTACATATTACCCCTCGTGCTGATTTTCATCGTGAGTAAATCTGTGTTTCGTGGTGCGTGTATATATTACTCTCTTGTTAACTAACACAACGGAGAATCTCAAACGTATTTATTCAAATACACTAAACAACGTACACAGCCCCACGCTATTAGCGATGAGATGTAAAAAAACGATAATTACGAGTACTTTATTAACCGAAAGATTAAAGTACATACAAAGAAATACTGGCTTGTCAATACGTACACTACATGTTCGGGTACATATACAAACACACACATATATATATATAAATGTATATATACACACATATATTTATACGCATATATTCATACATATTATTTATATATATATATATATGATGTGTGGATCAGATCATCTTCTTATAAAATAATCTCAGAATCATATGACAGTTTCAAATAATAATAATCCATGACTAACAACAAGCATAATAATAATAATAATGTTAATAATAATATTGATAATAATAACACATTGTTCGCCCCACCCGAAATTTGTTCGAATGACCGAATAATACTGGTTATCTCCGGTGATTTGTACCATCGACCGATAAATATTCTCGTTCGTGTCTTCGTATATACGCTAATGAATAATCAGGAAGAAGAGGGTTATCGTTACGTTCGTAATGAAAGATCTTTCGTATTTAGTAATCATAGAAAATCGATTAAAATTAATCGAATCGAGCCGGTGAAATGGATTGAAGCGATATCTAATAACCGTCGAAGGGGATTCCATTGTAATTGACGGAAGTAACGGTCGGACGCTTAATACGGTTATAGCGATAATATTTACCGGTTGAAAATGGGCTATTTACATTTTCGAAATAACGACATAAATTTATCGTAGTCAGCGGTCGGTCGTTATATCGAAAATTTAGAGACTATACATCACGCATGAATTTTGTAAACGATGAGTTAATTATTAAATATAAAAACACACAATATCGTTTAGATGAGTTAGTTTTTTAATGGCGATAATTCGTCATTGATTAATGTAAAAATTAGATTTACTAACGGAATAGTAGACATTCGTAATTTTGTGAAAAATAATTTTCTACGCCTTAATTAAAATTAATCGATATTAAGTCGATAAATATTAATTAATAATATTTCGTTTACATTCCGGGGTAGCACTGCGTAAGACGCGCCTTTTTAGAGGTCGTACCCATCAAGTTTTATCTCTTCCACAAATCAATTAGCTTCATCGCGTTGAGCTCGCAAGCTATCAATTGTCATTTCACCTCCACGTAGTGGACATCTGTGAACAAGTGTTTATCGTCTTGTTCTTTCCCCGTATAGCAATCTTGAAACAGTATCTAGTTACAATTTTTTTAAATTTTCCTTCGTACATCTTGTTCGTAATCAATTTAGGGTTTTCCATTTTTTCCAGTCGATACATCTTGTTCGTAATCAATTTAGGGTTTTCCATTTTTTTTCCAGTCGATCGTGTCGTGTAATGCCCTGGTTACCACCCACGTTCAGTTCATAGTTCGTTGCGGTGTTTCGCTGGCTCGTGTAAAAGTGGTGTGTTAAAATTACAAAAGTCTTTTCTAGATTGAAGTATTTATTTAAGCGGTTCGTCCTCATTTCCGCTACTTTCCTACATATTGATGGTGGATGGCTGGTGGGATATTTAATTTAATATTGCGGAGGAAGGGGACAAAATTCGGTGCAAATTTTTAAAATGGCTGTATTACACTTTTTATTCGCGCACGAGTCATTTGGACTGAAACGGTCAACGTCGAAATGCAAATTTGTCGTATTTGTCGCGTTAAAATGACGCGAATTAAAATATTTCACCTTATAGTTAAATAACGATCGGTAATTTTCTTCTAACGTTAATATATCGTTTTTTCTTATGTAGCAAACGAATTAAAAATCCTTTGAAAAATTATTACAGTTCAATTTTGAAAAATTGGTAAAAAGATATGGGCGCCACACCTTTTAAATAGTACCATACTTTTTTTTTCTCTTTTTTTACATAGACGCAACCTTAAATTTTCACTGACTATTAATTATGATAAATTCTCTCTTGATTAATCCTAAACGTAGGTGCAGCAGGAGGTATAAAAATGTAATTTACGTCATAAATTCCGACAAACGAAGTACTAGATTTATACTCATCTACATACTTTATCGAACTTCTTCATACGATCTGTCGTGAACTATTTTATCGACGAGCTACATTCCCAAGCGTATGCTCGATTGAAATACGAACCAAAACGGTAGCGCGTAGATTAAAGTATAGAAAGTAGCAAGTAAGTTGTGGTTGCTTTTATTAAGTTCTGGTGAGCTATCATCGCTAAGGAACATGGAGAATATTTACGTTACGGTACTAAGATGAAACATTCAGGAATGTTGAAAATTTCAAAATTACCAAGAATATGCTAAAAAAAGAATTCTCGTTACGTTAGAAGTGCAATTAGAAAAATTGATATCAATCGAAAAGACGGTCAGCAAAGAAGTAAAGAGGAAGGCAGTGTCGAAGAACCCACGGGGGGGCTACCCCCCAGAGGACTGTGAAAAGTATAAAATACATATCAAGAAGGCGCGTGACTTTTAAGCTCCAAAGTTATAGTTGAACAGAAGACAATATTTGAAAGAGCTCGCTCGCTAATAAAACCTCATATTGAGGAACGTGCAAAACAGCCTAGATTGCAAAAAATACTGTTATAAAGTTACACTCTGTCTGCTAATGACGTTAAAAAATCCAGCTGATTGCAATACAAAAAAAAATGACCATCGGTTGAGCCGTTCGGCATTCGAATCTGACCCGGGTCGCGGCCAGTGTGCTTTTCGTTTTTATTACTTGTTTGGTCGGTGTTTGTGATCGTTTATAGTTTGTTTTGTCTGTCGAATTTTGTTTACATATTCATATTTTATTCATTTTTATGATGAATTTTTTAAATTTTTTTGGTTGGGGGTGTTTGAGCCAACCCCTGGAAGAAGACAACGCGACGAAAATGGACGGAGATATTGACAAACCGAAATGACGATAACACACCGAAGATGAACAAATATTGACTGTACGTAACCGAAGTTTATAAGTCAGAGATGGGCGTGATTAACAACCGATAGGCGTCAATGAATAGAAATAGCTTATCAATAACGACGCCATCTCATGTCCAAACCCAAATCTCAGAATAACAAGTGCAAAATCTCATTATAAATAACAATAATAATAATAAAGTTTTCTCAGTATACCGAATGTTATAGACTAGCGAATGTATTCGATCGAAATTAGGCCCATCACCAAAAACGGAACCATCATCGTTTCTAACTTTGTAATATTCCGACGATTAAATAGCCGTAGCAAAGATAACGTTTAACAATTGTGAGAGAATTCCCAGTAGTCCATTTTTAAATTATTAAAAGGAATTTTAGAAAATTCTTTTATTTTATGATTTTTGGATTTACGCGAAATACGATAGGAGGAGAATGACGCGTAAAACCGAATAATTAAGTTCGTAAACAAGTTTAGATAATTAAAGTGATTAAGTTATAATAGACACGTAAAAATACTACAGCAAAAAAAAAGTGGTTAATATAACGACAATACACGCACACATATACATACATATATATATTATATACCCATATATGTATTAATAAAATACTAGCGCTGTCAATTTTTTAAAGGAAAGTTTCGAAGTACTAAATATTATACGCTAGAATATATGTACACTTGTGTATATATATATATATATATATATATATATATATATAAATATATTACACATTTGTATGTTAAAGAAAATTAGACCCCGGGCGGTTTAAAATGATGCCGCGGTCGCCAATCAAGGACAGCCAGCGGAAAACGTCAGTTTGGTTTAACAAAGAACGAATCTGCGATTTTATTAGTTCGCAGGAAGTGGAAGAACCACGTCGACCGAATAATAAAATTTAACCAGCAACCGACGGTCCAACCGGGCAATATTAACGCACTATAAATGAGATGTACTCGAAATAAGTGATAAGACGTATGCATATATAGGTATATATATATATATATACTACTAAATAAGATATATGTATATGTATAGAGATAATAACTATTATTCTGGTATAAGGTAGAGAAGGTATTTTTTTTTGTCAGATACTTTTATGTGAAAAGCCGTAAGATTCGTTAGCATGTCGAACTGCTCGGACACTATTATAATATATAAGAAACAATTATATAAAAAAAATATAATTATGTAATAATACAAGAAAAAAACACATTATTTAGGTATAGGTATTGCCAAAAAAAAATCAGTACCGCGCTAGTGTAGTGTTATTATTATTGTAAATTATTATCTTTATTACTGCGGTTATTAATTATTATTCTATTACCTATATATATAATTAACGATTGCTCGCATTTCGTTATTTCCTATTTATCGGTTGAATTTGATTTTATTTCTTTTTAAATTACTTCTCTAATTCTTTCTGTAAAGCGGATCAATTTAATATTCAACGGCAATTTCCCGTTTGTGCGGGTCTGCCACGCAAATTTTGTTTCCATCCAATTCGGTTGTTTGCTAGTTGTGGGGATATATCAGCATCTCTGAGATCATTCGTTATAACATCGTGCCTCCTTTGGTCTTTCTACTGGCCTTTTACCAGGAACTTGAAACGTATGAGCTGCCGATATCAGTGAGCCACTTCCAGCATCCGGAGCTCGTAGTATGCGGCAATTTAACCGGCTTTCACTTAAGACAGATAAACGAGTATCGGATAGAATGATGGGGTGTACATTGTACAAAGTTTTACAAGAATATCTATCAGGAATATTTGAAACGTCGTCTATTAGAAGGTTGCCGTTCGATGTCTGCTAATAATATTTTTGTCCGAAAAGTGTTTAAAGAATAAGAAATACGATCGAGGCATTAAAACGGATCTTCAATAGGATGTGTAAGCGATGCAAATGTATTTACCGGTAGAATCGAGTAAAGAAATGCAGATGATGCTAAATACAAAATGGGGCAGAAATATGGTCGGAAAATATATATTAGGAAAACAAAGACCATAATAATTCACGATTGATAACCTATATGGAGTTAAAAATCGGGAAAAAAATGGTGGAAACTTTGTAAGAATTTCGACGATTGGAAACCGTATCGGAATTTCAGAAATTTAGAAACCGCGCTGAAATACAGGAAATTAAAAATGAATAAAAATATTAAAGTCAACCAGTGTTATGTCATGCTCGTTCTTACGCTGCTGAAACGTGTGGACACTAAACGCGGAAAGCGTATTAACGAAATCATAAAGTCAGCCAGTGAACGATAAATATAAAACACGACGATATCTAGCGACAAGAAGAAGCTACCGAATGGAAATCCGAATATAGAAGACTTCAATCGTAGTAATGATAAACTATAATTCATTTATTTTTTATAATCGATCGCGACAATACAGAGTTTCGAAAAGAATTCAAAGTTACGCGATTTTTTTAAAGTCGCGTTTTCTAAAGACCGAATGAATGTATTGCAAATGGAGATGATCTGAACGATATCGCGTTCTACAAAATAATTGTAAGCTAATGTCCGGTTTTCCTATAAATAAACTTTTAATTATAGTTTTCGAGTTATTAGAAAAAACAATAAAACCGTCCGACTTCTCCGGGTCATCTTATATAGTACCGACACCTTAAGTGAAAAGCTGACGTGGAGAATTCACATCGACGAAAGAAAGCAGGCTATAAAAATAAAAATGGCTGAAATGAATTAAACCGAAAACTTTTACTTTATAATTAAGTCATCAAACCTATATACGGAGCTAGTCATATAGCAACGTACTAAGTATGCAACGAATGCGCAATAATATTCTTAGAAAAATAGCGTGCACTAGATGGTACGTCAGAATTATATCCATCGCGATGTCGAAGTTGTAGCGATACCGGAAGTATGATCGAAATTATGGCTAGAAAATATCAACGATAAATATGAAACTAAATAAGCCGAAATATCACATACTCGCTATTCGGTGATTAAAATGAACAAAACCGCGCGGCTTATTACTAAAATCATGCCGATATTAAGTTTGGTGTTGGGAAGATAATTCTATTACAAGCAAAATACAAGATAAATGCTAAATTTCTTCAAAAGATCGCGCTTTAATATCACTTTTGCGATTTTTTTTTTTTCAAATTTGAAAGAATTCATTCGAAATCTCGAAAAGATAAAATTAATTACCGAATAGAAATAATTAAAAATCAACAAAAATATAATTACAAAAAATAAAAATTATTATTTATTTCGGCGTACAATTGTAGTTTTAACTCTACGGTGCAAAATGTTGCTAATATGCAACCCTATGCATTAAAGCGAGGTATCTATTTATTTATTTTCTTAAATTTACGTGCCACGAGCGGCTAGCCGCGGATAAATTAGGTTACTACGTTTTTTTTTTTATTAAATCGTATAAATTGGAATAATGAAGAAATGTGATTAATCTAAATAAGGAGTTACGAGGATCATATCGGTAAGTATTTCAGTTAAATTAAGTTTAGATTGTGGAATGTAGTGATTTTATTTATAATTCACTTTTGTGTAAAATTGTAAACTTAGTTTTAAATTAATATTTTATGTTTTTATATAATTAATTTTAATGACGTAAATGCCGAAAAGCTTCGCATAATTAAATAAATTTAGTGAGACTAACATATATTAATACGACGAATATTACATATTGGAGCCGATTTCTTCAGTAAAAGGCAACGATGCGTTATAGTTGACTGATGTTAATTCGTAAGAAAATTTTTATTAAATTTAAGTGTCCTTAACTATAGCTTTAAATTCAACCCCACCTTTTTATACTATTTAATGCATTTTGTTGCGTGCATACAACATATTGGACATCCAGAATACTACATTGGATGTATGATTGCATTAAATACAGTCCCATATTTATAAATATGGATTTAAATATGCAATCCTGTGTTTTTAACTATAGGTTTTTTTCATCATATTATGCGCATAATTATATATATATATCAATAAAAGTCACATTTTTTTTTAATGTTTCTATACTATTGTACATACAACAACATATTGGGTTCCCAGAATATTAAATTGAATATATGATTGCATTAAATGGCATCACACGTTTTGAACTATAGTTTTTTCGCTCATTATTACGCATATATATATATATATATGTCTTTATATATCAGTAAAAATCACAACTTTTTTTTATGTTTGTATACTATTTAATGCATAATGTAGTATACATACAATAACATATTAGGCTTCCTGAATATTAGATAATTAAGTTTTTTGTTTTTTTTTTTTTAAATAAAAAATATTAAATAATGAAAATCAATAATTAAAAATAATCGGCAGGAGCACGATAAAAATAACCGAGTACTTACTTATCAGCGTAGTTTCGGAACGGAAGTTTTAATTAGGCTCCTCATTTTGAAACGTTTTTCTATAATGAAAAATGAAAAACTCGTTAGAAATTAACTCGATATTGTTTTTGTTTTTTTTTGGACTTGAGGACCATTTCGAAGGAAATTCAAAATAACTCTGGGATAGTATTATAATTTATCATTAAAAAAAATTACGTTTTAACCGCCAATTAGTGCGTACAAAGTATAATCGTTAATCACGCAAATGACGTACGTCTTTCATTATTTGTATCGTGAAAAATTTGTTATTTTTAACCCTACAGCGCATTATGTTACTATAATAAGTAACAAATTCTATAGAGTGTTATATTAGCTTTGAAAACTTGATAATATGCAATTTTATGCATTACAGTGTTGTATATTAAATTTGTAAGAAAATGTTTATTAAACGTAATCCTGTGTTTTTAACTATAAGTTAATCCTCTGTTTTCAACTACAGGTTTAAATGCAAATCTTGCGCTTTTAACTATAGGATTTTTTATTTTAATGATTCGCATATGTATTTATATTATGCTACTGCATAATTTTCGTTTTCAATTATCGTAGGGCAGTATTTATTTAAAGTAATATTTTCTAAAAAATAAAAATTAAAAAATCATGCACAGTAGAGGTAAAAAATTTCTTCTATAACGTAATTAGTTTAATTCAATCGTGCAACGACATGCTACAATATAAAAAACGAACCACGAGAATCATAAACAATATAAACAAAGCAAAAAAATACATTTTACTTTACGCGCCAGTTTTATTTGGTTTTATTTTTTTTTTTTTTTTTTTGACCAAAAATGTAGCGCCTAACCCGGAACGTTCTCCAAGTTCCACCGAGGATTCCTGTTTACGAGCTAATAAAAAATCTCGACAGAGAAATCCCAGCGAACATCTGCATATAGTCTACGTCTAATATTAAAGAACAGCTTCGTAATCCTACCCGAGATGTAGCAAATTTTTGAAATATCGAATTTAAATCTGAGAAATTAAAGTTCGAAAATAATCGACCGTTATTATGTTTAATTTATTCGCTCTCGATCAGCAACGGTTGAATAGTTTCGATTATTCGCTTTAAAAGCGATTCGAATTATTTGGTAAAATATTTTAACACGCGAAAATTTTATTTGGAAAACTCGATAAAAGTTCTACATCACCCGCTTTAGACAAAAATAATCTAAATCGTCAGTAGCTGTAATTTAATTTTCTAAGTTCGATCTGGAGACAATTTCGCGTTCGAGTTCTGATTTAAATCGTGACCGACTAAGAATTTGAATGGACAAACCACCGCAGACTACGTTACATTTAGTTGGAACCAGATGACGATATGTGCAACTAAATATCCATTAAGACTACAAATGGGAAGCCCCAAAAATAAAAAATTAAAATGAATGGAAATCCATCAATTGAGTTTTATTTCGTCGCTCGCGATTACAGCGCTATTTGTCGAATAAATAAGAAAATGTACAATATTTCGACGATATTAAGTATATAATAATTAATTTAATATTTGTAACTAGTCGTCAGTACGCTATATGGTTTTCTAACAAATTCAAAATTACATGTTGCTATATATATATATATATATATATATATAGACTTTCAAGAGAAACATTATTCCCACAATATTTACAAAACGCGAACAAATTATCAATTCATATCGCACAGATCGACTTTGACCTGATCGACACTAACGATTAAGTCATTCAGTAGTAAACTCGTATCTAAAAGTTCATCGTTGAATAAATATAAGGAAAATTTTGACAATTCTACAATAAAATATTTAATTATATTATATTATATATATATATATATATATACATATAAAATATACACTTACTAAAGAAGATGTACCGAATAATTTATACCAGCCTATTGTCATCGTATTCAAGTCCAAATCAGATAACGCGATCTGCGCCACTCCCATGAATACTTTTTTTATATCGAATCGACCGTAATCGCCCCATATAGTAACCTGTACGAATAAATAAACTTTACTCAAGACAACGTGAATCCTTGATTTAAACGACAATAAATGCCAACTAAATTGTATTTATATTGTTATCGTTATAATATTAGAAATATTCGTAATATTAGAATTATTCAATAGTGTTTACAACAAGTCTGTAATTTGCATTATTACACGTTCCAATAGAAAATTAGGAGACATTCTAGAATACGTTTCACACACTAACCACCCTATTCTGTATAAAATATAAGCCGGCATTTATAAATACATATTCGCGACACATAGGTATATATATATATATATATATATATATATAATGAATGTATGCGAAATCGGTACAAATACTTATACGTTCAATATTTCGATCAGTATTAAGTGCCGTCTCCGCATCGGAGGTAGGCGACTACTTTATAAATAATTTGATTGTACATTGTAAATAGCGTACAAGGCAATCGTAATATGGCATAAGAATGGATAGACACACACACACAATCGGGAGAACTGATTGTAATTCCTTTGTTGTGACGACACAATGCAGCCCCGCGTGTTGTAACAACCTGCTTCCATCTGAAGACAAAACTGACGACAACTTCAAGTAAATTTGAAAGGAACACATTTTAGAACACAACGAATACTCTACATACCTGGGATTCACTTTCGATAGAATGCTTACTTATGAAAAACACGTAGGGTAGCAACTAAAGTTAAAGCCAGAACAATTATCATCATCAAAATGTACAACACGGGAATCATCAACAAGTACTTTGAGAACATCGGCACCAGCAGTCGTTTATTCTACTTCAAAATACGTCGAGCTAACATGGTGGAATAGTACTAAAAAAAGATCGACTCTGCGCCTAAATGAAGCTATGCGATTAATTACAGGTACAATAAAGTCAACACGTACAACGTAGCTACCAAAAATCGAGCAATAACGCACCGCGCAAGGTAAAATAAAAGTCGGGAAGAACGACCAAAATATAAACTGATGCCTGAATTACCTTTATATCAGGATGTGGTTCAGACTAAACGTTTCAAAGTTAAGAAAACACGCATGACTAATAATTAACAGGAATGGAAGGAGGAATGGACGTCGGCAAACCTGAACAAAACCAGACTAATTGTATTAAATGCAATGATCAGAAGCTTCGATGTCCCACGTAGATCGCATTCGCACGCGGCATGTCAGATGCGGAGATATGAAATCAAAATGGCGATTAACTCATAATCCGGCCTGCGATTATAGTCACCCGTAACCAATCGTTGATTATTGTAATGTTCCAGTTTCCAAATATATGTTTTAACGGGAATTTGCAAAATTTGCGGTCAATGACGTAATCCGCTTTGCTATAATTACAGGGTGGTCTGGACGTAGAATTATAATTAAGTAAATTTCTAACTCGACGGCTGCTCGCCGTACGAAAAGAAGAAGCTTGCCATTGAATTTACATTTCGTTTAAAGGCTCTTTGACAATGACCTTTATTATAAATTTCATTAATTAAAGATATATACCTTTAATTTTCATCTGTTACTAATATTACAAATTCAAATTCTATTTATTTCCAGGTATCAGCTCGATGGAGTTAATATTATATTTTATTATCCGTTTCTTCTTAGTCCAATACAAATCTTGTGTAATAACGAAATTTACTATTTGTTAAAGTCCTACAATAGAAATCGTTTATTTTGTCTTATTTCGATCCTTAT
The DNA here is from genome assembly GCA_032883995.1 of Coronaproctus castanopsis. Classification (NCBI taxonomy): domain Eukaryota; kingdom Metazoa; phylum Arthropoda; class Insecta; order Hemiptera; family Monophlebidae; genus Coronaproctus; species Coronaproctus castanopsis. The sequence continues at coordinate 194,660,329 of CM065053.1, forward strand.
TTTAACACCTCGATCGAGAAGCCTTTAGGTTATTACACTATTAGAGCATACAGCTGTCGCGATGTGCAGCATAAAAGAAATATCCTAGTCACGGTCCAGAACAGAAAATAGATATCCGATTGTGTTAGGGTTTTGGTTTGTTTGGTTTTGTTCAGCGTTCACGAATTTCACCATTTTTAAATACAGTTATCTTAATAGGTAAAAATTTACCAAACCTTTAGTTAGCGAAGCCTGAATTTATGTAAATAAACGTATATATCCATTATTTTATCTTGCTATTTTTATTAAAACCTTTCTTCTAAATATAATATATTTCTTTTATATATATATATATATATATATATATATAAGTATGTATTGTATAGATGTAAATTCTTATAAACGCGTAATTTATACGAAATATGTTTATAGAAATAATATCACAATAAAATATAAATAATAAATACATATATCGGAATATTGTGTATAATGACAACATTATGAATATATTGATGGTTTTAAAATTAGATACAAAAATAATAAAACTTATCGTGTGAGTTCTAATTCTTTCATACCATAAATAATTATATATATATATATATATATATATATATATATATATATATATATATATATATATATATATATTAATTCATGTGGCATCGCAGAGCCAAGCTAATCTTGAATCTTGACTAGTATGTATTTTTAACTGGTTCAATCAAATTACATAAAGAACATAAGTCATTTAGACATTAATAAACTATATGAATACATCGTCTTATATGATTTCTAAAAATATAGTAGGATTTTCAAAACAAAGTTACGAATTTGAGAATAAGTTTAGTATTAAAACTAACACATAGAATTAATAGATGGTTGAGAAGTAAAACCAAGTATGAATACTAATATTATTAGATATACTTAGTGTGTATAACACTTACACCTGTTGAGTAAATAGTGTATGTAAGCTAAATAACTTTAAAAATAATAAATGTAAATAATATTAGTTATATGAAAGTATTGGAAACAGTATGGATTTAAAATTATTTCAACTTTCAAATTTAAATATTACAAAGGAAATATGGAATTAACGATGGTATCACCGTTAAATAAAATAAAAAACATTAATGTATTTTAGAAGAAATATAACGATGACATTTTATTAATATGGAAAATTAATGATAAATGAGTTGAATAATTATTAATCGCGATTAAATAATAATAAAAATATACAATTTATTTTAGACGTGCGAGAAACAATTAGTTTTCTAAGTTTAAACGTTAGTATTATTCAAGATAAACGTGATATAAACATTTATAGGAAATCTAAATATACACAAAATAATACCAAATGACTCATTTCAACTTTACATCAATTACCTAGTATGAGATATTATGTTTATAGAGCTAAAGCTATTTCGAAAGATATAGACTTTTTTTTTTTTGCTTCAAATGCGGAACTGAGAAAATATTTATCATCAACTAGATAGCGCGAAGAACTTAAAAATCAGAGGTCTGTCCAGCAGCAGACTCATGAAGTTAGTTAATTTAGAAAGAATTTATATATAATTTATGATCTTCTGCTATTATCTGTTTTTGAAGATTTCTGGTTACCAGCAGATTATTATGATTTTTTTTTGCTTGAATAAATGTTTGACTACCGCTCGATGAATTTCTACATTTATGTATCCGACGTTGCAATCACTATGTAGAGTGTCGTTGGAGGCATAGTGGGGAGGAGCTCTCTAACTCAAATTTAGAAACGTGATAAAAGAAAAAAAATTAATAAAAAGTTCAATCCTAACATAGTTGAAAAAATGCGGAAGAAATCTTTTTATAATTATGTGGAAAAAGAAGAACAAACGGTCAATTAATTATACTTATAAATTCATGAGATGTTAAAATTATTTTTTGAAAATGCAGCATAATAAATAATAATTCGAATATTTATAAATTAAATCGTAATAATTGTAAAAATAAAAAAAAACATTATAAAAGAGAAACGGGTGGACGATTAAAAGTCGGATTTACACTTAAATTCGTATAAAAAAACCCAATAAGAAATCATTATATTGTAAACCCTACAAAGAATGTAATTGCGAAATTAATAACATTAACCGCAATTATAACGTTTTGCATATAAAAAAGAAAATTAAAATTATTAAAAAAATGAGAAATAATAAAATTAAGAAATAACTTATTAAAGTCGTTAATAACGTTACTTTACTTTGTAATATTTAGAGCACACACAATTGTAGGTTACTATAATAGTACTTGTTGATAAGCGTCTAAGTGTGGAATTGGATACGTCATTATCGATTAATAATTTGTTTTATTGATTTTTATTATTATTAATGGAGTTATTTATAACTTGAAAATGGCGTAGCTGCCGAAAAGTTTTATCTTATATATATTTCACAGTTAGTGATTTTTACGAATAACTTTATTGCTTCTTATATATATATATTATATATTTTATATATATATATATATATATATATATATATATATATATATATATAAGTATACGTATACATATATTTTTATATAAGTCTGTAATATACTACGACTGTCTCACACTTAACTAAATTTTGCCACTGTCAAAGCCTTTCACTGCTACCTTCTCAGTAACAACCCGCCATCTTGGGATCGGAATTTTTATACGAAGTTTAATCCTACCTTCCCTTCTGGCTAACATATGCCGCATTATGTTTCCACCTTCTGAGTTGAGACAGGAAAAAAACTTACGTGACTGCTGAAATGTGTTTGCATGAATTTGTGCCGTTTCTTCCATATTATAAACTGATACACAATTTTCTGCACATCCCTATATTCTTATATTCCTATTTCCTAATAATTTTTCCTATTTTCAGTTTTGTCTTCTTTTTCAAGTCCCTCCTACTTAGAGGTAATTTAGTGATTGACTTATGAGATGAGTGATTGTGAAGGAGCAGTACTCAGCAGTACTCCTTCTGAACTTAAACTGGTCGGACAAAGACTAAAGGCTTATTTCGCCACAGCCTGCGTATTTCACCGGAATCATTCAACAAATCGCTAGCAAGTGGATTCGTGTGAACGCTAATTCGTACAACATGTTTATTTGCTATCCTCCACAAACATATCCTTTAAGTCGTTATAGAGTCGCGACATAGTCACGCTGTATAGATGTAGTACGAATGAAATCTAACATGCATCCGAGACAAGAATACTATATGAGGAATTACATAGGGGAGGGGGGTAAACGCTTGCGAGCCAGAGACCACGTAGGATATATAAAGACCAGCTACTACAGTTAATGAAATTGCTGGTGGCAAACAAAAGTAAATATCCTAAACGTAGCGGAAAATCGGAAAAAGCACGAAAATAACGGAAGCATCTAGTTACACTTTCATTCTATTTCTTATTTAGCTGTTTTATTTTTATTTTTTGTCACACAGATGACTATACTTCCATAATGAGTATCGATATTGTACATATATACGAATGAAAACCGCTATTTACTCAACGAAAGAAATATATAATAAAAAATATCTATCAATAAACGCAAAATTAAGGCGCTACATGATTAGGCCTGAGGTACTATATGCCTCAGAGAGGCTAGTAATGACTAGAAACGGCCTAAATGAACAAATAAAGAAAATATTAAGAAGAATATTAAGACCGATACCAAGTAAAAATCTATAGGAAACGGAGAAACCAGGAAGTATACGAGAACGTGTAGAAAAAATTACCAATGCGGTCAGAAAAGGAAGAATTCGTTTCTACGATGCAAAAAGAATGGAGCCAAAAAAAGTCGAAAGAAGATTGTTCGATTATACGAAAAAACTCAAAATGAACGGCGGACGGTACACTGAGCCTAGTTTAAAAACGATATGGAGGAATTAAATATTACACCCGAAGACATAGATCGGCGAATACCATTAAGGAAGAAACTGCATTAAACAGTTCGCGGAGAAACTCAAGGGAAAACCACTGGCACCTTATGGACTGAAGAAATAAAAAAAAACTACACACTGAAAGGATGATAGCTGTTTGCAAGAAACGAAACACCATTTGACAACCTAGTCCATTAGCCGCTAAATCGATATAATAATAATAATAATTATATATATATATATCATCATCATCATCATTTATCCACTCGTTATCCAGTATGGAGTACCATCCACTATTTACGAGTCCTAAGGTGGCCAATTAAGCCGATTCTCGCGACACAATGCACCACGTGCAAAGGCGCCAGTATAAATGTAATCTACTACAGTCGTTTCGAATAATCCTTTACGTTTTTCCTTTCCTCCGCAGCTCCAGCGTTTTGATTTCTGCAGACCATTTTCTACTGTTTGCCTCCACGTTTTTTCGATCGACTACTATAGTTTCTCCTACTTCTTGGAATTCGCATTCCTTCGGTATTTTACACAAATAGTATTCCTTGTATGGGCAACAAGGACGCCCAATGCGACGTACAAGAAGCTGATCGTAAAGGAATTTTTTCGCAAGCATACACCATCGTTAGGTATTACCTCGAGTTGAATTGTAGCCCGAGTAATAAGTTTAAAAATTAAATCCGAAAGAAAATCCCGCATTAACGAACTGTAATTATGCGATGACAGTAAAAAATCTGCGGTACCGAATGCGCGGATAAGTACGATTTATTTAATACGGAAGTAACTTTGAGAAAAATATTTAAGGAAGATGATAATTTTAATTGCGGTCGCTATTCAACGCGTTTAATTATTCGAACGGCCATTTTTAAGCGGTAAACAATGCGGTGACCTTTATAAAATATATTTATCGACCGCCGACCGCTACCAGAAATATGACCACCGCATATAAAATTTCGAAATATCCGTAATTAAAAAAACAAATAGAACAAAAACAATTCATTAACCGCATCGTAGTCGCGGAAAATTGCTCGTTATAACTAAATTCTCAACCAAGGTAGTATAGAACGCCCAGTGACTAGATAAATAAACAGCCTCTATCGGTCGTTAGTATTTATCGTCGGACAAAAATATCGAATTAAATAATAAATTCGTTCGTTTTATAATATAACGGCGTTCCTGACGAAGATAGAGTTAAAATAATTACATTCATTACGACGTTATAAGATGGAGCAGGATAACGCGAGACGAAAAATTCCCAGTAATTAACGAGATGTAAAAAAGAAAAATACACGTAAGTATTCGTCGATGAACATCAAGCCCTTCTTTATACAAAATGGACTAGCGTTCAAGGCGATAACCGTTATCTTCTTCGCGACAAACTATAAATCCTCGACGAATAATACGTTTTATTTGAGGAAATTATAATTGCAGGAACACTTAAACCGGCACCTGCAAAATGACTAGCGGTAATCATCCTGTCAGGCATACGCGGGGAAGAACTTTTAAAATTCACGCAATAATGTTGCCCAGTATCCGCAGAGAAATACGTCCGCGTTCCAGGGAACACGTTTAGATAGCCGTTAAGAAGGACCGTACTCGAATGGAGGACGCAGTAATATAATCAGGCGCTATTTAACAAAACCATTTAGTGAAGAATCCAACAATCAGAACGCCATAGCATTTAATTTTGATAGGCGCGGTGTAATCTCACACATCTGGCGGATACGTGTAACATTCATCGATTTAGTTCTTCTTTAGGGCTTACATTGCCCGGTAGATGATGCTAAAAATCTTTGCAGTGTGAAGGTTTCTCCGAAAAATAGAAGAAAAAAAAACCGATTTGCGAACGCTAGTACTGAGATTTTATCGAACTCAATAAGTTATTCGATGAAATAATTATAAGCGAAAAAATCCCAAACGAATGGAAGAAATCCTAAAGATAGTTAAGGCAACAAGGCAAAAGAAGAAAGGAAAAATCTCATATCGATAATACTGAACAATTTTCTTTAGGCTGATTTATTAAGTCTACTTAATTAGAGCTATATGAGCCTCGGCTTTCTGTAGCCTTTACTAGAAAATACATCACTTAAACGTCACCAATCAGTTGATAGAGAACAGTATAACGATTAAGACCTTCTACTACAAAAAGCGCGCTCGTACATATTGCAATCACTGCAACATGAAGACTGTCGAAGAAAGTTAGTAAAATTAGTAATGGAAACGTGAGAATATTTTCAAATAGCACGTGGAGGAGACTCTCCACCACCAATTCTACTTAATTGTGTTTTGAAGGAGTAGTTTAAATCATTAGATTAGTCTGATGCGAGCATTAGCGTAAATAAAGAATTCCGGAAAAATGTACGCTTTACATATACTCCTTCGACCAAACGAAACAAATGTTTCTCTCGTTGCAGGTAGAAGAAAAATTAAAAATAAACAACGGGAAAAAAAAATGAAAAATGTTAAGTAAACGCCAGTTTTCAATAGTTGCTGCTTCCGGGTTTGACTTACGGCTACAAAAACACCAAAACACCGTACGTGTCAAAATAATTTACAACGGTCAATATTGGACATCGAGAAATTAGAAATAATTGAATTAAAGACTATTGTGTTATACTAAGAAACGGTCGTGTGTCTCCCTGTTATCTTATCGTATATTTGTGCGTTATCTTATCTTTTCGTTCGGGCTGTTAGCGGAGACGATAAACTACTATAAAAGTAAGTTTTGATATTATTGTACTATATAAATATTATTTAGCCGCGCGTAAATTTAAAAACACAAGCAATTAGCCCGATTGTTAAAAAAATCCCTCTTCTCAAATCCTATCCACACAAACCTCATCCACAAATCCGTCATATTCTCAAATCACAAAAACCGAAATCATACCACTAACAATGTTTAATTATCCTACTGAAGAGCGAGGTATCGTTTTCAACGGTATTTTAGATCACAAACTACGTGACTACTTTATCGCAGATCTCGTTGGAGGTCCTCTTAATATTATTGCAGCTGCTAAAGTTAGTCGTAATAGAATTATTATTCACCTAAATTAGTCTATGATAGAGCATGGAGGTTTCGAAATTGGAGACAACTTTATTAAATGTAGAAGACAAAAGACTCCAGCTAAACGAATTATCAAATGTCCCACCAACATTGCCGAACGAAATTTTACAAGACTATGTCGTTAAAAACCTAAAACTCGAAATTACATCTGATATTGCCGTATTAAGAGTTTATGCTCAACTATTTGGTCATATTATTAGTTGGCGAAGACCGGTCTATACGACCACTAATATTGTAGAAGCCAACCTACCTGGATCATTTGTTCTAGATTATGAAAATGCATCCTACCGGATTTTCATTACATTTGATGAGTTCACTTGTTTTAAATGCAAGTCAAAAGGACATCGATTTGAAGATTATACCATTGAAGTGAATAACTCTGAAATTGACATTCAAGGAGAAACCAGTGCCCCAATTACTCTAACGGAAAATGCTGGGAAAACCTCAGTTGGAGAATTCTCGCCTCCTAATCCCAAAAGATCAGCACCATCCACTTCATCCTCAACAGGTAACTCTTTGGTGCCAATGGATATTCACGAAAATCAATCCGTACCCACAGAAGTGAGGGAAAGAATAAGGAAAAAGTCACAAAAAGCAAAAACTTAAAAATACAAGCGATCCCACAGATGACGCTGATCATCTTTTATCCGACTCAGGATCTGAAACAAAAGAACCTTTGAACACTTTCAAAGAGATTCTTAAACCCCTGGAGGTCAAAATTAATGAAAAATTCGAAGTAAATGAATATCCACTCTCCATCGCTAACTTTGCTTTGTTTGTAGACATGTCTAAAGGAAAATCGTCTCTAAAAATACAGTCAATTCTTTTTAACGAATTTAAAGTTCCTAGCGATTGAATGATTAAAATGCTGTCTGAACTTCACGCTTCCATAAAAGATAGATCGACAAAAAATCACTATCCAAGAAAAACTAAAAGGACTACACAGATCCCCAGCCATCATACAACTGGAGCCCAGTCTCCTCCTTAATGATGAGGAAAATATGGATGGACTCCAAGCATATGTCAGTTGGAACTGCAACGAGAAGACCTCAAACTAATTTTATCTATCTATGGCCCGACCATAATTTGCCTTCAGGAAACTCACCTTAAAAGTAATCAAGTTTTATATCTTCCAAACTACAACATCGTATCTTTAAACTTCCCCTCAGTATTTACAGAAGTCGGAATATTATAAATATGTGGATTCGACTCAAATCGTCGTCGAATCTTCCTTCATTACATCAGTACTCACTCTCCATAAGCAAGTTACTACAATGTTGGACCTGATGCAATTCGCTTTACCATCAACATACCAACTGACTATAGCAACAACACCTCCATGGGTGAACCTACATCTCAATATAGACCTTCAGCTGCCAGCAATTTTCAAAAAAAGAAATACATATCAACACGATCCTTTCTGCGTATAAACATATGATCTGAAAATACGACAGTTACAAAATATTCTTTACTGATGGTTCCAAAACACCTCAGGGTACAGGTTGTGGAATAGCAACCGATGAAGAAATCATTCTCCGTTACTCTCTTCCAAATCTATTTACTACTCTTTCAGCAGAACTGTTTGCTATAAAACTCGCTATAGAATATGCAATAAACTCTGATCCTCATTCCTCGCTCCTCATTTGCACAGAACCACACTTACTTCTCTCCAAAAATATAACTGTCCTCATCAACATCCAACAGCCGAAGAAATTATTCGCGCTCTTTATAATATAAATGATCGTGTTTCGTCCGCGTGGATTCCATCGCATGTTGGAATCCAGGGTAATACGCTCGCGGACATTGCATCAAAAGAAGGCTCGCTGTTTTTTCCGATACCGAACATCAAAATACCACCAAGGTGGATCTTCAAACGCATGTAATGAAGAAGTTACTACAGATATGGCAACAACAGTGGAACAGTACTCCAAACACGAATAAACTACGCCAAATTCGAGATACCATCGAACCATGGAACACATCATTATCGACCAACAGGAGAAATGAAATCGTTATTACAAGACTCCGCCTAGGCCACTCCAAACTCACACATAGCCACCTCCTATCAAATCAACCTCTCCCACTCTGTTCCAATTGCAATTCTCACGTTACAATCCAACACTTACTCGTTAGCTGTCCAATTTATAATTCCCACCGAACACAAATTCTTCAATCGTCCACCCTCTCAGAAATCCTATCTGATCATCATATTAAAGTTGAACGTCCTCCTTCATTTTCTCAAAATTACCAACTTATTTCAATATATTTAACTCCTATATTCCCATGTGCCTCTAGGCGGAAGTACACGGCATGAGAATAAAGAAGAAGAAAAAATGAGTGGAAACAAAGATGTTACATCAATCCACATGGAGATATGAGATGCAAAGATGATCGGTAGACGAAAAAACGAATAGAATCGTTTTTTGGCATATCGAAAAAGGAAAAAATCCAGACCGTATAGACAAACGGAGATGAAAATTTCGAGAAATAACAGAACAGTTCTGCATAGAAAATAGCCCATCATAAATATTAATTGGAAATAATAGAGACGCCTCTACTCAGAAGAGGCTGTGGTACAACGAAAAAAAAAAAACATTCTAGCTTCAATAATAATAATATCAATAACATTAATAGTCATATATATATATATATATATATATATATATATATATATATATATATATAATTATATATATATATATATATATATATATATATATATATATATATATATATATAATAAAAATGTAGATAAATAATTATACTAAATAAAGGTTATCCATTTATTCATTTATATATATATATATATATATAATTATTATTATTAAGAACTACTGTAAGTATCCCAAATTGACTATCAAAAAATCATAAATTTATCCTATCTGAACTATACCGATTTACTGTCAGACACGATATTATCGAAATGATGACGCAATCAGTATTATAAGCACACGCTACTTTAAAAAAAAACAACAACAATGAATATGACGAAGAGGACATAATTTCACGTAGACCACAGCAGACGTGATAGGTGAATATTTGATCCCGTTAACTTTAAACTTTAGTAGATATAATCGATTGCTATAGCAACGAATATGAAAATGTCTATATAGATATAATATAACTAGTGATTTTACAACTTCATCATTAGTTTTGTTTATAGACGTCGTTAGTTCCTACTAGCGAATTATTTCCTATTAATCTCGATATTTTGCTTTGTCGTTTGATCAATGTAAATATCGCGGTTCTAATCCTATATCGTATATATTTTTTTTTGTATTCGCGTAATGTATTATTATCTTAATTATTTTCCTTGTTTAATTAAAAATTTAAATATATTAATTATTTCAGTCGCGTATTAAATTTAAAAATAAAATTATCGAAAGATTTAATTTAGGAAATAACGAATGATTCGAGTAAAATTATGGTGATTTTATTATTGACGCCGTTTTTTAAATGATCCTAGATGAAGTTGTTTATATAAATATTTTTAATATTCGGAAGACATTTCGCGCGAACCAGAATTGTAATAAATAAAAAGTTTAATTTCGTTAGCGTCGTAATTTCCGGCACCGCGTAGGTATGCCGTCTGTCCTCTTTTCACGGAACTGTCCTCTTTTTAAACACGTCCTGGATCGTCCGTGGGGATTCTTAAAATGTGTCCGGGATTGTCCGGGTTTTTCACAAAATGTAATGACTCTACGTAGTAACTTTTGATTTTTAATGACGATTTACCCACATTAAAAAGACGGCGTTGCGATATTCAATAATTGCATTCGGTGACCACCTCGTCGCCTTAATGGTTTCACTATTACAGCATAGCTAAATCCACGCCTGAAACTTCAAGGTTGTAACACTATGGCGCGATTACTCACCGTTCTCCGCTATTGCGAGCTGCGTGTTTAATGGCGCTATCGTTTAATCGTTGTTTTAATATTTTGAGGTTATTATTACGGTGTATTAGTTATAATCGTGTGTTTTTTCTAATACACGTAATAATTAATTAATTAATTAATTATTCGGATTTGGACAGATAACTAGATAAGTACCTGTATTATTGCTTACTGTACGAAAACAGAGGAGTTAAAAAGTGATAAATAGAGTAAGATGTTGGTAATTTTCAAATGTATTTATTTTAAAATCGAAACCGAAAAATGGAAAACTTCTTTTCAATTCGTCGTGTACCGTGTAGTGGACGTCGTTAGTGAAATGATTAAATTTTCGTAAAATTTATAATCATTAAAGAAATAAATTATATAGAACCGTGGTTAATTACGACGAAAAATGAGAGAAAATCTATCGAGCCGATTTTAAAATTTTTAAAATCCGATTTTTAAAACGCAATTGAATTAAATATATAACAAATAAGTACGCGTAATTCCGGAAAAAAACGACAAAAACAAGCCTCTTCTGCTATGCGATGCGAAACATTTCGAACGGCTCCGTATATATAGAGTTGGCAAATAGGATTCTTTTTTTTTTTTTTTTAAAAAAAAAAGAAAACTCGATCAAAACATCTAACCGAACTGAAAAAAAAATTAATTAATTCAACTTCAAGGTCGGTCAACTAATTTCAAATTTTATCTCGGCGTACCGTAACATTGTTTATAATACCCGATTAAGAATCCAATTATAACGCTGCTAGCACGGCTCCGCAGGTGTTGTGTAACGGTCCCAAATTAAATTCCTACCACTACTACTAATATATATATGTATATATATATACATATATATATATATGTATTAACTCCAACTAAAATTTTAAATGTACCAAAAAAAAAAAAACTTTTTAATCCCCTTCGACGATTATTTTTATAAAATCGCGTGAAGTCGCTATAAAATCGTCGAGCGGAACGACAGGAAATAAATTAAATTAAATCGGAAAAATAAAAACAAGAAACGGCTTCGCACCGTTTCGAACATTTACGAACGAGACAAAAAAAACGTATATTACTCGGAAATTATACGTAAACATAGAAAATTATTTAAAACACACACACGTGTGCATAACTTAACGCATTAATCCTTAAAAATCCGAGTTCAATTTAAAGTTTTGAACAAAACAACGATATATTCGCGTAGTAAAATTTACATAGAATAATACACAATAAGTGCAGGTAAAAATTCCTAACCACAGTGAACTGATATATATATATATATTTATCATCGTTATTTTATATTAAAATATATAATGAAAACTAACGGGAAAAAATACTACTAAAAATTGTAAGACCGATATTCTTAAAAGTAATTTATCTAATTTATCATTTAATAATAATTACGATAACTAATACGGAGAAAAATTTATACTTTATAGTTATTAAAATTAATTCATATATAATAGATTATGTTTCAGACGTCTATACTTCGTCTACATAGTTTTGATTCGGCTCGAATCGTAATCTGTCCTGATTAGTGTGAGATGGACACCGAGTGAACATTTTAGAGGATAGGTTTAAATAATCCTTTAAGATTAGGGTATGTTAGTAATTTCGCGCATAAATGAGATTCTTTCGTATTTTGACTTACTCGATATGCATCGGAGGGGTCTGTTTTGTAGATTTTAAAGTTGTTTATATGCTGAACGTCAAATAGAAGACGATACACGCGTAAATTTTTACCGGACGTGTAAGAGAGTTTTATAAAGAATCATTTGGAAGGATTTTCGGTTAAAGATAGATGGCGGAAATCGCTTTAATATTAATTAATGTGGGATTATATACCGACTAATAGGCAAGCGTTCGAAAAAAAAACTATTAATTATACATATATGCTAGTTTCCATAGACTCGTTTGGATTTACGGATGTCTAAACAAAAGTTTGTAAATAATTTGATTTGAAAAAAAAAAATGATTTTAATTATTTTCTCAGCGATTTTGTATCCATTTTTCGTTTACTTATTTATAATTTATTTTTTGATTTTTAATAATTTTCATTTTATATTTCTTCTTTTCATTGTTACTTTTTGTAATGTACCGGTGTATTAAATTGAAATTGGAATAAATTTGATTTGATTATTATTATTATTATTATTATTATTGAGTTTCTATACAGTTTAGTCATATCTATAGAGTATCAGATATTATAAAATGGGACTATTTATAATGCGAATATCTACTGAGTGCCCAACCACCACAAATATGCGTATTGTGCTGTTCTCCATTAACAGTCTACCATATCGTGGTTATCTGCCAGAAATTTGCTCAATACCGGTGCCATCAGCTGAAGAACAATGTACCGGATGTAAACAACCTCCTCCTACTCACCAACTTCATAATAAATTCTAAACTGTGTAATCATCTCTAATTAATTCATATTTCGAGTAATAGTCTTATAGGCACAATAACTAGTCGTTAAAAAAAAAAAATGTAGGCAGATTAAAAAGAATGCGCGTAAGTTTAAATATTGATCCCAGAATTTAAAATATAGGAATGCAATTTGACAAATGTGGAATGTAGTGATTTTTTAAAAAATAAACAACAGCAAATCACTAAATGTTGATACAAATCGCAAAGTTTTTCGTCTATCCAAGTGAGCATAAAATAAATTATAAAAAACATATTATTAATATATACAATACATAAGAAATATAAACTGTATTTATTATTTTTTTTAATGGGGGTGCCTTTACGGCCTACCCAACGTGATACTGTGGGGACTATTTACATTTTAATAAAGGACGCCGACTTCTCTAGAAATGTCGCTATATGGGGGAACAACTGTAGACTATCCAGATGGAGAAATCAGGATTGCAAACTGCCTTTATAAAAATACCAATTTAGAATATACAATTTATAAAAATTAACGAAATGAAAAATAGCCCGAGAGTGAATGCGGTAGATGTGTTGTTTACCATTATTCAACATCGAACTATTTTTCATTTTGTTTATTTTTATAAACTATATATTCAATGTTGTACTTTTACAATTTATATTTCTTATATATTGTATATATTTATACGTTGTTTCTTTTTTTAATAATTTACTTTATGTTCATTTGATAATGGTTTAATAGTCGAAAAGCTTCGGGATTTTTTTTATAAACATTTCGTGATTTTAACTCTTTCCTGTTATTTATAATAGAGCCATGTATATACGTGAGTATTTCGAGAAATGCAATATTTATAGAAAGGCAACATTTCGAGCAAGAAAATCTCGATAAAAAGCATGACGAAAATGACCATTAATGAGAACATTCAATCATAACATGGTGCCCATTGGTCACTAGATATCCGTGCGATGTGAGCAATTAGGAGAACTAACGAGTTTCTACTGATGTAGCGAAGCAGGAGGACGACTACCCCCGAGTCTCACTGGAAAAATCGTAGTAATGAAACCAAACAATTTGATCGTTTCAACTTTAATATTGCATAACCGTAGATTAGCAAGTATGTCCGCTTGGGTATGTTTATAATTCTTCGCTGTAAATAGATCATACCACGGATTTTTTCAGTACATTGTATGCGCAAAAACTTCATATACTCTAAGAGATCTATAGAAGGAGTGTGTACAAACCGACAATTTTCCTAATATAACCGTTGAGATGACCGAATGATCGGTCGGTTGCCGTAGATACCGACGGCAATCCAAACTGATTTAACCGTCACTCCGAGCTAGTTTCGTTTGTATACATAATTAGAGATGTTATAAATAATTGATGATAAACGAGAACTGAACTGCGAGTACTGTAATACGAGTTAACAACCGTTAGAATCAGAAAGGATCAGAATACTCGTAGAAGGATGATGGATAGAAATGTAGCTAGCAGTAGTCTCTATAGTAAAAATGGAACGTGTTCTAGTGACATAAATGCTTTATTTTCTTACACACATATATATATATATATATATGTTTATACCAGAAGTTATCCACGGCTTCGCCTCTACAATTATTTTTTAAATACAATATCGCTATCTATTTCTTTTAATAGGTTTATATATTACTATAGTATACGTATATATATACGTATTATATATATATATATATCCGTCAGTTATTTCGGCCACGCCCCTAACGCAAAAAAACGTGGTTTGTATGACGGGTGTTGGTAGTGAAGGTACATTCGAACCGGAAAACGTGCTGAATTTTAAACGATTTGACAATGATATCGCTGTTTACTACAATTTAAAACTTTAAATTATTGTAATCTCTGTCCTATTTTCGATATCACAAGCTTAGAACGAATCCGATAATATAATAAGCTGTGCGAATTTCATAATTATTGCTTTAATAGTTTTCGAGTTAAATCGAAGCAGACAGACTGGCAAAAATTTAAAAAAATAGATTTTCTGTTTATGTGTGATAAAAATAGCTCAGTGCAGTGATTATAATGAAAATATTCGCAAATCATATATATATAGTCGTCGATATAAATAAAAATTTACCCCGTTGAATAAGTTCGGATTGGGAACCACTAAAAAACAACAACAAAAAAATAATGTAACCGTGTATCGATATTTAAATCACCGTCACTCCATTCGAACCCACAAATCCGCCGTGGGATAACAGGATGCAGACTGTATTAAAAGCTTATTAAATGAAAAAAAGCAATTCATATTAGCGATCTAGTGATTAAAGTTAAACTTTGGGAAACTGGACATCGCGCAAACAGGCGAGAAAAGATTGTACTAAGCAAAATCCGCATCGGCCATAATTAAATTAACCCACGGACACTTATTTCAAAATGAATCTTCACCACCAATCAAAATCTGTCCATTGACTGAATAAGGAACGTTTTCATATGAACACAATAAGAAGAATTTCTACAGAAGACGCACTTGGTAACGACGAAGCTACAGTACAAAGTCCTTTCCGGTTTTTAAAAACTATAAAAAATATAATTTTTCATCTGATATTCACATGGCAGAATTATTTGTACAACTACAATATTATCTATAATTATCTAAATTTTAGCGTAGACGCAAATGGCCTACAAGCCGAGCGCCTTTAAATAAATATATAATTTGAATTTGAAAACTCAACTGTCGATTTTGAAAATAATAATTTCGCCTACCTGCAAAACACAACCTTCGCAATTTTCTTTAAATTGTAGCGTCGCTTGATAAAGAGGATCCAACGTTTCACGCGGCGATTTTGCTTTATGCTTTTCTAAACATTTCTTACCTTTCACCAGATACAACTTAACGTAAGGCGCTGAAAAGAAAAGATGAAATCATAAATTTACGATATAATTAACAAATAATAATATGACGTATTATTTCCAAAAAAGAAAAAAAAATCTAATTATTTTCAAAAATCTCTTTAATCGTATTTCATACGTGAAGAGAAAGAAATTATACATGTATATATAATATTTATTTATTTATTTGAAATAAAATAAATACATAACCAACTGCGACCAAAGGAAATAGGAATTATTTAGAAATATTATATCGAGATATGTATAAAACGTACGATGCGAATAGATTGAAAATTTCGGAACGATTCGAAAGTGCCCGGACATGATTAGGTTATTTATTGGGTATTAAGGAAAGAATGAGGACTAGCACTGAATAACAACAATATCCTTGCAGCACTGGCCACCTCTATGTGTATATATCTAGGATTAATCCATAGGCGGTTTTTTCCATATTAAGTTAGGGCTGGAAGGGGTATTTTTCTTTTCCTTTTCTGTATGAAATAGTTGTAAGTGCATTGAGAAGACATGAAAAGAATTAGATTGATGAAAATAACATATGAAAGATTCGTATGGTCAATAAATTTCTTGAACCAGCGCTCGTTTCAGCATAAAAGGAGCTAAAAGTGGTTTCCCGCGCTTTCGACATTGCCGTGGATCTGTTTAACGATGGAGCAAAAATATTTCCAAGATTCCAGGTTTGTTTGATTTAATATCGAGCAGGTTTTGCGAATCTATTTTCCTAAAAAATTAGCTACAGATTTATTTTTACGGAACATTCGAAAGATCGTGAACATTGTTTCGTCCATCATATATATATTTCGGGACAGGAGAAATAGGAAGGCAATATAGAAAAGGGGCTTATCAGCGACCGAGGAGAACATAGTTGATATTTTTATTGACCCAATGGTTATATGCATTAAATTGCAATATCTTAATTAACAATAATAGAAGAAATTAAGAGATAATGATTATGGAATATGAAGCGGAAGACGTAAAGAAATTATAAAATATTGGCGCACAGGCAGATATCTACACGTATTATATAAATATATTACATAAATAGTTCGGAAATATAATGTAAAAAATCTATTGTAATTAGACCGAAAAACAAACATGAAAATTTTGGTGTTCAACATTTTGGTAGTTTCTTACGAGTTAGGATTTGATGTTTGGTTTTTGTACGTTGTAGGAGCGAATAATAGAAACTTTATTTTGTTTATTATGGAAGGTGTTTAGTCAGAAGAAAATTTGAAAAAACCGTCTCTAGGTGCAGTATAGACTTAGAGTAGATTGTGTAAGCTAGCTATGTGATGGGGAATGTGCAGGTAAAATCGAGCTAGGTACATCAGGATTAGGATGTGTACCTTGTGATGAGAGACAATTGATGGAAGATATATTGATATATTTGAGTTACGTATTAAATAAGTTTTCTCGAGCCTGTTCTATACAAGTAAGATGGTTGAAGACAACCTGAAAATGATTAAACCGAATAGAAGGAAAATAAATCTTTATAATTCGGAAATTGTTTGTTGAAAAAAAAAGTAGTGAAATTTTAAAGTAGATGAGAACGGAAGAGATGCTCTATGAAGTGATGACGAAATACAGCCAACAACGCAAAAATAATGTTAAAAAACGGTTATTAGAGCGGACAACTTCGGCAAATGCTTTATTGACTACTACCGAGTTAAAGATTTTTATATCGTCCGACCTGGATTCAAAGGCAACAATTTTTTATTAATATTCCCGATACGATGAATAGGCATGATTAGATAATTTAAGCAGCACGGTAAAACGGATTCAACGTAAAAGGGAAGGTTTGATACGGTAAAACGGATTCAACGTAAAAGGGAAGGTTTGATGGTAGTTCGAATCTCAATTTAGTAAGTGAATTTTCTGAAAACTTTATTTCGACCATCGACAACCTCCACAAGAATTTCTACGTCATGCTGTATGTCTTAGTTAGAAATTAAGCAGACAACGAATGGCATTGAACCGATATCAATATTTGCAAAAATTTAAAATAAACGCGTTTAAATTATGGTTATTATTCATATGTAGAGCGTAGAAATTCGCTGCGGAACGTGTAGAAAAAATTGATTTAATCCTGTTTCGGCCATTTATAAGATATAGTTTACAAGCGGCAAACTGATTATTTATTAGACGGGTATATAAGGAAAAGTAATTCTAAAGATAGATAGATTTTGTATATCCATAGACTCGATCGCAACATGCGTAAACGATTTCTGTGGATGGAAGTTTCGATATAATTCAAAATTCGTCAATTTGTATAGAGGTATGAAACGAAGTCGACGTGTTCGATGCGAGCGTATTTATTAATTTCAACGCCGTTTGAAAAGATCTAGTAACTTATACAAACGATTTATAACACGTAGGCGCATCTATTGCGTCTCGTGCGAAATCTCTTTTTATTTTACATCGTTCACATCGTAGTAGATGCATTCGGAGAATTTTAAAAGTACCCTTCGCTAAATCAATTTGAGTTCATAGTTTCACTACTTGTCTAACTCCGGTTTCCTTTTCAGTTCTTTCACGCATTTTCCATATATTCTGCACTTCTCCGAGGTAGTCGTCTACATCTTAGTTGCTTATTAAAAACGATTATCTGTACGTCAAAATTTGTTTTCAAATTTTCGGAGGAAACAAATTTGTGAAAAGCTATAAGAAGTCAATTTTATTATGTTGCGTAATCAATAAACTATTGAAACGTATACACGAGAACGATCGTAGTAATAAATAATGCCGTGCAATCGAAGCAATCGGTGTCTAGAAACAAAAAAAGATACCATTGAAAGTGAAATTGAAAAACTGAAAACTAGCTCATTTTTGATCGATCTGACATCCGCTAAAATCACCGTATGGAGAACAACTTAAAAATAGCGAAAGTGATCATATTATTATTCACTAAAGGCAATGCCTTGTCGCTGCAGCCATTATATCCTGTTGGTAGCCAGTGTCCAAAGTTATTGATATTATATTCAAGCGATTGTATTTATTCATTATAGATGTTGTTGATCTTCCTGGCCTTTTGCCTTTAACTTTACCCTCTATTATATTTTTGATAAAGTTCCGCGTCAAATCCACGTGTCCATTGCGGTCAACTTTATTTATTCCCCGCACTATGAAGCGGCAATTTTTGGCAATCGTAATTGACTACACTCCGAACGTATGTTTTTATAAATTTTTTTCAAACATCTATACCGACGTTCCGCGATTTGTTAGAATTGATGTTTTCTTATTAAATGCTTATTTCGCTGACTATCATCATTCACATTTCCTAGGTAACGTGTTCCGGTGGCACGTTCCAATTGAGTATTACCTATTTGGTTTTTTTTTTTATTTAGTTTTATGTTTCCTTTTTATTAATATTTATTTTCCGTTTATTTAATTATTCGAATAAAACTGTATTTAATCATATATTCTTCTCTGATTCAATAAATAAAATAAATAAAACACCAAAACATCATACAATAAATTCAAATGTCTGACTTCGATCGATATATAACGAATAAATTTACAGACAAGTGAAGGAATATTAAATTACTCGGTAAATTTTTATAAGATGGTTTCGACTGAAGACTTCGCGCCCTGATCACTTCCACTTCTAGACGACCTTTCTTAACGGTCAACGATAATTGTACTTCGCCTAACGACGGCGAACCGAGAACCTGACGACCGACTAATTGACCGGGTCCCAATCCGCCGATGAAGTCTTGAAGTTGATCATTTTCCGGATTCTTCAATAAACTGTTTATCGATAATTAAACATATTATTTGCACATTATAAACATATCTAGAAATCGGAAAAGTATATTTAACGAAGTTATCAAATCGCTGAAATTATAAAAATATTTATTCCCCAAAAGCAAACAACAATCACCGTAAGCAAAACTATTCATCTATTGATTTTAATTTAAGTTTAAATTATATATTTATGAAAAAAAAGCAATAAAGCTATTAGTAAAAAGTCAACAACTTGTTAAAATAATTACTAACAGAACTTTTTAGCTGTTACGCCATTTTCTAGCTAAAATAATTCATAATAAACAAATTATATATAATAAACATAATGGGTAAAATTTATATACTTAACTGATAGCGACTAATATTTAGCAAATTCAGTTCAAGACTGAGACGTTTGTCAACGAGTAGTATTATAATAACCTCTAATTTATCATACGCATTACTAAAGACAAAAGAAAAAAAAACAATTGTTAAGGAATTTAATCGTAAATTTAATAATATTAACCAAAAACAATAATATTTTATATACATGTAGAAAGAAAAACTTTAACAAATATATATATATATTAGAAAAATAACAAAACTAATAGATAAAAATAATCTTTTATTAAACACGTTAATAACATTTGATGAATTAGTTTTAAAGACCGTATTATGAATATACATAGTCTTTAGTATTTAATGCGGAAAAATTAAGTTGTATCTGTTAACAAATGATTTAATTTAGATGTGCTACATATTTTGGTCGTTGTTAGTTAAGTATATATTTTCTATATATTATTTTTCTTATTGACTTTATTATTTATTATTAATTATTTTAACTTGAGAATGGCGTAACTGCTGAAAAACTTTATTATTAATTTTTTTAACAACTAGCAACTTTACTAATAACTTTAATGTTTCTTTTTAAATGATTTTAATAAAATTTCTCAATCTGTTCGTAATTAATATTGTACACTCGGTTCAGTCACAAATATTCATGTAAATAACAAAAAATTTCCTATAAAACGAGGGAATAAATTTAATTTTTGCATCGAAGAAAATTTTTATTTTTAATTTTTTGGTTGTTTAATTTCTTTATAAACCTAAATTTTAAAATATTTTTTGGAAAAAAAAAAGTAAAATACAATTTTCGAATAAGATTTATTTTCTTTATATATATATATATATATATTTAGTTACGAATAATAAAATCATGAAACACATTTAAAAGATCGTTCATATTTCAAACTACTCACTCAGAATCGACAAGTTATATATTAATAATAATATATATATATATATAAAAATCAGAGAAATTAAAATAAACGCATATTAAAAGAAAATGAACGTATAAAAGTAAATTATGTTGCGTTAGAAGAAGACCAAATATGTCTAAAAACATAACCGTTTGACACATACAAAAAATATATATATATTCATCCGAAACGATGTTCAGAAATTTTCGCTGACTATGAATGTAACATAAAAACCAGAGTATCATATATATATATATATATATATATACATATTTTGTGATGATCTACATTACATAGTTTGCTTAAAAATAAATAAATGAGAAAGTTTCATGCGCAGCCAATTTTAAACACTACTCGTTTCATATGTTAAATCTTCAAATAACATGCACAGGAAAAATTACATAAACTACTATCATGCAGCAAGTTAAAAAAAAAAAAAAAACAAGAAAGAATAAATGATAATAAATAGATATAATCTGAAAAATTCCTTTCATGATGTATGGGATGAAAACAATTTTACCTTACAGCTATCTACCGTCGTCATTTTCTTGGAAATATTTTCTGGGCAGTAGGAAAGAACAGATAGTCTTATCCTAATTCCATATTAGTCTCACTATAATGATATCATTAAAAAATAAATAAATAAATTCACCATTATGCTTGCTGCATCCAAACACCTATAAAACTTTAACGTGCAATACTCCGTATACGGTCCTCAAAAATTATTTAATTGCAAATCATTACAAGACATTTTATCTAAATGCCTTTATATATGTATATATAAATGACATATAAAAATTGGCTGGACTGAAAAAATAACTGACGAGCAAACGACATTCGCTAAAACAACAGGATCTATTAATAATAATTGAAAAATAATAGACTAATAATTAAGTAATTTTATGGGAGAAAATAAATATGAAATACTACAGTGCAAAATAAACAGAGTACAGGGACGAGGAAGATCAAGAATACCTTAGATAGATAATATAAAAAGCTGGATGATTATTAACAATAGAAGAGAACTGACGGGCGTAGCATGTAATAAAAAACTGTTAACTATTAAACACATTGGTGATCGCTAATGGTTACCAAAAAAATAAAAAAGTTTGCAAATTGACAAAGATAACATTTAACCATGCAGAGTTATGTCATATAAACGAATTATACGATCTTTAAAATACATTACCGTTATATATATATATATTTCAGTACAGTCTAAAATCTATGTAACACCTGGAAAAAATTACTAATAATACGTTCATAGATTTAAAACAAAAATTATTAAACCGAGATTGTATATTGGATTTTTATTTTTTGGTAACGTTTAATTCTAAATTATCTAAATTACAAAATATTAAATACTGGTGGTTGGTCCGAAATTAGTTTCTTAATAATGTCCTTTGTACACACTTATCTGTTAGGTAAAATGTATTTTTAAGAAACAAGCTCGAAGTTGTGCAAAAATGATAATGCTCTGGTAAGATATTCAAAGTTATGTTCAAATATGAGAAATACTCTAGATTTTTATTAATCTCGCGAATGTTTAAAAATTATTAAAAATAAATTACAATTTTTACCTTCCACGGTTATAAATATAATTTTTTAATTTTGTAGTTTTAGCTTTCGTGGTCATAAATGCAATTTTCAAATTTCATACTCATAACTACAATTGTTTTAGATTTAGCGGTTGTAAATACAATTATTAATTTTTGCGGTTATAGATAAAATTTTTCAAATTTTGTAGTTATAAATAGAATTTTTATTAGCTTTCATAACCATACAATGCAACTTTCAAATTTTGTAGCTATAAATATATTTTCTTTTTTAATTTTTTGATGGTAAATGCAATTTTTAGATTTTGTAGTTATAAATGCAATTGTTTACATTTCACAGATATAAATACCATTTTTTTTAGGATTTTATAGTTAAAAATTCAGTTTTATATATTTCGTAAATACAATATTTTTTTAGATTTTTTTTTTGGTTTTGAATACAATTTTTATTATTTACGATAAATGCAAATTTCATACTCGTAAATACAACTTTTCAAATTTTGTAGATAGTACACACATTTGTTGTTTTTTTTTTCCGATTTTATGGTTATAAATAAAATTTTTTTGATTTCATAGTTATTCGTATACCTTTTAGATTTTATTATAATTATGAATGAAATTTTTTTTTTTTAGATTTTGTGGATATAAATACAATAAATTTCTTATTTCTGCGTAATTCGTGTATGCATTCCTTTTTTTCGTCAAAAACTAAATTACAATGAAAGCGATAATATTTACAAATAATGTTAATCAAGCTTTAAATCGCATGCGAACGAGGTTAATTATTCAGTATGGTTATACAAAAATAAACCCCACGTCGTCACGAGCCAGCGAAATCCATTCGTAGCACATAGATGTACGTATATTAAAAATTTATATTAAGGAAAAGAAAAAAATCCAAAAAAAATGCGTTATCTATCGCGCGTGCCGCAGCTATAAAATAGTATAAAAGGAAAACCGTTTAAAAAGAAAAATAGAAAATTGAATAGATGAAAAAAAAAAGAGTTAAAAAAAAATTAAAATAAAAAAGTTTAAATCTGTAAAAAAAAAAAAAACAAAAAATAAGAAAAAGTACGTGGAACATAGAAGGGTTACGTTGCTACACGGTGACAAATTTAATGCTACTTACGACGAAGTAGTGGGATAAGCAGAACTAGATACACTGTTGACGCTACCAGTCAACGATTTTGAGGCTATATCCGCCGACTTGTGCTCAATGGTTTCAGCGGTAGAACCATGGGTACTACATTTCCTACGGGATGCATCACCACCTCTTCTATAGCCGTCTAACATACAGGGTCAACGATTAAAAAAAAAAAAAAAAATAGAAAAATAGAAAAAAATAGGAAAAAAAAAGATAAAACCGCACACAAATCGTCTAACTAATAAAGAATCAACAGGTGATAATAACAACAGATGGATACGTAACCACTTTCAGCGTTAAAGCAGAATGCCACACAATTTGCAATATCCATCGTATCGTATTATTTCTATTCGATTAGTTTTAGATTAACAAAAAAACTTTATAGCTCGTTTTAAAAATATTAAATATTATAAAATATAAATAGTCGATTTATAATTTAAAAATAATTTTTAAACGAACAAATCAAACACGCTATCTGTTTTAAAATTCCGCTTCGGATATTGAAATAAGCATGTCGACTAATTAACCGTTTCAATATACCGTATAGGGTATAGGAAATTTCAACGCTACCAAAATTGTATATTTTCATGATTTCGAAATATTCATATATATAAACACGTTGAATATTTTCTATCGTTCACTTACGAATATCGGTATTGTATAATAAAATTAATAATTAATTTCGTGTCGAAATTTGATAATGTCCGACTGAAAGAGTTAAAAGAAACGTTCGAAAAATTTAGTTAGAAGAAAGAGACAATGTATTAGAGTAATTCGAAAACGCGTTTTAATAGTACCTCGGTAAAAGGCGAATTAAATATACTATCGAAATAAATCGCGTTTACTAATTAATCGAGAAAAAAATTAAATATACCCTACGTAATAATTAATAATAATGTCGACGATAAAAAAGAGAAAAAAAATAATTTATAAATAAAGAATAGTATATTATCGACGATAAATTGCACTCTATTTTAAATTAATAATTCGAAATTAATGTATAATAATCGTTTTTCTTTTAAGTAAAAATATCGTTTATAGCATATCTCAATAAATTCGATCGAAATGTGTAAATTGTATTTTTGTTTAGTTCGACTAATTTCAATTTACACACATACAACCTAGGCAGATCTACTGAAACAATGTTTAATGGTGATTATCATTAGTCGGATGCGAAATCGTAATTAGTAACAAGACAGTATTTAACGAAGATTGTAATAACTTATAAAATATATTACACTCCTTCGAATGAGGCTAATTCGATTTTAAACAATTATCTAAACTCATCATTTTGTAATTTTTGAAAACTATTATATAAAATTGCCAAAAAAATATTTTACATAACACTATACACACCATAAAAAAAGAAAGTTATTCAGTTTACTATTTATTTTAGGGCTTATTAAATTACTTATTACAAACGCAATCATTATTTATTCATACATGTAGAGATTTTTTTTAATTAGTCAGACATGGTAGAACGTACGCACAAGACTACAAACAATTAAATTATAGAATAACTAACATTACAGACAATGTAACCTAAATTTCAGTTAATAGTTTATTCCTAAAATAATTTTAAATGAATAACATTTAGAATCAATATGCACTGTGCATTATATATATATATATATATATATATATATATATATATATATATATTTATATATTTATATATATATATATATATTTATATAATATTTACATAGATATCAATAAATTGAGGAGTCCTGCATAGAATGGTTCATCATAAATTTGGAGAGAAATTAGCTCGGAAGTGTATACCACAACGATTAAAAAATATATTTGAGCTTCAGCAATAATGATAAAATCAATAACACTAATAGCCATATATATATATATATAATAATATTAAAATGTAGATAAATAGTTATACTAAATAAAGGTAACTATTTACTCATTCATTCATTTATATTTATATATATATATATGATTGATGATATATATATATATACATATACATGTATGTATATATGTTTGTATATGTAGTATTCTTATGAGATTTCCTTTCATTAAGTCGTATCCTCACTTCGCATGAAATTTTCTTCAAAATTTATTTTTAATGTAGTAAAACAGTATTTCTTTTTAAATTATAAATTCATATAAATCACATTTTTTTATCTTCTGGATTATAACTGCCATTTTTAAAACTTAGACGACCGATTTTTTTACATATAAAGTGAAACACGCTTATATACATATATATATATATATATATATATATATATATATATATATATATATATATATATATATATATATATATATATATAATTTTATTGTGACATCTAAGCTTCCAATAATATTGCGTCAAACCAGAAGTATGATTAAATCATTGAATACAAACATGTTAGAACTATTATATCGTAATAATTTCACGTTTCGTCAACTAAATTATCATTCAATAATTAAAATAGTTATTTTTGTTAAGTTTATTAATTATTAAACATTATTAATAATCTTAATTTTAACCAGTAGAGCCTGCCAAGACTTTCAAATTTTATATATATATATATATTTATTTATTTATTTATTTAATTAGTACGATGTTGAGCGTATTACTGTGACAATATAGTGAACCGTCAGCGGAACATGACATATATCGCACACAGGTGGTAGCTGAGCAGGCGCGAATGAGTGATTGGAGTAGCCTTGACGATGAATTTAGGCAAACCTGTATGTTCTTTTTCGATATTTTCGAGAATAATTGGTCGCGTATAGAATTATCGATTACAGGAGTTGAAAAAGTTTTTGTATATTTTTTAAATTACAACTGATCAAAAGACTTTCCTGAAATTTTACTAGAATACAGAGTAACTTGTTACAGGTCAAGAGCCCATTTAGTACTCCACATTGAATCCCTAGACGGTTGAAGATAAATCGAGTATTTAGTTCGTTTTAATCCAAACAATTATCGAGAAAATTGGCAGCCAATATATTTAGATGGTACTCAAGATTTTAATATTATTATATATATCAATGGCTTATCTTCTAAAGAAAATTTGGAAATGTCGGTTCATCTTCTGATCGACATGTTTGCCTAGTGTCAATTTACCATCTAGGTACGTACTGAAGTATTTCATATAATTTCGCTCTATGATTAACATCCCATTTAACTTTACGGATGGACAAGTTACGTTACGCGAGGACAAATAAACCCGCGTGTATTCGTTCACTCGAATGCGTTAAAGTATTAACCGGATTTCAGTTAAGATGAAAAAGCTCTTAGTAATTTGTCAATGATCTTTAATCTCTTTTGCTACAGTTCTGCAAACGTACGTCGGTGGCGACCCCATCAATCTACTAAAAAATCTATAATAAACGAGAGATAAAACACGGAATTGGCACTCACTCGAAGCACGCCACAGAATAAATATATGTTCATTATAAATTTACTCGACACGTGCAGTCTTCGAGGTACGATTTAAGGAGAAGATGGCGTGGATAAGAAAATATTTTCTTCATCTTATATAATAGACCACGCGATGTCAAATCTTACCAAAGACTTGCCGGTAATTCTACGCGATAATACGATTTTAATTGGTAACTTAACATTTTTCAGTCATTTATCGAGGTGTGAAATGTAATAGTTACGATTTAAAATTCTTATTCAAAAGTATTTTGAGGAAAATGAAAAATAATTAAAAGAAGTAATTTTTTCTGACATTTTAATAGTTATTGTTCCAAGAAATAAAAATAACAAGAACAAAGGCCGAGTAATGCAATTTTCAAATATTTATAACGCCTATTATTTTTCAAACAAAATGAAACTTGGTAGGAACATTTTTTCATACTTAATGTCGTTATGTTTAATAGCGGACTCTCCGATATAGTTTTCATCGATAAAACTAATCGAATTTTTCGAGAAATATTGTTCGTTTTGGGGGGAAAATAAATAAATATTTCTATAAGTATTTTCGACGAATAATCATTTAGCAAATACAAGTAAGTATACATTTAAGACAAAAAAAAAAAAAAGTAAAAGAAAAGGAACACGTTAAAAAGTCAAAAAAAAACAAAGACAGAAAAAAAAAGAACAGAAAAAATCATGCGAAGCTCGATAAGCATTTATCTCAAATTACAGCTCCTTTTAAAAATAAGACTGAGTTGTACTTCAGCTTTAATCTTATAACGTATTTTCAGATTTAAGCGATAGTTTTTATAACTATATATATATATATATTATATATATATATATAAGTAAATAAATAAAAAGCTTCAACTTTTTCTTAATACGCATATATATATATATATATATATATATATATATATATATATGTACTCTCAAAAATAATAGCCAATTATTTACAAACAAAAAAAATTCTTCATTTACACCAAAAATTCGTATTTAAAATTGATAATACTTTTTAAAATATATGTATACATATTCCTTTACGTGACTATATACATCGCTATTTCTTTCAGATTTAAATTACAAGTATATGTCCACATTTTAAGAGGCGTGTGCATATAATATATACATCAGAAAATATCGGTTTACTGCGAATCGTAAGTCTTAACCTTTTCAATCACAATGTTCATTACGGGTTACGTAAAATTTTAATGCTATAGAAAAAAAAAAAATATTATTTTTATAATAAGGGGCATTTGGTTGACATGGAATGTTCGAAATATTTTTACAACGCATTAAAAATTATCTCTAGTCATCTCGAAAGCAATATTACGCACAAAATATTACTTTATATTTTAAAAAGTCATTTTCCTTAACTACATCTAAACGTATAATTTTCTGAACAAGAAAAAAATATATAATATGGTTTTAAAAAAAAAAATTAAATAAAAATTGGCACGCGGATAATCCGCCAAAATCCGGACTCGAAAATAAAAAAATTGCTTTTGAACTGATGAACTGAGGAACACCGAACGATCGAAGAGAATTGTCCATGTACGTTAAAAGTACGGTCATTTTATCGGTCAGGGGTTAAAATAAAAGTGCCTTCGATAAAGTTTTCTATAGAAAATTGGACACGAATATTTTTACCGTCTCCAGAATCATCTTCTGCAGTTGAAGAAGTGGTTTAAATTATGGAAAACTACAGTTAATGAGTCTTAAGTCTAATCACTTCAAAAGTTTGCAAATGTAACGACCCAGTTAAATGGAAGATAAAATAAAATATTTACACTTGGATCAACGTTTGACTTGGAAAGATCATATTCTGATCAAACGGAAACAACTGGATCTGAAACTGCGAAGTACGAGCTCGTTGATTACTTATCGCTGTAGAAAATAAAGTTCCACTATATAAAGTCATCTTAAACTAAATACGGACCTACGGAATAGAAATCTGGGGAACAGCCAGATACGTTTTCAGGCAAAGGTCCCGCTCAACGTTGTGGGTGCCCTATAGTATGTTCGTAATGACGATCTTCATAAGGACCTTCACACGCCAACCGTAAAGGAAACTCAAAATCTACAGTGAGAGATAATCCACTGACAGCCTATCTCAAGGATAACAGCGTTCAATTTCAACTCCCGAAAAGACTTACGCAAGTGGAGCTATGTAGCCGATCTTAACTAGTGTTTATCAAATAAAGAATGCCTTTGGGCAGCGTTCTGTTAATATTCGACACACACCTAATAACAGTGCTACTTATTATACATATAGAAAAAATGTTATGTAAAAAAAAGTCAATGTATTTATACAAAATATTTTTCTAAATTGAGATATTTCACATTAACCTAAAAATAAAACATTTTATTAACATCGAAATTTCACGTACCGTATTATAGCGGACATCGTGACTGAAAAAGTTCATTTAAACAATAGTCCTACGAGAACATTAAATTAAACATTATCAATTTTCGACGAAAAACTACAAATTTTAGTAATTAAGTAAAAACATCCATTTTTATAATATTACAAAATAACTCCAAGGTTGAAAAGTAATATTTCGCGTAAAATATTGTTTTGTTTTTTTTTTTAAATGACTGTAGATTGCGTCTGACGCGTTTATATATAATTAAAATTCATACTTTTTTTCACGTCGATGTCCCTGATTATTAAGAAATTGACCGCTAATGAAAGCATGGTTAGTAAATGAAAAAAAATGACTTCGGCTTCTTAGAAGACGAAGAATTCTTTCGCGGAGCAATAAACTTTTACCCATGTAATTAACTATTGAAATGAAATCCGGTCGGTTTGTGGCAAAGGAAATTCAGACCTTCCGGAACGAAACGATTGAAGTGAAACGGCTAATATTGGACAATATGAAAGAAACGACATTCATCGAGACGTCCGATTGATGAAGGAGTCGATGAAAAACGCGACTTAAAAAATCGCTTAAACGCAGACGAAGAGTGTTTACAATTCATCGGGATCGCTTATTAACCTCGTGAATTAATCGAATAACAATATAACGTGTTAAAGAGAGAATACGGAGACATCGAGGAATCCGGCGACCATAAAATTGTAGATTAATCAGCTAAAGAAGGGTTTTTCTAGTATTCTATTTAGTTTCTGCACTAAATGTTATAGACTTGGGAGACATATGTGAAGTGTATACAGCAGTCGTTACTAGGTACTATCAATTGTAATCCTCTCTTCCTAGATTTCCATGATTCTACTTTTTTAAAAACATTAAGAAGGAATTGTACTTATCAGCAGATTGCGATTCGAGCATTACTTGTTGCCGGGCCGCCTGTTCCTCATGTCGCTTAAAGAAACGCCTTACTGCCCTCTACATGCTGGACGTGCAATTTGCAATCCTGATCACGTGCTCTTCGAATGTCCTTCTTTAATAACATTACGCTCTAAACTGTGTCTTAAATTACTGCGCACATCTCGTAACGGTCCTCCTTATAACCGTGTTGTCACTTCTCCATATTGAGAATTTACATCTATTTTCAGACATAGCGATATTTTTAGAGAAGTTGTCCGAGTTTATAGAAATATGATTTAGTATCACGTTGGGTATAGGCTGTAAAGGCGCATACCTATTAAAAAATAAATAAATAAATAAAATAAAAGAACATATCATTCCATCGAGAAATCCCCAATATATATAATAATATTAATTTATGAAATATTAAATAGACTTTTAAAATTTCACGGTCAGTACCCATATATTGGCGATTTTTTCGCTGTAAACCATGTTTACGCCGAAAAAAATCATGAACTTACATGCAAAAATACACATAATGTGTATATATAAGGAAGGATCGTGCTTTTGAACAACGATTAGGTGTGTTTGGAACTTTGATGACTCGAGCAGGAAGAGTAACTTGCAGTGTTGTGTTAGATGAGCTAAATAATTTAAAGCTTTCCGTGGTAAATAATGAATGTAATGCCAGAGAAGCTGAATTGGTCATCAACGAATTTAATACATTGAAAAAGAAGACAGAAATTATTAATGAGAATGAGTAGTCCTGCATATTATATATATATATATATATATATATATAATATATATATATATATATATATAAGACATTACAAATAAAATTGGAAAATATTTGACCGGTGTTTAATATCCGCCGAAAAATTGTAAATATGATTAGAAGTGCCAAAAAATTATTTACCATGAGGATAGGCTCCAGGTGTGTAACATATATTTCGTGTTCATGTGGGAAATGTTATATTGGTCAAACAGGAAGGCCAGCGGATGTTCGTATTAAGACGCATAGATATACCTTAGAACTAAAAAATCTGCTGTGACCAACCGTGGCCACGTCATCACGATTTCTCCATTTTGGCTAGAGTGGATAAATATCACGCAAGGTTTGCAGGAGAAGCTGTTGCAATTAGTAAATATCAAGATAATTTCAATAGAGAGGATGGCATTTGGAATACTAAGGTCAAATTAGGAAAAAACGGACCAGTCAGCAGCTGCAGGCGGTCCTCTACAAATCCATGATATTAGTAGTAGTGGTGGTGGTGGTGATAATAATAGTTACAGGTATCGTCTGAGAAACAGTACGGTCGCTCAAAGGTGTATAGGCGTTCCTTCTATAGTTCAGTCAGTTGATTTTCCTCTCGATAATGGACTGTATAAACATATCCGAAACTTCAGGGTTTTTTTTTTAAATAATGACGCGGTATCTATCTAAGATTTTTTAAATTGTAATATAAAATACTTATGTTTTTTTTTTTTTAAATAAATTAATTCATAAAAAAATAAAATTCGATTAATTTTTATATGAGCCGTAGTAATTTTTAAAAAAGTTGTCAAGTCACACATGCCATTAATCAATTCTTACACACATATATGTGCACACGACGAATTCACGTATATGTGTGTGTGTGTATGTATATGTTTTTTCAGCATTTTTCCTATAAATACATAATTACTTAATTTCACAAGTTAGTAATAATAATAATAATATGAAATTCGCGTAATAAATTCTCGTGTTATATATTCGATTTGTTATATAAAAAAATTCTTCCGCATCTCTAGCAAAAACTTCCTCGTTTCGAAACAGAAAAATATATCAGTCAGCGCTTCTTCCAAAATTTCACATCGGCCAATTAACTAAAAAAAACATCACTCATTTCGCGAGTAATGTGCATAGCGACAAAAATGTCGACATTAGTCCATATTTGGTCTTCGACATTCGAGGAATTTATACACTTTCCGTAGTACGACGAAGTAAAATTATTATTTTTTATATAAAATTATAAAGATGGAAAACGCTTACTTTTAAATTATTATAAAGAAAAAATTTCGATCGGAATAAGAGTGCCTTTGTTTTCCTTTCTAGAATACATTGTAAGTGTTATGTAGAAAAACGGAAAATGAGAGAGTATAAATTTTGCAATTTATTCGTTCATTCGTTATATGAACATTTTCGTTCGCACGGAAAATATATAAATTTTCTAAAACGAACGGGTTTTTAAATGATAGTGCCGTTATTATGAAGAATGACCTGTCGCCATCTTGAGATAAATCTCCGTCACTCGATAGACTGGACGTTTGCCTTGCCAAATGACGCATATCGTCGGGAATGATTTCTTCGCTTCTTTGTATCGTAAAAGTCGGTTTTACATTCGACCCGAAACCTAATCTACGTTTTCGTCCTTAATTATTCGTCAGATCCCGTTCAAAAATAAAACAATGCCATCATTAACATATCCATCGATTATTATCAAACGAGACGCACATGTATACACACCATTACACAGATATGCACACGTTTCAATGAACTGAAATATCTGTACAAAGTACGTGTCACATGATACACACACACACACATATATATATATATATATATATATATATAAATATAAAGTAGATAACACTACATACGTTTTGATTTACATCTATGTCTACATTTAACGGTAACGCGCTTTCAGTTTTTCCTTAAAATTTACGACCTATAATATACAAGTTATTATTAAATTTGTTCTCTTCCGTAAATATTTTCTACCATGGCAGATTAATATTCGCCACGAGATTTTTTTAATTATTAAAATAATATTAATAATAGTAATAATTTAAACCGTTAATCACAAATTAATCTAGCGATTAAAATCAAAAATAGGGGCAAAACATTTATAATAAAAACTTACTGATAGAAAATGTATTTACAAAAACGTACACACAAACCAAGCTATGAATTATTACTCAAAATATGTAATTTTTACAAAATTAACGAATTTTGATATATATATATATATATATAAATATTAATCTGCGAACGATGTCTATTCACGTTGATATATATATATATATATATATATATATATATATATAAAACGTACCTTAAAAATAATTATAGATATAATTATTGAATATAATCATAAATCGATTTATTAAATCGTTTGACCAGTTTTAAACAAGAAATCGTCAGATTAATCATGGACAATGATACAACATATATACTATGTACATGGGCGTACCCAGCATGTAGCGGAAAATCAGCCATCTAATTTTCATAAAGATTCTCTTTAATTTTTGAAAATAGTCTAAAAAAAAATTGTAACGAATACGAAAACAATTAAGTAAAAAAAGATAATATTGAAAAAGCTGTTGGTACGTCTTTAGGAAGTCATCCATTACCTACGTCAGATATTGAAGAATTAAATTAACGTTACACCGATTTACCGGAGTATACATTTATCCTTTCAATAGGAGCAAAAAACAACCCGTTACAGCTCGTACTATTGAATTTTCGTTTCAACAAAAAACTGACTTTTGAGGACCGATTGAGCGGTCTCAATTTGATGAGTACGCGCAGACAAAAAATAGAAAATAATTCTTAAACGAGGTAATCGATGCGTTTTGGCAGCAACCGAAACGTCGATAAAATGTGAACGCTTGTAAAAATATTTATTATCTGATCCGATATTTTCACACATTTTTAAGTTGCACACTTCAATTTGGCACGCTGTCAGCGTCAATAAATTTTCGTTATAAACAAAAAAAAGTCGAGGTAAATCTTCGAAATAATTACGGTTCAAATTTGGTTAATACACGAATAGATAAATAAATAAAAACTTTTCTACGTGGAATACTGAAAAAGGAGCGAAACAAAAATTCCTCTTTTTTTTTTGGCTTCCATTAATAACTGTTCTTTAAATGCGCTTTTTCAAAATACATAACATAGAATTCATAAAATGCTACGTCTCCTCCTGAAAATATCTCTAGGTACGCCCATGACTATATATATATATGTATATAAATATATATATATATATATATATATATATATATATATATGTATATATATATGTATATATAATTTCATACACGATACAATATATACATAATTTGAAATATAGCGATTTTTAAAAAAGAAATAACAAACAAGATAAGAAAAGTGGACCACGAAACTTTTCGAATATTTGATAATTCAAGCAAATTCGAAAGTATATAAATTATATTGTAATGAAAAACAATATAAATGAGAAACAGGCAACACAATTGACACAATAAGATTTAAAGAATATTTAAATTCGTATACGAACAACGATGAAAAATCATTATTTGGAAAACATTGTAAACAATTAAAACACAAAATCGATAACATTAACCGAAATTATAAAATTTTACACACGGAAAAACATAAATAATACTTCAAAAAAAAATATGACAATAATAAAAGCAAGTTTCAAAAATAATTTATTAAATTCGACGATAAATTTTGATGAGGAATTAAGAAGTATATATTATAAATTTAATCGATTTTTACATTAGACAGAATGTTTCTATTTTTTCGGCTATTTAGTGTAATTGTTTACGTATAAATTTTTTATATTGCCGATTTATTAATTGTGTTATTTACCATATTTGCTATCAGATTATTTGATAAAAAACGCTTTTCCCAATTTTTGCTATTTTTTGTTCTATTATACATCTATCTGAATTAAGTATTTTCTAACATTTTATTTAATTTTTGTTTTGTTTAAATTTTATAATTTTTTATAATATACAATGTGTCTGAAAAAGTTTGTGTTCTTCTTTTATATATATATATATATATATATATATATATATATATATATAATATATAATATATATATATATAATATATATAATATATATATATATACACGTTGGAAACATTAATTGCGCGTAATAAATGAATCTTTTAAAGTACAATACCGCACGTTAATTAATAGAGATATAAAAAATAAATTACGCACATTCGTGGCTTAAATAAATTAAAATTCCTTGTTCTAAACAGCACGCGACTCTAGCGAATTTTAGTGGGGTTTTTTTTGGTTAATGTTACACTCATCGTGTCTTGCACAAATATATTCGAATATTTACTGGACTATTCGCCACTCGAAGAAATCGTACCGCTAGCCACCGAGATAGACGGTTATAATGTCGAATCTTTTAACCCTTTCAGTCACACATGGAATTTCTATACAAACTAATAAAATTTATATAACGTGTTTAAAATATACAATACTGCTCCTTAGAAATGACTTAACTTTCAATGCGTTTCAATGAATATTTTTAAATACTTATGTCAACCAGAAAATAAATAATCTTGTTAGCCATAAAATTTCATGTACCATATAATGGACATTGTGACTGAAAGGTTTAAGAAATGTTTAAACTTTAGATTTAATCTTTTATTAAAATCCAGCACGCCGCCGGCCGGCAGTAACGATAATTCCAATTTTTCCATTTTTATTCGTAGTTGTAGTCAACTAGATCGATAACAGATCGATTCGTCGCTATTTGAATAGAGCTATCTTCAAGTGGAGTTTGTTATATTTTATTTTACGTTTTACATTTGTCAATAACACCGATAGAATAACAACGTAAACAACACGTTTCGACGGTTTCATTAAATAGAAATTTAATTTAAACGTATATTTCGGAAAACAAACAAAATTTATAATATATAAAAAAAAAAATGAATTATATATATAAGTAAATTAAAAGCCACGACAGTTAGAATGTAAAATAAAATAAAAATTACGGGGGAGGACGAAAAAAATAAGCAGAAATTAATCGTTACGAACCATAGATATATATTTGGTTTAAGTGGCTACACTGACGTTATATTTTATGAAAAGTATTAACTTTGAATATGCGTACGCTATATTACTTAATAAAAGTTAACAAAAATAATAATTTCGTTCACTTTTATTTTATATACACTTTAATATATAAAATTAATACCTTTTCGTAAAATATAACCTCTTTACAATAATGTATATATACATATGTGCGTTGCAACTTAAATTACACATATGTATCGTACATAGCAATAATAATTATTATTATTAAACGTTCGTTTTCTAACCAGTTTCAAATAAAACATTTTAAAGACGAAATGTTTCAATTTTACAACGTTCCTTTTTTAAATGTTGTACGCCACATAAAAATTCATACACATTAAAACCAAAAAAAAAAAAAAAATTTCAAATTTACGAATATTATATTTCCTGACTGAACGTCTCGATGAAATGGAACATTTAATGAAAAGTATCTATATTGTTTACTTTATCGTTTGTTTATTTTTTAAAATAATTATTGAAAAAAAATCAAATAATAAAAATTACTTTTTATTATAATCGCTTGGAAACAAAATTCGGCGCGAGTATAATTTATTTTTGTTTACATACGAAAATGATCAAACGACGATTCTGAGGCAATTATTGTTACGTAACTTGCGCAATTTCTTATTCCCCCGTAATTCGATAAGAATTAAATTATAAATGTATATTTAACATAACATTTAAACCCGCAATAAGCGTATTATCTTCTTTCGATTAGATCGTAAATGGCATGAGAAATGTTACCAGTGCTCCGACAAGTAATTAACATCCCTTTTTTGACGCGGATTTTTAATTAGATAAACGAATAACATATTTATATTAGTAACACATTAAACAAAAATAAAAATGCGTATATATATATATTTAATATATGTACACCGATATGGTGGTCTGTTACGCGATGTAATAGGACAGATTCTAGGGAAAAGAAGTCGTGGTAGACCACGAAACACTTTCGTGACAACATTGTTGTATGATGTAGGCACGGATCAATACTGGAAAATTAAAAGAGCTGCAATGAATCGGTTGGGTTGGAATAGAATAAAATCAGTCCTAGGACTGCCAAACTTATGATGATGATGATGATGATATTTAATATATCGACTTTATCGTACTACAAAATAAAATTCGCGAAATTCAGAAAGAAGTACGTTCGATAAGAAAAACAAAGGCTAAAGAATTCGCTGACATAATTGGTTATTCTCGGAAGCCAATAATGAATCTGTCATTAAAACAGTTAACTTGAAGTTGCACTTTAAAAAGAAAAATTTTACAACGATGGAATGCAGAATTGATAACGATTCCAACTACAAACCACGCCTCAGAAATAAGTCGAGTAACGGAACTCGTCTAATAGGAAATCACGATAGAAAGAAATAATATTAACTAGACTCTAGATCATTCTATCGCAACTTCTTCTAATATTTATATAATAACGCTCCATTATCGTCCGAGTATTTTACTATCGCCAAATTCACCATTCGTCACATCCTAGTAAATCAAATCTCATCGTTAACTGCTGGATTTCTCCGTGCAATTCGGTCATTAGCCTTGTTTAGCCACTTGATGCCAGCTATTTTAAGTATATCTTCTTCCCACCTAGCACAAGGCCTTCCAACACTTCTCCGCCTGTTTCTCTAGAGAGTCATTCGCTAGTAAGTTTGATTCATCTATTGTCTGTTCTCCTAACTATACGTCCTGCACAGACTTCGGCTATCCTACTCGTACTGTACTATAACATCAATTAATTTATTGTCGGATCCGTCATCCATTAGATCGAGGTCTATCAATCGTTCTTGAGCACGCGCAGTGTGTCTTTTGAGTATGGTACTGGTGAGAATCTACGTTTCCGTACCGTACGTCAGCAGCACCGGCATGATACAATGAAATAGTTTACTCCTTACAATATTTCAAACTCGTCCAACTGCGATCCGCCGGAAGGATATTCTTCTCTTTAATAATAACTTATCCAAAAAGCCATCCAAAGTTTTGATCAACCAGCAAACCTAAACAGACTAGTGAGTATTAGATATTTTAATAGTCCAAACATAAACAATTTTTTTTCCTTTATTCCTTAAACATTGTAATTTTTTAATAATTAAAAGTGCTTGGATTTTGTGTTTAATAATAAGGAATTAACTTCTTTAAAAATAAATAACACTAATAAAAGACCTTTCGTTGTTGAAAGTTTTGGAAAATTTGACGTGTAAAAAAAATCGAATACTTTACGAATAATTAAAACGTATAGCATAATAATTTTACAATCTCGAAAGCTCATCAACTAGAAAATTTGGCGACGCAACATAAAAGTAAAACAGAGATATTAATTCTGTTCCTTGTTACGCATAAACGAAATTTTGCAATTTTTTTTTCAACTATCATTTTCAACTTATGAACACCCTAATATGATATATTATCAATTTTAACAATTTGAGCCCTGTGTCAGTTATATGTGACTGACGATGTCTATTACCGCCAGCCCATGTGGTTTTTTTTTTTAAATAAATGTGATAACATGATAATTTTTGATTTTTACTCTATATTAATAAATATCACTTTCGAACCACTGTGCTAAAGTTAAAATTTTTTATTTCTTTTAGAAACGAAATAAAACCTCGAAGAAACGGCCATTCGTGACTGTTGCATTGTCTGTCATCATACGTATGTTCATACTTGAAAATATAAAATTTTCATCCGAAACCTTGGTTATTCAGTACCGTTATATGAACTATTCCAAAAGCTCAAAATTATTTTACATTAAAAACAAGAAAAAAATTTTATATAAAAGTATCAATTATATACGACGAACACTTTATTTTTTACATCGCAAATAAACTATAAAACATCTTTGTTATTCGTTTCAAAACAAAAATTTAACTTTCAATCAAAAGAGTTACAAAGAAGCGTCAGTCAGAAATGGGCTGACGTTGAATCTTTTATCACAACCATAATACTCATCGGTCATAATTAACTGACGTGTGTTTGTTACCAGGGTTTAAAATGTGACTTGAGGCTCAAAGTGTTAAGCAGATCTAACGTCAACTATAGCGTAGACAAATAACAATCGAAATAAATACGTTGTTTTACACTCAATGCGGGTTTAGACGAGCGTATAAATTAATTATTTTTTTACTTATAATAATAAAAATAATACGAGGCGAAGAAGTAGGAACATCGATGTACGTGTTGGCAGCGTATAAAGACGAGTATAGAATTTATACAATAATAATAGTGAAACATATTAAATCGATAACAAAAAAAAAAAACAAAGATAATTATTTAACCCTGTCAGTCGCAATGTCCTCTATACGGTACATAAACTTTTAACATATATATTTTATAATAAAGGAG
This sequence comes from Coronaproctus castanopsis, assembly GCA_032883995.1. NCBI lineage: Eukaryota > Metazoa > Arthropoda > Insecta > Hemiptera > Monophlebidae > Coronaproctus > Coronaproctus castanopsis. Next base: position 194,699,942 of record CM065053.1, read on the forward strand.
GACATTTGGTAGATATTAAACGGTTCAATTGTAGAAATATTTATTTATAGAATGCATTAAAAATTATCTAGTCGTCTATCAAAATATTATATTTTCACGTTTTTCAGTTATTTTTTTAATTATTCGAGAAATCAAAATTTGCAAATGTGTGTAAAAAATTAATAATACGTGAATGAACGAGTTAAAATTAAAATTTACTTATAAACTAAAGTAATAAAAATTTAAAACCACATTTCATATTTAACAACACGGGTAACGTGTAAAAATTTAATTACGTTCTGAATTAATTTTATTGATGTCGGGATGTGTACTAGGTACCACAGAATCAATCTCTTTAATATTTTATTATATGTATTAATTCAATAAACAATAAGAAAATCACTAAACGTTGACTTATTAAGCCATTATCGATTGAACATATAATAATATATAAAAATTTATACAATATATATGAAATATAAAATGTAAAAATATTAATTTAGATATACAATTTATAATTATAAAAATCAACCAAATGAAAAACAGTCTGATGGTGCATGTGGTAAACAACGCACTTTATAGAACTAATAATTCATCAAAATTTAACATTGAATTTACTAAATTATTTCTATTTCATTTGTTATTTCCATTTTTTAAGTAGTTTTCTATTTTCTAACATGTAAAAAAGTTTGGTTAATGTTATTGATTATTCTTTAGAATGCTTTCCAAATAATGATTTTTCATCATTGTTTTTGTATGAATTTAAAGAAAGCGATAAAAATAATTTATTAAATTCAATGACAGATTTTAATAAAGTATTACTTTTAAAAAGTAAATTATAAAAATCATTTTTCATATTAGATATAGTTCTTATTTATTTTTATTTCTGTGCTTTTGGCATGTTCATGCATAAATCTTATTTTATATCACTCCTTGCAGATTGTAGAATCAATATCGTATTTATTTTATAAATACTGTTTTTTATTTTTATTTTTATTTTTATAAATTGTATACCTAAATAAATACTTTTAAATTTTATATTTCTGATAATTAAATTGTGTTGTTATTCACTATCAAACTATTTTTCCATTTTGTTTGTTTTTATAAATTACATATCTAAATTAGAATTTTTACATTTTATATTTCTTATATATTGTATATATTTTTATATTTTATTATAAATGTTTATTTGATATTTATTATATGTTCATTTAATAAATAGCCGAAGAAAAGCTTTGTGATTTTTATAAAACATTTCACATGTTTCAAATTATTATAATCGATTTTCATAATGAGCACTTTTTTCAATTTAAATAGGAATTTGTTTCGTCTAATTAAATGCAAGAATAAATAACGATTATATAAATCCGCCATTCCGGCAGTAATGTGCACATTTTATTTTATTTGTTGTTTACGTGCTGCAAGTATATTTTTTTCTGAATATATATATATCTATACATCTGTAAATTTATAATAAATAGACGGATAGACATATACATATAGATATAAAAAATATACGCACTTCATATACATTATTTTTGTAAACTAGTTTATTGTAGGTAATATGTACGTAAGTTACACACGTAGAGAACATTCTTAAATGTAATTTATTTAGTTTTATTTTTTAAAGTTTACTCGGTAATAGCGGAATTAAATTATTAGTATTATTACTATTAATACTGTTTGAACTACAATATACACTATTACCATCATCGTAATTATTCAATTATTAAACCACTATTGCTATTTTCATCAATATAAATTCGGAATGTAATTAAACGTTTATACATTGAAAATCAACCCTACCACTAGAACAAACAAATATGAGATAAAACGAATTATTTCTGGAGAGAAGTGTTATCTATCTAAATTATTTTTTCCGTAAATTAAATAATTATTAACGTTTATCGAGAAGAAATCGTATTAAAACTTTTGAAATGAAATAATTTTTAAATTCCTTTAAAATTTCCAGAAAAACAAAAAAAAACGATTCAAAGTTATTTAATTTTACAAACAACGTATTATGTTGACGCAGTTTATACGTAAAATTACTTTAATCAATTAATGAACCGACCTGATTTGATAAATACAAGCGTGGATAGCGTGAAAACGTTTAAATTAAATATATTTTTTTAATATTCGAAAATTTCTACCCGAAAATTAGAATTACGAAATATTTCAGAATTATAACTTTCCAACTTATCAAAAAATAAATTACGTTTTTAAAAAAATGACGCTGTTTAGACGAAAATTTTGATCCACTAATTTTCATATTTAAAAATTGTCTACGGTTTTTGCACTTTTTTCTTTTCTCGCAGATACTTAAAATATTAAAAATGTATTAGAAAATTCAGTGCTAAATAAAAGGTAATTAAGTAATTTAATCGTCGTAAAATTTTATACGTTTATAATACGTATAATGAAACTACAAACACGCATAATAGAAAAATATTTATAATAAATTACAGAAACGAATAAATATGAAAAAAATTATTAAAATTTAATAATAAATAAAAATAAAATAACGTAGAAATTATGAAATATAAGAATTTTTCTCTCGTAATCAGATCATACTGTTGAACACGTATAAAACACGCTCACACACGGATACGCGCCGATAAAGAAAATATGATATGCACGAACTCGTTATAAAACGAAAAAAAAATTAATAAAAAAAAGAAAATAAAAAGTACATAAGATAAAATAAAATAAATTTTGTGTACGAAAGTTAAATTTTAGGTAAGTCAAAAGAAAAATACATTAATTATAAAAAGTTGGTCAGTAATATTTCGGCAGAAATGAATAATTTTCTACGTTTCTAGTAATATGATATGCACAAATCGATGATTAAAAAAATAATAAAAATAACAAAGATAAAAAAAGTCGATTGCTTCAAAAGTAAAATAAATCGATGGTTTATAATTTTTTAGATTTTCTGATTCGTCTTTAGAAGACAAATTATCGATCATGTAGAATCATCAATGCGAAATAGTTTAATTTAATTAATTTATTTTTTATGTTTAGTGTATTCAATTGATAAATATTCGTTTTTATAGAATAGGTTTTCGGTATTTTACGTAATTTAATTAGCGGTTATTTTTAGGTTATTATTTTTTTACATAATAATTACCTCGTTTCATTGATAGACTCGTTAAAATTCGACAAAACTTTACGGTATAAGAATTAATTTCTAGGTAAGACGAAAATAAATAATAAATTAATAACGAGGCGATTTTGGACAAAATTAATGTTTTTTTACGAGCTACTGCTGGCTATTACTAGAATTATCAATTAGTTAAAGATAATCACAAAGTTTAACATTTATTATAAAATTGGCGAGAAGGCGGAAATAGTTTACATGTGGGATACTTTTTCAAAACTGATTGCAACGATACTGAGTATTTACACATTGACGATGGTTTGGATGTTCAGTAGATACGAGTGCGTACTCGGCGTGTCCCCAATATATACTCTGTTGACAGCTGTTTCCAGCTTCGATGAACAGATTTTACCAAATTTTATAGGATATATTCCTTAATCCTTCTTTATGTTCCAAAGTATACTTGGCCAAATATGAAAAGAATGGTTCTACAAGTTTAGGATTTTCTCACTATAATATTTTACCTTGTCTTCTCCTAACGTTATCGACAAGTAAACTCGGGTAGGCCTTGTGCCGCACTGTGCACCTCGTCGTGGCCTATTATCACTTGGTGACTCAGAATGTAGACGAAAGCGATGCTGGTGTTACGATCACTTAATTCAAGAATCATATATTCGGTTCACTATTGAGACTGAGGTGATTCTCGCTTCAATGTGCTTGCCAAGGCTAATTCGGTCAGTATCACATGTTGGCCAGTAGGCAAATATGCGATTTGCAGTAAACACTGGAGCAAGGCTACCATCTCAGCCGCTAAGATTGACAACATGATCGACAGACTGAAAGAATGGATCTTGCTTTCAATTGAAAAGGCACCTCCAACGTATTATCTGCATTAGGCTACCGTTGCAAGACAGTCAAAACCTTCGTTGAAAATATGTCCCAACAGATATTCGGACTGAATTGGCTCCAAGTGTATTCTACACAAGGTACTATGTAGCGTCTTTAATTGGCTTCAAATTTGGAGCTGCAATACCTGGTTATACACCGCCTTGCGGCATCCCATTTTCTATAATAAAGCCTTAATAATGTTTATTTCTTACTCTGACTTTGATCGTACATTTTGAAAGGAAGTCGCTAGTAAATCGAACCAATTTGCCCTTCAAGCCCATCTTTAGGAGTAATTTAATTACTTTGTATAGCCATGCTGTATCGTACGTTTTCTGTATATCAAAAAATACTGATATGAGATACTGTTTTTGCTAGCTCAATATTTCCTGTTGCAGATTATACAGTTGTGTGAGGGAATTTCTACATTTCTGAAAACCTATCTGATTTTCGGAAATAAGTCCATTTTCTTCTAAATACCACAGTGAACGACCTTGCAACAAGTTTTTTCATCAACTTACCTATACCTCAGATAAGGAAGATTGTAGGATGATGAGCGTCTTAGGTTTCAAAACAGGGATAATAACTGATTTGCTCAACAGTCGGAGGTAATTTTCTGTCCAGATTTTATTGATAGCGTTCCATTAAAGGAGTTGAAATCTTACCGCCCGTTTATTATTTATTACCGCCCGTTTATTATTTAGTAATGGAATGCATATAGATTTACATGAAGCAACTTTTCAGATATTTTCCGTTTCCGGTTAGTTCTATTAGAACCTCATAACAGACTGTGTACACTCATATGCCCAAATAGGAGAATCGTTTTAGGCAACTGAGATATTAGTATCTTTATTTCGTGAAATGACGCAAATACATGTTACGGATAGTATGTTAATGAAAATGAATTGATTTATAAAAATGAATATTGACAGTAACTAGATTACCGTATTTATTCGCAGTCAACTCGTTTATTACCGATATTGCTTCATGGATAAAAGTTGGCATTCCACTGGACGCGTGTAACGTAAGGCCTTGACGAAAATAATCGTAATACTTTAACGACGTAGACTGAGCTGATCGAACGTGTGTTTATTGTAAACGGATAATGGTGGTTTTTTACAATTATTTTTCCTTTTTTCAACGAAATTATATAATGTTCCTTCAAGTTATAATTACGGGATCGAAGAAAGTAAATGTAAATATTTAAGATAATATATATTACTAGTAAATAAAACCTACATATTTGCACCCATATACACATTTACAAGATCTAAATCTTTATCTATTATCTATATTCGTACATCACGCGTGCACTTATAGATAGATATATATATATATATATATATATATATATATATATATATATATATATATATATATAATATATATATATTTAAACGTCTGAAAAATAGCAATGATCTTTGCAAATAAACAATTTCCTAAATATCTCTGACCGTAATATGATAAAATCTATTATTATTATTATACGTGTAAACATATTATTACATTCACACGGATACAAATAAATGATGTCATAATTACTATCATTATTCTTATATATTACCGTGTACATACATCTTAATGCTCATATACATATATGAATATATGTATATGTATATATATATATATATATATATATATATATATATATATATATATATATATACATATATTGAAAAATTTGAACCATAAAAAGATAAAAATTTACAAACTGTTAAAATCCGATGTTAAATTCTTTTAATCCGAAAAATCGGAAGAATCAGATTGTTTTAATAATTATTTGGTTTGTTTTTTTTTAAAGAAAATTTGCTGACCAACTTTTTAATTCGCGTATAAAATTAATAAATGCAAGCACCCGCACACTCTCACACAGCCGTAAACGTTAGAGAGACGCTAAATTATGTGGTAGGAAAATATAAAATTTAAACGACGTAAATTATTCGAAAAACGTGATAATAAATAATTTTATTTAATAAAACGAAAATTGTAGCGTATAATAAGGAATTAACGATTAAGTCGTCTGCGATAGATAAGCTGCGTAAAATAGAGCCTTCCAAATTTAAGATGTATTGTGAATTACCAGCACTAGTATTCAATCTTAAAATCTGCCTCCTCCTCTGAACTTATCTACGTATAAAAAATGTTGGTAAGCCGAATCAGTTAACACAAATCGAGTTAAATAAAAATAATTTAATTAAAAAAAAATCGCGGACTAAAAATAAAAATCGCCAAAAAAAAGTTTAAAAAAATTTAAAATTTAAAAACAAAAGAAAAAATTTAAAAAATTCTCTCGTACAATAGAATTTAAGTTGTAAGAAAAAACTGAATGTTCCGAAATAATTACAGTGAAACTTTTCAAAAAGCCTACAAAAAAAATAGAATGGAATGGAATGGTATTAAATGGGATAGACTGGAATGGGATCGAATGGAATAGAATAAATTTTCAGCCCCAATCGACATAAAACATTTTTGCCGTTTAATAAAATTATTAAATAACGATGGATTTTTACTATCACAAATGAAAAGAGAAATTTATCCGAAAATTACTTTTTAAGTTCGATTTAATAAATGTAATTTTTGCTTTTTTTTGTCGAATTTTACTATAATAGCGAACAATTTTTTTATGTATATATATATATATACTTTTAGTAAATAAAGTCGCTATCTGACTGATGTAGAAGAAGCGATTAATGTGCTTGACGGGATGGATGATGACAATTCATCTATCGGTGTAGGGCGATTTTACCACTGGCCAGCGGATTAACCGTCCGCTGATTTGAGTGACTTTCTAACCCGTGCGTATGATATTTACAAATTACCGACGCACAACCGCATCATTGCGTACATATTGCGGTGGACAGAATGTTAATCTCAGTAGCATCGCTGTACCATCTTGTTGACGTCCTCCGATGTCGCAGCTGTATCATCGGCTTGATAAATACAGCGACAATTTTGTTCTTGAAATCGGACGTTTTATATTTTTCTAAATATTTATTCTTTTTTTTAGTCAAGCCACATCCTCGGGCTTCGTTTTCCGTCCAACTTAGAACTCTAAGATAAACGCCACGGACACGCCTTCTATCTATAAATATGACGTAGTACACTGTTAAACGAACGGTTTTAATTCTTCAGTATCGTGCGTGTGTAGATTATACTTTCTACCTGATGGAATTGATGAAATACTTAATACACTCGTATGTTCATTCGGAGTAATTTGATTATTTTTATAAGTCGAACGCCTTGTCGCGAATAATACTTCAAAATTAAGGAATTTATTATTATTATCATTTCGAAGTGAAGCTTCTATTGGCGCATTGTAAATGGGAAGTTAACCCGTAGAGCGAGCGAGCCAGACTTATACACATAGGCACATAGGCAGGCCTATTCTTACAGGATAGTCGGGCACCTCAACTCTTTCAAGCATGCTGTACTCGTATGCGTGTATATTCAGTTTACATGCATACGTACAAACACGTACAGAAATTATGAAAATTTTTTATACTTACTTCGTTTAAATGTTCGCCGCACAAAGGATGTACGAGTTGTTTAGATTTAGGAACGAAAAATAGTGCGTTCCTTTTCATTGTGAAATTTGTACGAAATCGTAAGTTTATCAAGTAATTTTGGAAAACCGTCTTTAAGTTTCACCTGCGCTCCATGGCACGGAGATTTTTTTCATTAACGTTTTCCGTTAGAACTAACCAGTAGAAGAGACTGTTTACAATTATTATTTGACCGTGGGATAACGTTAAAATGAAGAAAATTAGGAATATTATTATTATTAAATTACATTAACGTGCCGCGTGTAGCTTCTAATGGTTAGAGGCGCGAAAAAGATATTAGATTGAGCGGCAGAGGATTGTTTTATTTAGGAAATTAATTAGGTTGGAGAGGGTGTTGTTATTCTCAGCGAGGAGAAGTGGAATGCAGGAAAGTTCAATAAGGATATTTGTAAGGAATATGAGGGACAAATGACGAGAACGTGATTAAGAGTGGCACATTCTGAGGTGGATTATTCCGCTGCGGGGGTAAACATGTGTCATCTATATATAACCCAGTCGAAGTCGTGTAATTACCACGCCGTATTTGCGCCACTGTATGTTTGCATTCGAATATTGTTAACTTGACCGAACGTAATTTATCGGTTGAAGGGACATGACGTCATTTTTGTTCCCATAGACGCAATAATTTCTTATTGAATTTAATAGAGGAATTGTTATGTTTGACGCAAACAGAGTAATCGCTGTATTTTTGGCGGTTGCAGTTTATTGCCATAGAGACTAATATGAGCTGGAAACTATAGAAATTTGTTGCGTACTTAAGGAATTTATAATTTTCTTCGTTATCCGGGTGCTGTTTATGATTACGATTTTAGTGATAGCAGACAATGGCTGATGAAGATGTGTCGCATCGACTGCAAGGTAAATTGCATAATTCGACAGACAGAACAGTAAAGCATTGAGGAAACTAATAGCGAATAAAGACTGTAAATATGATTTCTCTCGAACGAGAACTACTCGATCCACGTGAGAAAAGTATCGGAGACCTTTATCGACGGCTTATTGTTCTTCTTCGGTCAATTCGAACGTATAAAACTTTAGAAAACTATTCGAACGGTATACGTGTTACACGTCACCCTCAACGATAAACGTCGCAGTTTATTACGACGTAACATTTGGTGTCTGAGCACTTTTTTTTTTAATTTCCCTAAATAGAAATTTCCTTTACAATATTAAAAAATTCTAAATTATTCGTCATTTTCCGGGATAACGTTTTAATGCGTTTATATCTATATATTTTATTTTGTTAATTAAGTAAATGGAATTACATCGAATTTCCATTCAATTTTTTCCCGTCTTTTTCAATGCTAAACGTACGCTTCCAACATTCTGTTTAAAGTTTATTAGCGACGTTTTATGATATTATTTTAAAATTATAAACGGAGAATTTAGTGCCCGAGGTTTATATTCGAATTTCATAATTGCCGTTAGCAATTTGAAAATTATTTCGATTTAAAAAAATAAAGCCTTCGTAATAAAAAAATAAATAAAAAAAAAAAAAAATAAGGGATATATAGAAGAAAAAAACTTCGTTATTAAGTAACAGTTATGAATCCCTCCTCCGCCCCGAAAATCTAACAGTTTTGAGGTTCCACTGTATTTAATTGCTATTTTAATTCAAATAACTTCAAAACGTACATCCATTTTTATTTTCCGTAAAGTTAAACACACGACGTAATAAAAATTTTTATATCAATGTTTTCCATCTGTAATCGACTTTTAAATCGATTTTAATCGGTGTTAATCGAGTTTTTTAATCGATATTCATCGGTTTTTTAATAGATATTAATCAGGTTTTTAATTAATTTTAATCGATATTAATCGACTTAATGAGAAAAATGAGAAAAATTCACAAACTACTTTGGAGTGCTCTATTTTTCGATACAACTAGATTCTAGAATTTAAACTAAGCACGCGTAATAGATACAGTTTACGTCATTTTCAGTTACGTTGAATAACAAAACGCGCAATTACGTCGGTAACGTACATAGAGATAAAGCGAGAATTTTCCGTAATAAAGTGAAAACCAAAAGATAAACAATTTTTTAATTTTCTGAAAAATATTTTTAAAACGAAATCGATAAAAATTCTTTTTTTAGGGAGAATTCTACTTAAATAAAACGTATTCGGTAGTATTTTGAAATTTACCGATTACATGCCAACGCGTTTTAAAACGTATCATTCATGCGACGTCGTGTAATTCAAACGGGCCAATTTTTCGTTCGTTTATTATCAAACGAAAGATGTTGTAAAATTAAATTTTTTAACCAGATGGATTTTTTTTTAAACCTCCCGAACGTACATACATTTCGGAGAATACAAACTGTAAATGCTATTGTACCAGAGTTACGTGTATAAATTATTAACAAAATATCACACACACATACATACATACATATATATATATATATATATATATATATATATATATTATAAGCAAGATAAAAATAATTATAAGCAAGCATACTTACTTACACCTGCAAAAGGTAATTTTCATTGAAAATAATATTTAGCGTTCTATTAATTCATCTAAACGATACGAAATAATAAATTAAAATATGCTCGCACATATACATTACGCTATCACATATATGTTCACCTTAAATCTTTCAAACTTATCAAACAAAAAATACAACATATATGTATACATCGAGAGAGTGGTGGACAATATATATATATATATACATCTTCTATTCCTTCTTTTAATGCCGAACACTATTCCTTGCTGCCTTAACCTATATAGCTTAATATAACTCCATGTCTTGATTTTTTTATCAGTGAATTTCTTCTTATACTAACTGGTATTTTACCATGAATTTCTTACTCGCAGTATTAAAGCAAATTGTCGTACCTTTTTTTTTAATAATATGACCAAAAAATGTCATTTTTCATTTTTTAAATTTTTATCAGCTTTCTTTGTAGGCGCCGGTTCTTTTTAATAGATTATTATTGGAAACTTTTTCGATGTATGAAATTCTTAATAGCCTTCATAGAAGCTGTAACCTGTAAACCACTAACGGTGCTGACATTCAAGATCCAGGCTACCACTCCATACAACATATTTTATATATATATATATATATATATATATATATATATATATATATATATATAAATATATATATATATATATATATATAGATTTAAAAATTAATTGCTGGATGTAGAGAATAATATGAAGAATGCATTTTATCAAAGGCTAACAAATATACTATAAATTTTTCACACTCGCATTTCTAGTGTAAATATGTACGTTCAAACAAAAAATCCAATACATACATACATGTATATATATATAAGGGAAATAATATATATATATGTAAGAATTTCAATATTAACCGCCGAATATATAGAATACTATGAGCAATAATAACTTTTATTATAAAAGCTAAACAATTAATTTCGATTTATTATTATTATTATTATTATTATTAATCAGAATTTTTTTCATATTATCAATTTGATCGCTTAACGTACCTGTCGCCGATAACTGTGACGTCGAATTGCTTTTCTTCGTCAAAACGACCGTACTTTTACTTGTGCCGCCTCTTTCGCTGGTACTCGGACTAGTTTTCTTCGTCTGGTCGCTACCGCTTCTTTGACCGCTGCTAGTTAAATCGCTCGAACTGCTTTCTGTATAAATGAATTAAGATAGTATTCGTCGCCGCGTGAAAAATTGTTAAAATTTAAAGTAATTTTTCTCACTTAAAAAGTAAACACGATAATTTCATTATTATAATTATAACAAAATTTTGAAAGTAACCGAAACGTTGTAATTTTAAATTACAAAATCTGAAAAAAAAAAAAAGAAAAAAAACTAGAACAAGCGACAAATATTCTCCAAAGATGAATACGTTTTGATCACCTAATAATAAAAACACTACGTCTTTGGATATATGTCTATTCCACAAATCGATGATTAGTACTCAGCTCACAAATTATACGAATAAAATGTGTTCATATTAATTTTTATATAATAATAATAATTATTATTATTATTATCATTAGAGTAATAAAGTCTTCGATTAATTTAAATACTCCTTCCGCGTATATAATTCTAAAGTAATTAGAAATTAAATAATTATTTCTGTCACATTTATCTAGTAGCACCCACGTGTTCTCAAATTTTTCTATCTCTTACTTTTCGCATTCGACATATTAACGACATCCACTTTCCACGTCTTCTAACTTGTCTGTTTCTATTCGACGGAATCCATTTTGTACGAATTTTTTTAGCCCAACTATCAGATTGTTTTCAGATGAGTATCGTCTTAAGCTTTCTCACTACTTCCAATCGAAGATCTGTTTTCGACTGCGGTCAAAATCTTTCGTTATTTATTTCATCGAATTTCGTTTAACCTATCATTTTTAGCCAGGCTGGGCAATTTATAAATTATTTATTTATTTGATACTATGTAACAGTTTTTCTGGGCCGTAAGTAATCACTGGTATGACGCATGTATTAAATATTTGTGCTATTAATGATAGATTCATATATATATATATATATATATATATATATATATATATATATATATATATATATATATATATATATGGAAGTATGTATGTATGTATATAAAAAGTAAATGAACAACAAAAAAAAAACATCTATACCTTGGAACTTAAAGACGTTTTCCAAAAATTAGTTACAGTTTTTTTCCAATACAGTGTAAGGTATCAATAATCAAATTTACATTTGATTATTATTTTATTAATAAAATTTATTTTTTTTGGTAATTTGTGAATCAACTCATATCCATGAAGAAAGCGCATACCAATGAGAACAATAAGAATTTGCAAAGATAATACACAGCATACTACCTTTACAGCTGCTGCTGCTCTAACGTACTTTGACAGACGGGTGTTGGTAGTAAAGGTACTTATATACATATATCTATATATATCCGTTCGTTATTTTGTGGACGCCTTTGATGCAACAAAACATTGTTTCATACACGGTTGTTGGTAGTGGAGGTACATTCGAACGGGATATATACGCCTATATATTTTTCCCTTAAGTCTGTGTATTCTGCTCGCTCGTTTTATAACTCCCTATATATACGATGCGCCAATAGAAGATTGGCTTCAAAAAGTAGTTAAAATCGTAAATTTTAATATCTTAATGATAACGTGTTGTAGTAGATATAGTTTACTATTGCTCTGACAACGATAAGTGCTATACTGAGGATAATATAGAATAAGTGTTAATTGAAATCCGAACAGATAGTAATAGAATGAGTCAAAATTCTAAAACCAATTACTGGATGACAAACTACATCAAACTGAACGTTCCAGCTGGAATACAAAAACTCTGTGCCACTGGTGTAAAAGTGATGAATTAAATTCCGATTAATAGGAGGTAAGCGATCGTAAAACTTACAAATGCAACGAGTAGTCTTAGTCTGCAGAGTGAAAACCTTATGAATTTTGAACACCGCTCATAGCCATACGGTATTAATGGATAAAAAAATCTGAAACCCGCTTATGAATTTTCTACTTTTTTTAAAATTAATATTCCAAATATTAAACGAAAAAAAAAAAAAACTCGGAAATTAACTAACCGTTGCTGCTTTTTCCGACAATTCCTCCGCCAGACGGTCGCGAACTTGTTCGCGACATATGAACCGACATCTCGATATCTGAATATCCGCCTGTTAAACAATAGTAACGACTATTATTATTATTATTATTATTATTCGCCGCTTAAAACAAAATAAAAAAATCTATTACTTAGAAACGAAAAAAAAACAATCACTAATAAAAATAATGAAATATAATCAAATAAATTATTAGTAAATAATAACAATAACAAAAATTACACTTAAAAAATATACTAATTATTAAACAAATAAAAACTTTTAGCACATCCGGTTCCAAAACTGAAATACTCGCCAACAGATAGATTATTATCAGTTATTACTAAGAAATAGTGAATTCTTTATATAAAGTTTTTTTTATTAATAATTGATTCATTATTTTTTTTTTTATTAGTTAATAAATTATTTATAATTCGAAAATAGTTCAACTGTCGAAAAACTGTATATTGAATTATTAATGATTATTGTCGCTTTTTTATAACAGATCATTGGATCCCATATATATTATTACGAAATAGCCCTTAATCACGTCGTGGTGATAGCCAATTTATTACGAAATGGCCCCGACTACGGTGACAATTTTATGCGAAATAGAGCTTAATTTAATTTATTATGAAATGGATGTTGCTAATTTATTATGAAATGTAGGGCTTTATTTCGTAATATGATAAAAGAATTATAGCATCGCGGTCGCCAGTGCCTAACCTGGACTGCTTGTAGAACTCGCAGCCGGTGACATACTAATACATCGATTAAAATTTAATTTCTATTACAAATGATTTTAATTTATATTATGACACATTGTAAATATCGACAAATATGATTTTTAAAATAAAAGAAAACAATTACTTATACAATTGTTAAGCCACACAAATTATTCACGGACATATAATAAATACAATAAGTAAAATAACAAATAATAAAAAACGTACGACCTGTGGTACCACGGTCTCCGCTGCTGCTGCTTCCGGAAGGGCTGATGTCTCTAGATCGTATTCCGTATGTTTTTAATGATTGTACGGTTTCCGTAAATTAAAGCGTAATTAATTTAATTTATTATTTTAAATTTTATTCTAATACAGTCTTATATTTATGACTTCGTATTTGACTGACTAGAGAAATATTTTATTTTTACATAAAATTCTACCGCGTAACGTCTACGTGGCATCTTCTCCAAAAAGGCAAAACACGCGATAAAAATCGAAAGGAATCTATTTCGTTGTTACGGATTGACTAGAAGTTCCGATCGTTTCGGACCAAAAATAATATGCGACTAACTCGACACGAGGCTTAACGGTTAAAGACAATATATATATATATATATCGATATGTATATTCACACATATACCAACACGCGATCACCGGTTGCTGGCTCTACCCGCCGTTATTCCCCGGTTTTCCTTCATAACCTGGCAATTTGTATTTAATTAAATAGTACTTCTTATTTCCCAGGTTGTTACTATCATCTATTCATGGCTCTATGATGTAACTTATCAGTTTTGACAATCTAAAACTCTTACGATGGAAATACCTCGGTTATTGACCGATATGTTATATTACGTTAACTATTGTCTAAATTTTATTTTTATTTTTATTTTTATTTTTATTTTTTCCATCAGTACCTCCATCGTCTTAGATCGTCATAATATGTATAAAATATATATCACAATATGTCTATATTAATCCACTACTGGGTGTAGGCAGTCCCGAGACTTTTCCAACGACTCTTATCTTTTACAAATCGGATCCAATTGATTCCACGGTTTGCCCGTAGGAAACTAAACATAGTACTATTCCCCAGTAAACAAATACTGATCCATTTAAAAAGCAAAGTGTAAAACTACAAAAATGCATACTGCCAGTGCTTACAAACGCTTCGGAAACAAGGCCATAATATACAAAAAACAAAAAAAATCAGAAGGACTCAAACTACGCAGCACGGAGGACTAGTAATATATAAGGCTATCAGATCGAAAAAAAGACGACGTGTATACGAGAAGGGTGTGGCAGAACGGATGGCCAGCTTAAAATAGAAATGATCTGGCCACGTGGCCCGAAGAAATGACAATAGGTGGTCGAAAAAAAAAGCTATGACGCGGTGGTACGATGATATAGAGAAGGTGGCTGGCAAAAACTGGTTAAGGAAAGTGCAAAACGGAAATGATTGGAAGGCATTAAATGCAGGAGTGGATGCACAACAATCGTGTATACGATTATAAACAGTGTGGGAATTTTATTAATTTTTTAAAAATAGCTTATTGTTACTTTGCGAAAAATTCTACATTAGTTCCCCGGTGTTTAATATTTTATAATTTACATTCCGGAACCGTTTTTATATCTATATATATTATATATATATATATATATATATATATATATATATATATATATATATATATATATATATATATATATATATATATATACTATTACATATAGATAAATGTACACTACATTTTCATTATTATTTATTAGCGATTCTTTCAGAAAAAATTGACAATTTTTTGGGGGAAAATAAAAAAAAAACACCGATGAAAAATAAGTACAGATTTAAAGAAGAATAGAGAAAACGTCAAGACGTCTCAAATAAAACCGTACCGATTGTTTTATCCGGTTGTTCGTTACTGTGAGAATAACATCTTCCGATGACTTCGCCCGGACCGACCAGCGTCGTCGAAGATGATTGTTGAGCGCTTCCTCGTCGTATATCGCTATCGTAATCGCTAGAATAGGTCATAGGAAAAAATCGAAGATTTATTATCGAAAATTTTGAAACGCGATAAACTATTTCGACTCATAAATCGAAATCCACTAGGTTTTTTTTTTCGTAATTTTTTTCTAGGCGCGTACAAAATTACAAAATTATCTTATAAATTAATTGAATAATAACGTATACTATTACGTACGTTCTTTCGATTTAAATTCTTTCGGTAATTTAGGAAACCTTTATTATTATTATTATTATTTTTAAACTATTCCGCGGGTTTTTTTTTAGACTAATTAGGCAATCTGGTAAATCTTGTTTCATTGTAGAAAAGGAATGATATCAGTAAGCGCTAGTAGGGCGACGTTTGGTTGTTTTTAACCGTCTTTTTGCGCCTACGCTAAGATTAACGCCGTTTTTAAATCGCCTGTGTATATATATAGTATCGTGGCAACAGACATAGAACAGCTAAAGATACAGGCTCTGCTTGCGCCAAACATCGCAGTTCCTCCTGTCAGATTTTTACGCGACGCATCATCGAGAAGGAATTATTAAATATATGGGAACAAAAATGACGTTCTGTCCCTTCGACCAATAAATTACGTTCGATGTCCAGTCGACAATACGACCGTAGAATGTAAACATAGCCGTAAAAACGACGTAGTCGTCACCCGACATCGACTGTGTCATAAAAACATGACAACACTTTCACCTTCCGTAGCGGAATGAACCAACACGGTAGGTACCCTTTTTGCGCGGCGTCACTCTAGACTGTTCCTCATTTATCTCTAATATTCCTTTCTTAAATTCTTATCCGACTTGCCTTCCACTTCTTCTCGCTGACAAGGTGAACTCTCTCAGAAATCTAATCTAATTCTTATTTATACAACGACGCGTTGATATAGTCATCTATCACAATACGTCTATATTAACCCACTGCTGGGTGTAGGCAGTCCCAAGACTTTTCCAACGACTCCTATATTTTACAAATCGGATCCAATTGATTCCACGGGTTGCCCTTAGGAAACTAAACATATTCCGCCCCCCAAAAAATCATTTTCTTTAACTCTTATAATTTTTCTTTTATGCGACAATTTATTAAATATATAATATCGATTTTTCGATTTAGATAATTTTTAATAAGAGTTATACAAATATTTTTTTCGAACGTCGAAACGCCCCTTATTATTGAAAAAATGGTTTTAACGTTAAAAGTTTAGAAATTTATAATTTTACATAAAAAATTAATAACGCCTGATCGAAAATTTCACATAGATTATAGCGCTACATGTCACACAGCGGACGCCGCGATGGATATTCTATATGAACGATTTCGGAGTAGGATTACTTCTCGCATAGATAACGTGAATAGGTTACCAAGATCGTGCGATTTGACCGTGATAGACTACTTCACGCGGGCTTTCCTGACGTCACAGGTTTACGTCAATAAACGTCAATCGGCCTATTTTCGTTAAGAAATTCATAAATAAAATCTAAGAGAAATGTCGCTTACTCTTCGTAACGCGTTCCTTGAGGTTTATCGGACTGAGTTGAAAACGTACTACTGTCGACGCTGTAACTATCTTCTCCGTCGGTTTCCTTTTTATGATCACCGAAAACAGCTCTAGCACTAGGCGGCGATAAAGATCTGTTCTGATGACCGTTGCCTAAACCGGTACCGCTAACATGATGACGTCCCCATCCTTATATAATATAATATAATATAATTAATTAAATTAATCGTTCGTAATTTTCGAAAAGGTTAAATTAAACCACGACGAAACTGAAAGTTAATTACCGAACATAGTATTTTTGCTCGGTGATACACATTTTAAAGAAAATAAAATAAACACAGTATACTAGTTCACGAACTACATAGGAGACTGAATGAAAATGATACAGCAAAATCAACGATCTTTTGTAAGTTATGGATCAAAAAAGTGTTCATTATGTACGAAGTGGTCAGAAAATTTGGAAAAATCAGTACTTTAGTTTTCCATAACATAGCGTTAACATTAAAATTTATATATATATATGTAGAATTCTTAAAATATAAAGCACAAAGTTTCAAAACAGAAACCCATCTACGTAGAAAATGATCTTTCTCGAGTAGAATTCGTTGTAAAAATACTCGTATAGATATGTAGAGCAAACATCTACATTAGGATTAATAGCAGAGATCGTGTAAATTTAAAATTATACTAATATAAAGCGAATCATTCGACTCTGAAGATTACTTCAAATAACATTGTAAATGAATTCACACTCATCTAAGTCGTCTGGATATTTTCCAAAATTAACTTTACCGTTGGCTTCAATTAATTCGTATCAAACTCGGAAAAATTTATGTAAACTACTTTGAAACCACTTTTACCCTCTGATAATTGTAATTGTTTAACCCGACGCTTCACCATCAGCCTGAAGATCCCTCACCGGTACTATCGTATTATTAATGAAATCTAGTTCGAATAAATATGTTCAAAATTCGTACTAAAAGAAAATTTTAATAAAAGTAAAAGTAAATTTTTATTTTGGGCACCAAGTTTTTGCAATAGAACGTAAATCGAGGTTGATAGCGTGTGGCGGTTATATTTTTATGTTTAATCTATTGTTTATTATCACCAATAATTCTTACCACATCATAAAATTGTATCTTGCATGGTTTACCTTCGCCCAATACACTTTTAAACATTTTTATGTAATAATAACTAGTAGCATAAGTTATTGTAAGCGTGCAACAAACTTGTATATAATCTTTCTCTAAGAATGTATATATAAATTTAAGGAACACTTAACCACTTGCGCACACACAAATACACGTGGTCGGAGGCACTAACTCTACTTTTAAGTACACTTGGCAACAAGGAACAATTACACACAGCTGATGTTAACCATGTATCATAACATAAGATGCTCATGTATACCGCATCTTCTTTTTCTTTTTTAACTCGATGCACATTAGTTCATTGACATTTCTTAAATATTTTTTTTTTGGCCCAGCTTGCGCCATTTGGCCAGTTTAATCCTTTATCCAGTTAATTTATTTTAAATCTCAATGCCACTACGTTTGATAAAATTATATAAACTGACAGAGACAGAAGACAGTGGGTCGGAAACAATCAATTTAATACTCACGGGTAATGTGTGCCATTTTTGTACAACACTAAACAACATCTCATCTCTATGTTTTCGAAACTTCGGACAAATCCAAATTTGATGCTCGATACAATTGTCAACATGGCACACATCACATGTACCATCAGAAATTATGCACAATTTAGCTAGGTGTGAGGGGGAGAAATTATGACCAGTACGCAATCTAAATCTCGAAATGTTTTTATGTAATTGAAACCATGGTTTACTGGGAACTGTATGCATCAAGGCGAAGTATTTTTTCCCTTTATTTTGACATTCGGCGATGTAGTACTGTTGGAAATCAATTAGTACAGATTGTTTAATCATTGGTAAAATATCAGTCCAATTCCATTTAATATTCTCGTAAGGGACACTTAATAGATTATAACGTGTCAATTCATCGACCATCTCATTTCCAGTAATACCACAATGAGAAGGGATCCATTTAAACTTTACTTTAGATCCACGATTGTAAAGCTGAATAACCCGATGTCTGACATCAAATTCTAACTTGGACATTTTAGGTTCTGGGAACTTAGATAATTGTAATAAGACACTTGAGGAATCGGATATTATTAGAATATTCTCTTCCCTCATATCTTTGACTAGGAGCAAGGCTTTGTAAATGGAGGATAATCTGTATACTTTCGATATGCCTTTTTTCGGGTAATACAAAGCAGAGGTATAATATTTGCCCTATTCACTTGTCGGAATTGACGAACCAATTTTAAAGAAACACACACACAAAAAAACCTATATGCCACAGAGAGAAGGCCACGATGGATATTCTAACGTAGGATTTGAGGGTAGGATTACTTCTCGCATAGGTGACATGAATTTGCTACCAAGATCGTACGATTTGACCCGGCTAGACTTTTTCACGCGTGAATACCTAAAGTCTATACGTCAATAAGACTGACTCGATCAGTGCCCTTAAGGTCAACATAGCAATGCTATCGCTCAAATTCAATCAGATCTATGCGGTACGCTGTAAAATGTTGTGGTAAACATTTGAACCATGTTATACAGTGACGTACATTGGGCTTTCGGACGAAAAAAAAAATGATTTTTCGTTAATACGTCGCACGGAGCTTGATTTATTCCGTTTTAACATCGAGCCGACTAGCTTATCTTCCAAAAACCCGATATAATAAAATATAATATTAAATATATATATATATATATATAACCGATGAAAATATTTATAAATAACAACATTACCCATATATCGATTACCGCCTTGACTAACGCTATGATGACTAGCGGTAGTAACTTGTTGCGGAATTCTACTTCGGTTTTTTATAAAAAATCCTCTTACTTCTAAATCCTACAAAACGATAAGAAACGTCGAAAATGAAAATTCTTAATCATAATTTTAACCTTATCGTTAATTAACCGCGTTGAATTTAAATAATTTATCTCGTATTTCGAACGAAGAAAAAATTCTTATAAAACGATTAATCGAAGCAAATTTCGCGATTAATTAATTAATTATAATAAATTGTCAAAGAACTATAACGAACCACCTGAGATATGCGTTCTCTCAATGCGGGTGAAACGCTAGCCGGAATTCTGGGCAACTGTCTTCTTTTAGGAGACGAAATCGGAGTTGAAGTTGCCGATCGTGTGTCCATTCCATGTCTAACACCGTATCCGGGAGTACTGGCATAAATATCGATCGATGATTGAGCGCGACTAAAAAGTAATACAGAAATAAATAAACGGGAAAAGATAAATTATCGTATCGTCATCGTAGTCCATTGTCCAGTATCGCGACCTCTATCGTAATACGTATGAAATATTATCTTTCTCCATCTATTTCAGTTTCGGCTAATCCGAATTGCGTGAATTCTTGCTAGTCCCAGCAAGGGACGTAATAGTACCAATCCATCGAATCGCATACTTCTTTGCCCTTCAATCTAGCCAATGAATAGACATTTTTCAAGAATCATTCTCGCGTGTGATATGCCCACAACATTTCAGAATCTTTTATTGATAGAGTGTAACGAGACGTCGTTTAATAAAATTGATATATTTATCCTATTTGCTGACATAGGATTTTCAGCATTCTGCTTCATATAAGATATATTATGTATATGTATGTATGTATTATGAAGCTATGCGGAAAAAAATCAAACGACGAACGCATCTACATGGATAGCTTTTGACAAAGTGTAAATGTGCTCAAAAACAAGGATATATCTAATTTCACGATTTCTTTCGGTATAAACCGTGTCAATTTTTTTATTACGTGGAATTTCGAAAATATAGTTTCCATTTTCAATCTTTTGTAGACGTAGTTTATACCGGAAAAAAATCGTGTTTATAAAAGTGGATATATCTAATTATTTTAAAAAGAAAATGAATCCTCCCAGTGCTCAAGTACACAGCCGAAACTTGGAGCCTTATGAAGTAGATGGTCAAGAAACTTAAAGTGACACGGAGGGTGTAATAAAGAACAGTACTTTGCACTGAGTTATTGGATCGAAAATAAAACATATTAGACGGACGGATATAGTGTAACGTGTACTACAACTAAAATAGAGCTGGCCGGGACAATAGATGGACAAAAAAAAGATACAAAAGAAGGCTCGTGTTGGCAGGATGATATACAAAAAGTTCACCGAAATGAAATAAATGAACGAAACGTAGGATCGATACAACTGGAAAAGAAGGACTGCTTACATTCAACAGTGGATAGATATAAGTGCATTGTAATAATGTGATATACATAGAGAGAGAAATAGAAAGCAGAGCATCGTTTATTAGGACACACTGCATTGTCTATTTCAACTTTTTTACTAGCAGGTACTTACGAGATGACAAGTTGTCGCGCTTCAAATAGGACGTACGTGTTGTGCTCTACAATTCTAAACGTGTACTAAAATAAATATTTCGAATGCGAAATTTAAGATTTCAGCATTAAAAAATATTTTAAGGGGGGGACACGATATCGGGGAAAATTAAAATGATTGAAAAATGTAAAAGTTACGCAGTAGTAATTTTCAAACATTAAAGTTATAAAACCATATATATAAAATTAGAAAAATTTCAATATATATATATATATATATATATATATATATATATATATATATATATATATATAATTTAACTTTTTCGCGATACACGGTTAGTAAAATCGGGCGAAAATAAATTAATCGATTACTAAAAATCGATTCGTTTTAATTGAATAACTTTAAACCGTTTAACATTTATCGTTTCTGTGTGCGCAGAGCTCCAAAAATTTTACAAATTACTTTCGTCGTGCGTATAGGAAATTATCATCGAAATATCTATTTAAACATATACTAACCCGGCACCGCCAATAGGATGCATCGGTTCGTCGTACATTCTCTGCGGGCTTTTCGATCTGGATCTAATAAGAGGAAAATCAGAAGGAGCAATAGATCTGGATCTTTGATATTCTCTCGGATCCGTCTAGAGTTTAGAGGAAAAAAATTCATTATGAATATTTATAAAGTTAGTTTCGTTAACACGCTGAATCTCATATATATATATATATATATATATATATATAAATAAGGAAATAAAAATATACATACGTTTATATCATTAACATGTGCGAATTTTTTTATTCCACTTCGGCATTGCTAACATTGCTTGAAGAATAAATGTTATGACTAATGTTTATTACCGGTATTAACACACGGAGTAAGCTTTAAAAAGTGATATAATCATCGAAATCATCAAAACATTTTAAAAATATCCGCAATTTATAAAAAATATAAAAGGACAGAAACAAAAATAAAATATTTCATTTAAATCTACAATATTACAAAAAATAGATAATTAAAAACCAGCTGTTTATAATCCACTATCGAATTATTTTATAAATAAATGTTTTTTATTTATTTTATTTTTTTTAATATTGTACACCTGAGAATTAAATATTGCCTATTTATTTTTGTTTTTTCCTTTTATATTTCTTATAAATTGTATATATTTTTATATTTTATTTTCTTGCGTCCGGTTGATAAACCTTTTACTATGCAACGATTTTACATGTTTATCCTGTACAAAAGAAACGATTTCACTTCTATATTTGAAATTCAACATAGTAGTAATTTAGAATCGTGTCCAGATGTGCTTCCTATCACCGGTGTATTATTTAAAAATTTATATAAAGAATAAATACGAAACAATAATCGTTTACATTGTCTATTAACGCCATCTACATATTCAAAGAACTAACGTATCGATGTTTATATCTATACGGGGTTATTTGCTTTTTATTAGTTTATATTGTTATTCATATTATTCGATATTGAGTATTAAATTGTTTACTTGTAACCTTGCTTAAAAGATTGCAAAAATTGTTTATAATTGGGTATAGTAGTTGCTGAAAAAAAAAAAGGAAGAGGTAGTTGGTTAAAACGAAAGGTTTAAATAAGTATCGAATCTTTATTTACATCTTATACAATTGCTCAACACTTTTACGGAAGTTTAATGCGTGAGAATTAATAGTTTTATGCGTGAAACAGCGTAAATTACATACTTTTATTGGAATATTTAAGAAATATATATAATTACATATGCATTAAACGAATTTGAATGTTTAAAGTATACAAAAACTTCTTAAGGCGCAATTTAAATGTTTACTAATTCTTTCGTAATGTTAACTAGAGATTTTCAATAATAAGTTTTTATCACTAAAATATTAACCGTCACAGATTTATTTTATTCGAATATTTAGGAAGTGTATAATAATTAAAGTTTACGAGAAAATACAAGAACATTTAACGTGTAATTTAAATATATTAAAATTGCAGATCTTGAATATATAACTACGTTAACAAAAATAGTATTCGAAATAGTTCGAGAGCCCTGACAAAGTCGTGATTTTTTGCTTGTATATAAAAATTTAATAATTTTAAGTACTTTCCTGTTGTTTATTTATTTTGTTTTTTTAAATCACTCCATTCCACGCTGTTCGAAATAATAATACAGCCTGAAACGAAGATGTTTATAATTTATAATAAATAATAATAATTAAAAAAACTGCTCGAATAAAACAAAGCTCGTACCACTATTCTATTATCCCTTTCTAACGACTGGTGTTTATGTAACGTTCCAAAATACGGCACTCGTCTTTGCTCTTGAGGTGATATCGCGTCTTTTCGAGATCTTCTTTTTTCTGGTATTTCGTAATCGGGCGGGGGGCTGTAAAAAAATTATTTCGAAAATTAAGATAACAAATTATCGCTTTATCGACACGTAGATGCTAATTTAATTCGAGGTATTTAAAATCGATAGTACGTAGTAGGCTTTAATAATTATTAAAATCGTCGATAGTAGTACTCTTAGAACGACAAATAACGAGATTTTTTACACAATTAAACGAAGTATCAGTCCGAAATAAATCCGTCGGTAACGATTTATTAAACGTCAAATTTAAACACCGTAATAAACAAACGATCCGCATCCAAATCCGAATCAGGATCCGAGTCCGAATATAATTCCCCACCCAACTGGGTTATAATTAACAACGACTCGTCGTGTAAAAGTGTTATCGCATTCATCATAAGTTATTACTGTTAGATAAATAACCTTATAAACAACCTTTTGTTTTTATCATCTAAAACAGATACCAATTATCGTTATTGACACTCGTGAAATTTGTTTCGTCAGACACATAGTGTTCCCCTTAAATATATTTCGTTCTGTTAATAAATTCTCGAGAATTTTACTATTCGGATTTGGATTTTTTGAAACAGTAGTATTGAAATCTTCATCGCGCGGCACCTTGCATCCGACGTATTAATTGTGTATATAAGCAGGCTAGGAAATTGCATAATAGAATTGTAAGCCACCATTAGGTAATTTAACGTTATTACTAGCTAACGCCGTCGGTATAGTCGTGCCGGACTTTGAAAAAGTAATCGAATGCATTTTAATTTAAAACATATTCGAACAAATAAAAATAAATAAATGAAAAGTTGACTAAAAATAGATTTGCCATATTAGCTGTATTAAATAATGAAGATACGTGTTAATGACGAATCTTCCAATGCAAATAACCCGAGGCCAAATAGTCGTCGTATTGATCTCTGAATTAATTGAAGAACTCGAGAAAGATATTGGAAACAATAAATGTACACGCAAAGTTAACAACAAGAAACACAATAAGTTACTATTCTTTATAGTATACAATGACACCCGGAAAATCTACTAGTGAAATATTCTCCTACCGACCTATCGGCTTATTATCAGAATAGTTTTTGAGAACCTACTTTGTTTAAGACGTACTCCAGTTTTGAATAGCTAAATAATCATTTCTGATTATCAGTACTTCTTTATAACGGTAGAGCAAGTTCATCCGTTCAAAAAAAAAAAACATATCGTTAATTGTTTAAAAATAAATAAGTACTGTTTAGAACACGTTGGATGAAAAATATACAAGATTGGTTGACCATCGGGAAGGCTTCAGAAATCGTAAGGATAGCCAACAATCGAGATTAGTTTCATCATATGTCTGCCAACCTCCTTCCAGGAGGAGAACACTTTTAGAAGAAGCTGCTTTTTTGGACGTTAGTCAGGCATTTAACCTCCGCAGCATGCGGCCTGCTTTTTAAATTAAAACGTCTGCTTTCGTGCCGGCTCTATATATGATTCCGTTCATATTTAAGTTATAGATATTTCCAGATAACGTATGTGAAAAACTGATTTAATTCTGGGGTGCCCCAAGGAACAATCCTAGGGCCCCTTCTGTTTCTAATTTACTCTTATGATATCGCAGTACAAAAGGATGCACTAAGAGCTTACATATGCAGGTGATACAGCATTCTTATCGAACGATATACACCCCGTTGTAGCGGCAGAGAAGGTGCAGTCTGGCTCCAAGATGTTCATCACCTTTACAACCAGACGGGGTACCTATCCACCAGTTAAGCTTGTATTTTACCACAAGACGATAAAGCCCGTTATCTTGGGATGTGGCTGGATCGATAGTTGCGTTGGAAAGAGTACATTGCTAAGACAAATAAGTAATTAAAATTTAGATCTAATAAAATATACCGGTTGCTGGACGGTAACTCCGAATTATCTTTACGATATAAATTATTATTATGTAACGCCATAATCAAATCTGGCTAGACATACGGCTTATCATTGTTGTGGAATATAAAAATAAACATGCTTACAATCGAAAGTTTTAACATCACTACGGTACATTTGCAATGATAATATAAATACGGTAATTCGAGAAAGTAGTGTAGATTACTTGAAAAAACGTAGTAATCTACTGGCGGTTAATTTATTAAGTAACATCGAGGATGTTGGCGACTAAGCGGATTGATTTCAACGAACAACTAAGGATAGTTCAGAATGTCGTTAATCGATGGCGACTCCACACATAACAATCATTTCATCTCAGTGGGTAGATCAATAAGCGATTGAGATGATTGCATAATTAAGAAAGAAAAAAACATAAGTTATGAACTATTAACGAAATTTAACTGCTTTAGCTCGTCACAATCTACGCATACTTTAATTTTCTACCAACAAAAAATATAATTACTCTCAGCCTAATACATATATCTATATATATATATATATATATATAACAGCTTTATGCGGACAGCCCATGAGCTCCAGTTAGGATCAAATGACTGAATATTCCAGCGGGCAAATACCTTAAATATAACTCATTGAAAACCTTAAATCTAATTCAGAGTGAAATAGCGTGTACAAAATTCAACCTAAAACGGTGGGGAATAACCCAAGATGGTCATTGCAAATGTGGTGAAATTCTGAATAGCAACCACCTTATTAAATGTAGTATAACTGGCAAGTTTTACTCCGTCGAACTATATGAAGACATTAACAACATTAACCTTCCTTAAATCTAATTCAGAGTGAAATAGCGTGTACAAAATTCAACCTAAAACGGTGGGGGATAACCCAAGATGGTCATTGCGAATGTGGTGAAATTCTGAATAGCAACCACCTTATTAAATGTAGTATAACTAGTTTTATTCCGTCGAACTATATGAAGACATTAACAACATTAACCTTCCTTAAATACAGAACTATAATAGACCACGCCGAGCCGATCATCATGCCAAATCTTCTAATTGTATTGGGTTAACCGTTATTTAAATACCGTGCTGAACTCTTCGGGCCGCTATAAAGAACTCTACCGAAGAATGCTATTGCGCGATACCTATCTACCTGTTCATTGTAAATTATGATAACTGAATATTTCTCATCCACCATGGTTCAATATCATCACTTGTTCATAATCTTAACTATCTACTAGCTACTTTTTCATGCGAATATTCAAAATTAACATTATCTCTCTACATGCTACTGTTCCCTGTCTTCTAATTCCTAAACTATGTCACAAAACGTTAATCACGTTTTATTATTAAATCGACTTCACTCCATATTATTTTTCTCTTCTATCAATGTGCCTTTTTATATTCGCCTACATTTATATTATTTCATTCGAGACGATTACATATCGACCTCATTTATTTATATACGCTGTAATGACCTATCATCGCTTTACCCAAATTTTTCTTTATCAAAAACATTCTAGCGGACATATTTATTTAATCTCTTATATTACAATTTTAAGGGGTAAACATTTAAAAAAAAAATTAATTTAAAAAAAAAAATCAGAATTATCTTATATAGATTTATATCGAAATTCGTATATCGTTATTAAAGAATCTACACTTACCTAGCAGAACTTCCTAAACTACTGATTGAAGCACCATCCGCAACTCTTCGACTTGTATCGTCAACGTCAGACGTATCCGAATCAGAAAGACGAGACGTTGTAGTCGATGGTGGCGATAGATGATCCGACGGTATATAAGCTCCACAGTCGGTCTATAAATAGATAAATAATAAATAAGTATATGTTTTTCATTTAGATATATATGGACATAAGACGCGATCACACAAAGTCAGAACAATACGCCGATGTCTAGTAAGCCTGGATACAGTGTTACAATTGATAATCGTATTAAAAATGTTAATAAACGTGTTATAATATCTTCTTACCCTCGGCATTACAAATTCTTCGTGCGGTCCTAAATGAATCCATTCGGGTTCATCGTTTAAAGGAACAATCGCTAATTCAATTCGAGCCTGAAGTTCAAAAAGAAGTAACGTATAAACGTAATTATATGCTTGTGTGTGTTGTATGTGTATGTAGTATGTGATGAAATATATTACTTTACGTTTTTAACGCGACTAGCCATTTTGTACCGTATACGGAAGATACCTTGTTTCGAAAACGAAAATTAACCGTATATTTTACACTGGTAAATCTTTAATTACGTCATATAAGATAACAACTGAAAAGATTGGGACGAGAAGCTGTCGAAATAACGTAAGTACACGAAATACGGCACAGTTTCTTCCTCATTTCATGAGATTTCTCCAATTCGATTAGGATTATTTTTCGAAATACGATACTTAATCCTGGCCGGAATCGCCGAAACTCAGCTATATCCGAAAACTTTTCTTAGAAAATTCTCGTCTCAAAAATAGAAATCTTAGAAAATATTACGAATTACCCGAATGAACCAAAAGTAAATGATGAAACAACTACTCCTCGTCGATATAAGAAGTATACGTAACGAACAAATAGGAAGTAGACGATAAAAATATTTCGGTCACATAATGAGAGCAAGCGGATTTCTAAAAGCCAATATTCCAATTTAGTCCATAAAATTTTTAAAAGCTGTATTCGTAATACCTTTCAATCGTTAGTAGTTTCGTTTTCGGCACAACAAATTACGGTTATAGAATTTTCATTAAGATTAATGCGACTACTATATTTGTCAATAATGATGAAGTTTAAAGCACGTGTGGAGAGATACACTTCCGATGAAGTGACTCCGACTTACTTAATTACTTCGCTAAATCATATGGTTTTCGGCGTTTAAGTCGTCTTAAATCTTCTCAGAGTTTTCCAGTATGACTTCAGTATTGGTGTGCATTTCCAATCTTTTTACATGTTTTGTAAGCAAACCTGGTAATCTCATCGATGATCATTGGAATCTTCAAGTCTTGTACGTCATTATTGCGTTTAAATCGATATGCATGGATGATCGTACGAAGTTCAATGTTTCGGCGTCTTTGTATAGAATCTATATTAGAAATACTAGTACGACCCCGCAATTCTGTTCTATAAATCCAAATAGGTTTAACAATGGACGTGTACAGAAGTCGTTTATTTTCAATAGATAACGTTGATTTCTTTCATATTAGCCAATAAATATTTCTCATTTTTCGCTTTTATTTTCAAATATTCCTGCCGGACGTGACGCTTCTAATTATACCCCTAGACTGACTCTTTTTGTGGGATTATCTGCCGATTCGGTGTAATCGGTATATTTTCTGTTTACCGCAAGGTGAAGTTTTTCGTTGCTAACTTTAATTTTCCAGCGTTTCAACCGAACGCTTAATTCATTTATCGTTTTAGCTGTAGATTCTCAGTAGCACGCTATTGAATCTTATCCTGTAGCTAGAATCGCTGTGTCTTCAGCAAATGCAGAAATAATTGTACTATTATTTGTTGGGATATCGGTTGTGTAAAGGTGATAAATGATAAGGTATTCCTGCCAATATGTTTTTCCAGTCAGACGTTGTTTCCTCATACCTAATTCTGAACTGCCGGTTAGTCAGGTATGATTTCAGAATTCAATACCACGAATATGAAACCTGTTCACGTAATTTAATGGACAATAGAAAATAATCTAACTATATATATATATATATATATATATATATAAAAAAATTATATTTATAATTTATATAGTTTATTCCGCAAATTGCAAAAACTTATATATGCATATATGAAATTAATAAAATGCCCGCGTAGAGAATAGCCCCAGTGAATATCTAGATTATATCTTACTTCGCCAAGAAAATCGTTTGTTCCGTAACGGACGTAATCCCAAACTGAGATTTCGATCATTTTAAGCTTCAAATCCGCTCGACGAACTGACGAATATACGAAACTTTGATTCCATCTCGGTTCGTTCGTATTTGCCAAAGATTTCGTTCTTCGTTTGGATTTTTCGCTGCGTAATCAAAAATCAATATATCGATACTGACGTCGATTTTGAACGATAAATATAGGAATGATAAATATAGCTGTACTAAATAAATACAAATAAAACTAAGATATTATACAGGATAATATAGAAGTGTCCGGAGAAATAATTTTTTAATTTCTCGCGAAGTAAATTTTTATATGTATGTTATGCACATGGGGGTTTACGCTTCTTCTTATCCCCGTGTCGGTCATTTATATTCCTGTTTTTCTCCCCGATATTTCACTATCTGGACTGCCTCGCCCGATATCTTCTATCCCGCATCGCACTGGCAGCAATGAGCAAGTTAATAAGTGCTCCGAATCTTGTCCCATGCCACAATCACATCTGTCATTATCTGTAATGTTCTTTGTTGTTCTACCTGTCAGAGTTCTTATTGACCACATGTTTACACTGATTACAGTATAATGTAAAGTGGACATTTTTAATCTATAAATGATTATTGGCGATTTTATTACTCTTGTTATTATAACAGTTCAAACCTTTGTCGATTATAATCGACATTATAACAAAAATTACGTTCTCATTTCAGTTTCATTTTTTCCTTTTTTTTTTTCAGAAAATACTTAATATATAGCGTGTGCAGCGTCGTAATAGTCAATTGTAACTGTTAATATATAAATTATATATTCCTAGAGATGTGTACTGTGAAAATTTCTACAATAATTATTGGAACATAATTTAGATATTCGATTTCAGAACAAATATCTAAAAAAGTAACAACCGTGAACCGCAGCTTTTGAAAAGCTGTCTCTTAAACAATGCAGGTTTGAAGAGAAATTAGAAAATACGGTTTTAATCATTGGCCATCACCCGGAAAATAAGTCAACGATGTAAAAACCTTGGGTGCAAAAAGGGAACAAAAGTTTATACAGTGAATTTATTTCACTATTGGAAGGCCCTCCACCTTCCGCGAACCGGCGTACCACAACGTGGGACGAGACCCTTTATGTATATACCGCCGACCCGTTCCTCTCAAATACCTAGACAACTTTCCAATCGGATGATCTGGTGGCGCAATTGAAGAGTTGCGAAAACCGTCAACTGTCCAACTAATCACCTACCATTGTCTGTCCGAATCCGAGCTGGTAATTAACAAGTATCATTCAGTGAAACTGTCGCTAAGAGCCACTACCCACCAAAAGTTAAAGATAATTTTTAAAAAGGCTTATTTCGAGCACATATCATTAATTTTAATTTTTTTAATTTAAAGATTGTGGAATGTAGTGATTTTTTTATTAAAATAAACAACAACAAATAATTTGAAATCACTAACTTTTTTTAAAATCACAAAGCTTTTCGACTCTTAGACCATTATCAAGTGAATATTTTTAAAAAAACATATTAATTAAAGATGACAAAATTACAAAAATCAGCAAAATGAAAAACAGTATCACTTTCAGATTGTTTTCTATTTTGCTGATTTTTGTGAATTGTAATTTTAAATTAATATTTTTGTATGTTATATTTTTATCTCTTAATATTCACTTGATAATGGTCTAACGGTCGAAAAGCTTTGTGATTTTTCATAAAGGGAAAAAAGGTGGTTTTATCTTCTTTTTTTTTGTGTATTTCATTAATTTTAAGTCACATTTGCTAATTCTATGTTATATTATATATATATATATATATATATATATATATATATATATATATATATATATATATATATATAGTGGCTATGTCCTTTGTGACCGAGTTTTCTTGTCATCTCTACTTACGTCCGTGCCCATTATGAGATATTAGTTGTATCTTGTAGTTTGTTAGGAAGATGTACAACGAGCGTTACGTATACTCATTGCTTACGATCTAGTACAAAATTTTCCCAGAGGTCGTTAACTGGTTTAATTATAGATATTTTTGTAAATATTCGGCAATGACATATTTGTAGCACACTCGAGAACTGCCCAAAAGTCCATTTATATTTTTTTTTTTAACAGTATCGTTTTTCGCTATTCAATCTACCTATCATATCAGTTTAGGTCGTTTTTCGGCTAACTGTTGTCCCATCGGACGATGTTACATTTGATATGCATTAAATTCTTCCGAGTAATCTTAAGTCCGCAGCGTCGCCAATAGTTTTTCTTGTTTTTTCATTATTGTCCAAATCCCGCTTCTATTCATCGGAACCACTGCTCCGGATACTGCCGTCATTGTTGATATTGAAAAATCCTTATTCTTGATCATATTCTCAGCGAAAAATCTGTTGTATGTCGCGTTAACGTTCATTATACGCGCAGAAATTTCGTGCACGAGAAACTGATTTTCGCTGATAACATTTCTCAGCCATTTAAATGTGTTGACTGAACATAAATTAAAATCATTTAATTTAAAGTCGTTAATTTTGAACAATTTCCGGCTTTTTCTAGTATATTAGTCCAAAGTCCCCGTATGTCTCCGCCAAACACATTAACATGTCTTGTAGCTCTTCCGCTTTATCAGATGCAATTATACAGTCATATGAATCATGCAATACTTTAATAGATGTGCATACTGTATAAGTTTGTCATACCTTCCGATACACGGGTTGGGTCTGACAAAATCATTGCTATTTATTTGATTAAAATTATTTCCCATAAATCTAAATTTGAGAGGTGAATTCTCGCATATCGCCGCACAATGTCATTGACAAATAGCGGTGATATCAGCAAGCAGTTTTAGTCATGTATGTGTGAGTTGTAGTAAAAAATATTTATACAGACCCAACCCGTGCATTCCTGTTAGTGTATAGATTTAAGACACAACTCGTGCATTCCTGTTACTTTTATGTTATTACGTTTTATTTGTTTCTTTCATTTGTGACCAGTTCCGTTATTCAATTTTATTAGTTTCTTTTTATAATAATTGCGATATTGTGAAAGAAAATATGGATGATTATGTAAAGGGAATTGCTGCAATTCATAAATTACTAGAAGAACCTACAGATGGCGAGTTAAGCGAATTAGAGATGATGATTTTGTTGCTGATCGTGTGAAGTTGTGGAACTGTTAGAACACGAAACAGAATGAGAACAGGAAAACGAAGAAAATAGGGTTAATTCCGTAGTTGAAAATATGTCAATTGGTAAGTCAAATAATTATTATATAGGGAAAGACAGCAAAACTAAATGGCGATAAAATCTAGTACACTAAACGTTCGTACAATAAAATATAATTCAGTTTCCCATTTACCAGGTGTTGTACGATTGTGGAACCTATGTTTTTAATCAAGTATCATTCACACGATTGTGTCGAACAGTAATATATACATACAGATGATGGCTGAGAATTTCAAAGATAAATATGATGTAAAATTAACTGATTCGACTGAAATAAAGGCATTAATTGGCCTGTTGTATTTAGCCGGTGTACTACACGATGGACGGCTAAACATTCTGGAATTTTGGTCTTCGCGGGATGGAATGGGAGTAGAAATTTTTCCAGCTACAATGGCTTTACGTAGATTTCGGTTTCTAGTAAGATGCTTACGTTTTGACAATATTATGACTAGAGAAGAAAGAAAAAAGATAGACACAATAACAGCAGTTGGCGAATTGCTTTAAAAGTTTAATGAAAATTGTAAAATACATTATATATAACTTTGGACGAAATGTTGTTAGCTTTTTGTGGTCGGTGTAGGTTTAGAGTTTAGATACCAAATAAGCCGCATAAGTATAGCCTTAAGGTCTTTTCCAGAACATTTTATACAATTCATTTAGAGCTGCATGCAGGCAAACAGTTAAATGAACCGCATGAAGTTAGCAATAGGATTGCTGATATTGTTTGTAGAATGTGTCAACATATTTTGGCTACAGGCCGAAATGTTACTACGGATCATTGGCTCACAAGTTATGAGATTGTTAAAACTATACGTGATGTTCATAAAATTACCATAGTTGGAACTATCCGTTCAAATAAAATAGAACTGCCAGCAGAATTAGTTACCTCGAAACATAGGCAACAATAAATCATCTTTATTTGGCTTCAGTGAGGGTATAACGTTAACATCTTATATACCCAGAAAAGGAAAGCGTGTTTTAGTGGTGTCAATCTATGCACGATGATAATAAGATTGACGAGACTACTGGAAATCAACGAAAACCGGAAATAATAACGTTTTATATAATTTAACTAAAGCTGGTGTTGATACTGTCGATCATCTCTCAAGTTCATATTTTGTTGCAAGAAATACGAAACGTTGGCCTATATGTTTATTTTTGGTTATATACACCGCCAATCAACAAACGGAACGAATTAACCGCAGATTATTTATGAAACGCCTAGCAACTCAATTGGTCTTGGACAATATGAAAAGGCGAACTCTAGATCAACATAATATTTCAAATAGTACATTATAAATTTTTTGAAATCGATGAAAAAGAAAAAGGTTATATAATTATTTTTCAACAAAATTAAAACAAAAAACAATAATTTTACAAACAGAAATAAATATTTTCAGTCCTGAGTTAAATATACCCAACCCGTCTATTTATGTAACTTTACAGCATCCGTGTATCGGAAGGTTATAATTGGTAAGTATTACAAAAAATGTTTGTAGCAATTTTTTGGTGATGCATATTTATGGAATATTAAATAAAAACAATTTTGATTTAATGTTAACTATTAGGGATATTTAAAACACGCTTTCTTTTATTTGGCGTATTATATATATATAAAATTCATTTTTTTTTTAAATAATTATTTTTAAAAATTATTATTGATATAATGTATTCTATTATATATATTATATTGCTTAAATGTTTTTCTTTAAGAATAATCGACCTAGTTTAATTATATCGTAACTTTACATATATATATAATGTATGAACTGTTCAATAAATAATATTAATCACGTTATAAAACTTTTTCGAAATTTTGCCGTAAAATCAGTTGGTGATTCAAATATTAGACCATCTGAAATAGAGGCCTCAAATCAGACCAAGCCAAAATTCACTTTTATTACAATATCTGATATATAGCAACAATCTGGTTAAATAAATCACCAACATTTAGCAACTATAATGGGAAGAGCATCATAGATTATCTGCTGGTGTCTGCTGGCATTACCCAATTAGTAAGCTTTCAAATAATACAATTTGAACGTGCCTTTCTTAAAGATATTTTATTTTCAGTGTCACATAAATTTTAAAATGCACCAGCTAATGTCTTCACTAAACTAGATATTTCCAAATTCAACAAAACTCTGGATAAAAACTACATTACAACACTACATGCTAGAGAAACACATCAATAAAGCTGAATGCGTACCTTAAATTCATAGATATCAAAATGTAGCATCATCATGAACCTGTGATTTCTGGACTAATAAGTTGTAGCTAATTAAAACAGGAAATTAACCTAGTTCACAAAAAAAAACAAACTAAGTGTACAAATTCAGTTAAACTTTTCTATATTAACAACAGACTGAAACAATTGAATATTGAGTGCAAACATGAAATAGGGCAAAATTACAACAGACCATATGAAATAACTATTTTAAAAAATCCAAGAATTAGTATTCCTAATATTTTCTTAAAACATTTTCTGTCTTTTGGGATACATCCTCTAGATATCAGAGGTCAAGTTATTAATGCCATAATTAAAAGACTTCAAAATAAAAAATCAACCACTTCTGATAAAATTGACAATAAGGTAATTAAACAGCTTAATTTTAAATTTAAGGAATTTTCTGAACACTTATCAGTGAATGTCTAAATCTTCAAGTTTCTCCCCCTCCCCATTTCGGAAAGTAGCTGATTTAAAATTGTTCCCTAAACCTGGAAAAATGACTTCAGATATCACAGCTTATAGTCCAATCTCTTTACTTAGCTCAACGAGTAAGGTGTTTAAGAAAGTTGTTAACCACCTGCTCCCATCGGAAATAAATGAACAGTGTTTGTTACATGACAATCAATTTGATTTTTGTGCAGGACACTCTGCTGAAATTTCTATTTATAAATTAGCACATGCAGTCAGAAATACTCTAAATGTAGTGATGACTGCAGTTGTTTTATCATTCGACATTGCAGGTGCATTTGACAAGTGTAGGTCTGCAATTTTCGATATAATTAAAAATTACAAATTTAATCTATACTTAATAAATATTCTAGTAAGTTACTTCCATGATATGGTTGCTCACCTGATGCAAGCAGTTCAAGGAAAACTAGTTGTGGAGTCCACCAAGGTTCTGTACTGGAACCTACACTATAGAATTTGTGGATAAACGACAAAGAAAATTTCTTCTTATTATGTCATTTTTGTATCATGAAATATTAACTTTTACCTCCGGTCTTATCTGGCCATGGCAAAGTTTGCACAACTTATTTATATAGATTTCATCTTGTTAATGTTCCGAGATATAACCGTTATTCTGGAGATATTATATAAGACCTGGAATATTTTATGTTCGGGTGTTCTGATTTTTAGATCAGTGTCTCAAATATAAAATAGGAAACATACAGTCCCTTTATTTGAAAAATACTAATAAGCCAACATTCCTCAAGTTCTCTGAAAGTGCAATGCGACAAAAATTTAACATCATGAGCTAATTCCCGTCCTATCTCTATCAACAATAAATAAATAAATGTAAAAGTAATAACAAAAAAGGTAAATAAATTCAATCATGAAACCAGTATCTGGAGCAACTGATCAATCTTCCGCTACTGCATTTATTATATGTCTAGAAAATGAAGTTTGTGAATAAATTATATTTTCACTTTGAAACTATTATATAAGCAAACACTGGTGGTTCTTAGTACTACATTATTGTCATCCTGACTACAACATTTAAATTAAAAGTAAACGTGCAGATGGGCTTCATACACACACACAAATAGGAATTATACTGTATACTTATGTACATTTCTTCTTTTGTTATGATTTACTTCTAATGTACATGTAACACCAGCCTCTGCACCTTTACATGTAATTATTTTAAAAATACATTCGCTCCATCCATTTGTCGTGATTGGGGATCCCTCCCCCAAAAAAACAATGATAGTAATTATATATATATATATATATATATATATATATATATATATATATATATATATATATATATATATAATATATATAAATTCCCATCCGTTCATTAATTTTAAATGACTCACGACAACGCGAATACTAGTACAGAATTAACAAAGTGACCTTTCTTGGACAAGCCAATACGTGGGTTTTCCTTGCTCTAAAGCAAGATAATAACTCGTTAAAATGGATAGCCGAGTTTGATGCAGTTCTTACTATTACCCCTGACAGTGATTAACACTCAGATTGTTCAAGCAGAATACCTGAACCATTCGCGATATATATATATATATATATATATAAACATACATATATTTACGAAAATCACGTACCCATATCAACTTTCTATAACAAATAAACTATGTACTTTAAAATGGTCACTCTAGAGTAGTTCTAAATCTACTACAAAAAAAATATCTAATATCTTACTACTGAATGGCAAAATATGTAAATAAATTTAAGAAGAAAACGTGACAACGTGCGAAAAAATAATTTCGAAAATTATCAACATGTACGCAATATCGGTTTATAAATAACAGACCGTACATTCTTGTACTTGTGTTTATTTTACTCGTTTTATTCGTTTCTTAAGTTAGTTCAAAAATGAATAAAAGTTCAAAAATTCAACTTTTTTTGCATTATCAATTTTAAAAATAATTTTTTATTACGGTTTTTATGTATAAACAAAAAAAACGCTAAGTTTTATATAAAATTTTAAATTCTTAACGATTTTTAGAAAATGATATTATAATGTTAGTCCATTAAAAATAAAACAATTTATATGAAAACGCACAACAAACCAAACAAATATTGAGAATAATATATATATATATATATATATATATATATATATATATATATATATATATATATATATATATATATATAAAATGACTACAGTGTTTTCAGTAAAATAGGTAATACACATCATCCATGCTCTGCTGTGCAATGCGCTACCAAGCTAAATATATATAAATACTAAATAGGTATCGACTAAATGCGTATTATATTTAATACCATGTTTCATGACCTCGGTTCGTATTAACGTCTTTAATAATAATTAGAAAAAATGAAAATACTAAACTTTTACACCTTATTAAATCTACTTTTTCCTTAAATAAATCTCTCGTTTCAATGTTACTTTTGATTATAATTTTTATATCAGATGTTCAACATAAGAATGCATACGATAATAAATATAATTAGTAAATAACGCACGAAAAGCGATAATTAACGATAATTTATTAATTCGTAATTAAATAATAATAATAAATTAAAAAACAAAAACAGAAAACCAACCTTCTATCTGGAAGAAGATACAATTTGCAATACGGATTTCTAGGTTGGCCATTACTTCTCGGAACAAGGCCCATTGCACACACTAGCGTCACTACCAGCCTTAAAGTACTCGAATCAAACCACAATTTAACCTAACACGACAATAAAAAAGCAACGTAAATAATCTATCGCCCGTGTTCTATATAAGTTGCTCAGTTATCGAAATACAACTACGTCACTAATCTAGAAAATTTAAGTACGAAAATCGTACATAGTTTTATATACCAGAATACAATTTTAGTATATATACACGTCGCATTGAATTAGAAACTAGATTTTAAATAACTCTCTATAATTCGTTAAGATAATGATTATCTAAAAAAAAAAATGTAAAAAATATTTTATTAAATCCGAATATCATATAATTTTATATATATATTTATTTATTTATTTATTTAATTATTTATTTATATACACTGTAACTTAATTTAGTCGTAAGCATGAATGGATTCCTATTTTATGTTCACTTTTTACAAAAATGGCTATCGATACATTGACTTTATTAAAATCGATAAAAAAGTTCAATCGTAATCGAGACTGTTATTTTATTATTTAAGAAGCAGAAATGATATATCACAAAGTAATTTTATTATACATTTTATATATTTATAGTAATAAAAGCATGTGTAACAACAACGAACTCATACATTATATATATATATATATATATATATATATATATATATATATATATATATATATATATATATATGTATGTATATATATATATATATATATATATATATATATATATATTTATATATATATATATATATATATATTTAGTACTGAGCTATTGAAATGTAATGATGTCGTAGAACATAAATAAGCAAAGTTAAATATTCCAACACCATCCCTCAAAGCCAAGTATTCATTTCTTTGATTAAGCCCCACCATTGTGATTTAATTTCTCAACAATTGAGCAGCTGATCGCTCAAAGCTTTTGTAAAAAGATCAGCTACCTGAAATTCTCACGGAAATCACATCGATGTTATTTTTTTCAATTTGTTTATACTTCGCAATTCTAATGCAACCGACATTATCTTTATACACCATTGAGACGTTCCGATTTCAATTCATCCCTCTGGTTCAAATCAACTTTTTAACAACTGTTTCTGCTGAAGCAACATATTCAGCTTTTGTGCTGGACAGAGTTACACAATTCTGTTTCTTAGTTCGAAAAAAATAACTGGAGTTCCGTATACAATATTTCTAAATCGAAAATACCCGTAATCTACCATCATGTCGCACCTTGTCAATACCGTCATCTCGCTATTACAAGTGTCAACCTATTACATTTCCCATCATAAATCCATCTGAAGTTAAACAATCCTCGAAATTTACCAGAATGACGCTACGACCGATTCCATAACTTCACTAAAACAACCACCGTGGGAACCGGATAAAATTTCGACGATTTTTATTTATTTAATAATCGCGAGTTAATGTTATTAAAAATTTAAACTCTTGATTATAAACTCCATTTACAATCTTTTACTTACATTCTCCGATATATATATAATTTTAAACTTAACGATAATATCTAAATAAAATTAATATTAATATAACAAATTATAATTTTTCCGATTTCTTATTTCTTCGATGGCCTACTTATTAAATTCGTTATCTCCGCTATTTACTAATTATCTGTTACGTTACATCTAAAACTTTCCCTCTCGATTTATATCCTTACAGTATATGGCAAACCGTGTTTGCAAAGTTACATAGTTTTCTGTTTCCGCTATGTCAAAACGTGTTAGATATTTTTTAAAACCGTCACGACCGGTAGTAAATTATATATTATCAAAAAAAAAACTACGGATTATTTTCGAGTCTGTCATTCAAATTAGGAAAATATCTATAATACGTTATAGGTAATTCCAAATGATTTTATATCGCTCTAAGCAATATTTATTTAATATAACTTTGAAACTTGTTTTTTTCCCTCGTATACGAATCTTATATAATCCGCTTGATTAAATTCAATTAATATCGTTTTCGATAAAAAAAAAAAGAATATATCGATACGTTTATGTGTTTCTAAATCTATAAATGCCTGCTTAATACTATTAATGCCGAGTCATCATCAACATCATAATCGATAACTCAATGACCGAGTAACGTGACCTCTCTATTTTAATGCTTTTTCTCCACCTGACCTTATTTCGGCTTTTGAATTCTTGTTAATCCAGTAAGCGTTGTGACATATAGTTCTCTCTTTTTCGAATGATATGTCCGTAATATTTCAAGGTTTTCTGTTGAATTTAGAATTGAGTTATTTGTCTTCCTCGCTATCCACGGAATTCTAAGCATTCTGCGCCGTATCCACGTCTCAAAGGTGTCAATTAATGCCGAATATCTAGGTAGTTTATATGCGTCTCT
The DNA here is from genome assembly GCA_032883995.1 of Coronaproctus castanopsis. NCBI lineage: Eukaryota > Metazoa > Arthropoda > Insecta > Hemiptera > Monophlebidae > Coronaproctus > Coronaproctus castanopsis. The sequence goes on from CM065053.1 coordinate 194,740,725, forward strand.
GATTCACACATTCCATTATTTGCTTTACATAGTATAAACTGTTTTTGTCGCTCTCCATACTTCTGGAAAGTAGTTTAGTTGGAACGGAACGTTTATCACTTTACTTATTACTTCCCAGATACGTTAATGTTAGAAAATTTTAATAATCCACTTGTTACTTTATCCAAACCGGTCGATGTTAATATTACATATTTCGAACCGCCTTTACAAAGTCAACACCTCATTTCAGCTTTGTTCCGTAAGAATTACTATGGCGCTTCCTGCAGTGCCCGAGTTTACCCTTTACGAAAATGTTCTTTCTTTATTTTTCTTTTTTCACTTCACATATGCCTATAATGTATTTCTCTCTTAATTTCCGTTTAAAATCAATATTACACATTAATAACGTTATCAGTATACGTTAATTACTTATTAAATTGTATCTTTTAAACGGCCACTCGATCAATAAGAGATTTTTTTAAAAATTCGCTTATAAGCGACATCCGGTTTGACTTCCGCCTGATGTGTCTCTTGTAAACGACTACGAATGTATAACTGTCGCAGGCTTAGATAATTAACGTCGGATTAATATAAATCTTTCGCTATTCGAATAATGGATGAAATAAAGCATTTTTTTTTATAACAAATCAATTCCCGAGCAATAAAATTTAGATAGAACTTTATTCATATCGCTCCCCAAACGTCACTATTAAGAAATTAAATATTTATCTAATATCACGATTATAAAAAATGCAATCTTATTAGAACATGCAACTGTATAATATATATATATATATTTAACTAAATATGTTAAATTTACTAGGCGATAATTTTTACAATCATTTAATGTCGGGTACTACATTTCTAATCTATTTTTCAAACGACAAATCAATTAACTAAATATACAACAAATAGCCGCTGTGAAAAAAAATCATCTAACTAAAACACTATATATATATATACGATATATACGATATATACGATATATACGATATATACATATATACGATATATACATATATACGATATATACATATATACGATATATACATATATACGATATATACATATATACGGGTCCTATCTATTTGTATCTCTTTATTTTTCTTTGTTCGTTTTTGTTTTTTAACGTTTACCTGAATTCTTCCTCCGATGCTACTACTAGCGCCACGTCCAGATCTTCTCGAAGTTCTTATCAAATTCACATCGGGACTGCTCGGGGATGTAACCGTTACACTGGGTTTATTTCGTTTTTCGAAGGAACCTAAAACACAGAAAATATTTACTTAGTATAGTTACGTGGATTAATCTTATAATTTCGTACGTATTCCCCGAGAATTCGATCGACTTTCGAATTTATAAAATTCGCGACACGATACTGATACGAGCGTAACTAAAAATGATTCATGTCCATTCTTAATAACAACGGCCACTTTTCTTAACAATACGGTAGATGACGTACAATAAAAGTAAGTACCTGAAACAAACAAGAATACGTCGAAAACTCCGGAAAAAATAAATATCGATAATATATAATTTTAATTAGAATTAAACTTAGGTATAAAAATTTGAAATAATTTTAACGTAAATTAAAATTATGTCAAACTCTATAACTAGTATACAGGTGTTATTGTAAGAAAATAACGATTCCTCAAAGTATTGTGTAATTAATATATATACGATATATATTGCGAATAGAATATATATATATATAAACTGAAATAGTAAGTTTAATATTGAATATTTGCGAATTATAAAAATAAAATAAATAACGATTAACGAATAAAAAATAGCATTAATTTTATTTTTAAATTTTTTCAGTCATATTTCGAAAATAGAAATTTTCGAATATTATAAACTATTCAAATTTTATTCTTACATTTTTTCAAACGTTTTAAAAATATTTCCGTAAATAACTCGAATATTTCGGTGTAGATAAACTTAGTCCTACGAATTGAGAATAATTTTTACGGTTTATTTTTTAAAGCGATGGTTAATTAAGCGTAATAATAATACACATTTAGACGTATAATAATTTCGTCGTGTAAATCAAATAACGCGGACTTCGATAATATCGACGATATGTAAATATTCGCGATTTAAAAATAACGAGTCGAATTTATCGAATATTATCACCGATTCCGTCCTATCGAGAAATATTATTACGCGATATTTAAAATTAACGACGAAAGAAATTAAAGAAAAATTATTTTACTCATTAGACTTTTCAAAATGGTGAATTAATTAAGTATACGCATCCGAAACTATTTTTGTCTCTAATCTACAAAATACCTTACCGAAATTGCATACACACGCGCGCGCACTAAATCCGACTAGTAAATAAAAGAAATATCGTACATTCGAACATTTTTAACTAAACATTTTAAATTAATTCCCCCTCCCCACCGAAAAACAAAAAAAAAATAGTTATTTTTCTTTACGCCAGAATCGTAATCAATGATGATCGTTAGACATATTTTTTTAAACATATTTTAACGAGAGAGGAGAGAATTCAAAGGATGGATAGAATATAAAAGATGATAATATATTTTTCTAGCGATTGCAGTGAGACGATATGGTAATAATAAAAACAGATTTAAAAATCCGACACATCCATTTTCTTTGTTCGAAACGTGTGAAAAGATTTTCTGCGATGTTTGGTAGATTCCGTTGCAATTTACCGAGAAAAAAAAATTTTGCCAGTCAATGTGGAAGTACCTTATGCGGTGTTGTTAGAAACATAATACAACGTATTTCCAACCGTTCTCTTTGGAATTACCGGATTATTAAATATCAGACGGTTGTATCGTAATAACGATACAAACTCGGCTATGAAAGTTAGGTGCAGGACAGAGGTAGCACAGAAGGCATTCCTGAAACTCAACGATCTATTGTGCAGTCACGATATTAGTATGGAATTAAAATTGCGCCCGGTGAGGTGTTATATATATATATGGGCTACAGTAACATATGCGAAATGAAGCCACGTCGAAGAAAATTGAAGGATTTGAAATGCGGTTTTATCGACGGCTTTTGAAGATCAGCTGGACGGAGAAAGTAACTAATGCGGAGGTGCTACATCGTTTGCGAAAGCCCCAAGAAATTTTAACCATAATTAAAAGAAGAAACATTGCATATATGCGTCATATGATAAGAGGGGGAAAAATACGAACTAATGTTAGATAACATAAAAAGCTGGATAGGCGTCAAAAATATAAGAGAACTAACGGACGCAGCACGTGACAAAAGATTCCTGATTTCTACACTACCCAATTATTAACAGGGCGCGGAAAAAATTTGGGTCGGTCTTATCTATTCTCTTTTTCATTTAAGTAAGGATGACAAGTGTGAATGTGGCGCAGTAGAAACTGCAAACCATCTACTATTTGTATGCCCCACTACGGACCATTTAAAATTTTACAATAAAAATAATTTTAACTTACAAGACGAATACACCGCCCGACAATTTCAATTATTCGCTTTTAATGTGCCGCACAAGAAATTATTCCAGGGTTACTAAAGTTTTTTACTAGCACTTTGCGAAACAGCGATAAAGCTTTTCAGTAATATGCGTAATGAGTATATTCCTGCACGCGTATACATGTATATATGTGTGTTTGTGTGAAATTTCTATGCATATAATGCTTAAGTTGCGTACAATGTGTATGTGTCATTATGGATAATTCCCACATTTATGAATCTAGTACACCTAAATTATAATTTATTAGCTTGTATAAAACGTTATAATTGCATATGTGTATAATTCTGACGACTAGGAGTGAAACTGGCGCACAACCCGCGTAGATGTGAGTGTAAAAATGGTTAATATATTATTATATACTACAGAGTATTGTAAAGGGGAGCAGTACACTGATTAAGCCTAAAATGGCGATGCAGTGTATTGCACCTCTGTAAATGTAACAAGCTGTAAAACATTAATTTGAATAATAAAGTATTAATAAAAAGATAATATTATTATTATTATTAATAATCGTATCATTATCATTATCATCATCATTATTATTATTATTATTTTACGGAAATTGTTTTTAAAAGAACAATACTCCGAATTAGGCACTTTCGATAGTTCTAACAAGTCGACGTCCATTATATATATATATATATATATCTATTTCCGATAAGGTATTTTCATATGCTAACAAAAAGTGTGCGTGTGTGTGTGTGTGTGTAATTTTCGAATAATAACTTAATTCGATAGGATAAAAATTGCCAACGTCTTTATCCTATAGTAGCTGCTCACCTCGATGTTGCAGGGTAGGTTGTTTCAAAGGTACTTTCGGCGTTTGAACAGCCCTGGAAACAATAAGCTCCACCTGAGGTTCTTGTTTCGATTCGGCTATTATATCGCGTACGTCTTGGTAACTTTTTTCTCGTAACGATCGTCCATTCCATTCTAATACTTCGTCACCTTTCAAAATATTCACACGCGTCAACATTTTATTTTTTTATATATACCGCCGGTATATATTATAAAAATTAAAACTCGATGACGTCTATGAGAGTAAATTTCGATTTGATTTAAACATTCTTTCGCATATCCGACGCGTGTAATAATTTAAAAATTTTAATTTCAAAAACAAAATTTTATATTTCACTTTTTTATTTTGCAATAACGATGTACATTTGTATTCGCATTATTATTATTATTATTATTATTGATCGTGTTATTTACCATATCCACTATCAGATTATTTGACAATCGAATAATCTGGGGTTTTTTTCACTTTGCTATTTTTGCAATATATTTTTAAATTGAATATTTCCTTACATGCTATTATATTTTTCGTACTTCATTTTTTCTTCATGTCCGCTCGATAGTGATTTTAACTACTTTTACGTAGTTTATTTATTTTTTAAAATCACTACATCGCACGCTATTCAGATTATTATTATTACTATTATTATTTCCCTTCTGGATGTAAATTATAATTTCCATTACAGATTTCATCGAATATTATTACGATCAAAAGTCGAACAATTCTAAAAATACAATTTTAGTCCTAGTCACGTAATAGGTCTCGAAATCTCCCGTTTTAGTCCGAATTATCAAATTTTATATTTATTTAAAATTAAATTATCCGAAAAAAAAATTCCGACATGCGCGAAATACGACGACATAAATTTTAATATTATAACAAATACTTTAAATTTCACGATGCGAATTAGATGCGCAAAATTAAGCGCAGGTTGTTTTCGTAATAATTCGTGTCAACAAACTAACCTCGAGGATAAACCATGTAAATCGAAAAGCGCAATACGACCGAGAATAGGGCAGGCGAGATTAATGACTACAAAAAAATTCCGATCGTGATGGTTAGACTCGAATCTAGATTTTATATGGTTGTAAAAATTGGACGCAAGTCTTGAAAGACGGATTTAAGCTTTTAAAATGTACCCTCGTGTAGAAAACTACTAAAAAATTCCTTGTACGCAAAAAAGTCGAAGGCGGCTAAAATTATTAAACAGCGCTAAAGAAAGTCGGTACACTTAGAACTCATTGTAAGAGGATTTAAGTACGAAATATTGCGAAATATTTAAATTACTGACAAGAAATCAGCGAGGACGCGATTATCTGATTTAAGTACTCGTCTATTCGATTTTACTCTGGGTACTGCGACAAGAACCTCTGTAACGAAGATGCTGGATGAAGAAGAAGAAGAACATTTCAACTATTTATACTATATATATATATATAATGGTTAAGGTAACTTTAAGGATACTTAGCATATGTCTATGCACATGTAAATTTATCATGAATTTATAGAATTTTATATCAAAATTAAATTTATTCTATTCAATATATTTTTTTTCCTGTATATAGTCCAAATTTAAACTAATCTAATAATAAAAGAAAAAATAAAATTCCGAAACGAAATATAAGAAATAAATGAAATTAATTATATACGTATAAGCGATAAAAAAAAATTATAGGGAACATAATTACAGTTAGATATATAATACTTATGTAGTAACCCGCTGAAATAGCTTATATAATAGTTATCGGTAATATAATATTGATGATATATAATTTCATTTTTAAATACTTTAAAGATGAAATTTGAAAAGTGCCCGAAAATAATTATCTTGGCGATGACGTGAAAATATTTTATTCATTTATAAAATATTTATACTTATTAGATGCAAGGCAAGAAAAAAACTGATACACAATTCCAATAACATTGTTATAGCAAATATCGAAGTCGAATATTTTAATATTCAACCATAAGTAGTGACTGGTTAACATTTGTGTTATTGAATGTTTAACGTTAAATGCTGAATTATTAAAACTTCGGCTGTAGCGCTATCCTGTCTATTCCCCAAATTTTAATTGATTGTCCCTCCTGCTCCTCGCTTAGAGCGTCTTTTAATTTTCCTCTTTCGCTTCATCTCCTCATTTCCACCGCGGGGCCGGTCACTATTCCTCAATCTAATTTACTTTTTCTATTGTGAGTCTCTAGCCTTGACTGCTGAACACAGCACGTTAATTTAATGATACATACATACATACACATATATATATATATTTACATATATACGACTGATTACAAGCAAAACACGATTTTGTACAAATTGAAATAATAACACCATAAATGTGACAAGATATCGAATATGTTTGAACAAAACTTATTCATCTTAAAAAAAAAATACAACTCTGTGAAAATTTACTGGAATCGACGAATTCATTTAAAATTCCACGAATACAATTTTTTTTTTGTCAAATTTAATCTTCAGTCGTCTCCTTTTTATCAGTTAAAACCACAAAAATTTCTCCCCGTCACTAACGTTAATGAAAACACAATATTTTACACCCCACCCGCCGTTTCTATACATTTATTTTTTTTTGGCCTTCAAAAATTGTTTACCCATTAAAATTGTAATACAAGAAATTAAATAAACATAAAGTGGTTATATCGCTAAGTTACATTCACGAATGAAATTGTATAAACAAACATAAACGTGTACATTACGAGTAGCGAGTAAGAAAGACATATTTATAGGGAGGGGAATAGATAAGGACGTGATTTGGTTGTATAATATGTTACGGGAAGAAATATAGTGAGAGCATCCAAAAAAATATGTGATTAACGTCGGCAATGTGGATGGCATCTCCAGGATGAGAGCAGTAGGGCGAGCTAATCATTTGAAATAATGAAGAAGGGAGACGATTTTTTTTTACGAACCGTAAACTGCATATGGCGATTATGAACGGACGAATTAGGTTGACTGGCATTTGTATATTGTAGAACCAAGCACGGCAGATCAGTCTGAAGCAACTTATAATGTGTGACATTATAAGGGTTACTCCAGACATCACCTTCCAGTATTCCTTGTGGGCAGTTTTAACAATGGAGAGATCAGTGTGCGGTGAGTAAGCAATGAACAGTCCAAGAGGGGAAGGAGAGTGGGCATAGTAGTCAGTGAGAAAATTTCCGCTAATTCCGGTGTGGCCGGGAATCCATACAATACTATCGCATTACGGCGTTCTTTTATTAATATGCTCTAAAATATAATTGAATATCAGTTATTAATTATTAATTATCAATTATTAAATATAGTAATTATTAATTACTAAATATTATTTATTAATTTTAATTATTAACTACGTTTTAGACAAAAAAATTGTTTAGTTTTTTTCACTACTCCGATTGAACATACTTTTCATTTCATATACGCGTGTTCCATCTAATTTTTATTCGAATCATTCCAGGAAGCGAATAATACTTTCTTACAATTTACTAGAACGTTCGTAATATTATTAACTGGATGCGAAAAATCCTATCCTAAACGTGATATACGTTTTTTTAAATCCGCCATCATATATTTCGCTAAGATATTACTTTACTGTAATTTGCAACGCCTTTAAAAGTTCTTTTTCAGAAGCGTGTACTTTCCTATTTATTTCGTAACGAAATAATCATTACCTTAATCGAATCCTTAAGTTTGCTTCCTTTCTTATCGTTTTAAAGGATTTAATTATACGGACGTCTTTATCTAAAATTGTACACTCCTCAAGTTGAGCACACGGTTTCTTCAGTGAGGTAGATTGATGTCGGATTCGTGAAATTTAAATTGACGCGACAATATTTATCCTATTCCTCACTAAATGCTATCCGTTGATACTTATATCTTAAATGTAATATAAACCGGTATACGAATTTATTTACATACTATTTTCCGGATGTTTCGTAGAAATCTCTTACGTAATATATCTAACAGTGTTGTTTCCCAATACCCTTCGATCTCGGGGAAAATAATCATGCGTTGTTGATCGTCTCACATCTTTCGCCTTGTCATCGATATCAAACGTGGCGCAGCCTTGTACAAGACTAGAAAGATAGCGGATCGTGCCGCCATTACTCGATCTATATTGTAGCAGTAATCTAGAAAATATAGCTATCGGTATCCGAATTTGTTGTATGTGTGCTTTGTATCGTACACACGTTCGAGTACCATATTGGTGGCACAGCACCGAAAACGATGGAGACGTATATGTCTTCCGATTTAACTCGAAAACTATTTAATGATTAAATTCGAACAGATTATAGCCTATATTACTGGATTCGTTCTAAGTTTTGTTTCGCATTGATATCACAAATAGGACGGAAATTACAATAATTTAAAGTTTAAAAAGTAGTAAACAGCGATATCCCTGCTAAATCGTTTAAAATTTAACACGTTTTCTCCGGTTGGAATGTCCCTTCACTACCAACAAACGCAATACAAACCACTTTTTGTTGCATTAATGGCGTGGCAGAAATAACGGATGTCATATATATATATATATATTACGTAATATATACGTAATATACCTGTTAGAAGACAGAGACAGCGATATTGTATTAAAAAAAATAATTACACAGGCGAAGCCGTGGCTAACTTCTAATATATACGTGTCCATGCATTTTTTTGGCTTTATTAAATAATCATGTAATAATGTAAGTTTAACCTATAAAACCGAATAATAAACCAGCAATTACAGCGTCAGATATATACGAACGAATGTATTATGTATGTGTATGCGCGCGAGCGCATTCTCATCTACGAGAATACCAACACAGAAAATCTAGACGTTACACTTTTCTTTTTTTTTTTTTAAAAAAAAAAAAGGTATACCTGGTCTCAAGTGGCCCTCTACATCAGCGACGCTACCTGTTTTTACTCGTTCGATAATAGCTCCTCTTCTGCCATCGTCCAATAGCTTCCCTCCGACAACTTTTAAACCGAGCATGGAAGCGCTCGGTGGTCCACCTTCATCGTCCCAACCTGATTTCTTTAATATCATGTGACCGATGATGGTCTTCCCATCTGTACTCGGCTTCCACGAAAGCGGATTCTGAAAGATGCTTAGAATAAATAAAACGCCGGCAGTTCGTTCAGCGTGTACGGCTCGTGTAACGAAATTATTTATTCTCCGGGATGCGTTCATCGTGATATTTATGGAAGCGATAACTATTATTTTTTATCTTTAAACCGATAAATAATTAAATACAATCAGCCGAAACGATAAATATAAATTCGAACAAATTGATACGGAAATTGCCGATTGATCGAATTAATAATACAAATGTCTGCCAACGTAAAATAAGTATAACACAACGGCGCATCGTAAAAATTCGACCAAGAGTTTCGGAGTTTTATTTTGAATTCCAATTGTAATAAATTACAATTATTACAAAACAGATTTCTCAGATGTGTACTAATGAATGTCATTAAAGCCTATAGAATGTGCTTTATATTAAGGATCGTTTAGTAAATTTAGCGGCTAATTAGTACGGGATAGTCGTTTAATTTCTACCATCGGTAATTACGATTGTAGGTATCTTCGCAATTTATAGTAAATATAAACATCGAAGACTTAATAACCTTTTGGTGCAAAATCAATTTTATATCGAATAGATTAGTAGACGAAATTTTATACCCTGCACGACTACGCGAGTAATTTCAGACTTAAAATTGCTAGAAACATAAATCGTTCATACGCAAATTGCGAATGCGACAATGGGTCTGGCAAATTCCACAAGCGTGGAACTAAGATGAAATTTAAATGGGTTCCTACCCATTGTAGCGTTCGTGGAAATGAGATAGCGGATGCGATTACGCGATCAGATCTAAGGTCATTGAGAAGCATATTAAACTACAACGAGGACAGTTTAAACCAGAGCTCGTATTTCGAATTCCAAAGCTTGTTAAAAGGTAAAAAAAAAAATATGCCACTATTCAAATGACAATTCCAAAAAAGCCCTGGTTTAAACATGAGCGATCTTCTCCCTAAAAATATCATCTCCGTGTTTGTTAGATTAACAAGTGGTCGTAATTGTACACCTAGTAATCTTGCCCGGGGTTAATCATCCGGAGTTTGTGAGCCATGCCATATTGAAGATAACATCGACCATCAGATTTGGTCTTGTCCCAAATACAAAAATATAGCTTTCTATCTGAACTTCTATTAACAAGGAATACGCTGCCAATACAACTTGAAGAGCTATTCCTACTACCTGCTCGTTGGATGCGCGTAAATTACGTTATTTTATTAAAGGTAATAGTACAAGTTTAATAGTCTGACTAAAAAGTGAAAGCGAAAAAAAAAAATAGATTGTGTAGTTAATCATCTAGAGTGGCGATTAAATTCCGAGTAGTCGAAATTCGAAGACAGCCTGAAGAATTTACCGTAAAATAAATTAATAGCGATGCGCTCGAAAATTCCAATTAGGGAATTATTTCAACGAGAATAAAAACAAAATATAATTCCACGAAAAAACTAAACAACTTAGATTCTCTTTATAAATGAGAGAATATTTTACTTTTTTTTTTTTAATTATAATAATTTTTTCCGATTAAAAAAATAATGATATTCATAAATTAATTGAAATGGTGTAAAATGCTCTAGTGTCGAAGAATTTTCGATAAAAATAATATCTAGACCGAAGAAAATTATCCAAATTACTGCGACGTTTTCAACATCGTTGAAGTAATTTCTAGAGAACAGTTTCAAAAGACAATTCGTCTATCGTACACATATATCAAACCCCAGTCGGACGGATCTGTCTGAAGAGAATTGTCGCATCGTCTCTGGTCGTAACCCTTTTTGCGACTACTAATATAGCAGGAATTGTTTAAAGTTTTTTCTTATCCGTACCGGAATATAATTTGTCCGCATCGTAGGTAGCATGGGATAAAAAGTTCGTTATTCCGCATTCTGTTCGCATCGATTTTCTTCCGTCGGCATTTTACATTTTGTTTAAATTATACTCAGCGCGTGCCGCTCCACTTCTTATTCTGTTTAAGAGGAAGTCGTTTCCCGTTAGAAGAGATTCCGTTATCTCAGTTCTGCAAGCTTTCAGACTTTGTCGAGTTTTACAGTTTTTCGATTGTTCCGTCTTTATTAATTTTCGAATGATACTAGAGGGTACGGTTTTAACTCCGACCGAAATTTTCGAATGAAATTTTATTTAAAAATAGGAAAACGGGAGATTAGCGTACAATCATTTGTGGAAATATCATGTTCAGATGATCTCCATCTGCAACAATACATTCATTCAGTCTTTTTACAACATTTGCGAAGACTATTTCGATCATAGGTCGCTGAATTTTTTTTAATTTCTTCAGAAATCCCAGTTTTCAGGTCTTACAAATCTCGCGGACGTGTTAAAAACGGCTCTTAAGGTATCCCCACACGCCGAAAAAAAAACCGCCTAACTTTGAATTCTTTCCGAAACTCTCTTTACACCGCTCCTTCTCGTTATATGATGCCCCGTGATGGACAAAAATGAATCTCTCGTATGTACACCGAACGTGAAGCACGCACTTTTGGCTTGTAGCAGTTTTAACTGCGCTATTCGATAAACAAAACGCGTCTGCTCCGGGTCATTTGTGTTGCTTCGCAGCGTCTTCTAAATGTTAACGCTCCATCTAACGGTGTGGTTGAATTTCCTATCGTTTTACGATAAATGTCGAATCGAAAAACTTTCTAGAAATTTATTTATCGGAACAACGTTCGCTACGATTGAAAAATTAACGCTAGAATAGTTAAAAGATAATTTTATTTCGATTCTTTCAATCGTCAATTTTCCAACTATATATATATATATATATATATATATATATATACACATTTCGACGTGTAATATATTTAAAGAACGCGAATCGATAAATTAACAAATATCCCTCTTCTAGAAAATTTTTAATGCGTTCGAATTGAAACATTCTATGCCAGCCGAAAAACTCCTTCGTTATGAAAACAAAGTGATAGTTTAAAGTTTAGGTAGCGTATAGAGTACATTGTAAATGAAAGAGTCGACCGTTTGGAAGCGCAAAAAAAGAGCAAGTAGAGCAGTAAAGACAGATCGAAGGGGTCTTTTTTTAATCAGTACGTCTTAGTGCGTATAGTTCGATATTTATATTTTTTTTCTATTGTTTTTATCGTATATATATATATATATATATATATATATAATATATATATATATATATATATATATATATATATATATATATATATAATATATAATATATAAAAGTATTAAATCGTTCGAAAAAAAAATAATAATAATAAAAGAAGTTAAACGAGAAAAATAAAAATATTTTGGAAACATACGTCAGCTGAAACGAAGTATAAAGTACACTTCACCGACGAAATCGCTGGAAACAGGTCACCATGAAGAAAAGCAATAACGCCGATACAGAATTTGACGCCGGTGATATAACTTAAGTACAGTGGAACTGTTAGCAGAAAAAGAATCGCTAAAATGTTAGCCGACATTCGATATATGGCACCATGACGATGGTGATATATATCATATAAAAGATAATTACGAGAAATATTTTTAAAAAACGATGAAAAATATAGTAAATTCTCTCTGAACAATTATATAGAGAATACATTCGTAATACTTGATATTGCTAATGGAAAATTATTACGAACGCTCAAATTAAACAGGTTAACAAAAAAACTGGACTATAAAAATTTTTCGAATAAATAATTAACGGAAAAATAAATTTCGATAAGAAATGGATTTTTTCAACTTTAAAAACAGATAAATAATTAAACAAATTAACGAGACGAAAAAATAAATTTATAAGACTCAGTAGTAAAGTCAACCGGGTTAGGTAATCAGAAATAAGAAATAATCCATATATTGGATTTATCGAGCAGTTTCTATAGTACATTCGTACTTAGCGTATGTGTCGATAGGATAAAACTTTTAATTCGTTTACTTAAATGGTTCCATAAAAATCTACACGATGACTCGTAAATATTTTTTTTTTTTTTTTTGAATTTCCGCAATTATGCCACTATAGGCTGTCTAGCAAACTTTTGAAAAAACAGCGATTGACTTATGAAATTATCCAGCGATAAGGATTTTCGCTAAACGTATTTTAATACTTTGTGTTTATATCGTTGATTATTCATAACAGATCCGTAGGTTTTGTTCGTTTTAATCGCCCGATTTCTGTCGAGTTATCCAGCAGAGCAACAGCTAAAGTATTTGTGTGATAATAGAGTTCATATTCACTAGCTATTTCTTGTATTTTATCTTTCACGAGTGTAACACCTAGGTCCGTGTACAATGTAAGATTGCTTACATACCAACCTGGAATTTTCCAGCAAATCAGATTTGTCGTCGATTATCTGTTTATACTTCACGCAGTTTGTTTTCCTATTATGTAATAACTTGCTTGCCACCAGTTATATACTATCTCAATATTAGTAAATGGTAAGATGATATAAAGAGATTTCACTGACGCGTAGTTCGTAGATATACCTATTGTTATAAAGAAGTCTATTAAGTCAGGCTTTTTATCAGAGTGTCGATAAGTTAGTTCACCGGTAGTGAAAAACTCGCAATGTAGTTCTGTATTTCGCGGTGTAGTCTAGGCTCATAATATCGGTGCTTGAATAATCGCCGCCCGCTATGAATCTAGTCCGTAACTTAAGCGAAAAGATGAAATACATTCTTATTGACAGTTCGATTTGGAGGACAGTACGAAGCAGCTATTAATAATGGGTTAACAGGGATGTTCAATAGTTACCTATGCTGCTTGTACCATGGACGTCGCATAATTTTCCCCTTCACGATAGTGTATGTTACTTTTTTTATAATAATAGTCGCTCCTCCGTGCGCTTTATCTCCCGAATGAACTGAGTTGTAACGTATGTAATTTGGGATATGAATTATATACTCATTTCACTGAAAACATCCTCAAAAATCGATATAGCGTAATTTACGGAATTATTACAAATTACAGCGTAGAATGTTACACCTAAAGATTGATTATCCGAAACATATACAGGAGGCTGTTTCTGAAAAAAGAAGGAGTAGGAAAAAATGACACTCAGATGGCCAAAAAGTATTAAAAAAAAAAATATATATATATATAAAAAAATTAAAGAATTTACCGAGTGATGTAAAAAAAAAAAAAAAACAGAAAATTACTTCATATTTAAATAACTTTATTCGCGCTAAAACAAGGTAAAAGGCAACAAAGGCCTACCATTAGATAACGAACCGCTTCGAAATGAAAACGGTTTGCGGATAAGAAGTAACAAGCACAATGCAAATGAATTTGCCAAATATGTAGGAAAAAGTATTTAAGACTAATCAACCTACTGCATATTCAACTACACCAACATTGCTAAGATACAGAATTGGATAGTAATAAATTTTGCAGATATAAAAAGAAAAAAACGAAACAATTATAAAGAATGAAATTCAATCTAACGTTCGAGTTATCGTTCGGCCGTTATTGATAAAAATTTGTAAGATGAACGCATCCGTGTTTAAATAATTAAAACATTATCTTACATATTTGTACAAATAAAAAAACAAAAAACTATGAACTTCAAAATAAATCATTAAGAACTATAATTATATATATATATATATATATATATATATATATATATATATATATATATATATTATTTCTTAATTTCGATGAAATATAATTAATTTTTTCGTATTAAAAAAATAAAAAATGGATTTTCGTTGATTATTTTATTTGTGTCCACAAGCAATTGGCCTATTTTCGTATATTATTTTATCACTACTACGTGCCGCTTGTAAAATTAGAACTACATGTTTGACGCGAACGATAAGTAAGTAGTACGTTCGATAACCTACGTCCGTATTATCCTCGAGTAGCCCTTTAAACGTCGATAACGAAAAACGTAATCCAAAACTGTATACAACGATCTGCCTATAATCGATACAGGCGCCAGTTAGACTAATTCGATGGTACGTTCGAAATTTCTTCAGTAGACTTAATGATGCCTAGTATACTTGTAGAACTCAGAGTCGATTAGGGCTTGGATAAATTGATGTATTTTTCTTCACTAAGCGCGGTAAAAAATATAAAAAGAAAAAGCGCGGAAAAAAATTTTATTATAAATTATACTTTTCAAATTTGACTTATTATAAACGTGGGTTTTGTCCGTTATTTCGGCTGTATCGCGAGACAGTATACTAGGATCGATGTTATACCTAATATACACTGCCGATATTGTTCCAGCAGAAGCAGTAATAGCTACTGTAGCAGATGACACCGCAATCTCTTATGTACCCGGCTAGAAACTACCAATAAAAATCTTCAATTGGCTGTTAGTGCTTTTGTCGATTTGATTCAAACAGCGGTGTATCGCAATCAATGAAGATAAATCTATACCTATAACCTTGGCGAAATAAGAAAAACCGTAATATGTCAGTTATTCACATTGACAATAAGATCGCGCCTAGTAGTAGTGATACAGTGTAAAATATCTCGGTCTTCATTTAGATAACATATATATATATATATATATATATATATATATATATATGTATATATATATATGTATATATATATATATATATATATATATATATATATGTATATATATATATATATATATATATATATACATATATATATATATATATTATATATAGAAAAGAAAAGAAATTAAATTAAAATATGGCTTTTTAGAAGAAAATCGAAGCTATCTTTGGAATACAAATTATTGTTATATAAACAGATTCTGAAACCAATTTGGACCTACGGACGACAACTTTGCGAATGCCCCAGTAATATTGCCCAAATACAACGTTTCCAAAACAAAATCACGAGAGAAATTACAAACGCTCCGTGGTACATCAACAATCATACATTACATACAGACCTCCGTATAAGTGTAATTCATGAGACGATCAAAAAAGGTTGCGGAACAGTACGGTCGACAGCTACAGCACCGCACAAATAGCCTGGCCGTTTCATTGCTGAACAACTCCAATGAAGTGCCTAAAACGGAATACTGACCTATTATAAGGATGCATTATGTTAAATAGAACACACCAGATGAAACTCACATCGCTGGATAGGAGTTATCATTTCCACTAATTACTTCGAAGTTAATTCAATCGTTCCGAGTTGGTGTTTTTTCATATTGAAGGCATCTCAATTTGTGATTCTGGAGTTGTTGGGAAAGGTCTCTTAAACTATAAACCCCGAATATATTTTCAAAATTACCGTCGCTCTCTACATCATTCTACGAAAATATTTATCCGGCTTTTGGTTTTTTAATTAAATACTCGGAAGATAAATTTAGTACGAAGCAACAGAAATGTGGGTACGTAAAAGAATGTTTAGGAGATCTCACGGCGACTTCTAAAATATTAGACCAGAATGTTTTAGACAGGATGTGTCGAAAAAAAAAAAACCGATAACGAAGAAGAAAACAGAATATTAAGCTCTTATAACTTTTAATCCGAGGGAGGAAAATTATGGGGAAAAGAAGCTAAAGCGCCGAACATACGGGATCAAGAATACAAAAGAGTGGACCGATGTCACCTCAGTCCAGAAATTCATGCAATATGTGAGGAAAAGGTGGATATAATTGCAGTCATGGCCTACGTCCTTGAAGGGTATGGCACAAAAAGAAGAAAATGTACAGAACATATATAATTTTTTATGTTTTTTAATTTTTTTCTTTTAATATTATCTTTTATAAATAAATTTTGTCAATAACGTTATTATAAAGTCGACTTTTGTTCGACAACTATACAAACACGGAAGTTCAGCTGGCCGATTCTGTGGCTGTAGTGGTTTCCAATCATTATAATGTCGCACACACTATCGTCGAGTCCTAAATTACTTTATATATATATATATATATATATATATATATATATATATATATATATATATATATATATATATATTTATAATTTAACTAAAATTTTAGACCAAAATTACACGCAATACGACATATAGGCCAATTGTCGTCGGTAATATGTCATTAATGTCATTATTTTCTTAATTATTAACACCTGGTCGCAATACATCGTTTATTCTTTTACGATTAACATCGCTCGCCTAACGCGTATTATAACTTTGAAACAAAGAGAAAAAGTATGTGTGAGAAAAATGGTTTAAAAAAAATGACCAAATTTAATAACGGACGAAATATGCTTAAATGAAAAACGAGTCATGCATTAATTTTATTATTAATTAATTAATTAAATTTTTTTAAAAATATGGAAATAACACGCGAAAAGTGTATCATGCCATTATTATAGTTACATAGTGTGTTCGTGGTGTGGTGTGAATACGTAATACGCGAAACAAAACGGGAAAAACATGTGCGAGCTAATAATTGTTAAAAGTCATGCAGGAAGTGTAATTTTACAAAAATAAATAAAACAAAAATAATTAAAATTGCCGATAAATTTTTAATAAACGATTTAAAGCTAAATTTACAAACGATAAAATTTTCGAAAAACACGTCTAAAAGTAAACAAATAAAAGCATTCACTTTCAAATATATATATATAAAGAAAATAATAGGAAGCGTGGTTTTTATACATGTAGATAATATGTATATACATGAAATACAAACACACACAGATATATATATATATATATATATATATTGATATTGATATTAGTATCAATATTAGTACGAATCAGATCAGCTATAAATTTCAATCACTAGACCATAGTTTTCACTTCAATAACCAAACGCGCTAAAATTATAAACAGCTTCTCATCATTTATGTATACTACAATCAATATTAATGTATCACCGTTGTCCGAGTTCATAAGAATATGAGTTAGTGATTATTACGGCTCCACGTTGGGTAAGCTGTAAAGGCATCCCCATTAAAAAAAAAAAAAAAATCATTATGACATTTTTATTTTTTTGTTTAAATTATTTATTACGTACGCTCTTGTGAGTTTTTTTTCTTTTAGTTTCATTTTTCTAAATTTTTTGTTTTGTTTTATTATATTTTTTTATTTATCTTTTTTGTTTAACCCTGTAGTAACAGTTCTTCAGCTCTGCTTTATTCAACTTACATGCAGTATTCAGCTTTCAGATTCTGGGAATTATATACATATATATATATATATATATATATATATATATATATATATATATATATATATATGTATGTATGTATGTTTGTATAAAATTAATGTTATTAATAATAGAAAATAATACAATTTTAAGCTTTCACGGCTGATTTCCAATTTTCATTTTCAAACTCGCATGAAAACTGAGGCTATTTTCGAAACGTCACCGAGCCAAAAACAAAAAACAAAAAAATACGAACGTGGTTTACGGCGAAAAAATGTTTGATCGCATAGAAAACTATCACGAAATTGTAGTTCAATCGAAAAATTTTCAAGAGCGACTTATATCGAAGTCGGAATTTAGAATTTATTTCAGTAATTTCTGTAAACATCGGAGGCAATCAAGATTATTGGGATGTCTGCGTCCAGTAACGGATACGACACTTAAAGAAGAAGCAGAATAATTTTTTATACGCGAACTCTTTAGTCCACACGTCACGCTCGATGATATACGATAGACATCTGCAATAGAAACGGTTAGGCCGATATTGACGGCAGCTTTTGACGGTCATGGTTGTTTAAACGGTGTGTTTCTAATATCCGTTGTTTATTATTCCCTCACAAATACCAAATGGCCACGGTCAAGTTTGATTACGACACCACAACGTCGATACTCTGCATGAATGACTCGAGAATTAGCTGCGCACATTGTGCGATTTGACAGATCGCAGTTGATTTTTTCTTACTGGATTTTTTAAAATCGCAGGTCTATGCCAATAAGTCGTAATGTACCAATTTAAAATCAGCGTTATCATAGCTATCATTCAAATTCAGCCGGATCTACGTGTGCAAAGTCGTTGAAAATTTTTGAACGCGGTTATACTCGATACGTAACGGCATACGAGGGTTTTTCGAATAAAAATTATTTTTTTGTTAACACCTCGTGCCAACGTGGTTCTATCGAATTTCAACATCGACCGACACAAAGCTGATTGAATAGTTCACAATTAAGCGAGTTATGTAAACCTGTAAAATCCCGAAAATGTGTACCTGGAAATGAAAATCTTAAGAAATGAAGACATTTTTAATTGAAAAGATTATTTTAAAAAAATTATATACGAATAAAGGGTGGTCGGTCCAAAAGTCATTGTTTAAAAATTAAAACAACTCTAAGACGACAACATTAATAAACAATTCGACAATTAAAATCATTTTTAAAAGCATTTACATCCGTTTCGCGTTATAATTAAAAACCATTATACATCGATGAAACTAATTTTTCACAGTGTGCAATGAGTTTCGGACCAAAGCAACGGAAGGAGTAATGTAATACTTAAAGCATGTGGAACGAGGGTAAATATCTCGTTCCCGGACGATATAGTTGTAATAACAGAAAATGAACGAGACTTGATAAACAACAAATTAATAAATTCCTAGCAGATGTATAATATGAGAATAAAAAAGAAAAGAAGACAAAATGATTATGATCGGCCACATATGCAGATACAATTAATATCGAACATAAATAATTACAGCCGCCGTCGAGTACTGAAACGATACAACTTACGAGCAAACTTTAAAAAGTTTTTTGGAATGTAGTGATTTAAAAAAATAATAATAATAATAATAATAGTAATAATAAAAAGTAGTTAAAATCGCTGAAAAGTTATTTTCTGTATGAACAAACACGAAGCTTTTCGGCTATTTTATCGAATGAAATATAAAAATAATTTTATAAAATATAACAAATTATTATATACGTAAATAACTGATAGTGGAAAACAACACAATCAACGCTCAGTATAATACAATTGTTTCACGCAACAATAACGCAAACAATATACAATTTGTAGAAAATAATCGATTAAAATAATGACATCCAATAATATAATTTTTTATTTTTTTTACATAAATAAAAACACAACTAGTAAAATAATAAAAATTAAAAAATAAATAGAAAATAGAATAAAATTTACAATATACTTCTTAGAAATAATTCTTCTTCGAAATTTATTATTGAATTGTTATTGCGTTATTACTTTGTATCAATTTTATAACCTCGCTTTATTGTTGCGTAAACGAACAAACAAATTGTATTAGCGATTGTTGATTGCATTGTCTTAATTCACTATCATATATTTAAAATACTGTTTTAACACTCGCGTATATAATAATTTTTTACATTTAATTTTTTATAAGTTTGCAAAATTTTTACAATTATTTTTGTATTCCACTTGATAATAGCTTAATAGCTATAAAGATTTAGCTTTTTAGTGATTTTAACTACTTTTTATTTTCAAAATTCATTAGATAAATTAATTTCGGAATAACCGCGTACAATTTAGAAAAAAAAAAAAACAATTAGGCGTTTATACAAACGAAATTAAATAGATAAGATATGGTGATAGTCTTTATCAATCAGCATTTCGACTGGTTTTATGAGAATCGTAGCCGGTATATCGACGGAATTCAATTCATTTAAGTTTACAACATAAGTCGTCATTCTCCAAAAGCTGTATTATTACTTCAAAATGTCGAAGCTGAAATAACTTTGTTTTTCGCGATTTACCACTTTATAAGGAAAATTTACACGAAGATCGGTGCATATACGAAGGTACATTTATAATTCAAAGAAGCGCTATTATCTTTGTATTACAGAAATATTTTTTTATCTACGTCAACCATCTTACTTGCAAATCATTAGATCAATATCCTCTTGCTTTTTCACGTTTATCCATTAACGCGTCATATACTACAACAATTACCAAAGACAAGGTTAAATAAAGCTTACTATTAAGGATAATCGACAATCTCAGAAATCTGAGAAGCAATCCTTGTTATCCAAGTGAAGACCGAACTAGAGACGCATAGTTGGGATTAGAAAAATTTCAGATAGTCAACCATGAAAGAACGGATAAGAGAATATTATCACGAGTAGTAGGGTTAATCTTGTTACGAACTGTTGCGTGATAATACTTTTTAGTACTTGGATCTCGATAAAAGTGGCCGTTTGGTCTGATTGAACGTAATTTATTTGATGTAAAAGGACTTCGCGCTAAGTTCTCGGACCACTTGTTTATTACCTCGACTTAGGTATTCTGCTAATGCGACTTAGTTCGCAACGCGATCCGTTCCACGCAATGGTAACGCGATTGGAAGCGGTAAATGTAACTGGAAATTTTTTGGGCTCTAATGTTTCGTTATTTGCTTGGATGCGCGACAGACAATGTGGATACGATATGAAAGTTTTTGTTAGACTGGATTGCCAGGTCGGCTGCGAGACCTAAGGCGTATATAGCAGAAAGAATTGATGCTTAACGATGAGTAGCATATTATATATTAGCCGTTCGATTGTAAAACATGGTGACGATGATACGAATAAAAAAAATATTGCAAAAAAAAAAAAGTTTTGAAGTATGAAAAGAATCGAGAAAAAGATAATTAAATTAAATATATATTATATATTTTTAAAAACTTTCGGGCCTATTTTTCATACGTAAAAATTTTTTCCCAGTAAAACCGGTGTCGAATTTGTTAATTATTTCTGTCGCTAATCAAAATTGAACTACATTACAAGTGATTTCAAGTGATTTAGTTCAATTCCGGTGACGAGTGATGTGTAAGACTACTCGAACGTTATACGACAGTTTTAACGCGTTAACAAATAATATTGTTAACTCCGTTATTTTTATACTACGTAAGATATTTGAATTATTATATGCGATTATTGGAATTTATTATTATGTTTCACCTACGCGATCGATATTAACCCATACATACACACACAAAGAAAAACACATTAAAACATTATATATTAATAAAAGTAATAATCATTCGTTCCATCAGTCGATGAACCTAATCTAGATATAAACTTTTGTAACAGATTTCATTCGAACCTCGTTATACAATATTTTTTTATGAGCACGCCGGATAAATATTCGTCATCTTTGACTTGTCGGCACTCGCTAAAATTCGTTGTCTATACGCCACTTCGTTCTTCCCCGCTTGACAGTTTCTCTTTCTCCAGCTACATCTTCTCTGTTCCGTGAACTTTAGTCGTTTCACCGGTGTGATATTATAGTTAGAAACAGCGGCCGCAATTCGACAGCACCGGTATTATAATACCGGCGGATCATTTTACTTTCAAAGAAAATATGCGCTCTACGATTATCGACTAATATGAAGGGTAGAAAAATATTATCAATTTGTAAGCAACGTCCACATTTATTTTTTTTCGAGATTTCAACGTACCGATCGCGTAATAATAATAACTCCGATTTTCAACAATTTACACAATCGCACGATGTAGGATAAAGGTTAACATTTTCTACTACTATTATCTGGCCCCTAAATAAGTACTACGAAGCCGAAAAGGAATATTATTAAAAATTTGAACGCAACGATGACGTACAGACTTAAAAATTATTCCAATAGCCATCGATGAAATTATTAATTTTTTCGCGAATATGCAAAAAAAAAAAAATGATTGGAAAAGCACACCAATACTGAATACAGCTCCTGGAAAATTCTGAGAAGATTTAAGACGACGTCAGAAACCATATGATTTAAGTCATCGGAGTCACTTCGTCGGAAATGTAACTCTTCACACGTGCTTTCAACTCATCATCGTTATTATCAAATATAGTCGTCGCAATAATCGTAATGGAAAACAAATTAAAACGTTACAAATAAACTTATCCACTTTTTTTTTCCCCCGTTTGAAAGTAACAATCACGATTAAATTTTAAACGTCTACAGAGTACTCGGTTGAAAATTTAAAAAGAAAACCACGAATATCGTAGGGGTGAATTGTAAAAAATGTAAAAATGCATACATTTGCCAATAAATTTAAAAACGTTATAATAACGTGGAATAAATACTATCCGAACGAATGTTCTCTCCATTGGTGAAAAGTAAAGTCATAAATTAAGCACGAAAAAAAAAAAACATAATTAATGAAGTAAGTGAAAAAGGAGGAATCAATCGATATCGAGGAATTTAAGGGAGATATTTGCTCGCGTTGGTATCAGGGTAAGAAAATATTGTTTTCGTCAAAAGATAATCCGTCTATCGGTCGGAAAGTGAGGGGAATCGTTGAACAAAAATGCCCCGCAAGTCTATTATGTCCAGAACTTGTTTTCACTCGCAAAAATTACGCGCTCTCATAATTTAATTCCCAATATGAAACTGCTTGCTACCGAGCGGTGCTTACAATTTGTTTCGTTACAAATAATAATAATTTAATTATCGACTTTTTAAGATAATTTCGATTTTAATTTAAATCGACGAATCTTGCCGTTGCTAAAATAAACATAAACGCTGACGTACTTACAATATTGAAATAAACGTAAAACGGATGCAGATCGTTGCAAATAATTATTTGTTTTTCGGGAAAATGTAGAAAAATACAAAAATAATTTAAAAATCTTATCGCCAAGCACGCTCCTCGGTGAATTAATTTGTGTATAAACTAAAGCGTAATTAGCTAATTGCTAAAATTCGCAGCGTCAATTTCAAATTTTCGAACAAACATATTTACAAAAAAAAACGCCCGAAACTCGTTAAAATTTTCAAAACTGTGACCCTGCATATATATTACAGCGAGTAATACGTGTTCATAGTCATTGAATGAAAATTATTCAAATGCATTATATCAAACTAAGTACGAACAATGTGATGACAATTTTGTATTTACATATGTTCATCTTCTATATAAATATGTACAACACTGATTGAAATTAAATCAAATTTATTCCTCGTATTTGTTTACATTAAAAGTTTTTATTTTTAAAAATTAATAGCGATTCAATTTGTAGCTGTATATTAGTGTAACTAATTATGTACATCACAGCGTATATAATACATATTATATATATATATATACATATATATATATATATATATATATATATATATATATATATATATATATATATACCAGATAATACTCGTAGTGACTGGGAATATGGACCGAAGTATTGATACGGCGTTTAAATGAAATAGGAAAGGTACTAGATAATGTGGAAAAAAAACAAAGATGACTGGAAGGAAATCGCGTTCATTTTATCTAATAACTGACGATAGTCGAGCAAGTCGGAGGTTTAAATACCTCGGTCAGATTATAACAGAAGATGTATGATACTGAAATTAATTCTAGGATCGGACTAGCGAAACGAGAAAAACAAGGCGTATTTAGACAAAAGGGAATACCGTTGAAGTACCGCGAAATAATATTGAATATGGTGCTGAAACGGGGATATTAAATAAAGTAAATATGAATAAGTTACAAACAAAAATGATAAACTGGGTAGAAAAAGTACAAAATGAGCCGCTACTAGGAACAAATTGAAGACGTTATTAAGTCGGATAAGGAAAACACGATTAACTAGAATGTATCATATACTTCGACACGGAGGATTAATTCGAAATATTCTCCAACGTGTCGAAGAAAAAGAACACGACCGAGGAGAAACACATTTATAACAACGACCCGATTAAAAGACACCGGCTTAAGGAACCACGCTGAATTGGGAAATGGGCTGTCCAGGGACCGATGGAGTGGCAATGGACCAGTCTTAATAGTGTGTACTAATGACGATGAAGATAAGATTTGTTTAACACCATCACGGTATTAGCTAGGAGTTGCTGACTCGGAACAGATGTGTATTACCGTTATTCCAAAAAATTATTTGGTTCGCGTTAGAAAATAACGTAATTCGACGCTAATATATACGAACTCTCTATAAATAAATATAAATAAATAAATATAAATAAATAAATATAAATAAATAAATATAAATAAATAAATATAAATAAATAAATATAAATAAATAATTATATTCGAGATAATTGGAAAAAGTGCGTTTTTGTTTATTTTTGTTTATTTTTGTTTATTTTTGTTTTTTTTTTTTGTCTTTAATTTAATCCGTTATTCTAGTCGTTCCTTCATTTATAAATTCTTTTTATTTAAATCTATTACTTAAAAATTTACTTTCAACGAAAACCCGCTTTCCGTTACGTAATTTTAAACGTTAACAGACTTACACGATTCGCCGTCTGAATTTAACTAAATCACAAGCCTCTACACGTTAGCTCCTTTCTATAGACGCTTCTTAATCGAAATTATATTCCATATATATATTTTTCGGTAACCACTTGGCCGTCTATATATTTCTTTCTCAATTATTAATACGCATTTATACGAGAACCCGTAAGTCGAAATCCATCTTCCCTATTGAAATTATTCCGCTTCAATAGTCTACCGGAAAATTCTTTTCCATTATTCCGTTACAATTCGTTACAGCTGATTCACACTCTGATATTTAATACGTGTATTCACGAGCCTTCGAGTTTGGCTAATAGATGACTTCTGGCCGTAACATATATACAGTATAATCGTATATTTCACATCCTTACTATTAATTATGAAAAGTTCTCTACTACGCTCCAGATACACGGTTCCCTGTAGTAATTTTACGCAATCGGCAATCGTCGTATATATATATATATATATATATTTTTTATGGCGCTGTTACGGCGATAATATATTCATCCTTATTATCCTACCATTTGCTCGGCAGGTTTTTCACTAAAAGTAAATTTTCCGAAGTACGGAAAACAATCGGGAAAACTTTTAAAAAGTATATAAAACGAAACCGATAGAAAATTGTTCAGAGCAGTTAACCATCCACTAGTGTTTTTTGTTGCTATTTTTTTTTACATTTTATTTACTTATATACACGTATATACATATAAATCATTATGCTACGTATAAAGCGTAAGATAAATTAACATTTTGTGCTATATCGAACGATTAATTTACAGTAAAACATTTTGTTCTCGAGATGGTCGTTCGCTTGTCTTTTTTTATCTTTTATAATAAGTTGAATAAGTTTGTACACGGTGTGTAAGTTGTTAGTTACATACATTAAGAATTAGAGCATCGACATCAATGACACGAGGACAGTGTACCTTCGATAAATATGCAGTCTCCTCAGTGGACGTACATAAAGAATTGCTAGTATCGATGCCCGAATCTCTAGTCGCTTGTCTGCACGAATTAAACGTCGTCACCATTCTATTCCTTCGTCTAGCTTCGGCTAACGCTATGAAAGCCTTTTTCGCCTCGTTCGGAAAACGAGACGCTAACCTGTTACCACGATCAGCCGATGTACAACAACGTCGATTAAATTCAACTTTTCTGTTGCAACCACTTAGGATGGTACCATTGCGAAGGTAATATTCTTAGAAAATTAAAAAAAAAAAAAAAAAAAAAAAAAGTAGATGAAAAAAAATTAACTAGATCATGTAAATATATAGGATTAAAAAAAAAAAAAACAATTTAATAACGAAACGAACGTACACGATATTTCATTAAGAAAGGAATTATCTTTTATTATATTAGAAATCTTATTCTTAAATCATCCCGAACGAATTATACATGGCCTGTACACTACTTTATATTTATTTATTTATATATATATATATATACATCGTACGTATTCCACCTATATAAACTAATTTATTTAATATGAGAATTAAGAATTTTTATACGATAATTAATTATTAACGCTTCAATTTCATTATAAAACGTGTGAAAATGAACGTATGTCTGTATAAGTGTTGAATATGTCTCGAAAATCGAATAGACAATGCGTAAAATCTTGCTAGAATAGTGCTGTATAGAATACTTGCAAAACGGAAAGAATACGATTAAGATTGAGCACGCAACCGTGAGAAAACGGCTAAAGTTTGTACAGATTTGGAAAACAAACTGACGATTAGATCCGGAGAAAAAAAGTAAAAATTAATTGTAACGTTTGTAGTAAAATAATAGGATATATTATGTATAATTACGCAAAATTCAAAAAAAAAATTGAAAAGATAACGCTAGTAAGTAACCGATTAGAAATATAATTTGAGCTTATTGGCACTTCCCGTACACCATCATTAAGCTAATAATGGTTTTTCTTATTAAAATGGTCTATATAAATTTATATTTCAATACGAACGCAAATTCAACAACGCATTAAATAAAATGTCGTTTAAATAATACGTTTATTTGAACTAAATAATTCCGTATGAACTATGTTGTATAATTATAATACAAATCATTTTATTAGTACGAATTGCTTCTAATAACACAATGCGAAGTCCGAATATATCCGATATATATTACTGGTATATAGGGTGCGCCTCGTTATATATATATATATATATATATATATATATATATCACCATCATTATCTCCTCAACCATTAGGTTGGTGGCTGTCTAATAATCTTCCGTTCTGGGCTAAGTTTTTCACTTATAAACGTCTTTTCTTTAATACGCTTTCCATAAACTTGATTCGCGGTCTTCCTTTTGGTCTATTGCCGTTTAATCTTCCTTCAATTAAATTAGTAGAGAGTGTCTGATTAGGTGACCAATCACGCTGTTTCTTCGATTTTTCTATTGTTATCATCATTCTTCGAAGTACTTCCTTATTTGTGATTTTCCCGATTCAAGATATCTCGAGAATTTTTCTATAGCACCACAGTTCAGACGTCTTAATATAGGTTTTAACAAATAGTTTTCTCGTGTGCAATGAAACGCTTTTGGAACAGAGCAAGGTTCTCTGTTTATTTAGCCTGTGCTGCTCTTTTTCAAACTTCTTTTCCGTTTCTTCCACCCGTTGTGATTACACTTCTTACATAGCAAAATTCTTGTATTTGTCGCAGTTTTTGTCCATTTAAATATATATATATTCATATCCGCCAGCCTCTGTCTCGAGCATTCCATTATTTTGGTTTTATTTGCATTTATTTTCATATTGCATCTTTCGATTAGTATAGTATGTACAGTGTAATTTTGTTTCACTTTATTAGCGTATGTCATCTGCACACCGTCTAGAATTATACGATACACCATTAACGTTTACGTCAGTTTTGCTATTTTCTGCACATATTCACATCGCTACTTCCAAATGTATATTTAAAAGAACTGAAGCATCCTTGTCTAACTTCCTTTTTAACGTTAGCTGCGGCGTTCTTATTTATTATTACTTTCACGTATAAATATAATACTGATTTTTTTACATTACTTATTAATTTTAATGTATATATGTGTGTATATATATATATATATATATATATATATATATATATATATATATATGTATATATTTGTTTATTTTTTGTAAAAAAAATATTTATTTAATATAATATATTAATTTTTTATTTTTATTTAATTTTAAATATTAAACTTGCGACTATATTTCTCGTTCTAATCCGTTTTCATTTACTGGTAATATTAAAAAAATAATCAACATCGAGTTTAATACTAGTAATCATTTTTTAAAAAACGTCTAATATTTCTCAAGTTGTTACGTACAATACACCGTCGTTATAAATACGTAAAACGTAGATAGGTAGATGCACACGTATTTACTCCGGCTTATAGCGAGGTATTATTATTCGAGCTGAAGTCTCAACTTCGGTCAACTTATAACTCTTAATAAGTATATCCGAGGGAGGCAACCCGCACACTCAGAAATTTATCTTGTTCTAGCTAGGACACCGAAAAAAAAGTTCAGTATTCGGCTCCACGCTGCACTTAATATATATCGCTGACTTCGCAGTAATTGAAAATGTACGTGTTGCTACTTTTTCCAATAATTCAACTCGCGTATATCGTAGATTTAAATACCGCCAACAGTAACCTACTGGAAGCAGTAAGCAAAAACTGATTAAAAAATGGAGCATAAGTGTTAACGGAAGAAAAATTCGAAAATAAACTGCCTCGTGGACAGAGAAGTAAAGTACTACTCCTAAATAATAAGAAGCTGATATATATATATATATATATATATATATATATATATATATATATATATATATATATATATATATATACTACAAACATTACACGAACGATCTGAAACTACGAATGGAACTTAGGCAAAAGATACAAAACAAACAGTCCAACATGAAATTTTACGGACAATTACAATCCCCACTTTCCCAAAGTCAGCGTGACCGTAACTTGAGACTAATTATCTCTTAATACCTCCGACCCGTTCCGTCTAAATTTTCCTGTCGGTAAACTAGTGACCCAATCAAAGATTTACAGAGCTGTTAACTATCCAAACTAAACCAATGCTTTGAATCCAAAACCGATATCCGACAATTACAATTCAGTGAAACCTTTGATTAGGGCCACTGTCTCCAACATGAAGACATAATTTATATCTGGATCTCTGTCGATTGACCAGGTAAAACGAAAACGCGGAGGACTGCGATTGGTCGATTAACACTAGCAATAAGAAGAAAGCTAGAAGCTCTTAGTTGCTCATTGTTGCTCCGACGTGTCAATCGTATTCTGATGATGAACGTATCTTGTTCGAAACGTTAAAAAATATATATATTTTTACGAAATCTTCTTTTAAAAATTAGTACATTTATTTAATTTATCATACGAGCGTAGTAAACCACAACGAAATTTACGCTATACTACGTATGAACACACACACGTAGATATATACCGCACAAATCGAGTAACGTTATGTTTCTCGCGTAGTTAGTGACATTCCTGTGATACAGATATGCAT
This sequence comes from Coronaproctus castanopsis, assembly GCA_032883995.1. Classification (NCBI taxonomy): domain Eukaryota; kingdom Metazoa; phylum Arthropoda; class Insecta; order Hemiptera; family Monophlebidae; genus Coronaproctus; species Coronaproctus castanopsis. Next base: position 194,770,640 of record CM065053.1, read on the forward strand.
GCGTATATATTAACGTTTATATATATATATATATATATATATATATATATATATATATATATATGTACTTACTTGAAATTATTTGACGTGATTAAACCGTTAAAAGGAAAAAAGCTTTAACAAAGGACAAAGTTGTATAAAATACACGATTTAAAATAAATAAAAAAATTAAATAAAAATTAAAAATCAGCGAAATTTAAACGATGCACATTGTATAAAAGAAATAAAAATGAAATTGTAAAAGTAAACAAAAAAATGAAAATAAATAAAATAAAAAAATAAACGCATGCTAAAGAGGCCAAGATTTTACCAACTGAGACACGAAGTCAAAAAAAAAAAAAAATAATTTCTACCATTGAACGTACCGCTAGAAATTTCTTTATTCTTTGGCTCAATATCTCTTGCTTGTTACGAGATTCGTCAGCTCCTAAACTGTGATCGGCTTTATCTGACGAGGTCGTATTAAGAAGATTTGATGAAAAAAAAAAAGGAAATAAACAGAAAAATTCATAATTACATCGATAATCACACTATCGACATTATCGCAATTTTATCGATTATTATTATTGATTTACGACGAGAGAATAAAATGAATAACGTATTAAATATCTTTCAATATTTTCCATTTCCGTCGTCCAATTATTGTAAGGATTTCGACGAACGTAGTTACGCCGGTGAAACATTTTAATTAGTGTAATGTACGATTATCGTGCATACACGCTAGGAAGTATCATCAGTTTATACGTCAACATTCGCACGAAACTAAAAACTAATTCATTAATAAATACTTACTGTAATCGAATAACGCGCAGGGGTGTGTATTTTATTAACATTTTTCGAGAATTATCAAAAAAGTATAAAAATATTTATATACTAAAAAAAAATTAAAGAAACAATAATAATATAACCGTATTTTACGTTTTAATTTTATATTAGTATATGTGGATGTACGTGTGTGCGCGCCTTGGCAATTATTAATTCTTTATTAATTTTCGCACGAACTCTGTGAAATTATTAACAAAAATATTCGAAAATATTCCGTTCATATTCGTTATATAATTGTAAACAACGTATATATATATATATATATATATATATATATATATATATATATATATATATATATATATATACATATACTTATTAATAATACGTACGTTTTCCAATACTAGTCAGTGTCCTTTTACTTCCCTATTCAATTTTATCCGAATCTCGTAAGCGTTAGTTAACATTTTTTACATTGTATTTACGTAATTCTGATAAAGCAGTTTATTCGTTTTTGACAATCTTATAAAAGTATTTTACTAAATTTCTTACCTGTTTCTTCTCAATGTAGCTGTCATTTTGACAAAAATATTTAAAAAATACAAAGATTTTCGAAACGAAACCGATAAAATCGATATATATATATATATATATATATATATATATATATATATATATATATATATATATACATATATATAATATATTTATACGTATATAAAATAATTTAAAATAAAAAAATTGTTAAAATATTTAAATTTTGCATAAAAAAAAAACAGAGCTTTTCAGCCATCAAGTCATTTTCAAGTATACGTAAATAATTTTTTTTTAAAGAATGTGGAATGTAGCGATTTTTATTCAAATAAACAACAAAAAAAAGTTAAAATCATTTTAAAAAATTTTTATTTATTCGTTCTTCCTTTTGCTGATTATTTGTAAATTGTAATGTTAAATTAATATTTTTTCATTTTATATTTTTTGTCTTTTTAAATATTCACTCGATATATTAGCCTAACAGGCGAAAAGCTTTGTGATTTTTCATAAAGAAAATTTTTTAATTTGAATGATTTTTAACTTTTTTGTTGTTTTTTATTTTTACATAAATAAAAGTAAATAAATAATAATGATAATAAAATAATAATATGTAAGAAAATACTTAATCCAGATGTAAAATATTACAGAGAAAAGTACTTTCCTCTTTATAATATCGTACATCTATAATCTGTGTGTTCTTAATTTAATATTGTAATTATTAACTTTATATCATTTAGTGGTTTTTATTTATAGTAAGCTACGAATGTTATATTTGGTTTTATACAGGAAACAATTAATAAATATGTGCTTCTTCTTCTTATATTTTATTTTTTATTCGTATTTTTTTCTTGTGTTCTTTTTATTCGAAAAGTTTCGAGGTTTTTTTTTCGATAGAAAATTTAGAGATTTTAACAATTCTTTTTTATTGTTCGTTTAAAAGAAAATAAAAAAAAAAAAGTCGCTATATTCCACGTCAGTTCAAATATATGCATTACATAATATACTCATCATGTAGTAGGCGATGATACACGTGTTGTCGCTATATGGAATATTTGGATTAATTAATCCACCAACTCACGCGTAATAATTTTTAGAACCTGTATTTTTTCATTTAATGGGGGGGGGGTCGTTAAACAGGACGCGGGGCAATTCGGGGGCACTTAATTTCCAAGTTCTTAGAATCAACCGGGATATTTACGTCACACGTGAAAAGGGTGGCAGCTTCTTCAAGCTTCGTTAAAATGACGACCCACACTTAATCGCGCGCATGCGTGCATAACGAATAATAATAACAACGACAATAATAGAATCATCGGTAACTGCTGGAAGGATGTGAATAGTAAAAATTAAAAAAAAATATTAATTAATTTTTTTTAAAGCAGTTTCTCGTTTTTTTTTTGTTTTTTTTTGACATTTACTTATAGCGAATTAGTAGATTTTTCAGAACAATTCGAATTAATAACACGCAAAATAATATATTCGCGAACTTTTTAACCGAACCCAAGATATCGGCTAATTTTTTTTTATATTTTTTTGTTCGAAAATAAAAAGACAGAATAAAACGATTCCATCGAATTATAAAAAGTATAAATCGAAATAACTTCGTCCGACAGAAAACTTTTAACTTTTTCGGAGGCTATTCCCATAATCGAGATATCTAGGAAAACCACGTATTTCTAAATCGCGATAGATTTAGTCGAGTAGATTTCGGTTTTGTTTTTATAGTACATCGAATTTTTTAATCAGCTTTATATAAACTATAAAAATTGAAATTTGGAGTGTTTTCGCTTATTATGTTGAATATCTCGAATAAATGATTCGCTAGAATACAAAGATCCGATTAATAATTAGACTAAAAAAAAAAAATAAACCGAGCTAACACCGACGAGCGTGAAAAAGTAATTAATGTAAATTTTAAAGATTTGAATAGAATCGCGAATAATATTACGAAAGCTTCTCAAACGGATCGGTTTATAGATGAGGCGGATGAATTAATTTCTTGTCCCGCGGAGATTTAGACGGGGATAGTAATAATTACGCGGGGTTAAGATTAAAGGGCACCAGCGGAATTTAGTCAAACCTTTTAGTTCGCGATGTCCAACGGTATACGTGGTGGAATTTTAAATTTAGATAAAACTCGTTAAATTTTTCGTAGTAAAAATGATTCCCGAGAAGCATGAGGAAATGACATCATATAGACCTATTAGATTACTCCCGATAGCTAAATTATTTGAAACATTGCTACTGAAAAAATTAAAGCCTTTACTCATCGAATATTCGATTCCGAAATAACCATAGTACCGTAGAGCAGATTCATAGAGTAGTCGATGTCGTAAAAACATGTTTAGAGAGAGAAAAATATTGCTCTGTCGCGTTTTTAAACATTGAGAAGGCTTTCAATAAACTATGGTACAAATATATATATATATATATATACGAATTAAAAATTAAGTCGCCTTGTACTACCTAATAATAAGACCTTATCTCACACGGAGATGTTTTCAAGTAAATTTTAACGGTCCACTATCTATCATCCATATTCCCGATCAAGGCAGGAGTTCCGCCAGGCTGATTCGCCGATGATACCGTAGTTTTTGCAATAATGACGTTGGCACTGCAGCCAGTTACGTTCGAGAACAATTAAACCATCTTACAAATTAGTTCAAACAGCGAAGAATAAAAGTTATATCCGATCAAAAAAAAAACCACTTCCAACAGCAAGTAGTGCGAAATACCTTGGTCTGCATCTCGATCGGAGATTGACTTGGAATAATAAGCAAATCACGCCGAATATGGACATTGGTTGGAAGAAATTCAGTTCTTTTACAAAGTCTACTTTATAAATCAATAATAAAGGCGACACACGCCATTGAGCTACGAGGTATTGTATCTAACTCCCATGTAGCTCTTATGGAAAGGACACAAGCAAACATGTTACGTGTGAGAAGATAATTTCTGTTAAAGAGGAGATCCGCAGCTCAATGATATACACTTAAATATATTAGCGGAGAACCCGCTGAAAGAAATTCACTCGAATATACAGATTCAAAGCTTCAACATCGATCCTGATTACTCGTAATCTTAAATTGTAGATTAATTTAACATACAAGTAATCATCAATATAATTTGATGACGCGAAACTGAAATTTTTTCCCTCTTTCTTTTTTAATGACGATAGCTTTACAGATTAACGTAATACTTGTACGTACGAACTATCTCGTATTTCTATAAATGTGGACAAATTCTCTAGAAATATCGCCACGTCTGAAAACGGTTGTAAATTATTAAAATGAAGAAGGGACAAAACATTGTATGCAGAACCGTTAGACGATGAGCTCAGTAATTTAAGTTACAGTTCAGAACGTAATGTTATTAAAGAATCTAGCATAAAGAAGTGCCTGCATAGGGGTTAGGAAGTGCGGTAACAAGTAATGCCGGAATCGCAATCTGCCGATGAGTAAAATTCCTTTACGGTTAATGTTTTAAAAAAAAAATCACAGAAATTTAGGAACAGACGATTAACTCCTAAATGAAAGGAATAATTCGAGTTAGTATATAGTGTTTTAAATTATTATTATTATTATTACTATTATTTTGGTCGAATTTTAAACTAACCGATAATCAAAAAGAATTTCATCTTCTACTTTCCATTTTATATATCGATAAGGAAATTTTTCGCGAGATATTTATAAGAAAAAGATAGAACCGATCGATGGAAAGTGTCGAGATTAATCGAAACTTATCATTCCGATATAGCGACAACAGACTTCATTCGGCTACGAAAATTCGGTAAAAGAAAAATAAAACGCTACTTACTTTTATCTAAATCGCGTTCGTCGCTGGTACCGGAATAAGACTTGAGATCTTCTTCAGAACTAGAATAGGACGATCGTTGTTGTTGCAGCAATTGTTCTTTCACCATCAACGCCTGCGTACGAATACCGGAATCGCTTCTAGCGCTATTCCTTCTTCGTCTAACCGGAGGAGCGGGTGGACTTTGTTGTTGTTGTTGAGAATATATCATAGTAGACGAGCCGGTTCGTTGGCAAGACTTTTGAAATCGATCGAAAGGCTGTGTATACGAATCGCTAGTATATCCGCTGGAAGATATTTCGCCTTTTCTGATATGATATTGTCTGGCAGATTCTGGCATTTGTGACGGCAGTTCTTTTCTCGAAGAAGGTGGCAGTCTTATATCATCGTCCTCCGCTTTAGAACGTGCTATATTGCTATTATTAACGCCGACGTTAGACGGTATCGCTTGCATCATCGATTGCGGCGGTTTATTAATACCGACGGATGATAACAACGGCTCGCCGCCCATTAATCTACTTTGTTGTTGCTGTTGCTGCTGTTGTTCTTGATGCGATAATTGCCGTCGTAACGTGCCGCTTCTTTCGAACGGAATATTTTCTTTTTCCGAGGCGCTTTGCGTTCTTTCTAATTTATTATCTCGTTTTTCGCCGGCCGTCGCTTGAACACTTCCGCCAGAACGATCCGCGCTATCTAATAATCGTTGACCCGTATCGCTAGACGTCATTCGTTGATTAATCCACTGACCGGTTTTACTCAACAGTTCCTGTTTCTTCCGACATACGATACATACCCATATTACCTGTAATTCGAACGGAAATACAAATTCAAACCGCTATTACGTAAAACGAAAATAACGAAGAACTCGATAACATCATTTTGCTGCCGACGATAACTCACTGCTAATCGAGAGTATAGTATCAAATAGCTACAGCGAGAACTGATAAAGATTAAGATGACTCCGGATTGTATTTATTAAACTGAAAAACGTGCAATAGTCGATGAAATCTGGAAATTGAGAATAAGACGCTAAGATGTCGCATACGACTTCTCTATTATATCTCGTCGTACGACAAATATACAATACCGTGGACTGAAAATATGAAAGACGAGAAGATGATGGAATACGGTACAACAAATGAATTATAAAAATTGTAAATTCCGACTCATTTTATGAGATGACCTTTCGCAAACGATAAGACGGTTCGAAAAATAAATGAGACGAAAAAGAAGTTAGATTTCTCGGCTCCGAAATATTGCGACACTTTGCAAATGTAGAAAACTTAGTAGCATATAGCAAAAGGTGGAAGCTCCGAAGTCGGTAAAAAGTTGTTATAGAACTTGCAACGTGTAAAAAGTTTAGAATTAGTCAACAATTAATCTCCGAAATAATTAATTCCATTGTAAAGGGTAAATAATTGCAATGAATACACATAGAGATGATAATAGGTAAATATAATTAATATTAAATGATTTAGTTAAATAGTTCAAAAATCTTTCGTACGAAATATTAGCGTTGCTAACATTTTTAAAGGTATAGCCTATCGAACTGGGAAAAGTTTAAATCTAAATATGATTCCGTCGCATCATAATCGTATTACAATAAAATCGTTAAACCATCCTGTTATATCAGAGATGATTATTTTAATATCGTCCTATTCGAACGTGTACGAAATATAATCGATAGTTATATATAATCGCATATCAGACTCGAAATAATCACGATTAACCACGATTATAGACTAAGAAATAGAGATACTAAACACGTAATAGAGTGATTTATTAATAATTTCTGTACAACGCGATTCTGTTCTTACTTTATTAACATTGTTCAAAGTTTATCTGTGTCTCGTTAAACCGATCACAGAACATCGGTATTAGTTAATATTCGCGTCATTGAAGGAGACGTAATAAAATGAATCGGCTCGTTTATCAACTTTTAGTTGTCACATTTTATACGCACAAATTGAACTATCGAAACTATATCGTACTCATATTTGACGGAAACATACGCTTTATAGTATACGGAGCTTATTAGATTATCTATTATCCTATACTGTTCCTTCTTCAGTTCTAAGACTTTCGAGGGTAAAATCCAAGGGAAAAAAGGACGTGGATGCTCCAGAAATTCATTCAAAGTAACCCTACTACGAGTTCTGTGGAAAATCGGGGGAAAAATATCATCGTCGAAAAGGTCAGTCATTAGATTATATATATAAGAAAAAAGGTATCCTAATACTCACTGACTCCCCACGTGTTCTTTTACAGGTGTCTAAACTGCCGGAATTTGGAACTATCAATGCGACAATAAGTTTGGCAATTTGACAAGCGTGGAACTGAAATAATATATGTTTTGCGGATTTTAATAAAGCACTTGACAACGTCATTTGTAGTTAGCTATGGTCTCCATGCTTATAAAAATGAGAGCACACAAACAACCTGATGTAAAGTTTATATGAAAATAATAGCAACATTGTCAGAATTGACAAATAACTACAAAGTAAAGAATTTTATACAAGAAAAAAAGTTCGACAAGGATATCACCCATTCTATTTAACCTATACTTTGAACGTATCATACGAAAGGTGTTGGATCAATGGAAGTTATAAATACTCAAATCTACTATATGCAGACGATATAACATCTTTGATGAAATAAGAGAACTACTAGAGAAACTAAGGATTTTTGGTATATTAATAATGATAAAACAAAGATAATGGTGATTGACAAAAGCAAATGTAATGCACATGGAAGGAGGGAAGAGTTTTTTGGATATAAAATAGTGGATAAATTTGTGTATCTAGGATATTTGACAGATAATAAGGATGGTTCAGAAGGAGAACTGAAACGCCGTACACAAATTGTTCGCGGGACCGTGTCTAAACTAAAAAAGAGATGAAAATATGGTCCTATAAAAAAAATGCATCAGAATAAAGTTAGTCCATACACTTGTTTTCCCGATTTTATTATACGCAGCAGAGACACGGGCTTCAAAAAAAAAAGACAACACCGAACCGAATAGACAACTTTCAAATGTGGTGCTGGAGAAGGGTCCTTAGAATACGGTGAATGGCAAAGATATCTAACGTTACTGTACTGCAAAAAATCGGGAAGCACGAACGATTTGTCTAAGATAGCGCATATCTGTAAGATGAATGCGGAAAGGAAATGCCCAGAAGACATCCACCCGCATGATGGTTCGATGGAATCTAACGGGATTAAATATACAGGTGTGCAGTCCCCGAGCCATGGATCGGGAATATTGGAGAGGTTTGACTGAATCATCCTTATGGGCAGAGTCATGATCACAACACTCCGCTGGGGTAATCGATCAAGTGGAAGAGATGTGTATACGTATGTATGTGTATGTGTATGTATTATGTATATGTGTGTATGTCTGGTATATACGTATATTTTTAGTGTTGCATATTCATGCTAGTCACATATTTCAAAAATAAAGTCCTCTACGTAGGTCATTTAGCTTAGATTAACAAAAATTGATTTTATTTATTAATATATATATATACACATATAAAATAATTGTTTAGTCGAAATAAAAAAAGTTGGAGGTCATGACTCTGATAGGATACTTCTAAGTCTAGAAGATTATAAATCTATTGGACGAATTTTAAATTTCGCATCTGAATTTTAAGGGCGTTCCCAGATATTCGTTGTACATACGCGTAAATTAGTAATGAATAAGAAAGCATTATTGAAAAAACAATTGATACATCTTACATAAACAATACATACGCTATACAATATTATTCCCACAGTTCATCTCTCTCTATATATGTATATATATATATATATATATATATATATATACATATATATATAACAAGTATACGCAAACCAATATCTTTACACACACACGCACATACAACTCATATATTTATATTCGTTTATATACTCGGATACCTCCGAATTAATGACGTCATACTGAATTATACAATGACGTACTATCGATCGGAGTTTATAGTTGGGAAGCAAACGCTTTGACCGAACTTACCGACGACGTAAATTCCAAACCTCATTGTTGTTGTTGTCGTTGCCGTTATTACTGATGGTAGTTGCTACTGTTAGCGGTTATGACCTCGATTTACCATCGCTTTATCTATTCGGTAGATATAATACACACGCTAACACGTAATGTATACAAACAATATCCCCTCGTATATATTTAAAAAAAAAAAATTCTGACGAACAAAAAACCAAACACCTTTTTCCACAGAATGGAAAGAGATAGACGACGGTAATTTTGACCTCATTCTGCCGTTAAGAAAGCTTCCTCCTACACACACACACACACACAATCACCGAACAAAAGATTCTACAGCTTCGGCTGAATATTTTTTTCTAGAAATTTTTTACATACCGCGCTCCAATTTCGAAAATTCATAAAAAGTACTTTATAATAAAACGTTCGTAATAATCTTCGGAAACGATTCCTACACAAAGAGAAGTTTCAGAAAAACTTATCCTCGTAAATTAAACAATTAAAATTCCGTCGTTGTCTTTTTGAAATTTCTTTTTACCCTTTCAAGCCCACACATAGGCCCCTTAAAGATGAAAAATTTTTGGGTCTCTAAACGATCAAAAGTGCGCCGATTAAGATATTTTTGATGTTTTTTTGGTTTTTTTTTAAATTAACTTAATACGAAACAAGATAATTATGGTGCATCTAAAAATATATGTGATTAAAATTCGAGTTTTAACGGAGCCTAAATAAGAAATAACAAAAACACCTAACAACTGATGTCACGTTCACAGAATAACTTGTAACTCGGTAACCACAATTGCAATTTCAACGGTACCGGCAGACTCAGCGTGAAATGATCGGTACGGTAATTGATAATATTGGGCGTCATATGAGATATTCGAGCCAGAAAATAGATACATTGCCCATATAAGGATTTGAACAAATCAGAATAACGATTAGTTTAACGAGAATATACGGAGTAAAACCTAAAATTTACACAAAACGGAAAATATAAAATTTTTGTGAAAAATGAAAAAATCTAAATCCGAGATATAATTTTTCAGTTTATTTTAGGAATAATTAAATATATCAGTTTCGTATGGTTTTGTTCTTAAAGAGATTTAATTTTTATTAAATAATAGAAAATGATCAACAAACCCGTCGAATTAAAATTTCAGACTCCGACGAATATTTAAAATATTTAAAAGTTATTAATAAATTCGCGATACGTGAAAATTAAAAAGATTAATCTTTCAGTGTCGCATTATCAAATTTCGACGCAGAATTAATAATTATTTAAATCCACGTATACGATAAAAGAATATGTCAAAAGTTATGGTGGTCGATTGACTTTAAACCCATGGACGCTGATAGGATTAGATTTTGTTAGATTACGCTACAGTTCGTGAAATTTGATGTTTATTTAACTTATTAGTTTAAGATTGTATCTTTATTTATAAATAAATAAATAATTATAATTTTACACTGTGTTTTGTTTTACTGATTCTCCAGACGAGTCGAAATAATTTTCGGCACGTTTATGTAAATATTTTTAAAATTGAGATAACATTTTCTTAACAACTGTTTCATATTGTATACTTTTGAATATACCATAATTATATTTTTATATTAAGTCGATTTTGTTTCTTTTTAATCTTCAAAAATATTTTAATTAAAATACTTTTCATCGTTTCACTAAAATTTTTTTTATCCTTTTGGGGTCTATGTGTGGGCTTGAAATGGTTAAAATTTCACGTACCCCACATATGGAACTCGTCGTGTTTGAAAAGGTTAACTACGAGAAATAAATAAATGTAATATTCATTATGGCGACCTTAAAAAAAACAAATTCAGTTACTTATAACAATTAATAAATATCTGTTACAGCTGAAATAAATTTCTGAAATTAATTTCGAATGTAGTCATACTAGGCCCTTTCGAGCGAAGATCTCTCCCAATTTTTCCCAGTTGCGTTTGTTGTATGCCAACCTATATTTTTTGAAGTCGTTATCTCAACGTGTAAACGGTCGCGACTTAATATATATATATATTAGTATAATAGAATACTCGACTATCGATCTGACGACAGAAGGTTCGATCCTTGATAGCGGCATAAATTTTTACAGTTTTTAATCGCAATTATCACGAAAAAAGTAGTTTCACTCTATATAACACCATATGCACATATATATACCCGCGTTGCGTATAAAATTCTAAGTGGCTCGACTAATCCATTTGGTACGTTAAAATAAGCTAGTCACGATGTTTAACAATAAACAATACGATATGATGATATAACAAGATGTCACAGCTGGTTGTGACTTATTTTTTTCGTAGGGATGAAAAAAAAATGATCTATAAATAATAAGGATCAAATTTGCTGGAAAAAAAATTACATAATGATGTAAACCCCGCTTCATGACACATTACCTAACTAGATCCTCGATAAAAATCCGTTCAGTTGTTTCCCTAATTTTGACACAGATATTTATCACGGCTAGAGTTAATTCTAAAAATTTCTCAACATCCCTCGCGAAAAATGTCCCATTTGTGCAACATTTTCATTGATTACATCATTTACTATCGCAATATGATGCAATATTTTTAAACGAACGAGCTTGATAGTGTATTTACCAAACTGCATCCAGAAATATCAAATCATACGCGTCTATCGGTAGATCTGAAGTATGAATACTAAACTTAATTTCTTTTACCAACTTCAAACTTCGATCGTTGTCGGATTTTTGCCTTATATCACTTTTATAAGTACCTAGATTAAGTTTCGTCCGACTTCCTATCGTTTGGAATCGATGAAATGTGAATTATTGACCATAGAAAACCTGATATTCCCTCGGAAGTAGATATGAAAAAACGGTATCAAATATATTTTTCCGAATTTGTGTATTTTAATTATTATAATTAATTAAGTCTAAATATAATCCGAGCTTATTAAAATCTGACTATACTCGCTTTCGGATTTAATGATTAGATTATTCCTCCGGACTCAAATTTATCTTATATTAATCTACCAGACAAGCACAACTAAAACTATCAGCGAGTTTATAAAACAACCTAAAACATTCTTCGAACGCTTTCTTCGATACTATAGATGAAAACACTCGTACAAATTGAATATAACTGACGTTACGTAGCGGACGTGTATATATATATATATATATATATATATAGAATATATACATTAGTTAAATACGAAATCTTACTTAAAGTTCCCAATATACGTGAAAATAGTATAAATATTTAGGAGTTCTAATTACAGAAGATGGACGTGGTAACAAAGAATTAATTTGCAGAATAACAATGGTCGAACAAGCGTTTAGAAATTTAGAAAAAGTTCTGAAGAACAGTAAGATAGACTTAGAAACAGGAAAACGAATATTACATTACTACGTTCGATTCGTGTTGCTTTATTAAGCGGAAACCCGTGACTGTGAAAAAGAATTAACACCGTTGGAATATGAGCACATAGACGCACGCTGAAAATTCCGTGGGGAGATGAGGTGTCCGACCGAGAAGTGTTTAGTAGTTGCAAAGTTAAAAAAACTGTAATCAATGGCCGATATAAACGAAGAAGAATTAAATATGTCGCCCGTAACATTCAAGAAGTAGGGCTTTAGCAGATCAAGGTAAAATTCCAGGAAAGCCACTTAGAGGAAAATAAAAAATGTAATTAGCTACAACAAATGCAGGAATTAAGGATTTCGTCGAATTATTTAAGTCAACCAAATACGGATGTATATAGCGTTCGTTATGTTCAACCTCTCGAATGGGAGATGCTATGATGATGATGATACAAGAGAGAGAGAGAGAGAGAGAGAGAGAGAGAGAGAGAGAGAGAGAGAGAGAGAGAGAGAGAGAGAGAGAGAGAGAGAGAGAGAGTCAAAGGTAAAGTATTAAGTAAATGATAGAAAATGATTTCAGAAACGAAAGATACTTTACATAAATAGAAAAACAAAATCCAATCCTGACGCGGATACAAAACAAACAAAAGTGGCGATGATGGTAGTAGAAGTGGAGATGGTGGGAAATCAAATTACGTCGGTAATGAACGAAAAAATATAAGAATGACGTCAATTATTGATAGAAATAAAAAAATAACGAGATACCATTCAAATCAGATACGGCCAAATGCAATTTGACACTTCAAATTAATTTAATCCCCATCTACCCACTTCAATAATAACGATAAGAAAAATGTTAACGATGATTATGATGATAACTAGGGGTTCTACCCAAGACTAATGCTAATTGGGGGGGGGGATAATCCGACTCTACAAATAAACTTATCGTCGAACACAAAATTTAATCCTAGATAAAACAGGGTAAGAGAAAAAAACTCCAACATCGTTATAAAGCATGTGGCAATACTTAAATCGAAAATACGTGTTTCACGTATGAAATAGACTAGTTACGCATGCATATATACACACTATATATATATATATATATATAATATCATTTGTCCACTACTTGTCTGAGCATAGAGTAACATCCACTATTGGCGTGCGTCTTGAGGTGATTAAGTAGACCGACTTTTGCACCGCACTCCTTGTACTATATACGTCAAATTTAAAAACGCCGATGTCGTTTTAGTTTGCTACTGTTTTAAGTAGCACGATTCCGGTTTTTTTCTTTCCGCCATGGTTGGAACTTTTTGATCCGAACATTATAGGCCAGTTGTAACTGCGCATTTCCATCATTTGCGATCTATGATTAATGTTTCCCACTTGTCCTTTCAGAGACTTTTAATATTTGCTTCAAGGACTCTTTCTACAGTCATCGCTAACATGCGATATGATGCTTTGAATCTGACGGTTGGTCATAGAAAAACTTGTTTTTTATTCATCATTCTAATAATGTGTCCGAACCATCGTGGAAAATACACATATACAGTAAAATCCGCTTAATGTGATCGCAAATGTCCGAGGGGATATCGATAACATTAAGCGGCTGATAACATTAAGCGAAAAAAAAATCGAGTTGAAAAAATTTTTTTTATTGCACGTACATATATCACATACTTGATTCTAGCTTTGAAGTACATACCACAAAGTGCGTTTGATAAAATAGATACGTAGGTTAATATGATTAGGCATTACTTACCCTTCGGAAGGTAACGTGTCAAAGAACTTTGTTTCAAATTCTGAACGAGTAAATTTTTAACAAGTTTTTCTGACGCATAAGTATCATTGAAATTATCAACAGTGCCTCTGCACTGCACAAATCGTCGAATGGTTGCGAGGGCATCTATAACTTCTTTGTGAGAGGGTACACTATTTTCATTTTCCATTTCCTCCTCTGATGATGAAAGCTCTTCGTCGTCGTGATTTAAAATGTTGTCGCATACATCTTTTTCAGTCACAGGAGCAGCAGTAGTCAAATTGGAATCAATATCGAGCCATTCTTCAAATTCGACTTGCAACAAGTCATCGGGAAAAGGGAGTTCACAAAGCACTTCGACCTGTTCTGATTTTGGAACGAATCCTCCTTTTTTGAAGCAGTTAGAAATTGTTAATTTAGTAACTGAATCCCAGCCATGCTTCAAGAGATGGAGAGCTGATAGAAGATCAGTTTTCGTACTTAATTCGGCCGCCGATAAGCCTTGCATGTTGCCTTCGATCTGATCCAAAACTCGTTGTCTCATTTCGTTGCGATAGTACGCCTTTAGGGTCCTAATTACGCCTTGATCTAACGGCTGAATTAATGAGGTGGTATTCGGCGGCATAAAAACAATTTTAATGTGGCGTAAAGTTAGGTCGACATTATGAGCTGTACAGTTGTCCACCAGCAAAAGAATGTTTCGATTTAAGCGTCGGTCCCATTGCACCAACCATTCTTTAAAAATTTCCAACGTCATCCAGGCATTCTTATTAGCCGAATATGAAACTGGTAGGTTTTTTACGTTCTTGAAGCATCTTGGATTTTTACTCTTACCGATAACCAGCAGTTCTTCTTTTTCACCGGACATACTGCAGCAGCATAGCACTGTAATTCTATCTTTGGCTACTTTAAACCCCTTCAACGCTTCACTTTTGAACACGTACGTGGTTTCAGGCAGTGCTCGGTAGTAAATCCCGGTTTCATCAGCGTTAAATATGTCATCAGGAGAATACTGATCAATTAAGGTAGGCCAAACATCTTTGATCCACGACTCAGCCGCAGAAACATCAGCGTCAGCTTGTTCGCCGCACGGCTTTCTATAAACTAAGTTGTGCCGATTCGTAAATCTACGAAACCAGCCTTCTGTAGCAACGAAATCTTCTTTGCCTAACTGTTTCGCTAAACTTTCCGCTTTTGCACGTAAAATCGGACCGTTAACTGACGCGTTCTTGTCACGTACCTGATCGAACCATCCAACCAAAGCTGTTTCAACTTGTTCATCTTTACCGAATCGTTTTCTTTTACGCGAAGTGTTCCCGTTGCATATCGTCGCAGTTTCCAATTCTTCTCTCGACTTCAAAATTTTACATAATAGCGGTTGCGAAATTCCTAATTTTGATGCTGCTTCACGTTGAGATATGGGTACAAGCGCGTCATACTTTCGTAAAATGTTTACTTTTTCCGAAACACTGCAATCGCGACGTTTTGGTTTCGACGACATTATCATAAGGAAAGCGATGAAACAACTGTATACGAAGACGATTTGTTATCAACTTCGTTATATGCATAATTGTAGGTACACATTCAATGAAAGAAGATAAGAAACGAGATTTATTGAAAAACCTGCTCTGATTGCGATAACAATAAACGACGTCTTGATCACATAAAAGGGGGAAATTTGTGTGTAAAAAGGACAAGAAATCGGGACCGAAGCATTTTGATAACATTAACCGAATGATAACATTATCCGGCTTCACATTAAGCGGATTCTACTGTATATATATAATGTACATAAAATATTCTCCTTTTTTTTTTCAATTTTTTTTTACGAGGAGCTATTATCTATAAGGCTTTACTCGAATTATCAATTATTTACATATAATTACAGAGTTTAGCATTTATTATAAAGTTAATGAGAAGATGGAGATTGCTTACATTCAGGATACTTATTTTCAGCTGATTGTAACGATATTGAGTATATTTATGGCAGATTACAACAATATGATAGACCGTTAGTGATAAACAGCAAACTTCACATACTGGCGGTGATTGGACACTCAGTAGATACGAGTACGTACTCAGCGTGTGACCAATATATATTCCGTTGACAGCTGTTTCCAACCTCGATGAACAGATTTTACCAATTTTTGAAGGCCAAATTGCTAAATCCTTCTTTATATATTTCCAAGTATACTTGGCCGGATATGAAAGGACTGATTCTACGCGTTTAGTATTTTCTGGCTATAATATTTTGCGTTGAATTCTTCTAGCGTTATCGGCAAGTAAAGTTTGGCAGGCCCTTGTGACGCACGTTATACCTCATCATGGCCTATTATCCCTCGATGAAATGGAATCCGGACGAAAGTGATGCCTGTGTCTTTCGTGTCATACAGAGTTTTATTAACGATCATTTGATATGTAAATCATGTTTGACCATTGTATCTATCAAATCTCTCATTATTACTTTTCCTGTTCATGATCGTATGCTGTCAATTATATATTATATATTATATATATATATATTAAACTCTCGATTATCCGGGGGTTTTCTAAGAAGGATTTTTTCACGATTCTTAGCAGCATTTATTCCTGCAGGAAAATTTTACGTGATGTGGAAAATACTTCAAGAATCTACAGAAGAAAATGAAGAAGAAGTTTCTACTTGTAATTTAGCAAATTTAGCGAAATCTGTTATAAAACGAGCAAACATTGTGACTTTATTAATTGCGATGCCAATGATCCAGGCTTCGAACATCTTACTGATCAACTAATTGTGTAGCCCCTTTAATGAGAAACAAGAAACATACGCGGTGGAATGAAGAATGTGAAGATGTTATCCAAATGATAAACATGGAAAAAGTGGTATTCGTGTAAGCAGATACATGTTTAAAATACAAGGAAAAAAGGCGACAAAATTATAAGGACGAGGAAAAGGAAATCTGAAAAGGAACGACTGGATCAAATAGAGAATGATTTCAAGAAAAATAAAGTCAGATCCTTTTACAGAACTTCTCAACAGAATTTGGAAAAATATAAGCCAACCTCACTGTGTTTTAGAGATAATACAGGCAAATTGGCATTAAACAATAAGGAAAACTGTAAAATACTAGCAGAGTATTTTAAGGATCTTTTAAATTGCAAAGAGCCAGATGTGAGATTCGAACGATGGAGTCAACCAAACACAAGAAAAAATTCCAGTGCTCCAGATCTCGATGAGATTAAAGAACATATCCAGAGCTCAAGAATAACAAAACATGCGGCAATGACGCTATTATAGCGGAGATGTGGAAACTAGCAACGGCCGAGATTGTAAAGAAATTACAGGGAATAATACAAGGGTTCTGGGAAAAAGAAAAGATACCGGGTGACTGGAAAACGACCTTGATATGCCCAATACATAAAAAAGGAGAAAAAACAGACATGAATAATTACAGAGGAATTTCGCTTCTGTCAATAACGTATAAAATATTCTCAAAAGCATCCTCTGAAGGCTAGAAGAACAGGTGGAAAAACAACTGGGCGTGTATCAAGCTGGTTTCCGCAAGGGAAGATGCTGTGCGGAGCAGATCTTGAATCTTAAATTATTATTGAACTACAAAAAATTAAGAGCAGGCAGCATAGTAGTTGATTTTAAGGAGGCATACGATTCAGTTGATAGAACGTCCTTCCTGAACATCCTGGAAGAATTTGGAGTCGAAGAAAAGTTACGATCTCTAATCAAAGAAACATTAACGGATACAAGATCCAAAATCAAATTTCGAAATGAAGTCTACAAATCGTTTAAAGTAGGAACTTGAGTACGACAAGGGGACGGACTGTCGCCAGTGTTATTTAACTGCGTTTTGGAAAAGGTAATACGGGAGTGGAGGAAGTGTTCAGAACAGAAAGGAATCAAGAAAGTGACCATTTGAAAGAAGAAAAATGACCTATGACTGCCTCGCGTTTGCAGACGATCTAGCACCAGAAAATGTAGAAGAAACTAGACGTCGAGTTAAAATATTAAGCATTATGGCCGCAAAGGTCGAACTGGAAATATCTTTTGAGGAAACAAAATTTATGACCAATGATAAAAATGCTCTCAACATTATGAAAGTTAAGAATGGAATTATCAAAAGAGTAGAAGAATTTAAATATCTCGGGGAAATGATTCAAGTGAAAGTGGGAGATAAAAAATCGATACTGGAACGAAAACATAGATTTCAAATGGCTTTCCAACTAACAAGGGGCACATATAATAAAAAGTCAATATCCACAAATGCGAAAATAAGACACTATAACAAGGTCATTAAACCACAGTGCCTGTACGCAGCCGAATGCCTAACTTTGACCTCTAACAAGGAAATATAGCAATTAGAAGTCAAAGAAAGGAAAGTAATACGAAAAATATCGGGCCCTAGAGAGGGTGAAGAATATTGGAAATTAAGAAGCAACAGGGAAATATATGAAACAATAGGAAAGGTTAGCGACACAATAAGGAAAAGAAGGGTCGCCTTTCATGAGCACATAAAAAGAATGAACAACAACCGTCTTACCAGAAAGGTGTTTGACTTTTTTGACAACAATCCGTAAAGTAGAGTGCCATGGATGGCACAAATCAAAAGGGATGTGGAACATATGATAATATCTGATGAAGAAATCAAAGATAAAAACAAGTTTAGACATAGTATCCAATCGTTCCAAGGATTCCATGCGCCTGCAACTAAAAAGACAGGTCGAACTTGGACAGAAGAAAGGAAGAAGACACACTCGAAAATGATGAAAGAATATTGGTTAACAAAAAAACAAAAAGAAAAACAGGATGCTACGAGACGGTGATAAAGAAGACGGAGCGAACATGGACGGAAGAAAGAAAAAAGACTCATTCGAAACTGATGAAAGAATACTGGACAAAGAAACGGGAAGAAAGAACAGAATTGACTTAAGACTAACATCTTGCGAATAGCTTTCCCGTGGTCCATAGATAGCCAAAATCGAATATAATATATATATAATATATATATTATAATGATCATCTTAAAGGATGGGTCGGGAAGATTATCCAACAAATATTTGATTTTCCTTATAAAATCGGAATACAAGAATAAGCTGGTTTGTAGAAGTTGAAAAGGTCTTAGACGAAATGAATATAGATGAATCAGAAATCCAAAGTAGACAAATATTTAGAAAGAAAATTAAAAATTTTGAAGGTTTCAAAGAAAAACAGAAGAAAAAATCTGGCGCAATATGGACGAATGAAAAAAAGAACATCAGTAGAGGATGAAGAAGTATTGGCTGGAGAGAAAGAATAGTGCATAAATTATTTCACATGGTCCTTAGATGGCCTAATTCAAAAGAAAAAATTATACACACACACATGCATAAAATATTGGTTTTTATTATAATTATTAATTATAAATATTATAAATGCCATTGACTGTCGAAAGCGATGAAGAGATAAAATATATTCCATTATTAGCTCGAAATTTAAAATAATCGTATAAATTAATTTTTCGGTAAAAAGTTAACACGATTATCACGTCTGGATTATTTACCGAACAGCGGCTTCAGTTTTCGTTCGCCGAGCAAAATTGGTTCGATATGGAAATTTGCGTACTATTAACACGTCTAGATTACGTATCCATGTCGAGACTAGTGGCGAAAATTCGTGAATATCGTTAAAAGCTCTATATACTCATGCGTGAAAAATGGGTTCAATAGTTCGCGTATCCGCAATCACAGAGAGTTATTTATAAGTTAGCAACTCGTTATAAAACACATTTTTAGTACGCTATTTGGTTGTACCTATTCTCTTCCGGTTAGGTCAAAAGAATTTACTTTATCATCGAGGTACTTGATCAAATTTCGTTTATTTGTTCTCGCTACGCTTTCTTGTCATCGAAGTTCTTCGCAATAAGGGCATTTGCCGTAATGCGCACCGGTTTCCTCGATTTTAGACGGGTTGTTCAAAAAGGCATTTCTATTTAGAAGGAGTCAGCTAGTCGGATTTGTACTTTAGACACTCTAATTGTTATAACTTCCTTGTAGATATCGACAAATAGCCATACAATAGACATAGATTTTACTATATCTATGATTAACCTCATTGTGGTATTTTCCTGTATGTTCGGCTGTTGAGCTAGAAAAATGCTCCGCATTCCGCAGTTCCGTACACAATAGCTAGGACTGCCTTTATAAACGTTGATGCACAAGCACCCAAAGTCTAGATTAGACTTTACTATTGCAGGGGCAGAATTCTAATTGTGGTAATACATCATAAAGTCCTGCATCCTTAGGTTCATATATATGTAAAACGTATGAAAGGACACTAAAAAATATGTTTGTTTTGGTGGCTTGAAAAGTGTAAACTGTTTCCTCCGGTGATATTTGGTGTCCGTAATAACATCAGTTCATCTTTCGTGTTGGGTACTTAACCGGTTTAATTTTACCATTGTTTCCTCGGTAAATCAAAACCCAACAGTCTGTTGTCCGAGTATTAGACACACACAATTTATAATGGTCTAGATTATTCCAGTCCATGGTTCGTGATACAGTTTCAATAAGCTCCTTGGTTGTTTTAAATACTGCTTTCTTAGATTTAAGGCGTGTGTATCTCGATTTATAGGTAAATATGCTTTTGCGTGTTCTTCTTTCTGTTTATATGACGGGGAAAATATTGCCAAGACTGGAAGCCATTCCGTCGGAATAGACTTTAATCTCCTGATAGTTATGTCCTACGTTCACTTTCTGTACATGTATACTTTTATAAGATAGGACGCGTCGTCCTACCACGTCCTCGTTCTTTGCCCTGATAATGCTCGTATTTACGAGCAGCTAAAAATACGAGAAACCGTAAACGAAATATCGCACTCTTTTGATCTTATAATATCAACTAAATTTACGCACAAAGATTAACATTTGAGATTCAATTCATTCGTAATAGACACATTTCAAGAATAATGGAAACATTTAAATGTTAAAATGACAATGATAATTTATCATCTCTCCGCATTTTTGCTATCTTTTAAGTGGTGGCAAAATTACTCTCATTCAACATGCACCTTATGCACGAGCCTATCATTCAGGTCAATGAGAAAATATAAGCATCTAATGAATTTAAATATTATATCTGTAACAAGTGAAATCGGGACGCGAGTACGTATTATGTATACGTTAGAAGTTAAAATAGGTTGAAGTCTACGTGTTAAATAAAAATTACTTGGGATAACTACTGATAACACCATTCAATATAGAAATCTTGAAAACTGTGAAAACAGAGAAATTAACTTAAACTTAGTGAAAAAACGGCAGAAATTTAATTGTTGTACATTCGTGAAGAAATTCAACGGGAAATTATTTAGCGACCTACTAATCAAAGTCTACATATTCGGATTAAGGGAAGTTGCTTTGAATTCGTGATGTTTTAGCGTTTAGTGTTCAACCCGTTTTATGTCCTCAATCGAATATATCTATAACAGAATATAAGAATACGTATTGTAAGAATGTTATTTTTTAATTTTGCGCGCGATAAAAAAAGAGGCCATACAGAAAAAAAAAGTAAACTCATGACGGCGATGTTTAACGACTGGGAACTCTACGCCATTTAATTTTATCATGGAGAATCAGCCGTCCATTTACCCTGCATGATGATGTTCCCGCAAGATAGTTCACGAATTAAACGAAAATTTTAACCGAAATAAATTAATTACTTACTTTATTGGACCGAAGTGTAACTTTACCGCCGCATCTAGCGCAACATCTAATATTGCAATAGTGACATATATGGCCGAATCCGTCAGCAAATTTAGTTTTCAGACAAATATGACAAGTCGACTCCATTTCTCCGCCAGCCTTTCTTCTTTCTCGAATCTGTTCCTCTAAAGCCAACATTTCTTCCTTCTTCTTCCTAAAAATAAAAAAGAACAAAAATAAAAATCAGTCACTGTGAAAGCAAGTTCATTAAATATAAATGTATGTATATATTTACATTATAGGCGTTTACATACGTGCAATATAAAATAGCATCTATTATTTAAGTTAGTCAAGTCCTGTACCAAAATTGTAATCATAAACGCGTGAATTATTTCAAATATTTATTTTTATTTCAATAACTGTTTAAATAATTTATGATAAATTTCGAAATTGTTTATTTTCAAGTCATATACATATATATATATATACATGAAGGTACTTTTGTAACTTTCGTTAGCCGGAAGCTGTAACCGGAGCGGGGTACATCCACAGGTTTCGGATGGTGGAATGGCTTCTAAATATAGAAGTTAGCTGCGAATAAGTCCAAATGCTTAACTGGATCAATAAGCAGTCGCGGACAAAGAGCGACTACTATCGTAAAGTCTCATTTGCAGGCGATTCCAGCAGTGACAGGACATATAGGAATTGCGGAGAAAGCGTGAAGGGGATGGCCCGCTAAAACTCCAACAATACCCGATGAAAGTCCTGGTGCTGGCAAGTTCTGCCTCGCCCTGCTATTCTCTAGTAGCAAAGGGTAGGACAGACAGTTTAGCACTGATATGCAACTGTCCTAGGACAATAGATACTCCGAAAATAACACCTTGGGCAAGTACAGGAGAGCTCGCCTTTCCCCTCCTTCCTTTTTACTATACTTTCTTTCTGGACATTTCCTATTCTTGCCTGCAGTTTACTGCACTGACTCGCGCCAGACCAATTGCCCCGGTTTCATCATTGCCATTTATGCAGTTTGACAGACGACATGGTTGTCGCTAGGGTTCCATGCGCAGAAGCCAGTCTTTTCTTGTGTTATCCAATATAACATTCAGACATTGCAGTATTTAAAACAAAGGGATATCATTAGAAAGGACACTCATACTCGACAACGAGTGTGTTAGAATAATAAAACTATATATATATATATATATATATATATATATATATATATATATATATATATATATATAAAATCAATTTAAAATTAGTTAAATCACTAATATTTATTTTCTTATAGAAAACACAAAGATTTTCGGCATTTACGCCATTATCAAGTGAAACATTTTTAAAAAATCATAATTTTAAAAATATAAATTAAATATATATATATATATATATATATATATATATATATATATATATATATATATATAGATATATAGATATATATATATATAGAGAGAGAGAGAGAGAGAGAAATAGTCATTTGACATTAACCCATCTCACAACAAATTAGTTACAATAATGTAAATAAATATTCATAAATCAACAAAAAAAAAAAAAATCGGTGGCCAATTTCTGAACATAGGATTTATTTCGAGTATTCCGCTCATTTGAAGGTTAATTTCGTATAAAAATCCGGAAAAAAAGATAGCAACTTAAGATCGGGAAATTGTAAAACTAAAATTCCCACACTTTTTACACATTTCAGCTAGTGTGTTGAGAAGTGAGAGCATCGTGAGTCCACTATCGTTTATTATCTACATAAATGATATCCCAACCTACAGCGGTGTTAATATTCTACCTTGATACAGCATTTAACTTCATGCTCACAATTGACACCATCTGTGTAACAGATTAATAAACGCAATTGAGAAATTTTCTAAATACAAATGAAAAATAAAAATAAATCCCAATTACGAACGAAATTTGAAAGTTATACTTCATTAATACCTTAGATAATAATAATAACAATAATGATAATAATAACAATAATAATATGGGGACCGAAAGTTATTTTTCGTGGTACGTTAAATGAGTTACATAGTTCGTTCATAATTTGCGTAAATAATCAACTTATCGTGATAAAAACTAAAGGAAATAACTAGACGTTATATTACGTGTAATCGTTATAGTAACGAAATAGATATTACCAATAATAAACAAATCTACTAGGAAAACCTATGCTTGAAACTTTACTTAGTAATAAAACGTTAATTAACGGAAGTCGAAGAAAACAGTTCAACTATAAACGTTATCAACGCTTTAATAACGATTTTTAAATAAAATATTTGACCGTTTAAAATCTACATTTCAAAATCAACAAACGAATTTGATGCATTTAAATACGATTACGGTAATTATCGAATGTATAGTTTCGTTTAAATATTCGTTTTATTTCAAATCTCAAAATACAGATCCAGTATCCCTCTTATTGGTTCCAGGTCATAAGGCGGATCGTGGGAAACGAATCGGTGGATAGGGCAGCCCATTCTATACCTATGTTCGTCTCTATAAAGCCCCGCCGTCTCCAGTACTGAACACAGTCCTCGAATATTTTATTACAACTGGCAACAGAAGTGGAACTTATCTTCTCGCTACCGAACCCGATTTAGGCTTCTGGAAACCACCTGCCAACTTATCCCGGTTTCAACTACATAGCGCTCAGCAGGCTGCGCCTCGGTCACGTATCACTCTCTCATGACCATCTACTCTAACGTACAAACGCCCCGGTTTTCGGTACCTTTTGTTTACTACCAAACCCCTCTCTTATTTGCCATATTTTACTATAGTGCACTACACTCCACCCCTACCGACCCCCTATTCATCCGCATACCATATCTGCTTTCCTCTCCGACAGTTCTTCAACTATTTCCTTGAATTATACAGTTCCTTTCCTCTTCTAACCTCATTTACTACATCTAACTGATAAATAATCAGTGCCGTAATAGCATCGGTAGTTAAACACGGCGCTATAATAAAATAAAAATAAAATAAATAAATATTTCAAATCTACGAATAATATAAATAGAATCGGATTTATATATAAGAAAATTCAAATTATTTCCTATATCAACTTAAGTGAGCATTTCTGAAAAAATCAGACTTATCTCTCTAATATGAGAAATTATCGTCTATTACAAGATTGATGTAGGGAATCGTTTTATTACCCTCACACATCTCAATTGCTTATTAGCCGTTTCAGCTAGTTTGCAATTTATCTGAAAATGAAAAGAAAAAACGTGGAAGACTATAATTAAATTTTTTTTCCTCATTGTATCAACCATAAACAACGGTGATCGCGTGGAAATATAAGTAAAAACCCCCAAAAAAATAAAAAAATAAATCTAACAACTCCAGCGAATATGCTGGATGACATATTTTCTTCAGGGCGTTAAATATCTAGACTAAAGTTATGTAGACCACCGTTCTTCAAGCGATTGGAAGCACCATCTCCTTCTTTTTAGTACCTGTTGGATTTAGTTGGTAGGTCCACCTAGACATTTTGTACCCCAATGGATTAAATTCGCATTTTCTCGAGGAATCTTTCGTACCGCTGAACATAATAATCCTTCACCGAACGGAATCTTCAATCCTGTATGCAGTGTGTAGTTTTGATACGTCGCATGGTGCTGATATCATTATACGTAATATCTTTAACTGTTGCCGTTGTATTTTAAGAAGATTACTGCGACGACTCGTTGTTCCGTACTCTTCTATTCCATAACGCCAGACTGAATGATCGTCAGATATACATTTCTCTTTACTGTCGGATTAAGGTACTTCGTGACAATGGCCAAAGTAGTCTGGCACGAATGATTTAAAATTTCCAATTTCACAATAGCACCAGACCAACAACTACACAGGACGAAAGGGAAAAATATATAGAAGATCTCGGATCGACTATTTCAAAGTTCCAAATCGATTGAAAATATCTTTACAACAAACGTTAATAGAGTATGTGAATGTTTCTTTATGTAGCAAATAGTGTGAGCTAAAAATAATAATAAAAGAGAGAGAAAGAAAACGAAACCAGGTAAAACATTAAACAGACTAGTTTCATTTTGTAAAATTAATTCTATAAAACAAATTAATTGAATTTAGTGTAGAAATGTTCGATTATCGGACTGATAACTTGCGAAATTCACCCAGTGTTTAAATCATTATATGTATATAATATACCCACACACACACACACTCATATATATATATATATATTAGAATGTTCCTCCTGAAAAATGAAACTGATCGAAAGTAAAATATGACAGAAAAACAACTTTATTGACATTGGGAACAAACATTACACGTTGTCTTTTCATACGTAATATACATACTCTCAAACATACATATATATGTATATATATTTTTTACAAAATTAAAAATATATTTTCGTTAAACAATTAAAATATAAACGAACGCTTGTTTCAGATTGTGCATAACGCTCCGGAAATAACAAATTCCAATTTAACATAATTCGTTCGAAATACATACGTATATATGAAATAGTAATAACAAATAAATTAGAACGGAGTAATTTGCTCTCCATACGCTATCACCACATCCGGGAGATATCGTATATATACAGATAATTTATAAGGCCGTGTGTATGATACAAAATTTACGCAATAGCTTGCTTCTCGACAAAAAATAATAACTTTAATTTTGTTTATTTTAAATAGGCAAAAACCGACGGAAAACTAAATGAAAAAAAAGGATTTAAAAAAGAAAATTAATCCTAAATTAGGCCAAATATAAACTGCACATGAAATCTTCGGGGATAAAACAAAATCAAAACAACGGGTTATGTATATATATATATATATATATATATATATATATATTGATATATATTGATATATATGAATATATTTTATTCAAAAAGGAAAAATAAAGTTATTTTAGTAAAAATCACTAAAATTAATAATTAATAACGAAGCTTTTCGCCTGTTTCGACATTTTCAAGTTAAAATAAATAATATTAAATAAATATCTAATTTCCTTAATATTAGTGGTATTTCAGTTAAGTAGATATGTTTCATATTACTTTTTTTTTTTTGTAATTCTTATTATATGTTCATTTATTATTATTTGCCTTTAATTATTTTTATTTCAAATTGAAAATAACGGTCGAAAATGTTTGTTATTAATGATTAATATTAGCGATTTTTACGGATATAACTTTCTCGTTTCTCTTATTTTGAGAAAAATAAATATACCTAAAAAGAAATACAATTATAATTTCGTAATAAACACGTCAAACGAATTATTATTATATTTCGAATTTCAGGATTAGCGTAGAACACAACGAACTACTGAAACATCCGAGTACAAATATATGATTTCGAATTTAAGTAAAAAAAGGTTTTAGCCGAGATTAGAATCGTCATCATCGTCATATCGTTGCCGAAACGTCGTGACTAGCTATTGTACGTTTATTTTTACGTACAAAATTAGCCAGCATTCAAGCCACTATTTATGTGCAACTCAGATGCGCATGCATATTATGATGTTATATGGAGTGGGCTGCCACTGCCTTCATTAAACTTTCCATGTCGCGTGTTGGTTTCGAACCACCGACCATCGAGTATCAACACAATCTAGCTATGTTATTTATTATAGTATATTGAATTTTAAAAATTATTGTTTTAGTTCGATCTGGCTAAGTCGCTTCAATTGTCTGAATCGCACGCTATTCTGCGAGAGATCAACTGCTCGTGGGTTAACGTGGTTTTTGATTCGATGAAAATGTCTTCTTGCAAACACGTTCCAATTACTTCTTCGACGGTTGATATATGGAGGTTCTTGGCGTATGTCATCGTTGCGAACAAACCGTTGCTGTCGCTAAAATATCTCGCATTACACTGGAATCTTCGTATAAATTTTAAGTTCGAATTGTTCGCTGTTCCTCAGATTTGAATTCCGTACGCCTACGCAGCTTGTAAAATTGTTTCATATAGTAATACTTAATTTCGATAAATACGATTTTTTCTTCATTAACCAATGCAAGTTACGGTATGTAATGTTTAATCGCTTGCATTTTTCAATAATGCCATCCTTAAAGGCGAGCCTCGTTAGTCAAGGTGTAATCTCCGAGATATTTCACAACACACGACTTCGAAATTATCCCCCTATTGAATCGTCAAAGTTCCGTTTTTTTTTTTTTAAATGTAAACTGAACCTGTTTGAACTTTGATTCATTAGCTGCAATTCTCCAATGTTTAAGCCTCAAAAATTAGAAATGTTATCAAAACTCACTGGCCAAAGGCAAACATTACATGCGTGCGGTATGAAACGTATTAAATGAAAGCGCTCCGGCCGCAGCAATACGTTTTGGGTCTACAATAATAATAATAATAATAATAATAATCCTACGAATGCTCGAAATTTAAAACTTATACAATCGATAACAGTATCGGACGTCATAAGTATTATAATCGATTAAAAACAAATAATTGAAAAAAAAATTTAAAAAAAAAAACATACTCCATTATCATTCTTTCTTGAGCTTCTTCTTCTTTCTGTCGCCTTAGAACCGATTCGATGACTCGTTTTTCCTCCGGGGTCAAATGCGACAAATCCGGTAATAAATCATCCATGGCGGCGACGTTGGCAATGCGGTCAGCCACGACAGAATTCTGTCGAACTCGCAACGTTGGCATAAACGCGTCGTTAGTTTTTGATCCGTATACGTCAATTGCCGTGTACGGACGTTGCAGCAGCGACAGATTTGATTCCCTTCAAAGTAAATTAAGCGGTGTTTACTAGCCACGCGTTTACTACATTAATCGCTAATTAACTAACACTACTTTATATATATATATATATATATATATATATATATATATATATATATATATTGCTATATCAGTTTTTAACTATAACGTGAATGGAAAAGCGAACTTAAGTTAGGTGAACTACGACGACGAATATAAATCGTATTGCTCGTCATTATCTGTTAGTTCTTTGCCGTTAACCCCCCAACGAAAAACACCGAGGAACCTCCAAGACGAACGAATTTAACAATCGAACAGAAATAACACGACCGAGTAACTGACGATAACTCCCTGACAAATTATAATGAGAACGCGCTATCATCGCCCATATTCTTTTCATATATATATAAATATATGTGTGTGTGTATAATAAAACGTAGTGCTATTGCTGCTGTCTCATTCATAGGAAAAAGCTGTTCCGAAAGTAGCTCAGCTCAGAACAATGCGCCAATAGGAAACTGAAAATACATTGACGTCATCGCGAGAAAGTCCATCGATCGACCCTAGGGACTAAATATGAATGAAAACGACCGAACGTATTCGACGAATATTTTATAAATGCGCAAGCGCGATGCCTTTTCAGAACAGCTCTATATGCAGAGGCGTCAACCAAACCTTCGTGCCGCGGCTTGCCGTATACCCTACTTCGCTGTTATATTCGCGCTAGCTAGTCGTAAAATTGCGACAACCACACTACCGATTTCGAGCTACAGGAACACGTCAGCTATCATCGTCGCTTTCTCTCTTACACCACACTCGTTCCTTCTCGTTTCACGTATTTTATATATGTGTGTATAGTACATATTTCTGCACACACGCCCGATTAAATGTACGATACGTATGCTAAAATATACATATATATATATATATATATATATATATATATATATATATATATATATATATATATATACAATACCCAACACTTAGGAATGCCTATTAAATAGTTATAAAGGTGTAAATAGATTGATAAAGTATAAGAGGTAGCTACGGTGGAAAAAAATTGCAGCTGACTGTTGTTATTGAATATCAGCAAACAAAAACATCTTTGCAAACAATCAAACCGTCAAACAAAAACGAAAAAAAAAAAAAGACAAAACGTTCAAAAAAATTGAATTACATACGCAACTCGAACTAACAAAATGAATATGTATATATATATATATATATATATATATATATATATATATATATATATATATATATATATATATATATATATGTAAATTATAACGAACACCTGTTTTCAAAATGCACTAATCTTATTCCAGTTTTCTGAAAATTAGGTCATACTGAAATGAAATAACAGCGCAAAAAGATGTATTTATTTATTATAGACCGCGATGCCAATTTAGCTTTAGTAGTCACCGTATTCGTGGAGTACAATCTTAAATTTAAATGATATTATTTCCAATACATTTTTTTTTCATAGCGAAATTAACATAGTTAATGAACGACCTACAGTTGGATAAGTTTAAACCGTTTTCATCGTTAATAATTAATTCATGATCAATACTATATATTTTTAATACAGCTCCTGAAAAGGATAGCCGCTTTATTTTTGCAATTTTAGATGTAAATTAAATAATTCTTATATAAACATTTAAAACTTATATTTTAATCGCGCATCAATAATAGAATAGCATTCGAACGAAAACTGGCAAACTGTATCGGGAACGTTTAATTCGCAAATATTTGTGGATGTAATTTTAAAACGCTCCCACCACCAGTTAAGACTTCGATTATGTCAAAACTTTAATAATTTCTTTAATTTAATTTAATTATTTTCAAAAGAAAATAGATTCACTTGAAATGTATGTGTACCGTCGCATGTTGAACGTATCGTACCGAGATCATGTCACAAACGCTGAAGTCCTGCGTCGAATGTCCAAGAAAACGGAGCTGTTGCACACGATACACTCTAGGAAACTCCAATACTTCGGTCACATATCCAGACACCCGGAAAAATACCACCTACTTCAGCTTGTTCTAAATGGTCAAATAGAAGGCAGAAGAAGAACATCGTGGCCTAGCTGACTTGCGGAAATGATATGGATGCTTAAAAGAAGATTTACAGGAGGCTGCAACATCCAAGTCAACAATAGAGCTGAGATGATCGCCAAACTTCGAACGAAGAAGACGTAGAGGAGAAGAAGGATTTAATTATTTCCTTAATATCAAATCCGCCGTTACTCCGGCTGTTCCACCTGTCTCGCCGTATACTTAAAATTGTCGTTGCAACGTGACTTTTAAAATTCGTAATATTAACGGTATTATAATATTTTATATTTACGTTAAATTTTTCGTTAAATTAATCTGAAATATAATAGCGAGTTATAATCTGAACATTTTAAATAACACATTGGTAACTTAAATCAGCCGGTAATATTCCGGTAACAACTGAAGCTTGTCGACACGGTTCTATGTAGAAAATCAGCACTCAACGGCAATTTTCTCTGAACTTTAAGAATTTTATTCATAGCGGAAACACTTAATATGTTTATCATATATGATGGAACAGTGAAAAACCGTTATAAACTTATTGTAATTAACACCACCTACGTTAGGCTGAATCGATAGTAACGTATAAAATATTTTATTTACTTTATCGATTACATAATCAATTAAACCTGATTTTATTGTCTAAGTGATTACACTCCTAACTATTTATACATTTACCACAAAGTAATTTACTTGACCTAAGACAAACATATATATATATATATATTAAGTGAAAATTTCCTATCTTACGTATCAAATGCGTAAATTTTAGTAACGAGTATTCGTTGAAATTTTATAATATCGTACAGACTCGGAATTTTTTCCACTTCTATTCAAACGTTTCAAATATATAGTTGAGATTAATTCTCAGAATCGTTTAAATTTCCGAATATCGTACAGATCCGGTATTTTTTCTATTTCTATTCGAATGTTTGAAAGAATCGATTAACTTTTTAGATATTCGGAATAATTCGCGATAGAAAAAAAAAAACCTACGTGCGGCTGGGATAACTGTTCGTTAGGTTTTTAGATCGTGTTCACGACGGAAGAATAAAATAACTTTTTGCGACAGAGTTGTTAATTAAATTAAAAAAACGTGGATTTTCCATAATTTTTTTTTTATCGAGTAATTTTAAAAGATGATAAGAACACCGGAAAAAGTAGTTAAAATCGCTAAATTTTTATATATAAACGTATTTTATATTCAAAAATCTGGTTTTTTACTTTGATATTTTTTTTTTTTGTAATATTGTACATCTAAATTAAGTATTTTCTTGGATTTTATTTTTTTTTCTTTTATATTTTTTATAAATTGTGTGTATATTTTTATATTTTATTTTTTTTTTATGTCCACTTGATATAATAGTCGAAAAACTTTGTAACCTTTTTAACGCATAAAAATTTAGCGTTTTTAACTCTAATTTTTTGTCGTTTAAAGATAATAATCTTCTATTTAAACGCGTTTGTATAGTAATTTGTTAAACTTCAATTCGAAAATTATAAAATTCGGCGTTTCTAAAATTATTTTACTCGTCGCGCGTAAAAACTTTTTATTAAAAGAATAAAATTCGTCGTAAGTTTTACACATTCGCGTAAAATAATTTTAAAACCGCTAAATTTTATAATTTTCAGAACGAATTTAATGAACAGAATTAAAAATTGACGAAATATTTCGACTATACAAAATTTTAGCACCTTTAAAATAAAAATGATCAAATGTAAGAACGCATGATAAAATGTCGCCTAAAGTTAATTTTTCCATCTAAAATCAAACCTAAAAAGAAGAGAAAAACTATCTGCACGCTGGATATGAATTATTATAAGCGTCTGAAAAAGTTTATGATTGTTGTTTTTTGACACGTATAAATTAAAGACGTAAATCCAGTTTGAAGACATTAAAAGCTGGCGAAAAGGTTTTCTGATGTCATCGTGACAATAAGACACAGGACGAATCGATCTACCTTCCCATTTATACTCCATCAACAAAAAGTATGCAAGGACATAGAATTACCAACCGGCTAACCACCGAAAGAAAGTTGTTCTATCTGTCGTCTACACCCAGGACATACTAGTCTAACGCACAATCGTCACCTTTTCGATTTTCACATACACACTGTCTCGTATGTACAACTAACATAACCGTACATCGTCTCCTAACAATATCCTTCCTAAAACGTTCACCAAAACGTCGCTACTATTATTCTCCAAGATGATTCTAGGATAATTTCCCCTTTGCTACCTTTCCGCAAGTCTGACACTCTCGGCTAGCTGGACGCTATAAATAATTTAAAACGAAGAGAAAACACATTTAAAAAAAAAACACAAACCAGAACAAATTTTCATCTGTTTAAAAAAGATGACTGAATTTCATAATCGTACGACGAGTACTTTTGACGATACCGTATTGTGTTAAAAATAAGCTTATACAATAAATTATATCTTAAAAATAATTACTTTTTACTATATTAACACATTTATTATTGGTCGAAATAATTTTAGATACTTCTATGTTTCCATAACAACGAATTATGAACTACAAAATGAACAATAATTATGCTTAAATTTTAATTTGCTTAACAAACGTTGTAGTATGCCTAAAAATAATCGTAAGATAACAAAATAAGTGAAAATAATTGTTTCAATTTACGAAAGCTCTATCCACTATTTAACGTTTGATTTTTATTACTCATTGCCTAGTAAAATTTTGCTCCGACTTCCTGTAAACTACTTAAATTTTTCATACGTACGCGTGCGATAATTTCCTGTTGTTTTTATAATGTCCAAGATCTTTTATTACAGCTTTTATCCAATCTGTACTTCGTGGAACTACCGTTGCTGTTTCTGCTACTTTAAACATGGACGTTCTACCACAAATATTAAGATATTCTTATAGCATATGCACATCTGATTTCTCCCACGTCCTCGCCTGACATCCTGTAAATCAGAATTTAATATTTAAAAACGATTCTAATACTCCAACATTTCTTCCGCATTAACAGAATTATTCTTTTCGTCTGTTTTATTGTGAAATAATATTTTCGAACCGAAATAAAATTATTTCAGATACAAAGTCATCATTATTGGTTTATTATTATTATTTCGGTAAAAATATTTCCGACTTATTCGCGTTTTTTTTTTTTTGTCAAGAAAGGTAGAGTACTAAATACATCTCATCCGTAAAACAAAGGGTTTGTAAATATTCCACGGTGCACTGAATTAAATATTTGTACAACTGAATAGCATCGTGATCGATTGAACTGATATCGCCATTGGTAAATAATTACCGTGATTTTAGTGACCTGTAAATGATTGTACATGTTGAAAATTATCCTGTCTTCGCATTACTTTAATTCACCAATTCAAATAAGTCGGAAACTCTTAATTTTAATATCACCATGTTACTACGTCTAATATAACGAATCAATGTTAAATTCTATACACAAAAATTTCTTTTTAAAAAATATACATATCTTAATCTTACATATGCTCTAGAATTTTCTTATATTTAATTTTTTTTTTTTTTTAATATAGCTACGAACAGATTGCGTGAAATTGCAAACGTTTCAGTTCCCCAAAATAGTAAATTACATTAACGATTATAACTTTGTAGGAGCCCATAATTTAAAAAAAATCTTTATTGAATTACACCTCTTAAAAATTTTAATCTGTACTTTTATATCGTCAACATCTAACTTATCATCTTAGCCACTGAACTGAAATTATTTCCTTGTCACAGTATTCACTGTCTCCCTAGATGCGACATAAATTTCAACGCCACCTATACAGATAACATTTTTTGTACCTTACTTCAGTTAATTCATCGATTTTATGTTTAACTTTTATTAATTTTAAACCATAGTTAAGAACATAATCACCGCATTTTCAATAAAATCACCGCTTGATTTATTAAAAAAGTACATTAAACTTTCGTATTAAAATTATTATATTTAAATTTCAGTAGCAACCGACATTACATAACATAATGAAATGGATATTGTTGAACACTAATAATAGTACTGAAGGACTCATTAAATACAGCTAATTGGATATTTCTCGCTACATTTTAATAAAAATTCTTGTTTTTTGGTTTTGTAATTAGTCATAATGTTCGCACACTATTAAAAAATAAACTCGTCTTCAAACTAACAATTTTTTGTACAGCTTACTTAGTAATAATGGTAAGGAAAACTAAATTACAACAACCGGTAAAGTTAAACATTAACTACAAAATATATTTGATTTGGTTTTGATGCAAGTATTTCTTCACGAGGAAAAAATAAGGGCATGTCTTATACTTTAAAAAATTCTGAATACAGGGCGATTAAACTTCTACACACAGCAAACAAAAATATTTCAATTTGTTTATAAAAAAATATATTAAACTACATTTAATTTTTCACAAATAAATATAAACCTAGGAAAGACGTAACAAATCTGAAATCACGTAGCCCTATGAAGCTACTATGTAAGTAACAGATATTAAAAAAAAAATTGAGAACTAGGCATACTAATTGTCATTGTGATATTTATAAACGTTAGACGGTGTGTGCGCTGGAGTAGGAACTTGTGTTTTAGTGATATGCGCCTTGTTTATAGATGATTTAGAGTACAGTAGTTGGGAGTGGGATAGAAATTGTGATGGATAACAAGGTTTTGTAGCGGAATTAATACAGCAGAGGAAGTTGACAGTGTACGATTGCCAATTCTAGTTCCACTTTTTTAATAAGTAGGGAGCATATAGTGTACCGGGTTCAAAGTTGACAGAATTCATTAGATTGTGAGCTGTAGGCTTGCAAGGTTTTTGAAGTAAAACTTCTATTGGTGCGGTATATATGTGGAGTTAACCCGTAAAACGACCGAGCGAGTGGAAATAACAGACGGATATATATATATATATGTGTGTGTGTATACACATATATATGTATATACACATATATACGTATGTACATATATACATATATATATATATATATATACACCAATACCCGCCTATCAAAGCACGTTTTTTTGCATTAGGTGTGTCGACTTATACATATAGTTAGGGGCTTATTCTTTATTATACATATGTGTGTGTGTGTGTGTGTTTATATATATACGCGCGTAAAAATTAAAAAAACTCTATATAGAATTTAGTTAAAATGTCTTTAAGTTTCACTTCTTCTCTGCACTCCAAGGCACAGATGTTTTTTTTTAACACTTGCTTTTGAGTAACTATACATACTGTTTCCATGTGTCGATGCAAAATTCAATTTTGTCTACTAAATTCTTGTTTAGCGATGATTTGGTGTTCAAAAATTTCAAGTAACTCACTTTCAGTAATTACAGCAGAGAAAGCATCATGGATTTATTGTTCATAACAGAGTCTAACAATTATTTAATCTTCTCATTTCATGATTTTGACTTCAAAGCTTTGGATTTCAAGAAATTTATAGGAAATATTAATAAAAATATGTTTATTCCTTGCATTCCAAGATCGACAAATCTGTCGATATGAAGGAATTGAATATTGCGATTTATAAACTTAACACATACTTATCTAGAATTGTTGCTATATAACAAACAGTGGTTACTATTCCAAGATTTCCAAGAGTTGATTGATGAAAGCTAAACTGCAATCAATGCAATTCTGTTAGAAGGAAAAATGTAAATATAAAAATATGTTCGACTTTTTATTTTAACACTTAATTATCAAAAATTGATTATTATGTAAAAATTAAATTGCTGTGTTGGGCAAAGTAGCACTGCATAGGTCCCTACCCTATAAATACATTTTAAATAAAATCAACCTCTTAATAAGTGTAATGCTTTTCTCGATCATATAAAGTCTAATGATGTAAATTACTTAATAAAATAGTTGCTTTCTGTAATAAAATTAATAACAGCATTGTTAAATATATTAACTCTAAATTTCCTAATCTTCTCTATACTATTTTCAACAAACATCAGTTTTTCAATTCTTTGTGAACTGTTGAAAACTGACATATTAAATTTTTAGCCAAAATTGATAGAGATCGCAATTTCTCTATTAAATACTATTGGTAAAATTTATGAGGTTATCAATGTCCTTGTTAATCAAAACTCACAGCAAGGGTGTTTTCCATCAAAATCAGTGTAGTTTTCAGTGAATCAATTTCCTGATATAATAGTGTTTCATGTCTGGCTTGTTTGCGATTATCATTCCCTTTGATATCAAAGAAACCTTTGACAGCTAAAGACGGTCATCGATTAATGATATTTTAAGTATTTATAAAATTAATCCTTTTATAATTAATTATGTTTCAAATAGGCACGTTTCTTCAGCAGTTAGTAACTATGTTATTTGTGTGATACTGGAGTGTGGAGTAGCTCAAGGTTCTGTCCACAGGCCCACACTTTTTAATATTTGGAGTTCCAGAATTTATAACTGTATGGAATTTTATTTCTAAATGGCTTGAGTTGGTCTGTTATGCTGATGATATATGCTTGATTATTATGGCTAACAAGTATCAGAATTTTTTTAAAATGAAGTTGTTTACCAGTATTTAGAAAAAATGATTAATCTTGGTTTGTCATTTTTCTTTGACGATCAGAAAATTGTACATTCTGTTTTTGAAAATAATTTATAATCAGTCTGTTACTTATCCTAATAATTTAAAATATTTAGGGTTGATATTTGATTATAAACTATCTTTCATATGCAATACATTCATAAGACACGCGATTTTATATTTCACAATAACCGGGTTTTAAATAATTTCAATACCACCGGTAATATTGAAACTGACCTAAATGAGGTAACATCTGCTTATTAGGCTTTGGTATAACTAATTTTTTCGAAAATTTTAATTGAGCAGGATAGTAAACTAATCTCAATATAGTGTTAAATATATATGTCATTAGTAATAAACCTTCGTGTGATAATTCCTTTTAGGTCTTAGCAATTATTATATTGCACCCAGAAGATTTTTTATGTTAATGGTTTTAATTATATTTTTAATCTCTTCTGGTGATGTTGATTTGATGAGAGGAAAAACATTTGAAGGTAAAATATAAATTCCAGGATTCCGAGTAAATATGTTGGCAAGATGTTTAGCGAATTCATCTACCACTATGAGCCCACTTACCGTCACATTTACTTACACGGCGAACTAGATTTTTTGGATTCTTTAAATTTTTGTTGCCTTTGATAATGAATACTCATTAACTGTGGAAGGTAAAGACGATCCATGTCGATTGAAAGGACCATCTTTCAGTCTTTAGAGTAACTGCTAATTAGATTTGCAAAATAAGTTATTTTCATTTAAATGTCAATCATTTGTTGTATGATTCTTGCATTCACCGTCAAAATATAATCCGTCACTTTCTAATTTTTTATAATTTAGACGTGGTCATGATTGCGAACGATTTACTCGATAGTTATTTCAATTTTTAAAATTAATCCAAAATTTAAATTTGGTTTATTTTATGGTTAATAACATCTGTAGTTCTATTTATGCGTTGCGAACTACGTTGATGCTTTTAATATAAGAGCAGTATCAAGTCTTTTTTTTTTTTAAATTTAGTTTCTAAGCCACTTATAAGCTGTAAAAATCGTTAAAAATATATCAACAATTGGTTTATCACATAACAATCAAGTAATATTACACGTTTCGAAGCTTGTAACCGATTTATTTTCTAATGTATTCGAATTTCGGTACTATTGTTCCTAAAAACCGCTTTAATTAATTCCGCTTGTTGAGTTTTTTGATATTTCTAATAACTGTTTAAGTTGTTACTGATTCATTTTAAAATAATCTTCTCTAATAAAAAATTATATGCAAGTACATTAACATACCTTTATTTTAATAATCGTCGCCATTCTGTTATATTTTTAAGGTTTGGCATATAAAAAATAGAAAATTATAACGGTCAGAATAATTACTTGATATAAAAATACATTATATGTATACCGTAGAAGATTGAACTTTTTTAATTGCTACAGTTGAATAATAGAAAATACACATTGAAAGATACACTGTTGACATACTGAGATACGTATAATACGTGAAAGTATTATAAAACATAGGAACGAATGATTATTTATTCTACTTTGTTTACGCCTATGGTCTTTTAATTGTTGGGAAAAATGAAAACGATCTTAATACTTTGATGAACACAATTAAGAATGATTTTACAATTAAAGACTCTGGTCCTGTAAATTAATTTTTTGAATCAAGATTGAATGAGAAAATAATGAATTAGTATTAGATTAGGAATAATATATGTATGAAAGATTTATACGAGAATAAAACCTACACAATAGATGCCCCATACTTAAAACTGACAAATAATAAATACAAAAATACTGATACAAGAGAACAGAAATGACATTACAGGTTGTTAGAAGCATTTGGACCTGTAAAATTGAATAGCAGACCAGATACCAATTATGCTATAAATGTTTATTGAGTATTTTAAAAATAAATCCTTATTTGAAATATTTGTTCGTACCAATATCAATAATACTAATAAGCATGTTTTTTGCAGTACCTAATAGTTTTCTTGTGCTTATAGTTCTTAACTGTGATACATTATAGTATAATATGCGAAGTTATGTAGTAATGTGATTAATATAACATAAATCAACTAAAAGTCTCGTTAACTCAATTGACTAAACATTTTAAGTATTTTGTATTATTTAATATTTTTGTTCTGGGATGTTACAAATACATCCTCTTTAACAGCGTTACATGAAAGTCAAGATGACTGAATGGCGGTAACTTTATTGCGTTTGATTTAAATGAAATATATCCACTTTTTCCATAACGTTATATAATGGTTATCTCGGATTCCATTACTTCTTACATTTTTCAACTGACTATTATAAAACTGTAAGTGTAAATATCAATTTGTGACATGTTTAAAAACATTATTATAGTTTCACTAGTTTTACATAATACGTTATTTTAAAAATATTTTCCTACTATTATATTTTAGAAACGTAGTACTTTATCTGGTTGTGTTGAATGTACTTTGTTTGCAGTAAAAGAAAAACCTATTTTACATTTATCAAAATAATAACGTGTATGTAAAAAAAAGTTAAGTAACGTACATAAATTACATTTTTTTAAATTAATAAATATATAACAATTAAATTAAAAAAACAATAACTGTAATAAGTAAACAAAACTGCATTAATTATTAATGATTGATTAACTCGAGATAAATATGATTTCGAAAAACTAAATGAGAAAGAATACAATATGCACAATAAATACCTATGTATATGCATGGTTACGTAGAACTTTTTTTAAATAAAATAAAGAAGTACATTATAATTCTATCAAATCAAAAATAACATTGAAATATAGTTTTTCACAGCACAAATTCATTTAAAAATATGTCATTGTCGACACGTAGTAGTCTAAATAGTGTCCGTATCTTACAATCGTATGAGAAAAAATAGCCAAGTACAAATTTACTTTACATTGCATTGTTTAAATTTTTTAGCACAGTGGCCGACATATAACCAACGATTTAATATTTAATTCAAAATTGTGCAGTGTATGCGTAGATGCGGGAACGAAAACGGTAGTTAATAAACAAGAAGCTTCAAAAATCAGTAAACAAAAAAGGCAGCAGTGAAAAAATAAAACACTTTAAAATTGGGTCGAACAAGAAATTAACTTCAGAAAATTTTTATATTTGTAAGCCAATGTTTTTATTTATTTTTTTTTGCTCCTCTGTTGCAATGTGATCATTTTATGAAAAATTATAATACGGTTCATAGTTATTAGTTTATGTTAGAAGTTTAACATGTTCTGCTATTTTGGATAATTCTTATATTAAAACATCTCAAAATTGATCTAAATCGATATAATCTTGTTACCCTAACGATAAAAAATATAAAAAAGTACGACATTTTTTTAAAATGTAAATCACATCCTTTAACATTTTAATTATAAATATGTTCAGACACATGAAATATGTCGAATTTTCTCCATTATAGCGGTAGTGTCGATTACGTTATTATAGTTATTATTTTATATCATATATTTTTAAAATTATTTTCAATGAACTTTTTTACGATAAGAAATAGTTGGCTAGTTGTTTTATTTAAAAAATTATTTGAATTTTTGTTATTCTGTTTCAAAAAATGATTACCATGTTCACCATTGTGGTTGATGTTCTGTTTTTCCTTCTGTACTTTTTATAATAAAAGGGAGAGTAGTACACCTTTCGACCATGTTCAAAATCGGAAAAAATAAGGTTTTGTTAAAAATGTCAACTAATCTTTTATTCCCCTGATAAGTCTAATTCATCAGTTACATCAATTGGAATGTGGAAATCATTTTCTTATAAGTGATTTTATCACTTTATTATTATTTACTTAATTTCATTATTTCCCCTTCATTCTTGTCATAACCATATTTCCTTCCATTTTTTTTTTTCAAAAATAGTATATTTGATAGAAATACAACTTTATATTATGAAACTTAAAGTGACAATCCAATTAAGTTTAATGCCACTCTAAATTCCATTTACAATATTAACTTACATTTTTAATTCGATATAATACTATTATCATCTAAAATGAATAGTGAAAATAACAATATAAAAATATTAAATCTTAGTATATCAAATTATAATCTGTAGCTGTAGCCGAAAATTTATTTTTAAAAATAATTATTCAAATAATGACAAATAAAATTGTATAAATTGTTAAATCCAGTTAACATCTTACCATAATAAATTAATTTCTTATTACTTACACTGGTTATAAAAAGTTTGATGTGCGCACTTATAGAATAGTCAAAGAGTCAAACGGAGTGAGCAGAGAAGAGATATGTGATGTGCACGCCCGGTCGTACGTTAAAGCAAGGTTATTTCATATTTGTTGAACTTACACTGTAGCGAGTTTACCGCGGTATCGGTATGGTAATGGTGGTAGAAAATATAAATGAGAGTTTAGAGTAAACAGAAACACACAGAAAGGGAAGACGAAGAACGTTTTAAATGTGGATGAAGTTTAAATCGGCATCTTCGTAAATTCTTTTAATAATTTTTGTTATTAATATTTATAGTAAAATATAAATTCATTAGCGGTTTATTTTATGTTATGTTCAATTAAAATGACATTACTGTTAGAATATATCAGTTTTACACTGTTTTAACCAAACTATCTGGATAAGATTTAATCAGGTAAAGATTATGGTTTCTTTGTTAATTTTACCCGATGTTAGTGTGGTTTAAACTAAACAATTTTAAAATATGAAGAAAAGCTTGAATTAATATGTTTTAAAAAATAACAAACTATTTAATGTGTTTGCAAACAGATCGTTATTCTTTTTGGTACATGTGGCACATTTGATAGTGTTTTGATCCTTTAAAATGAGTACTTTTATTCTTTTGTTGATTTAAATTTTTGTAATTTTTTTAGTAATTGTTTTGATTTTTGCAGAAAATGCGGAAATGTTTAATTTTTTAGCTAATTTTCTTTTAAGAGAGAATTTAAATATTTTAACTTCTGTTTATGAATTTACAAAATATTTCATTATTTTTCACTATCTCGTGTTTTAATATAAAACCTATTGTAAAGTTTTTGCAAGTTATTTTATTTACAACATTATATCTTAATTCTGGTATTAATTACGATTAATAGTTTATTTTATCTGTTTTCAAATCAATGTTTGCTAAAATACACATGTATTGCATCATTAATGAACATCCGTTTTTGTATGAGTTAATTGTTTTGCAAATGAAAATTTATTTAAATCTGCAATAAATGCTTGTACAATAAACATAGTTAATGATTTTAATTCATTTTTTACTGTATACATTTTTTAATCGACATTTTTGTAGGTTTTAGATATTTCTGAATATTTGAATGTGCAATCAGTATTCCATTAATATAATAGATAAATAGAAAAAATGGATGGTAGGCAATTTATGAGGGGTGGACCGCGTCCACCAGCTCGACCAATGATGAGAGGTGGATTTCCAATCCGTGGACGAGGCCTGCCATTAGGTATGGAAGTAATGAGAGGCCCTCCACCCAGGTTAGATATTTTACTCATTTTTTAGGATGATTGATGGTTTTTAGAGTGTATATATATGTGTGTGTTTGTGTGCATATTATATATTCTTGATGATGACATACAGGCTCCCTCTACTGAAATAAACCCGTTGTATAATATATTGTTGATACGTCCTGTTTCTGAAAAAGTATATGGATGCATGTGTACAATCGACAAATATAAAGATGAATACTAAGTTAATTACCATATAAGAAATTATGTAAAACAATTTAGAATTATATTTATTTCAAACTCTTGTTTTGGTTTTATTGAAATTAAAAAACAAAAACAAAAAACTACAGCGTGTAATAAATTTTTTATCTTATGGATACTTTTTAATCTTACTAAATGAGCTAATGTCTTCAAGACAGAATATATTGAAACGTATATTTTTAAGTATTGTAGAAAGATTTAAATATACGGCTATATAAAAATCTTACTGATACAACTAAACTTATAAGTAATGTTGCGATTTTTAATCAAATTAATTTTAATGATCTTCCTGTAAACGTCAATGACAATAACATTATTATTTTTCACTTGGTTTCAAAAATTTGAGAAAATATTGGTTAACTTTCAAAATCGCTAACAAAAATTTACTAAGTTTAAAAATATCTAATACATCAAATTTGAAAATTATGATGGTTTATAGAAATAAATAAATTCGTTTGAATAGCGTTCTGTCATTTCGTTTTGTTAACACAAGTTTAAAATTTCGCGCATCTATTGCGTAAAGAAATAATATGTAAACTATAAATTGTGTTTATTAAATAATGCGCTATAATCTAATGTACTAAAATTATTAAGTATAATCCTAAAAAATAACATAATATATTTTTACTTGATAATGCAAATATTCTAAACAGTCGTTCTGTTTTTAAAATTAAAATATTCATTATGTATTTATCAAATTATTTATTCATTAGTTTTAGTTTCTCTTTATATTTCAT
The DNA here is from genome assembly GCA_032883995.1 of Coronaproctus castanopsis. Taxonomy (NCBI): domain Eukaryota; kingdom Metazoa; phylum Arthropoda; class Insecta; order Hemiptera; family Monophlebidae; genus Coronaproctus; species Coronaproctus castanopsis. The sequence goes on from CM065053.1 coordinate 194,814,273, forward strand.
TGCTGGTCGTTAGTAATAAGTAATAGCTTATTAAAATCAATTTTTATATCCGGTATAGTTTTTATATTTGGTACAACGATCTTTATTTATATTACGCGTTGTTCGCGTATGTACCTCATAGATCTTTATTATTACAGCTGCTGCATAAAATTGCAACGTTTATTTTTATATACATATATAAACATGCATATGTTTGTATTATTTTTCTTTTCTTTTTTTTTTAAAAATTATTTGTGTTAATTTTAATTACTTTTGTCGATAATTATTTCGCATATTCTTTATATACATGTATATTTATTAATAATTTGTCTGAGGGAACAAATGAAGCTTTTGAAATAATTTTATAACATATGTTTTAAAATTAACTAAAACTTTATATGACAATTGAAATGTGAAAAAATAATCAACATTTTTATGCATGCACAATACTTTTAAAATTACGTTGCCTCTAAGCTACAATATACATTAAATACTGTTGCCCAAATCCGCACAAGAATAAGCGTACTACATAAATTTTCAGGAACGTATTTGAAGACATGAGTTTTAATTTTGAGAATTTCAGTTTTAACTCTTATATTCAGTGACAAATCCTTATACAGATAAAGGACAATTATATTAAGAAAAAGAATTGGAACAGCTATAGAATCATTTTTGGTACTACGTAAATTTATTTCAACTCAAATCTTGATTCTCTGTAATATAACGTATCAAGTACATCAGTTTAATTGTGTATGTTTACGTGTAACATTGGATGTTAATTGATCATGAATATTTTCAGGAAACCTGATACGATTCAATTTGTTTTATAATATTCAAGTTCAGGAAAATTTAATAAACTATATCTCTAAACAGCTTTATTTTTATTTGGAAATTAAAGAAGTATATTTGGGGCGTTAAAATTAGTAAAATTAAATTGAATAATGATTCTACTGAAAACAATAAATTATATCGTTTTTATTTTATTGTGACTACTGAATTTATATTTATGCGAATTATAGGATTGTTTTATCAAAAGCAAGACAGCAATTTACATGTGTGTTTCCTACGTAAAATACTTTTGGTTTTTGTATAAGTTTAGGAAAGCCTTTTGGATACATAAAGTAATATCGTAATACATGATTTGTGTTTATTTTTAACGTGTTTGTCGACAACAGCATTCATCACAAGATTCCTTGCGGAAGACACGTCGGTTAAGTATTGTATGTCATTCACTGAAAGTACATAAAATGCAATGCAAGGAGTTATAAAAACAAACAGAGGGAACTGTAAAAGAAGTTGTGCTCATTATCTACAGTCGTAGTTATTAATTATATATACCCAAAATAATATTATATTCCATAAATAAATATGCTTATTACATTAATTATGTTTTAAGTATATATGCTCTCTGATGAAACTACAGGCTCCCTCTTCTGAAATGAACCCGTGTGATACATATAATATATGTTGATGCGTCCTGTTTCTGAGAGTACCATATTTTTGTTTATGATATGACAATAAAATTAAATGATTGATAAAGTAACTTGAATTTATTGAGTTAAATTTATTTATAACTAATTGAAATAGTTCACTTATATGAATAAAAATAATTATACCTCAATTGTTAATTTAAATTTATTTCGTTTATTCATATTGATATAGAAATGTGCATGCTCTACTAATATTCTTATAATTACGAATGAATGAATAATTCTGAATGGCGCTTTACTAATTTAAAAAAAAAAAAAACTGCTTTATTATTTAAAGATTAAGTAATACTACTAAATTAATTTTAATTCTTACACTTAGTTACTCATCCATATTGTCAATATTACTTATTATGTTTCGTAATATTACATTAAACAGCAGTTATGTGATAGTGTGTTGCACACTTTATTATGAAAGTTTCGTATTGACACTTTTTGTAAATGTAAGAAAATAGAATTTTAACATCGCATACCATATTTTTTATTACATCGAACAAAATAATTATACAATCCGGTATAGCATTGATAATTTGATAATTATAAATGTTTTATTTTAGGATGGTTTTTCCAGATGGCGGGCCTAGACCTGGTATGATGAGAGGAGGTATTCCTGTGCCTTTTATGACTAGAGGCGGACTAAGGCCTAGAGTACCTCATATGATGTTACCTAGACCAATGATGTCTATGATGGGTCATAGAGTTCCTCGCGGAAATGTTCCACGGCAAATGATGGCCAGAGGAATAAATCCGATGCATCATGAAATTGAACAAGAACAGGCCGATTATGATCAACAAGTTGCTATTCAAGTAGTACCTCCGGTAAAAATTACGAGTAGCACATCTCGTGGAGGATTCGTCCAAAATCAGAACAGAGGAGATGATAATCAAAAGGGCGGTGGAAATCAGAAAAGAGGTGGTCAGAAAAGTACTGGTGGTAACGCTCAAAATGGAAATGTTTCTGGAAACAATAGAGTGAACGTTAATCAAACTAACGTGGCAAATATGGAGGTTACAATTAAAAATGAAGAACCTCCTGGCGTAGAAAATGATACTGAAGAAAACAATAATCAGAAAGCTAACAGTAATACAACTGTAGTGAAAAAATCTCGAGGCGGTATGCAACAAAAAATTTCGGCTCAGCAACCTCAACAAACGCAGCCTAAAATGCAACAGGCATCTTCGCAACAACCACAACAAAAGTCTCAGCAGTCAACACAACCTTTTCGTCAACAACAATCAACACAATCTTTTCGGCAACAACAGAATTCGCAACAGCAAACCAATCAGTCTTCTTTCCGTTCACAACAGCAGCAACAACAAAAACCGCATCTACTTCGCCAGAATCAGTCGACGCAAAATTTACGCAATCAAAAACAACAAGGCAATCATATTCGTCATCAAACTCCAGCGTAAGCTTTTTTCTATTCGGTATATTTAAAAATTGGAATTAGATAATCTAAATAATGCGTATAAAATTCGGAAGTATTGATAATGTCTTCTTAAATTTTAACAGGTTTGCATTGAAAATGATAATAGTTAATCTTAATCTTGTGTGGTAAAGAAGTATTAAATATTTCGTCTCAGCTGATCCTAATTAAGTGGTTATCGTAAGATTTAACGAATACGAAGGAAGTTGTAATAATGATATAAGTCTCACATACAGCACTCGGATCATGAATGATGTCTATCCCAAACCAGTCGAATTAGTTCCAAATCGCAGGGTGTATTAAATCAGTGCCAATCCGATATTTATGATCTTGTTTAAAAAAAAAAAATGTATATAGAGGCATATTTGACGATGATAATGAATGAGTAATGTAATTTAATCGCTCGCTACTATTTCTTTTAACGAAGAACTGTAAAGACAACTCAAGACAATAAATCATATAGACCAATAAGTCTATTACCGGTTATTTTTAAACTTTTTGAAAAATTATTGCTTTAGCGGTTGAAACCGCTAATAGAGAATTATATACCTGAACATCAGTTCGGATTTCGAAAAGTTCACTATACAGTTGATCAGGTACATAGAATTACAAATGTAATTGAGAAAAGCTTTAAAGAAAAGATATGTACTGTGGTCCTCGATGTAGTGCAGACCTTTGACAAAGTATGGCATATAGGGGATTGGTACTCAAAGTTAAGATGTTACTCGAAAAACATGTTTTTAGAATAAAACAAATTATGAATACTCTGAATTACAACCAACACAAACAGGAGTTCCGCAAGGAAGCGTTCTCGGTGCAATTTTATATTGTATACTGTTGATATTCCGATTAACAAGCAAATCATGATATCCATGTTTGCAGATTATACTGCTGTGATGGCTGCTGGAAATAGTATAGAAGAATCAACTAAGAATGTACAATACCATATCGAAAGTATTTGGAAGTGGACAAAACAATGAAAAAACAATACTTAATGAGGAGAAATATCTGCATATTAATTTTACTAACAGAAAAGTCCAGTCAATTATAATTAATTCGAAGACTGTACCTCGTAAAATAACATAAAATATCTAAGCATGCAGCTGAATACAAAATTAAATTGGTCAATTCATATTAATAAAAAAAAATTGAACAACTAAAGTTGAAAATCCTGCAGATGAATTGGCTTCTCGAAAGACAGAGTATTCTTTCGCTAAACAATAAGTTATTAGTATATAATCAAATACTGAAACCAACATAAAGTTATGGTTGTCAGCTATGGGGTTGTGCTAAATTCAAAACTTCAGGCTTTCTAAAACAAAATTCTTAAAATTATCACTAATGTCAGACAATACGAAAGAAACAATGATATCGATCGACCTCTCCATGTACCAGAAGCATCGTTGGTGATAAAGGAACTAGCAAGATGAATTAAGACTGCAGAATCATACAAATTCACAGTCAAAGCAACTTTCAGTCCAGCAGGATTAAGACGGTTGCAAGTAACCAAACCTTATGTATTAAGTAAATAATAATACGTATAGAAGAATACGGGAATATTCTATTGGGAAAGCCTGAAATATATATAATTAAATATAATTAGTTTAGAGCATTATTGAATTCCCAAATATTGAACAGATTATAATAAAGAAAAACACTTAGATGGATTTAAAAAAAAAAAATTCTTGCATTTACATACGACTAGGGCGAAATAATCCGTTATGTATAAAATAACAACATATATGTTTCTTACAACATATTCATAATATTTACTACGGACTTCGCTATTATTCAATTATTAATTAATGTCCGTCCATGCTATATGTTTCTTTTAGGTGTGTTCTGCTTATTTTAATTTATTTTCCTTCATAATTGTCAATTGTGCTACGATATATGTCTAGAATATTTAAAGGATCTAGATAATGAATGAAGCAACAATAAAATAATTTGAAACTTTTCTCATACTTATAATTAATTTTATCTTTAGTAATTGTGTATAATCTATTACACTTTACTTTGAAATTCGCAGATTATATTTTTTGAAAGAAGTATCCAAAACCTAAGAAATCCTCTATTCCAGTTGCAATATGATAAGACCTCTTATATCAAAAAGAAAATAACCGTTCTCATACGTAGTAATTTTGTTACATTGTTTTTCGAGGTGATTTCTCGAGCAATTGTTGTACATTTAATGAATTATCGTAATTTAATGTTTTAATAATATATTTCGCTATTTATATTTTACTGAGTACTTGTTATTGACGGATAGAAATTCTTCAAGAGGATCGACCAATACGAGAGGAAATACTATGATTCCGCAAGTTCATCCTCCTGTCGGAAGAGGTACATATTCATTACACAACTTTACTAATATTTAATCCACATGTCACAAAAATTAATTTGATTTTTATTATATATATATTTTTTTACTTTATTATTAAATCTTGCGAATTATTCAACCATTTTAGAGATAATTAGTCAGTCAAAGTACAACAAAGTAGAGAATTTTTGTACTTTGTGGTTTAAATTAATTTTGAGAGGATGTCATAATTTTAATAATAACCAATTTTGTTTTTAAATGTTACAAAAATTGAAACTAACGATAAACTTGCAATTTACAAAGCAGACACAAAAAACAACAACGAAAAATTTAAATATATATACTATATACAAATAATTTCGGTTATTTATTGGTCTATATTATCGTTCGCTTTTCCTGTGCATTTAAGTTTTTTCTCTACTATTTACATATCAACAATTTGCATATAACGTATAATTTATAGCCTCCTTTTTAATCTTGCATTCTCCAATGTTGCGAAATAATTGTTTTGCGAACATATATAATTCAAAGATCTATTTTCTTATAATTTTTTAGATGTATATTTACCCACAAAAATCTGTAGAACAACCGTACTTTAATAATACCAATAAAAAAATCATAAACTATTTAATCTCATACTACTACAAAATCATATTTTTTAAAACATCTGCATTTTATGTATTGATGGAGAAATTCGGATTAAAATCGTCGTCACCCTATAATACTAGTGTTATATCTTAAGGTACCGGTAATCCATTGGGGCTTGTTCGTCAGTTAATGCCGATGATGGCTCGTGGAACAATACCACCACCTGGACCCCCTGGACCTGTATCAGCACCTTTCCCGGGTATCCAGCAAACTGCATTCGGTGCTCCTGTAATGGGTCCACCTGCTCTTATACAGCAACCTCCACCACTGCAAGCTGTACAAACAGCCACCGTTAAACGTGGACCTCCTATAATCAACACATCGGGCCCATTAAATAAACGCGTTAGATATGATCATCCTCAGCAATCTTCTACCAATGGTTACCAACAGTTTCAATCTCCTCAAATTCCATTACAAACGCAACCCCAACAACAATCGCAACCGCCGTTTCAACCGCAAATTCAATCGCAACAAAGGTATTTTAATCAACATCAGTGATATTAGAAAAAGTATAAAAAATACGATAATATATGCTTGTTATACAAGTGTATATTTATATAAATATATATTGTAGATTAATGCAACAAAACATTTGTTTTTTTAACAAGTTTAACTTTTTAAACAACTTATCTATTTATAATTCCTAGTAATAGTTTTTTGAAAACTAGCATTCGTGTTTTAAGGCTTCATTTTTTATTGCATTAACGTTTATTATCATCTTTATAACTTACTGACATAATGTATAATTAGAAGTGTAACATTCACTAAGTATAGTAAATATGAAATTTGTTCCCAGAATTGTTAATGAGCCGTCACAATATAAATTTGAAAAAATCATTTCACTAAATTTTATTTATATATTTGATTTTATTTATTTTCGACTATGAATTTTAGCTAAATACTATGAATCTTTTTGACAAGTCGGAGCGGTTAGTATCTTTAAAATAATAAAAAAAAAAAAAAAAAAAAAAACGTATTTCCCTATAAACAACTATTTGCGTTCATTATATCAAATATTGTAATGTCAGTAATGAAAAAATTCTAAACACAGTCACTAAACAGAAGAAGTGGCATGTTTCTATTTTTAAAAAATTACATTAGTAATAATAAATTAAATATTCGTATATGTATAAAATTCTTCTTAACTTTGTACTTTAAATTTTTTTAAATCTGTTTCAATTCACAAATGTATTAATTTTTTATTGAGATGATAACAAATTTTACTATATATCGGTGTAATATGTCTTATCAAATCAATTTGTTAAATAATCGATGACAATTAAATTTCAGCTTATATCCTGTGTATGAGTCACTGCCACAACAAGACATTTACACGCAACCTCAAGTTAGCGTTCCGCCTACATCACAAGTTTATGGGTAAGTTGCCTCTTTTATTACTTTTTAAAAATATTTTTACTAAATTAGGAGATAGTCCGACTTGCAGGTCCTAGCAATCTGGTGTTGTTCTTTTGCTGCGAGATATAACATTTTCCTTAGAAGAAACGATAACTAAAAATGCCTTGCAACACTTTTTCGTTACTTATTGTTACTAATCGTTCTAGTAGAATGCGTAAACAGACGCATTACTTAATTTATATTGTTTATTTATGAAATTTTAACAAATTCTGAGTAATTTAAGTTTCCTGATTTAACAATTCATAATAATACTGACTGCAATTCATTAATCACCAGCAATTTAGATAAAATGACTTTACTTGTGAAATAATTTTTTAATTTTAAAAACCCTGTTTCTATTTTATTGTCCAAAATCACAAATAGAATAAGTTTTTACATTTTTATGTGACATATCCAGAGATTAAAAGTATTATAACGAAAATTAATAGAAAAACATCATCGTCAGTTGGTTAACTAATAAGGGTATTAAAATCATATTTTTTTACTTTCCAAGTTTATTGTTAACATTGAACAACAAATTATTACAACTCACTATTTTAGAAATGTGCTAGTATTATAATGTTAAATAAACCGAGAAAAAAAAATTAGTAAAGGAAATGGATATAGATCAATATGTATATTAAATTCGTTTAGAAAATTTCATGAAAAGATTATTTTAAAATTTTTAAATAACGAAATTAATAATACATTCGTACTTGATTCGTATCAATATGGTTTTAAAAAAAAATTTTCTACAGAACTCGCTATTGTAGATGTAACAAATAACTTATTACATAATGAACAACGTAATGATTTATCTATTGTCGTATCGTTTGATATTGAACATTTAACTATTGTGATCGCCAAGTGATAATCGATACATTAATTTCCTATGATTTTATCATTAACGTAATTCGTTTAGTACATGATTACTTAAACCTCAGAAGAGTAAAGTGGATTTATCAAAATGTTATCGAGGTTGAAAATAACTTTAGTGTTCCACAAGGCTCTGTTCTTGGTGAGGAATATTTTATGTTCTAATGTTCACACTAAATTAAAAAATTCGTATGAAGGACTAAGACTTCTAGTGTACTATTTAGATATATGTTCTAAATTAACTCTTTCGATCCATATAAATAGATGTAATGAAGTAATTAATAAACTTAATGACTCTTTAAACCTCAAGTTTGAGATCGGCAAATCTCAAGTTATGATTGTAACTGGCCGTGATCAAAATCTTGTACAAATTTTATATAATAATATATATTTTTAAATACACTGATTATATTAAATATTTAGGTTTTATTATACATAATTAACTGAAATATAATCAGCATATTCAGTACGTAAATGATAAGGTCGATAAATATTATTATATTTTCAAATCACTCGGTGGTAAATTATGGGGACTAAATTATAATTCAAAGTTAATACTATACAACGGCTTGGTACAGAGCTTATACTCATATTGTGCTGGCACCTACTATAACCGTTTAATTAAACAGCTAACTCATAAAGTAAATTCTAATAGTCAAAAATTTTTGATGGATTTAACAATAACTGCTTCAAATATTAATATTCAAACTAGTGCACGAACATTACCTATTGATCTATATATTAAGATCACTTATTTTTTAAATTAAAAGAGAACATAATAATATTATAAATAAAGAACATCTTAAACAAACTTTACAGATTTTTAATGAATTCAAATCAAGGTAATGATGCTCGAACTAATGCTAAATTAATTAATAAATTTTTTCGAATGTAATTACACGTTTTAAAAATAAAACGTTTAAAGTAAATTTTTACACGACAAAGATACTTGCTCATCATGATTCTATTGGATATTATTTGAATACATTACAAATCGTTAATGATAGAAAATGTCGTATAACTAGTGAAATGTAAAAATTTGTTTTAAACTTTTTGTTTTTAAAACGTTTAATTACATGCGGAAAAAAATTATTTAGGATGTCCAGCATATAATATACGCATGTAGTAAATATAACCATCTGAGAAAATTGTATAATATCTAGCAGAATTATTGTATTAGAACAATTTCCTATATTTATCTCGGAATTATTTAAGATTAAACATAGATATTAATAGTCACTATACCGGTAGCCATAAGCTAGTTTCACAGGTCTTATATAAATTAATAATATGTGTATATATATATATATATCAATAACTACGATAACAAGGCGAATTCTAACAGTACTAAGTTTTCAGATTAGGAAATTAATTATTTTGTCTTCCAAGTACATAAACTGTCTTTATATTTATATATATGCCCAAAAATATTACAACCAGAACTTTCGAAAAACCACGCGGGAAAAATGTTCACTGATCATCACCATCTACTGAACAATTTACAAAACATGTGATTAATGAGAATCTCTTATTCACCAAGTATTTTTTTTTTTTTTTTTTTTTTATGGTTCCCCAAACCGTACTTACGCGGTGGGGTATATTTATTAAATAATTTGTCACAAACGCGCAAGGAACTAGTGTACTTAATAAATAAATGTGTGTAAGAGTTGTGTAGCTAGAACAAAAGAAAACAACCAGTCGAGTATAAAAAATAAATAGGAGTATGTGAAAGTTCCCTGCATAAAAAAAATAGGATGGAATAAGGGATGAGAAACATAGTCCCTTAGACCATCAATAGTGTGTAATGAGTTTGTGAAAATGAACATATAAATATTAAAATGCATATTATACAAAAAAAATATATATATATATATATACACATACAATTTGAAGGGATTAAAATTTAAGATAATGAAAAAAAAAAAAAGGAAAATAAAGAGATTATATATATATTCATCATAATATGGGGGGATAATTACATATAAACATAAACAAAAATGTTCTTAGATATACTAATTGAAAAACACATATATATTAAGTATACAAATGGGAAAGAACATCTATGTCATGAGAAAAAATATACATATAAATAATTATAAAAACAGCTTTATATTATTAAGTATTAATATCGGTAATATAGTGAAAGGAGGCAATGACAATATGCAAAAGCTGCGGATTTACGATTGAATTAATATTATAAAGCATAAAAAAGAGCAAAAAATTATTAAAAAAAAAAAAAAAAAAAAAAACTAAAAACCTACCAGCCACGTTTAAATTTCCTTCGCATTGACAACTCCATGTACAACAAGAGATTGACATGGTTCTGTTTAGAGAATACAAGAGGCTGTCCTCTGTATTTTAAATTTATTTCTAAGGTCCTCAAATAGGGGACAATCAAACATTAAATGCTCAATATCATCAACAATGCCAGAGGAGTCATCAATGGAAGTGCAAAAAGCACACACTGGGCCAGAAGCAAGATGGAACCTATAGAGATAGGAACCAAAATTACCATGACCAGAGAGCACCTGAGCATTATAAAAATTAATATTTTTATGTTTACACCGTTCCAAGACTTTTGGGAAAAACAAAAAGGTTTTCCATCCAGTTGAACAACTGTATATATTTTTTAAAAAAGAACACTAGGAAAGGATTGCATGGTAAGCGGATCAATATTAAGGAACTGGAAATTCTTGACACTAGCAGCGTCTCTAACAGCTCTAAATTCTGAGATGATGGAGGCGCCAATGACAAAAAGATCCAGTGGCATTATGTTAGATATAATATTAGCAGCAGAAGTGAGACAGGCACGGTACAAACATGAAATAGTAAGAAGAAACTTTCATTCGCCAAGCAATTATCATCTCGTTAGTGTCTGTAGGTGGAGTGAAAATCAAAAATCTCAGCACGAGCTCTTGATACGACAAACATGAATTATTTTCGAAATCTCTTTAATAATTCAAATTTAAACGTTTGATTTGTTTTTATTTTACTGCAACCATATCTACAAAACATTATTTTAGAATCTTGTAACCATTTTGTTTTGAAATTAATATAACATCCTCTATTACAGAATATTGTTTGAACAAAAGTGGAATATCCTTTTTATCAAATTTTCTATGTTCTATTTACTGACTTGTTTTTAGCTTCAAGAATAATCATAAATATTTCAACTAGAAGTTATTTAAAGAACTTGCCCTTAAATCAGACAGTTGAAAGAAATCAAATAGTAAAAGTGTATAAATTTCGCAATAACACGCGATGATAATGCGTAATATATAAGTGCTTTTCATTTAGAAATTTTATTTTTTATCTCGATATCTCTTTTAATTGCGAAAATGTCACTTAATCATCAATAGTCCATGTTATACGTTAATGCGTTTATTATTTTAATAACGAAATCATTATTTACCATGCTTAATTAATGTTAATTTGAATTTATTAGTAAATTTGTAATATTAAATTTAATTATCCCTCATAAATTATTAATTACCGTTAGTATTCGAAAAATCTTGAAAAAAAAATAAAAATAAAATAAATAATTTGTTAAATGTATTGCGGTTTTATATAACGAAAAATTACGAAGATTTTTAATCTAATTATATTTCTTAAAATCCGCTTCAAAATTATTCATTGCTTTTCTTGCGGACTGTATGTTCAATTTTCGTCGCAGAGTTGTTAATTCGTACGCCGCTACACAACAATATCCTGCAACGAGTACAGTATCATATCCACCTGTATCATCGCAATACGGACAGCAGCAAGTTGTACCCTACTCAACGGTGCCCTCATCATCTTCCTACTCTTCTGGATATGTAACACCCGCCACAAATGTAACTTACGATGTAACAGCTGATTATTCTCAAGCGTTGAATATGCAACAGACTACAAACGTTCAATCAGTCGACTGTTACGGTTATTCGAAAGCAGGTGAGTTTTCTATGAATATTATTGATTTAAAATTACGCTATACAAATATTTATTTTGAGATTTGAAAAAATTCATACTGTTTTAAAGATATTGATATTTCATCAAAAAAATATAAATATTGAACCTATTAAATAAATATCTGTATTGTGAATTTTGTTTTACAAACCGCTATGTGTAAATATCGGTTTAGAAAAAAAAGAACGAAAAATTTTTTCAAGCCATATGTGTTCGAACATTTTGTATTCGTAAATAATTTTTTTTATCTATGACGAAAGTAAAAATTGAAAGTTAATAATTATATAATATCGTTCACTAAATTAATAATTTTAACACCTTTGTGTTAAAATTATGAATACCGGTGAAACAGTGAAAGCCAGCGTACAGCGGTGTTCTCGATCTATTATATCGAATACATGAGAAAAATCACTGGAACAAGAAATGCATCCATTTTATTTTTAAATTAACTATTTTTTCAAAATGGATAACACTTTCGATTGTTTTATTTTAATGGAATTCGTAGTAATTTATAATTCCGTAAGTTATTTTACAAGTTTTTATACGGCCGCAATGCCATAATTAGAACAACGATTTTCGATGTTACTTTATAAAAATTATTTTTAAAAAATGAATTCTGACTTTTTGTTTATGTTAGAATAAACGATAAGTGTGAATTTGATTATAATTTTGTTTCAATAATTCATGGAATAAATTCATTAGAAGACAATTAACTTTAAATAAGGTACGCTATCACCGATATTCATTATAAACCGTTAAATCGCACAAATTAAAAAAAAAAATGTAATATTTGTCTCTTTAAACTGCTTTATAATAGTAAAAATTAAATCAGGTCTGATCTCAATTTTTAGATTACAATGATGGCGTAGTTTATTGTTCGGAAATAGTGTTTTATCCAACAATTTCATATAATTTTTTTTTATATATAAATGTTTATTGTAATCTTTAACTAATGTGTTATATATATATATATATATATATATATATATATATATATATATATATATATATATATATATGATTAAGTAGTAGGTAAACGTGTATGTAATATTATTTAATTGATTTCTGTTATTTATATACATAAGTATTGTTTACATAACTCTACCCACTTCAAAATCAGATCTGCCTGCAGATCCTCGTTTCTCTGGTGCCAACCTGCATGATAATTGCATTAATAACTTTATTTCGACAATGTTGAATAACCATTCGGTTAGCAGGCTTTGCGTATCCCCAAAGTTGGATCCCATAGATCTAGATGGGTTTGATGCTCGACTGGTAGAGTAGTCGTTTACTGTAGATACCGAGTTGTGAATTTCTTCTTAACAACTACCGCATTTCACGTCACGTGGTTTCATAAAAATACTATTGAAAAATTTACAATTTTCTCTGTTACTGACTATGGTAATATAATAATAAGTATATTCCCTATGATTTCGGGTCTATTTCATTCTCCCTTAGTTACATATTCATTTGTATAAAATGTCCATAGGACGGTGTTTTATTCTTATTTCGATTCACGTTTAAGAATAATGAATATCCTATGGTATATAAAAGAAATCAGTTTTTGACAAGCGTACGTTTTGATTATAGATGTACTGCCTGTACCAACTGATAACATATATATATATATATATGTGTGCGTGTGTTATGAGCCGCATATGGTTAAAAATTTTAATACGTACATTTAAATTTTATTTCTCGTCCTTTGATTTTATTTTATTTACAATTAACTTATTTATTCGGATGTTAGGTAATTTTTCTAGGTTACGTTAGTTGGCTTTAATTATGATCTTTTTTTATGACATATTTGTTACAATCTTTGATACTTTGAGAATTCTTTTTTTTCATCAAACAGTGGTTCTGTAATGTAATTTTGATGTAGGGAAATCACATTGCCTATTTATTTAAATTATTTCTGTACTAAGGATTGAGCTATTGAGCTGCAATCTTTTCAGTAAGTCATATTTCTTACTACCTCGGTAATACTCATCGTTCGTATTGGCTATTCCATACGCTCTTCTGTTAGTTCAACATGTATGTTCCACTCGATTTTATTCAACGATGACACGTTGATTAAAAATCAGCCTGTATTCTTTATTGACATAAATACAGTGTAAATGCGCCTAAATTGAATACAAGAAAAATGGCAAGACCACGGCTTCACTATAGAATTTCATTAAATGCCTCGGTGGCCAGATAAACTGAGATTACTAGTTCATAAGGTTTTTACGATTAATCATTGACTGAAATAAGTTGTAACAAGAACAAATGGAGAAATGAAGAAATGTGTGAGGAAAACAGAAGTAATTTTGGCGTGTTTTGACTTCCACATTGAAACGTGTTTGGATTGGCCTAGTAATTCATGGAGATTGCTCTCTACTTAATTGAAATACTCTGTGTGGTATTTTTAAAGGGATATGTATATAATATATTTATTATAGAAAAATTTAAATTTCAATTTGGTTTTTTCTGTCGATTTAAAGTAGAAACCTGTATTGACATAATGTCTGGTTAAATGTTTTAAAAGGCTGTATTTTCGGATTTCATGTAATTACAAATTTATATGTTTATAACTAGGAATAGGACGACATTAAAAGATAGTAATTTAAAATTTGGACACAATATTATGATTAACTTTAACAGTATGTGAAAATTCGTGAACTGCATTTTTGTCTAAGTAATTTGAATATATTGTAGTTACCAATACATTTTAACGAATCGTTTAAGATTTAAAAAATGGTTCTCTTCATTTACTCTCATACCTGTTACAACGTAATTATTTTAAATACGAATACAAATACCAAATGAAATGGTACGAATGTATAATATTTACTGCTGTTTTGTATTTCTATAAACCTACAAATACCCACACCAAAAAAATTACTATAAATACAATAAAAATTTATTTGCTCTTATGGTGGTTAATCACATTAATTTGTATTTGTATAATGACATCTTTCTTAATCTGATTTCATATTGATTTTATATATATATATATATATATATATATATATATATATATATATATATATATATATATATATATATATATATATATATGAAATATCAAAAAGTAATTTTTATTTAAAATCAATTCGCTAACCATATTCTCCATTCTTTTTAATTATTTATAATTACTAAGAATTGGTTATATGGGAAATTGAATAGCTGATTTCATGCCTTACATACAGATTATATTTTCTGGTGTATGTACAGAGTCAGTACAGCATATTAAACTGAAATTGATAAATGAAATATGGTTTTTAGGAATTCTGTCTTTTAAAGAATTTTATGTTTTACACAGTGAAAACAAACAATAGTTTACGATTGAAAAATATCAATGTTTTTAAATTCTAAAAATTCGGTTATCAAATTTTAGCAGATCGCGTATATTGTTTGAAATAATTTTTTAGGTATTCGTAAAATATTGAAGTTTCCTCCATAATCTCTTCATCTTTTTTACGAACATATTGTAATAAAGAGTTTCTTATTATGGAAAATTAAACGTCATCAACTGCAGTTAATAATACAATATTCTATATATATATTGTAATACAACTGTTATTGATTTACACGCTACACGAATGTTAAATATATATGTATATACCGGAAAACAGTAGGTTTTTGGTAGTATCGGTCAAGAACAAATTATTTTTAATTCCGAAAATCATCAATTTAATTTACGTATTTGCGATAATTCGTTAAAGAGGTCACTTTTATGATATGCGCTGAATGAAATATTCATGAAAAATACAATATTATTATATAATTCGGTTTTATTCGAATACGGGAGTAATCTGTTAATGTTTTCCAACGCCAGTATTCTTAAGCTTTTATTTTATTTGAATTTTCTCGGAAGCGTTGTGTATATTTTTGAATTTAACAAACATTATCCAGCTGTAATCATTAAATTATATTTATATATGTGATTTAAATGGTAATTCCACAGACAATCCAATTTAATGGAATTTGTTATTGTCTTATTTTTATAAACTTAAATTTAAAGGTATAAAAATATAACGAATGTAGAAATTAAATAGAAATAGGGTGTAATAATGGTATTATTCTTATATTAATTTTATGATAACATATTTCGTATATCGTAATTAAGAATGAATTTATAAAGGTGCTTTTGTAAAATATTAAAGTATTTAATTTTTTAAAATTGTATTTGCTCGACAAGTTTGATTTATGTATATTTAGAGGTAGGTAATGCTTTAAGAAAGGTATTGTAAATATTTATATCTAACAAAACAATATTAAACGCGTAGTTTCATTCACATATTTGCCTCACTCGTAACGAATAATTAGTTTAGAGTGACTTTCCTAATGTGATATATAAAAAAACTGATCGAAATATGATTAATAATACTCGGTTATTATTATTATTAAATTTCTTTCAATTACATTCAAACAAATACGAACGGTATACGATATTTATTTGGCCTTGCTGGTAACGAATAATTAGTTTAGAGTGACTTTCCTAATGTGATATATTAAAAAGCTGATCAAAATATGATTAATGGCACTCTATTATTATTACTATTATTATTATTAAATTTATTACATTCAAACAAATATGAACAGTATACGATATTTATTTGGCCTCGCTGGTAACGAATAATTAGTTTAGAGTGACTTTCCTAATGTGATATATTAAAAAGTTGATCGAAATATGGTTAATAGTACGCTATTATTATTATTATTATTAAATTTCTTTCAGTTACATTCAAAGACAAACGGTATACGACTTTTTATATTAATTTTATAATCGGCAATTTATGAACATATTTCGTATATCGCAACGAATAATGAATTTATGAATTTAACGTGCTTTTGTAAAATATTAAAGTATTTAATTTTTTTAAAATTGTATCTGCTCGACAAGTATGATACATGTATTTAGTTAAGAAAGGTATTGTAAATATTTATATCTAACAAAACAATATTGCGTAGTTTCATTCACATATTTGCCTCACTCGTAACGAATAATTAGTTTAGAGTGACTTTCCTAATGTGATATATTAAAAAACTGATCGAAATATGATTAATAATACTCTATTATTATTATTATTAAATTTCTTTCAGTTATATTCAAATACGAACGGTATACGATTTTTTGCAATCAAAATCCCTAATTTGAGGTTATACCGCTTTAATAGTTTATATTTTTCTGTTAATATATGGGATAAGTAACTTTATATCGTTCTAATTATTGATTTATATTTATGATAATTGCAACTTAAACTTTATTCTAACGTTATAATCCTCAAACGTATCTTATGTATTGCTGAAGTGATTTATTTTTGTTATTTTAATTTTATTAAATATGCGAGACTATTGTAAAAAATTATACGTGCCCTGTTTTTTTACATATCGTCACATCTATTAAAAATAATTATTAATTAATTTTCCATTCATTTTGCCGTAAAATTAATAAGGTACGCGCGACTATTTTTATTTCTACTTATCCGAGTTTATTCAGAAATTATTGATTTAATCGTAAACCCACTAAATTGATTTAAATAGTGTCTAATAACGGTTGCACTGTTGGAGCTACCGATGCATATGGTTATGCTGCATCTTCTGCAGTGTATGCGCCAACTGCAGGCACTGCTCCTATATACGAAGACTATACGACGGCTACATATATCGATCCAACTACCGGGGCGGCCACTTATCCCGCTACGATACAAGGTAATTTCGAAAAATTAATAATTAATTACTTATTAATTAAATATTTGTTACCGTAATAATTACCATTCCGTTTTATTAGGGATTTAACGTTAACTTGAATGTAAACTTAATAATTTTTCCTTTTCTCGTTGGAGGACAAAATACACACACACACACACACACACACACACATATATATATATATATATATATATATATATATATATATCTGGTGTGTATTGGTTTTGTAAAAAGATAATTGTAGATTTAAACTATACATATACGAGTAATTCATCCAATCGCTGGTATATTGCAAATTATGTCATGCCCAAGATACCATACAAATATAAAAAACAATATGAAACAAACGTGATATGTATATGAAATTACTCCAGTAATTTACCAGCTTCCTGGCTTCGTCATTGATGCTCTTTGTCCACAAATCCTCTTCATTGATAGTTGCTGGTATCAACGGGCGTTGGAACAGATGATTATGATCCTGTCGCTCTACATAATCGCACAGCTCATTGTCTGCGAGTCTCCACTGCCCTTTCCACATCTTGTCCACAGTCCATTTAGAGTCATCCATTGTTACCAACTTATCACATATTTTATCTGTAGCCGCTCAAAATTCACTACTTGCATGCAAATTGAATGTCTTGAAGTTCGTTCAGTCCTCATTTCGAGGTCCGCTCCCACACTTTTACGTATTACGGGAGATGTATTACCGTATGTTAGATATAGTTTATGGGCGTTTGTTGTTCTAGAACACCCAGTAACTACCCTACGTGTTTCATTCAGAGCTGTATCTATTTTATCTGTGTGTTGCCGAACGACCCCATGATGTACATACATATTCTCCAGCATAAAATTAGAGCGCCAACTCTGAAGTTCGCAATACATCTGCTCGATCTTCCCGCTTTGATGACATTGCGTACCTAGGTTGTTTCGTGTCTCAATCTTCGCTTTCAGGTTATCACAGTGGTTATGGAAGTTAGAGAACGATCGATCATAACTCCCAGGTATGTTGGATATTCTTGATGAAATAGATTTTGTCCACACCAATTAAGCTCCAATTTGCATTTGCTTTGGCATTCTTCAAGTGAAATGCACAAACTTGAGTTTTAGATGGATTTGGATTTAGTCCATTTCTTCTGTAGTATATATCGAGTTCATATGGTAAATGTAAGACCATTATATAATCTTATGTTATTTTTAAATCTAAAAATAATTCTAACGCATGTGCCTGATAATCCGGATAAATGCGAGTGTATATGAGAATTTTCCGATAATTAATTACGGTAAATTGTTAGGAGCAGCCTCTCCTGATTAAATTTAAACGACGATGCTGGAGACACAATTTTTATATATATATATATATATATATATATATATATATATATATATATATAAATTTGCATCGTAAATTAGACGAATAAAGTATTTAATCAAAAAAGAACTTTTATTTTTTATTATTTTGATCGTATTTTTAGAAATTCGTGAATAATTATTTTTTTTTATTCTTCCTTTTCCTTAAAAAAAAAATAACATATCATTAATCCAAATTAATTTAAACTATTTCCCTTCTATTATTAGAAACCATTACGTTGCCTCTATGTTAGTTCTTTTTATACTAAAAACGCAAATATGCTCGAAAAATAATATTTGCGTTTTTAGTACGAAATTTATGATTTGTGTGCGTGTTTTTATAATTGCTCGAAATTTTATTAACGTGTTTTTTTTTTCTAATTTCCCGTCCAAATGTAAGATCCGACTTACGGTCAAGGTTATGCAAGTTACACGTACTAAACAACCGCTGGTTACACAACAAGTAGCATATGTGTTCGGTGAGTGAATTTTTCATTATTTCTCTCGTGTTAAATTTCATTTTTATATTTTGTACGTGATTGCAATTTATCACAATTTCTACAATGTGTACCAATTCTCTATGTCCAGCTTTTATAATTTTGATAGTATATGTATAACGAAAATCAATTCTACGAATAATTATTAAAATTATGCACGGGATCGTAAATACGACGGCATATATAACAAATAAATAAATAAAGAAATATGTTATTTCGAGAACATGGAAGAATGTGTCTCGATAAAAGTTTACTAAAACTATCTATATGAACGCAGAAAAGATATCGCGAATGAGGAAACATATTTTGAAGCGGTCAAATACTAAAAGATATTTAACGAAGATTCGTAAGAGATCTAACGAGATCTGTCTAAAAGTAATAATTTGTGTTTCGGAACAAGACTAAAATAAAATGCAAGTGGAAGAGAAATAAAGTACTGTAAGAATTGGTATACATTTTAATTTTTTTTTAAATATATATAAATAAAGAATAATATAAATACCAAAATTGATTTAATTTAATTTTATGGTAATCTATAAAATATTTGGGTCCGTTTTTTTTCTTTTTAATTCAAAATTCCGCAATATTAATCTTTTTAATTTTTCATCAGCGTTTCATTAAGTATATCTGAATACAATTATAATAGCCGAATATTCGTTTCAGAATTTTGTCTTTCCAACTATAACTGATGACACTTTAAAATATAATATTATGTACGTTAACACATTCGCGAGTGTGATATTTTGGTCGGAATTCGATTTTTAGATGGAATCGACGTCTAAATATATTGTGTATATAAAATATGCAAAACACGAGAATTATTAATGTTGTGAAATATTAAATTATACGTCCGGTTTAATATATTTCTATTAAGTCGTCGTGATTAAAATTTTGATTTTTATATATATATATATATATATATATATATATATATATATATATATATATATATATATATATCGTTTTTAATTTTATTTTTTTCTATACCGTACGCAAATCGTAAACCATTTTTCGGTTTATTTCGGATAAAGCGAATAATGTTATAATGAAAATTTAGTTATATTATAGATATTTCGAAGTTGCGAACGAAATTATGTATATATATATATATATATATATATATATATATATATATATATATATATATATGTATTTACTAAATTAATCGTATTTTTCATCGGAAACATTATTTCCCGAAAAATGTTAAATTTCTTCTTTCGATCGTGTAGTTTTTTCAAATTTTTTCTTTGCTAATTATATGAGACACATTATTTTAAAAATTGTTCCGTTAAAGTGAATTCGAATCAATTTGATTTGTATAATTTTTTAATTTATTATCACATCACACCACTATATGAACTTTCCATCGTGTAAGATAGAATGCGGTAAAATTTGCATTTAACGATCGTAAACGTAAGCAATTCTTATCTCGTATTTAGTTTTCACGATATTAATTTGTAATAAAATTGCCGAAAAGTGTGTTTATTTTTTTTATGTTTTCTTTATATAAATTCGCAAATTTAATAAAAGGTAAACATGACCATCAAAAATTTATCGGTAACTAAATTAATGGTGTGTGTATATAATCTATATATATATATGTGTGTAATTTTCTAAATAAACTTATTATAACTACTAATTTCTTCAGTACGGACATATTTTTTAATAATTTGTAGTGCGCAACGGAAAGATTTATTTTTTCATGCATTCGTTGAATAAATTTTGATTTTAAACCCGGATATTACGCAGGTTCCCCTCAAATAACTTATATCGATAACGATATTGGAAAAAAACATGGAACATTTTGAAATTCTAGTGAAATTTTTCGGTTAAATCGTATAAATTTTCTCATTAGTTTGACCAATACAAATTTGATAATCACCGAGGAAAAAATATAAAGTTTACCTAACATCGATAAGATCTGATTGTAACCTCTAAAATTTGTAGAATTGTGAAATATAAATTTATTACATCATAATTTTTTTTTTGACATCGTATACAAACGAGAAAATTTAGAAAAAAAAAAAAAAAAGTAATTTATACCTTAGGATAGTATAACGTAATTTTTATTAATTAGATATATTTCGTGCGCATCATATATATGTATAATAAAATAATTTTATTTCCATTGCAGAATTTGAAACAAAAAATGTTTATTATATCTTTGTTATTTCGTATACTTTATTTTAATTTTCATTATATTATATTAAACAGCGAATTTGAAATGTAAAGACAAAAAGGTAATTACATTCTATTGTACAGAAATATGTCGTTATTTTTTATTATGATCGAATCTTTAGAATCAGCTGAAATTACTGACATTCGCGCAAGAACGAATCAGTTAAAATTGTCAGAAATATTTTTGATATAGTATTACGAATCGAAAAGTTAGACAATTCCATATTTATTTAATAATTACGTAATTAATTTAATTTAAGAATTAATATCCTAATTTTATCCCGTAATACGAAATGTATGTTTAGTCAAAACAGTTTATCTGTTTCACTGGTTACCAGCAACATCAAGACAGAATCAATCAATCTTTAGTAAATAAAATAACCGGTCTAGATTTTCAAATTTATTTGTTAATTTCTAGAATTCGGTGGGTGTCGAAGATCTGATTGTTTGTGGAAACGTGTAAAATTTGAATGTTAATGTACAGGGTGGTCAGAAAAATTGGAAAAATTTCCAATAGTTTTTTCCTATATATACTTATTGATAATACTTTTTAACTCTTAAGTATTCAGTCCCCATTATGCTGTGTGAAACTAATAGACTGTTTTGATTGAATAATAGATATTGCAATGTGGTATAATAAAAGTATTTTTATTTTTATTTAATTTTTAAATTAAATTAAAAATATGTTCGACCAAGTGAACATTACAGAAATACTTTTCGATAATGATGTACTTATTTAATACATTGAATTCAGACAAAAATGCATGTTGAATTTTGAATTTTAACGTTATTTTCTTGATTTTAGTTTCAGTACATTTATTTTTATTGATTTATTTGCGCTAATGGAGAGCGTTCAATTAAGTTGCTAACCTTACGCGATATTAATGCGAACATATTAAAAACTGATTACTGGATATTTTCTTTTCAAATTTATTTTCAGCTATAAAAAAATTCCGCGATATTTACGAGAAAAATTTTATTCGCACTTTAAAAACGATCGCTTTGAAATTTTCGTTATACAAGCGTCTTATTTTTTAAAAATTGACTAAATAAAATCTTGAGGAATATTTGTTTTTTTTATATATATATATAACATTCTAGAAACGAAAAAATATCGAAATGTTTCAAAAAGTTTAAACTTTCCTGAACATCGATAATTAAGTTTTTTGTACCGGTGATTTTCAGAATTACCCGTGATCGATAACGTTATTCGCTCGTTAAATGAACCTCGTTTTTTTAATACGTATCTAGTTTGTAAAAATTTTGAAAGTTTACATTCCATAATCGTAATTTGTAATTTATTCTGGCGGGAAACACTATTTCAGTAATCATTTTTTCTTTCCAGAGTTCGATTTCGATAAATTACGTACATATATATGTTTATTATTTACAACGTGCAATCCTGAAAATTGTAATTATTAATATATTTTAATCGTTAAAGTTGATTTTAATGTATTATTAATATTACGAAGGAAACCGTGGAATTGTTGCTAGTATTTATAACACTTCTAAAATATTCCAAATAAATTAATAAATCAGTATGGTTATAAAAAAAAACAAAAAACAATGTAAAAATTGCAATTGATAACCGTTTTAAAGAACTAAACTAATTCCGTAGCTCGTTGCTTCCATTTACGACTAATAATAAATATGTATATATGAAAATTAAATATCAAATTTACTAATTCCGTTATTACATACAGTTACATCCGAAATAGCGACTAATTATATTTTTGTAATTTTTTCAACATTTCGGGCGATTTGTTATAATTTTAATCGCAGTTCTTTTATCAAGTTCTGTGTAAATGCTCGTTATTTTGCATTGCGTGTATTACAAAACATTTTACATCTGATATGTTGCTGAATTACAGGTATTGCCAGACTTCGTGAAACCGGTGGTATTAAGATTTAATTTATTAGTTAATTTTAATTCGTCGATGAGACACCCAAACGATAATTCGATTACTTTTAAAAGTAGTCTATAATTCCTCGGTGTATTATAATTACTCCTTGCATACTGTCTTGACGTAGATTTCAGTTCTTAAGATATTTTATTTATTTATATATATATATATATATAAATATATATATATATATATATATATATATATATATATATATATATATATATAATGCATGTGTATATACGTTTAGTTTATTCTCATGAATCGTATTATTACTATGACATTATTACATTAGCTATTTTTTATTATTATTTCAAGAGAGTTTATTTATTGTATTAACACGTGTAGTAAATACACACATTTGGCACAGTTTTCTTTGTATTTGTTTTAAATATAATATGAGATACACGTTATATTACTATTGTTACTGATTAATGTTTTTTACTCTCTCTCTTTCTCTCTCTACGTATATATAGTGAACATTTATATGTGTAAGATTATTAAATGTGGTTAGAAATTTTTTATTAATCATTTTACATATTAGCATGGATAAAATATAAAAGCCAAGGATAATTATTAACAATTTTGTTATTGAATCGATGTGCTTAAATATGATGTTTTATAAGTTTGAATGTTTAAAAATATTTATATATATATATATATAAATATATATATATATATATATATATATATATATATATAATAAAAATTGTGAATACATATTTTCAGAAGTAGTAAAATTCGTCAAATTGAATAATATTGTTTTCGTTTAGGTAATTTTGATTTTTCCCGTTCTGTTAGGACGAAAATTGTCTTTTATATAGCCTAGTGTATAAATATTTTTATCTCGTTTTTGTAATCACGCTTAAATAAAAAGACGTTCCAATTCAGATTATTATACAGTGTAAATCAAATCTTCGACACGAATATTTATAATTTCAGTACATTGGCAGCATCGAAGGATGCTTTTAACATAGTTGACCGTTTTTTAAAATAATTTAGATTTAAATATGTGTGCACGGTGAAATATTCCGGCTGTACGAAACTTTAAGTACTTTGTTTTTTCACACTTCGCCACTAACTGGCACATCTTATCTTTGTTTAATTCGATAATTTTTATTTATTCTGATTATTTTGAAAGTACTTTACTGACGAACATTTAATTTAAATGATTTCGTCGCGATTATAAATTTTAAAATTAACTTTCTTCAAAAACGATTAAATAAGTGACGAGGTTCAAAATGTAATATGAACTATCTTTGTTACTTATATAATGAACTACTTTTAATCGTGTTAAGAAACAATAATATTTTACTAGGTGAAAAAATGCAAATTATTCATATTCTGTGAAAAAAGTTGTCGATATCGGAGAGTAACATATATTTCATTTTTGGGGTAATTTCAGTCTTTTCTGAAAAGCAGTTACGTCATTCTCGCATTCAAAGTATTTTTTCATTATATCTACGGTGTGCGTGTGTGTGTGTGTGCATATATATGAATATGTATAGGTGATGATTATTCTTTAATTTTTATCTAGAGTACCTACGTATCACATTGAATATTAAAAACGTAATTTTAATTAAAATGTAACATTTTACATTGATGAAATATTTTAAATACGAATCCGTTTATAACAGCGGCCGTTGAGTCGAGCATTATTTACTTTAGATACTTTCGATTTATACAAATTTTTTATTGTGTTTCGTAAATTCGGATCGATAGTTTGTCCGAAAAATCATTGAAATAAAAAATCAAGACGCGAAACATTTAACGTATGACACCCCCTTGTTTTTAATTTATATCCACTTGTGACCTCATATTTCGCCGAATACTAAGCATAATTTTATTTTATTTTTCATTTCGCGTTCCTTTATTTTACGCCCGTTTTGATATTGTAATCATGAGCGTGAAATTACCTCCACGACCTGTAAGTGTGGTCTTAATTAGAACGGAATGTATTGAAGTAATTATTAAAAATATTTTTTCTTTTTTTTTTACAATACCGTTTAATATTATCTCGAGCATTTGACAAATGAATCTAAAATAAACTTGATATATTTGCGCTGTACTTAATTGTCGATAGCACAGCGAAAAGAGCAATTTTAGGCGTGTGGTTTTTTTTTTCGATATTTATAAATATGCACATATATAGAGTAGTGAATTTTTTATAGACAATAAATTTACAATGACTAAGTTAATAATTACTCACAAAACTTTGCGGCATATACGTAACTTTCAAATTAATATAAATATATAAGAAAAGTAATATACGAAAAATGTGTACTTCACTTTAAAAGTACTTAACATCTAGCGTATCTAGTTCAAGACTACTGTGAAAATTATTTCTTTTTTTTTTCCCGTTTGTGATGATTTAATTATTAACAGACAACAGCTATTAAATTTATATGCGTGTGTGTGTGTCAATTGATAAATATGCGCATTTAGTGTGCCTAAAGCGTGATATTAATTATATAACGATAGATTTTTCAACGATGTAAGGTGCAAGTTTCTAAAAATATGATGGAAAAGTATATTGAGTAATAAGAATTAAAAGAAACAGTTTATTTCAATTTTATGTATAACGTCTTATTATTTTTTAAAACGCAAAATAAAATTCAGTTATATTCGAATTTACTATCGGATAATTACCGGTTAAATTATTATAATTTAAACAAAATACGTGCAAAACTTCAAAAATATCTAAGTTCATATATCCGGTATTATATTATTTCCAATTCCTAATTGTCCGCGCGACTTAATAAAATGTCGCCACGTGAAATTAATGTTAAAAATGTTAACTAGTGTACTTCACGCGATAAATCTATTTTGCGGAGATGAAAATAATTGACAGAAATCCGAATCGAAAAAGTTTAGGCAGGGTTAGTTCATGATGAAATATATCACTTTTTCACTATTATAATTATTTCTAAGTGTATACCACAACCGCAGTTTATTGAAGAGATTTTACTAATATGGACAATATTATTGCATGTTGTTACGTTTACTAATCGAACAAAATCCGTACTTCCATTTAAATAAACGAGAATAATGTATTTTCAAAAAAATTCTAAAAATTTAATGAAATATTAAATTCGTAAAAATTTTCAATGATTTTAGTTCAATCGCGAAGTATTTTTCAGACGTTTTTAGCATAATTAGATTTGAACTTAAATTTATGTCTATATAAAATTTCGAAATTTAAAAAAAAAAAAACTATATCGAAATGATATTAAATTTTTCGTTTTTCTTATTTTGAGAATTTATAACCCGAGCAGATAAAAATTAAATTTTATTTCTTGTTTTTATACCGATATATTTTCTTTTTAAATTGATCCGTAAAATTTACGCTACGGATGGAATCAACAAATCCCGTAGCTGTAAACAATTTATTTCAATTTTTACGTTCCTAAATGTGCTCCGTTCGTAGTTGACTGTTACAGGATATATTCATTTCATTTTTCTTAAATTCTCGTAGTACGGTATATTTGACGGAATTAATAAGAGAATTTATCGTATATGATAAAAATATTTATCGGAATGGTGTAGACAAATATTTTTTACCGGCAAATTTACGTGAGTATATATATATATATATATTGCATATATGTTAATTTTCTAGACTTATTTCATACGTACCAAAAATTGTTGTACGTCGATGCTAAAAATAATAAATGGGAACAATTTGCGGTATAATTTTATCGATTACATATTTTCAGAGTCAACTTGAATTTGACCGTTACACCGAGTCCTGAAATGTTAACATGTACATTAATACGCTGCAGCGTGTTAAATAATTTGGTTAGGAACGAAATTTATAACATTAAAATTGATGACAAAATATATCGAAAATTTTACGATTGTTCGAAAGTAATATTTAAATTAGTAATATTATCGGAAATTCAAAATTTTTTACTAAAAATATATATATTCGTAATATTTTTCTCGCTTTTTAATATATTTAATCGTCAAATTTTTTACTCAAAATGTCTTTTTTTTTTTATCAAAAAGAAATTCGTAATAAATATATCAAAAATATAAAATGAAAAATAATCTTAATTTAATTTTAGATCGTTTTGTAAAGTTTCAAAGATGATTCCTAATAATTAGTTAGAAAAAAAATATAACGATTGTACTTCGTTTTACATTATCGTGCGGACAGTGCCAGAGTTTTATAAATACCAATCGAATAGAAACGTTCTAAACAATCATCGTATATAATTAAAACATTAATAAATAGTTGAATTTATTAATTTTTATTTTATTTATTATATCTGAAATAGACTTTAAATTATGTTGTCGAGTCCAAAAATACAGCGTTTATTATCATAGAGATTTTTTCCTACAAACTGCGTAAGTCATTTTATTTATCATTTTTTTATTTTCTGTTTCATAATTTATTTATACTCCATTTTGGATACTTACTATATAAAGAAACTTTTATATTTTTACAACATTTTTGGAAGAAGTGTTCGTATAGAACACCGAAGATGACTGTGTATAAAAAAAAAACAATCAGGTAATTATTTCCTTAGATCGTCTTCTCTATCTACCACATTATCACGGAGTAGTAAGTTAAATTTGAAAAATATATATATATATATATATATACATATATGGATATGGATATTATTAAATATTTAACGTTTTTGAAGGCATTACATTCATAGTAAATAAAAATGCTAAATATAATTATAAATATGTACATTTATATATATATATATATTTTAAGAAATAAAAAACATTGCAATTATTGCGATTAATGACGTAAAAGCTGAGGCGATTCTTAACTTATACTTATAATGATATATGAATTTGATGATGAAAGTTGAATAGTATCTGATAAATAATACAACAGGAATATTTCCTGAATTGTTTACAATATGAGTGTTTTTAGTGATACGTATCTCGCACGTTTGTTCGTTTATAAAACAATAAAAATTGTTAATTTTGAGATGTTGCCTTTTTAATAAATGAACATTACAATCATTCCATAACAAATATATCTAAATGGAAAGTAACCGATTAATTAGTTTTTGCTAGTAATGAAATAGGGGTAATATATTTCAAACACAATTTTAATGGTTTGATATTTTAATCATAAATTATTCGGCATACACAACTACTTAATATTACGTTAAAAATTATTTGTCAGAATAATAACGTACAATCCCCGTCCGAAAATAACGTGAAATATTAATGAGCCTTGATTAATGTTTTACCCACACACGGGAAATAACTTTTTTTAAAATAAATATTTATTTATAATTTGCATTCAATTATTCTGAAGTTGATGTTCTAATTTCAGGTTTGTTAATTTTCGATGAATTTACTCTTCAACTGAAAGACGTGGTATATGAAACGCGGACGAAATAAATCGCACTATAGTCAGTTGTACGTTTCGAATTTTGGTACTTTTTGATTACAATCGTTAATAAGCGAATAAATTATAATAAGCGGGTCGAAAGAAATTACGTCCATTTGCTAAACTCGTTCGTGTGCTTATACAATTTTACTCGCTTTTAAGAAAAATTAATCTAAAAAATTTGAATTGATATTTTTATTCAGATATTTTATTTTAAACGATGTAAAAAAATACGAATATTGTTTTTAAGTCAACTGAAAATATACTCGTCGTTATTTTTGTGATATAATTATAATTTCTAAGAAAAATAGATTATTTCTTCAGTTTTAGATACTCACCGACATAGAATGGTTAGCGCATTTAAATTTATATTATTTTATCATTATGCAGATTATACGAATTAATTTTATGTGTATAACGGATTTTCAGAATGTCTGACAGCAGATTGCCGTTGTATTCGTGAATTAGCTAGATTCCGTAACTTGTAAAGCGGTGAGTATTATTTTTTATCGGATATTCTTATTATACCGCAGACGCTAATTGTTTAGTAAGAATGCTAATTTTTTTTTTTTTATACAGTCCTGAGACTATTAATTGTTACAATCTTAATTTTACAATTAATTTAGTAACTAAGTTAATACACGGTTAGTACGTACATACATACTAAATACAATTATTGCGGCACACTAGTCCAATGACCTAACCATACTTTCATTATATCTCTACATATTAAAATAAGAATTATAAGACTAGGTCAGCTGCATGCGCTTAAGACGTCGATTGTCTAATTTCGTATTGAGCAGCTGTACCACAGCTTCCTTATTAGTGTGCTGTCGTAACCTCTCCTCATGCTTAGTTGCTATATCCTTTATGACATCACTTATGGATGGCATCTGGAGATCGCGATGTATATCGTCATTGCGTGAATAACGATACGCATTAACTATCATACGCAGAATGATATTCTGTCTAGCTTGAATTTTTTTAAAATTCGAATTACTTGTACATCCCCATAAAGCAGCACCGTATTTCCAAATCGGTGTGATGATTTGCTTGTTATGGTTCGCATTTAATGGTGAGTCTGGACCAATGAGCCAGTATAGTTCTCTAGTTTTATTTTTTATTTGTTTTTGTTTCATCCTGACATGGACTTCCCAGGTGAGTATTTTGTCCGAGTACATTCCAAGGTACTTTACAAAAGATGCCTGAGGGACCATCAGGTTTCCTAAATACACTTTGTAATTTGGATCAACGTTTCGGTTGGTAAATGTAATATGGGCCGACTTCAGTTCGTTAACTTCGATCCTCCAATTCGTTGCCCAATCGCTAATTCGATGAATTGCACGTTGGAGTTTTGTTATGGCATCAATCTGATTGTTAGCCACTGCAAGAACTGAAGTATCATCGGCAAACGTCGCGGTTGTAGTATCGTCATCTGTTGGTAAATCTTTTGTATACAGTATGTATAAGATTGGTCCCAACACGCTGCCCTGTGGTATCCTTGCTTGTATAGTGTAGTATGAAGCATTTTCATGGGAAACTCTGAATCGACGACCACTAATATACAATTCCAATAGGCGACAGAAGTTTCCCGGCAGTAGTCGACTGAGCTTGTATTTCAGGCCCTTGTGCCACACTTTGTCAAATGCCTGGGAAATATCTAGGAATATTGCCGTGCAATATCTTTTTTTCCTCCAAGGCACTGTTGATTGTTGAAACTACCCGGTGTACTTGTTCAATTGTGTTATGATGTTTCCTGAATCCGAACTGATGTGTCGGAAAGTCTTCGCCAACAATCGGCCACAATCTTTTAAGGAGTAATTTTTCTAGTAGCTTTGATAATGATGACAATAATGAAATAGAACGATATCTTCTTCTGGTTTCCCTGGTTTTTTAATCAGTATTATCTCAGCCGTTTTAAAACATGATGGAATATATTCCATACGTAACATTAAACAGATACGATAGCATGACAATGCCTTTCTTGGACAACTCCTTAAGTAAACTCGGTGGAATCTTGTCAATTCCCGGTGATTTTTTTAGAATTCATTTTTTCATCGATGTACTTGGCGATTTCATACGGTATAACTGCAGCTATATGCTGGTTTACTGCATAAGTGACAGTGGTGTCAATATGTAACTGCAATGAGGCTGAAATACGCGCGAGAGATGTCGAGCAAACAGCTCGGCTTTTTTTTTTCTTCGCGACGAACCCATATTATCACCTAAAAGTGGGGAAACACGAGCAACTGGACGGCGCTTTATTCGGCGTGTTGCTTTCCACAAAGAGTAGTCGGTATCTGCATATGGATTGAGTTGTTCCACATAGGTTGCGAATGTCCGTTGCTGTATTTCCTTAATTAACTTGGTTAATTGCCGGCTAATTCGGTTAAATATTGTTTTATCTCGCGGATCGCGAGTATTGTGCCATTGGCGACGATCTTTACGTCTTTCTGCTACCTTGAGTCGTACTTCAAGGTGGTTTGACATTTCCATACAAAATCTCGTGTTATTACTTTTGGGTGTTGCTGCTATAGCAGCTTCACAAATTATTTTAATCAAATTTGCTGCTCTGGTTCGTCAGTAGTTTTCAATCGGACTTTCAAAAAGATTTTCTGATCGAGTTCCTCACGAAAAAGTTCCCAATCCGTCCTTTTATTAGTTAAGGTTTGTTTTTTCCCCTTCCGTATCACTGTATTACTAAGGTTCAATAATACAGGGGTATGATCTGAAATCATATCCTCAATACTCTCAACTTCTATATAATTGATGGATACACCTCTTATAATAAAGAAGTCGATAAGATCGGGTTTCTTTCGTCGATCTGTAAGTATGTTGGTCTGCGTGAAGTACCGATACTGCACCTCAGCTTCTGTATAGCCTGTAACAGCTCTCTCGCTTTGGTGTGAGCCATAGTTTCATTTATTCTTCGGACTTTACGAGAGCCCCATATTTCATGTTTGGCGTTATAGTCACCTCCAATAATACAACGGTTACCATAATTGCTTATGAATTGTACGTATTGGTGATATTTAAGGTTATGCTGTGGTGGAAAATATACAGCAACGACATTAATTTCTGCATTATTTTAAGATATACTGCTACAGCTGTAGCTTGAGCGTAATTTTTACAAAATTCATCTTTTAAGTAATGTCTAATAATATTTCCTTTAATAATGACCGCTGACCCTGCATGGATACCATCTGGATGCGGTGTGTGATAAATTATGTATCCTCTCATTCTGGGATAGTTCCTTGTAGTCCATTGTGTCTCGGAGATGAGCGCTATATAAATTCTATTTTGAAATAGGAAAAATCTCAAGATCTTGTAATCGATTCTTGAGGTTGTTTGCGTTCCATGTTATTATTCGTAGCATTGATTGTATCATTTTTTACGTTTTGAATGAAGGTTATTCTTTTTCTTTGGTGTACCATTTGTTTTAGGCGTAAATTGTTCAGCCTCCTGCAAAGCTTCCATTTTGCCGAGGCGATCTACAATATTACCAATTTGCTCAGTGATGGTAGCCAATGACTTTACAACATCTGCTAAAGTAGTCTAATACGTTGTTCTTTGGGTATCTGTTTTTTACGAGTCGGGTGTGGTTTCTCCTGGATCTTTTGTGATGTAGTAGACTATTGCTGCAAACGTTATGCCCGCTTGTACTCGTTTTGTTTCTTTTTTCTTAATTTCTTGTATCCTATCTACGGCTGTTTACTTCTGTGTTCTTAAATTTTTTTCCAAGTTACGATAAGCTTCGCATCCTTGATAGTTGGCGGAATGATTACCGTTACAGTTTATACACTTAAATTTAGACTGATCCTTTAATTTGCAAGTAGTTGACACGTGTCCACCTGCACATTTGAAACATTTAAACGGTCTATTACATTGTTGGTATCTTATTAGTTTTATATGGTGGTTCTACTTTGACCTTACAATGAGCAATATGTGTTATTTTATATGCCTACTTATTATTATATTTAGGCTTCAAATCTACATAAAATAGCGGATAAGTTGTTTTATTTCGACTTATAATTACGTTATCTTGTTTCGGATTTTTATCGTCTTGCCAATGTTCGTTACGTTAATTGGTTCGTGGCCTCGTTCACGAAAATTGCCTACGATTACATCGGTACTAGTAGTGGGGTGTAATACAATCCGATATGGTCTTTCAGTTTTTAGCTTGTATGTGTAATACGCATAGTTATTTTTTTTCAGTTCAGTCACTAATGCACGAAAGTAATCATCGGTATTAGCCGTAATTATCATATCACCGTTGTTGGTAGCTTTGAAGGCAACAGCTGCATCTCCCAAAGTATTTATTATTGACTTGCTAAATATATTAAAATTGTCTATGCCACTTACCGTAATTTTGGCGGTAACTTGTTTTTTTTTTAATGTCTGCAGGTAATCCGTTTGTTTCAGTTGTTTTTTTTTTTTTTACGAAAGCGGTTTTAGGTGGAATTTCTGTTCGTGCATTTCGTGAGTTTGAGAAAACGTAAGGTTTCCTTCTTTCAGCAGTTGAGCCGTCTGTTTAGTTTCTAGTTGACGTATTGCGGCAACCAGGGAATCTATTTTTATTGTCAATTCTTTAATAGTCGCTGCTTGTTCGTAACATTTTTGTTTTAAATCATTTAGTTGTAGATTTTCGTTAACTGTATTCAAAAATCGCGATTTTTAATCGTTATAATATTTTCATTAATATTATTTCAAAATTCGTTTGAATATTTAAGCTCGTTTCTATTATTTTAAATTAATTTGATAAATTTCAAGATTTTTTTTTTTATCGTGTTAAATGCTAATTTATAACTAGCCAGTTGAGAGGCTATCCAATAAACTATATCTATTAACAATCTCGAGTGGTAGGTGCATCCAACGATGCTTAACCTACAAACTAAAATTATGATACTAGATTATTTATCTTTGTCCTCTTCAGCCGCGTAAATGTCGCATCCGTGTGGACTAGTGATGCTACTAACTGATTTGGGTGAATACTTAGCCGGTTAAAATGCGTCTGAGCTTGTTTGCGGATAGTTTCTTCAACGGTATCTACGTTTAAATCTCGATGTATAATTTCGCTGGACACGTACCAAGGCATTCATCGCAACGCCTTGTTCTGGAAGCGCTGGATCATCAATTTATTCGATTTCTTTGCACATCGCCAAATTTGTGCGCTATAGCTCCAGACTGGTTTTAATACAACTTTGTATACTAGTAACCGATTTTGCAGGGACAATTCGGAGTTGTACCCTATGAGCCAGTATAACTTTTTTAGTTTTAGGTCCAATTCTTTTCTTTTTTTCTGTATATGACTACGTTATTGTCTAGGTGTATCCTAGGTACTTAACTTCATTTTTTTTTTAATCACGCTATTTCCCATTGAGACTTTTTTATTAGTGAATGATACATGTGTGGATTTTTCCGGATTTATATGCAGTTTCCACTTTTCGGTCCACTGATACAGTTTGTCTAGGCTGTTTTGTAGAGCGGTGACAGAAAGAAGTATTTTTATTCGTACTTAATCAATGTTTCACTTTTTTTATTACTTATTTACACGATGATAAAAAAGTAATGCAATTTAATTACGTGCTTTTCGGTAAAATTATAGCAAATATTAACACGTCGTGTAGTTATTATTCGTTTTTCTTATCATACCCAATCGTTAGTCTACCCATTTTACAACAAATTTTATTCATTTTTTCCCCTTTATAATCTGCACATAGTGTAATAAGTAAATGTAATGAAGGAACAGGAAAAAATCAGATACTGTTTATGGTCCCCATTGCCCACAACTTAGGACATATCTAGAAGGATTGAGTGGAAGTTTTAAGGTTGTCTTTTGGCCATTTTCTCTTCAACCGGCACAATGAACCGAGTGGCATATGACGATTTGTTAGTTGTAGAATAGCTAAGCATTTCTTAGTCTACTGAAAAAGAGCTTATATTTTTTTCTGAAACAGTCGGTATCTGCACGGAACGTATACACTGATTTGAAACGAACCAAGGAGCGTCTATAATTTAACGTAAGAGTTTTTGGATTTCATCGACTGTAAGCGCCATATGTTAGCTGGCTTAGCAGTGTCATATAGTTCAATGTCATAAGTCCAAATCGGTTTTATGACTGAGTTGTGCAACAATAGTTTGTTCTCAACCGATAGATTTAACTGTTTTCTAAAAAAGGCAATTGAGCAGACAATATCGCTTCCGCACATCCTTTATTTTATTAGTAACGTGCTGACTCCAGGTAAGAGACACAAATCAAGATATTTAACATGGTTAACTTGCGGGATGGATGTCCCATCTAGATGGACCGATGGCGTCATCCGTTTACGCAGAATAAAAGTAATGTGACTGCTTTTAGTTTGATTAATCTTGATTCTCCACCTCCTGGTTAATCAAGAGTTAATCAGAGCTAAATGGTTCTGAAGTTTTATTAGACACAATGACCGGATCAGAATTGAATGAGAATGCATGTATCGTCACCAAAAGCGTATAACACTGTATTTTTATTAACCGGTATATATACAGTATAAACACTATATAAGGAAGGACCCTTAACACTTTCCTGTGAAACCCCTGCGTGAATATGGTCCGTATTTGACACAGAAATGATTTTAAGTTTAAAGTGCTAAAATATATTGTTTGAGTCTTCAGTTCTTAAATTAATACCATGTTAAATGTATGAAAGTGAATAACATGGGTGTCGAGTGTACTACAGTAAAAGAGGTTAATACTAATAAATATATTAATTATAATTTATTACTACATAATGTTATGTTTAAGTTTTGGAATACATGAAACGAAATTGTCCGGAATTGTAACTGGCAATCGAGAAGACGATTTCGTTGTTTTGGTATTGAGCATTTATTAAAAAAGTCAGTCGACAGTTTTAAAACGAAATCCCTAAAATAGGGCTGGTCTGTAGTTTCGTGCATGCTGTCAATTCTGGCCTAGCGAGGTGTATTGGGGATGCAACTGAAGCATCTATTTTCAATGACTAGTAATTTTTTTTTTTTAAGGAAGCTTTTGATATCGAGCTCTAAACAGGCCAGGCCTAACAACGTACTGGATGGATTAATGTTTTATAGAGGATTTATCATGTTGTTAATGTTCAGGAAGGACTTGCGATTAAGGAGAAGGTACAATGGAACGGAAGATTAGTATGTTCAGTTTATGTTAATTTCTCATTTGTTGTAAGTAGCCGCGATATTCTGAGCTGTAGTCTATTACGGATTGTTCTAGGTCTATAAGAGTTGCAGAATATTGCAGCGTCGTTAGCAGAGTCCAACATGCGTGTTGGATGGGTTCGAGAAATCATAGATGTACAATGTAAACAAAAGCAGTCCAATTATACTGCCTTGTGGAACATCCGCAGAACAAGTTTTGTGAGACGACACAGTGCTACACCTACAGGTAAAAATATTTATTTTCAAAGTATTACTGATTAAATGAATTAAGTATGTTGGTAATTTACATGTTATTTTATAAACAATACCCGCGTGCCATGTATCGGGTGCTTTGGCAACGTCAAATAGTACCATGCCGTTATGTTTAAGTTGTGGATGACGGAATCTGCTATTCTGCATATTTGTTGGATCGTAGATTGATCAGAGTGAAAGCCGATATGTTATCGTTGTCAGCATGAGATATTAATCTATGGTAAACCACCTTTTTTAGCAAATTTACTTTTAAGTAAGCTAATGAGGCGTATGTTGGAAACTTTGCGAAGGATCTTTTCCCTGCTTAGATATGGAAATAATCTCGGCAAGTTTTCAGCTTTGTGGAAAGTATCCCAGTTTAATGATAA
The DNA here is from genome assembly GCA_032883995.1 of Coronaproctus castanopsis. NCBI lineage: Eukaryota > Metazoa > Arthropoda > Insecta > Hemiptera > Monophlebidae > Coronaproctus > Coronaproctus castanopsis. The sequence continues at coordinate 194,851,139 of CM065053.1, forward strand.
ACCGTTCATTATGTCTGAGGGCACGACAATAGCGGAATGAGGAAGTTTTTCGATTATAAGCAGTGATATATTATCAGGGCCTACCGAGTACTTTAATTTCATTTTTTTAATGATATTCGATATTTCTAGAGACGCAACATGCGCAGACTACATTCATCGCACTTTCAGTCTCTGTGCACCATGTACCATCTTTTAGTTTTCGCATGTACTTAAACAATCTTCCAATGAGCCTGCTGGCCTTCATCCTTTGCGTATGTTCATAAAATCGAATTCTTTTCCGGATCGCGGTAGTAATTTTTCCACATGTTGATATATTTCTTGATTACTTCGTTTGATATATTTTTCACTTTACTTGTCCTACTATTCTTCTTACGATCTTTCTTTCTGCGATTTCAAGCTGTTCACTTTTAGACCCTCTGCTGCATATAACGCCTCTGGTTGATCACAGTTGTATAATGTCGCAGTTTAGCATTTCGTGATAAAAATTTCTTATTATATACTTCTTTTGTTAAATAAAATGCGGCTTTCGTTCGATCGATCCTGTATTTGCTTCTCTTTATGATGCTTTTTGCTCGATTAATTAGCCCAGATATTTGAATTTATTAACTCTTAGCACTTGACCAAAAATTAGTTTTTATTTTATCAGGAGCTGCTGTAATATTTGTTATAAATTTGGATTTTTCGACGGAAATTTGTAGCCCAGCTTTATCCGCTTTTTCTTTTAATAATTCTATCTGCCGCTTTGTTGCCTCCGTAGATTCTGCTATTATTGCCAGATCATCTGCAAAAGCTAAACAGTCTATTAGTAAATTAATAATAAACCGAACAAAATATAACACAATCACTAAAAGTTTTTAATCGCGAAGCTTTTCGACAGTTACGTCATTTTCAAGCACGCACCAAAATTATGACATCTTTTTGTGTTATATTTTGTTCGGTTTATTATTAATTTATAAAATCACTACTCTCCAATATATTCAACATTTATTAATAAATTGCCCTTCTAGTATCCTAATCTAATATTCCCAGTGATATTTTCATCACTCGTAGCTTTTCTCCATTCTCTTATAACTTTTTCAAGTGGCCAGTTAAAGAGTAAAGGTGACAGCCCATCTCCCCTGTCTAACTTCTATTTTTATTTCAAACTGTCTAGGTATTTCACCTCTAAATTTCACTTTAGCATATGTGTTTGTTAACTTTTTTTTTTATTAGGCTTGTGTTTTTTTTCATACAGACCAAACTCTGAGGATATTAAACAATACTGTTCTATCTACTGAATTATATGCTTTTTAAAAATCGATAAACATTATTACAATTTTTGGATCTTTTCTTCAGATACATTAATGACTTGCAGCTGAAAATCTATTCAACACACGATCTATGTTTCCTGAATTTACACTGATATTCACCAACTTGTGTATCCAGCTGCTCTTCTGCTCTAGTTTGTATTGCCTTAGACAGTATTTTATAGATAACTGGTAACAGCGATATACCTCTGTAATTGTTCACATCTATCTGTATTCCTTTTTAATGTAATGGATGTATTCAATGATGTTGTCCAGTCCCGGGAAATTATTTCTATCTCCCAAATATTTTTGAATATTTCATCCAATTTATCTTGGCATTTATTATTCGAGTTTTTCCATAACTCTGCTATTATTGTATCCTCCCCTAGAGCTGTTATGGCTCATAATCTATAATTAAAAAAAAACAACACTCCAGTCAGAATAAACTGACCACTATTGACGAAGCTAATAAGTCAGTAGCAAATTAACTTATATCTAAGGTATGGTTTGAAATACCGATCACCCTCAATAGAACGAGCAGGACAGATAAACATGAAAGATCTATAAAAAGAGAGAGAACTTCAAAGAAAATATATGCAGAATTAAAGGCTAATTTGTTTAAACTGATTTTTCTTTGTAATAGTTATAATTTATTTTTGTTTCGCCAGATAAATCATTTTGTAGCTTGAAACTTTATTCGCAATTTATTTCAGTAATTTGAAAATGTGCATTTTTTTACTCTTTTTTTTTTTTCTTTGCAGTTTAAAATTATTTCATATTTATATATTTCAGGTGAATTAAAATTTAATTCGGTTACAATTTCCACTTAGAAGAGGCTGCTATCGCCAAAGTCAACTTCAGAGATAATCAATAATGTTCAATGATGAACTTTGTTATTATTATTAAAAAATTTTTATCATAGTATTTAATTGTTTTCAATTTTACTGAAAATTATGTAAAAAATTCAATCTTATCGATCCCAAATAGAAACTCGTTCATGCTGAATTTTATCTATTAACGTTGATTAAAGGAAATGTGTTTTTTTTAAAGGGGTTATTTTTTGCTGATGTGGAATGTATTAATTGTAGTTAAAATTGCTAAATTTTGTATTAAAACACAGAACTTTTTTTAAATTCATATATGAACAATGATGAAAAATCATTATTTGGCAAACAATGTAAAGAATTAAAACACTAAATTAATAATATTAACGAAAGTGATCAAATTTAACATACAACATAAACGAAATGGTTAAAAATAATTTAATAAATTCGAACACAACTTTTAATGAAAAATAACTAGTTAATGTAACTTTTTTGTATTTGCTTGAAAATGACGTGATTGTCGAAAAGCTTTGCGTTAATAAAATAATTTTTATAGTGATTAACTATGTTCTTATTTTGTTTTGTTAATTTAAAAACTATGCTATAAATTTAATAAGTTTTTATAGAGATTTAGAATTTGGATTTTTCTGGATAGTCAGTATATGTAGTTATTGTGTATATTGCTGATTGGCTGATTGTGTTGTCTACCACAGTCATCTTCAGGTTATTTTATAATGAAATCTGTTATTTCACATTACTTTTCCTTGCAATATTGTAGATTTAGATTAAGTATTTTATGGGCAGTCAGTTTCTGTAGTATATGTTGATATTCGCAAAGATTTCGACGCAGTTTGAATTCTACTAACGAAATTGTATAATTGCGATTTTAGAGCAAATACGTGCTAGTGGTTTTAATCGTTAATGTAAAATGGGAAATTACAACTAAAATTTATTTGTTTATTTTTTGTTTAAAAATCTGTTTTATAAATAAAATTTATTGTAAAAATAAATCTAAAAGTAAATTACCTCTGACTAGTGAAATATGTATATCAAATTATCAGTTATCGTTATATAAATATTTCAGGTAATTTATATGTAACTGTGTATGCTTTTTTTTAATATATATATTTTATCGGCTTTAACACAGCTATGAGGTTATCAAGCCGAAAGTATAAAGTTGATTGTGTATGCTTGATAATGACGTAACTATGGAAAAGCTTTGCAATAAAAAACTTTTATATTGATTAAACTACTGTGTTATGATTTTGTTTTGTTTATAATTCATAAAATCACTACTCCCCGATATATCAATTTTGATGAAGAATTATTTTTTAAAATCTGCTTTATAAATAAAATTTAATAAAATTACCTCTGGCTAGTGAAATATATATATATCAAATGATTATTTGTCGTTATATAAATATTTCAGGTAATTTATAGACGAATCAAATGAGTACAATGTGCCTATAGTGCTGTGTTTCATTGATTATCGAAATGCTTTCGATAATATAATCTGAAGCAAACTGTGGGAAATATTGATGTGGGTGTCTCTGATTCAAAAATTATATGAGCACAACCAGAATATTGTAAAGCTAGAACCCGCGGTACACAGAAGTTTACTGTAAAAAAAAAAAAAAAATGTAAAACAAGGGTGTGAACAACCCTATATTGTTTGAATTATATGGGGAACATTAACTGAGGAAAGTTTTAGAGAGTTGGAATGAAGGTATTTCTATTAGAGGGATCAAAGTTTCAAACTTACGGTTTGCTAACGATATAACATTGGTAGCAGCTAATATGGAAAAAATGCGACGATTATTAAAGAAATCAGAAGATATAAATAAATGCTATGGTTTACAAATAAATAATGGGAAAACTAAATTAATGGTGATTGATCGGAAGAATATAATAAAGGAAAAAACATAAAACCTGGTTATGAAACTGTGGAAAAGTTCGTTTACTTGGGATCCTTGTTGGAAAGCAAAGGATGGTCTGAAGGTGAGATCAAGAGAACTTAGCACGGAATGGGATGGTTGAACTAACCCAGATGTGGAAAGACTACCCTGTCACGAAAAATACAAAAATTCAACTTGTACGCACTCTGATTTTTTCAATATTTCTGATATGCTGCAGAAACGAGGACTATCAGAAAGTTTGAACAAATTCGCATAAATAGTTTCGAAATATGGTGCTGGAGGCAGCTTCTTCAGGTTTCGTGGATGGAAAAACGTACTAATGCGTCTATTTTGAAATTTATATAATCCGCAGATTAACAACGGAAGTTCTCGGACGTACTATGAAATTTTTTGGTCACATACGAAAACACAATGGAATTGAAAGCGTAATGATTATGGAAAGAATGAATGGCGTGCAAACGAAAGGCATGGTACGAATTAGATGGACAAATGCAGTGATATTTTCAAGATGTGTTCATATTGCCGAGGATGGAAACATAAAATAAGGAAGCTGTTACCTTGATCACGATACTCCTACGTGGAGTTACGACTAAAAGAGAGATATGTAACATTTATTGTGTATGCTTTTGAATGATGTAACGGTCGAAAATCTTTGCAATAAAAATTTTTATATTGATTTTGTTTTGTTTATAAGAAAAATAAATACTTAATTTTTAATTTCAAAATGAATGTAAAAACGAAAACAATGGTTTTTTTTTGTAATTTCTTTCTGCATACAATCTGTCTAAGAATGAGTAGCAGTGAGTAAATAAGTGACATATATGGATTACCACCAAAGGGTGATAAATCCTTCTGGTCTTCCACAAATCTTCATTGGGTGCTAAATTGAGCATGTAATTATTGAATGTCTCATATTTAAAGTCTCCTTTAGTTGCCAGAGGCGCGATTAAAATTTATTTCACTAACGGGACACTCCGATCATTATGCCATTCTCGTCTTAACCGTCGTTTTTCAGCGATCGTGTTTTCTTTTTGATTATTTTTGGAATATTAAATATTTGAACGCGATTGTTCCGGGTAGCTAAATAAACAGACTCTTGAAGACATTTAAGTAAAACTTTCTACAGCTTACTTCTGCGTTTTTATACGAACATATAAATTTATTCTTTAACGTATTTCCTAAAAACATTTCATTGATTTCTTTATTAGTTAATACAGGTTTTCTTGGGTATATGTTTGCCGAATTAGTAAGATTTAATATTTTAGAAGAATGATCTAATGTGACATCTAGGGAGGATTCTACTAACATAGAATTATATTCGGTTAGTAATAAAAAAGTCAAATAGATCAGTAAGTTTTCTAAGATCCGTTGGTGGTACGCCATCTGATAAGCTAGAGTGTCGATTTGTTATGAGACATGAGTATAGTTGCCTTCCTATTGGTGTTATCTCAATAAATGCTGTATATTTTGCATTGAAGTCGCCCCCGCATACAAATTTCTCTTCCACAGTTTTGAAGTATTTGTCGAAGTCAGATGGTTTTATACTATACTTCGGAGGACAGTAGACCGATGAAATTATTAGTAGACTAGAGGATGATTTAATCGTTTTAGTGGTAACTTGCGAGTGTGCTTCAGAAAACTTATATCAAAATGTTGTATAAATGCTTTTATAATGATTGCTGTTCTATCGGGGTGTTGAGTGTGATAAAGAGTACATTATATAAGAAAATTGTAGCTCGCGCATAGTCAAAGTAAATAATATTAAGAAATTTATATATAATTATTATTCAACGAGTATATTATTCGATAAGATTTGACTTGAATATTGTTATTATCATTATCGACTACGGAATTTAAAACGTTAAAAATACATTTGAATAAAATATAAAAATAAAATCGTCAGACGAAGTGAAAAAATATTTTCTGAATTATATTCAACGAATCTGGTTGTACAATAGGCAATTATTTTTTAACCGTTCGAAAAATACTACACGGCAGTATTAAAATTAGAGACCGATTTAATAAAAGTAAAAATGAACAAATCGTTCACAATAAGCAGAAAATGACGAATCCTGAAACATTTTTGTATTTCATTTTTCCATTTATATATATATATATATATCAAATTACAACCGTATGTTCACGCGATAATATGAAACATTAATATTCTATTTATTTAAAAGATAATAATTATGAGATGATTTTATACGATTAACTATAATAAAAAAAATATGACGAACATTCCAAGAATATATGAAATTCACATTGGTAATTATATCGAAATTAGCCGAGTAGAAAGGATTTATATCCGACAAATTAATAATCTGTAAACAAAAAACATTTAATTAGATGTATAGAATGAAACACAAAAGATTGAAACAAATTTAATCATAGTGTTTATTTTTTGTGATAATTTCTACCCTAGATAATACGTTATCTATAGAAACTGTATAATAATTACTTATACAGTTCTTTCTGTCAGATGAGATGAAACTTTATAGCAGTATATTACACGTAGTATCTAACTAACGCGTTAGTTTTAGAAGAAGCACTATCAAAAAAAAAAAGCACTAATTTGGTAGAGAACAAGTGAAAGCTTCATCAGTATTGTATATAAAACAGTAACAGGTCAGGAGGAAAAAAACATTTTGCTGTTCGAAATAGATAACTTACGTATATGGAAAATTAGGAAAATAATTTAGATTTAATTTAAACACTCACTTGATTACGATTAAACCGCAGGATATGCTGATTAAGTTAATAAATTGATGTTCGTTAAAACGCGGAATCTTAAGTAAAAACCAGAAATCTGTTACTAATCCATTCTGAGACATGTAGGCTAACGATTTTCGTACGCATCGAACAGGATAGAGTGATATGAAAACAGCGATTTGATATCGTCGAATCCTTTCACGGCTGTTCTTGAAAACGATTATTTAGCAATAAATAAGCTTAGTATTATGTATAATTAAATAGGCAGTACCTACTATATACACACGTAATTCCATCATAGATCGATGAAAAATTGAAAGTTTCGCCACTTGGTTTTTTAACTTCTTAAAAATGTAAATTCTGAAAAACGACGAACTATAAATACCCTTATATACAATTACTAGAATCAGTACATTCTACGCGGCGTACGAATAACTAAAATAAAAAATTGTGGTACAATAAGCTTTTGACTAAAACATTTAATTTTCACCTCCATAAACACAAATGTGTAAACGTAATTTTTTGAACAATAAGAAATATCAAATTATTTGAAAAGATAACCTGCCTAATAGGAGATATTAATGAACGATTTTAGACAGAATTCCATTAAATTTTTGAAATATTCCATTTTTATTCGCATATTAATAAAGATTCACTTTAAATGTTTTTCCCCGATAAAATTTCATACATATTCTATAAATAATTGCAGTTATTTAATAAATCTGTACCACAAAATAAAACGATAATAATTCTTTCGTTTTAACTTAAAAATCGTAATGTTGCAACTCGTTTATACAACACATTTAAAATTAATTAACGATTTATTTAATATTCCTATATGTAAAATACTAGTAGCGTAAATATAAATTATGTGTATGATCGCGAAAGAATGCACACGTTTCATTTTAATCATTATACAACGTTAGATAGGGATGATACGAACGATGAGAACTTTTAATCACTATCACAAGAAAGGTTAAGCAATGTCGTAAAAATTATAATTAAAACTTCTAAAGCAGAAAATCGACTAAATAAATTCAACGTATCATCTCGTTAAGGATTATTTCGTTCAATTTCATCGAAAACGCTGCAAACGAAAATGTTTCTTCAAATCTTTTTCTTCCGGCTTCGCCCATTTTTCGACACAGTTCGTCATCTCTAACACATCTATACATGGCTCGTGCAAATTCTACACTGTCGGGTGGACATAAAAATCCGGTTTGTTTATGTACAACCGTTTCTCTAGGGCCTCCGCTTCTAACGGCGATAACCGGCTTTTTACAATACATGGCTTCTAGGGGAACTATACCAAAATGTTCGTTAGAAGGAGTATACAAAACGGCTTTGCAATTTTTTAGGAGCGATATTTTTTTCTCATCGGACGGAGATTTAATAATGATCATAGCGTGTGAAACTCCTAACATGTAGGCAACTTCTTCGAGTTCTCGAAGATATTCAACGTTTTCATCTAAGGCTTCGTCGTAACCTCCGGCAATTATCAATTTTAAACGTGACATTTCATGATCTCCGACGAACGTAATTAATTTTTGTATAGATTCAATAGCTAATTCGAAATTTTTTTTCCGTTCGAATCTGCTTAAACACAAAAATATTGTGTCATCGTCTAACGTCGGAATGTTTTTGTGATTATCAAACGGATCGGTATTAACTGAAGGATACAGAACATCTGGAAGATTATTGATACTTTTGAATGTTTCGGTAAAAACCTGTCTGGTAAAATAACTATTGACTAGAATGACATCTGCCGCATTTGTCGTAATCTCTTCTAACCAATTTATAGGCGCTCTATACATGCGTTTTAACGTGTTACCCGCTTGACTAAGAAGCATGTCCGGGTAATGACAATAAAAAATTACGTGTTTTATTTTTAAATGTAAAATCGGTACACAAACGGAAACTAAATCACAAAATACAATATCTGTTACGATATCACTGAAGATAATTAAATACAATGCTGCATACGCCATACGAGTATACATGCAAAGGGCACGGCATTTTCCAAAAATACTCCTCGGCATCCAATCTCCCACAACAGTTACTGGTAGAGTACCATCAATTGTTTCCGAAAAACAGTGATCTCTATTATGGTGGCTGGTTACAATATGAACTGAGTGACCGCTGTTCTTTGCGGCGATCGCAGCATCGACGACTAATCTTTCTGCTCCACCAACACCTAAATCAGGATGTAAAAATGTGACGTTAACCATTTTTAAATATTTAAGCTGAAAATTTTAATAAAAAATAAATACGAAATGAAAGTAAACAGTTACAATTTAACACATTGAACAAACTTAAATTGGGTTTGTGTATTTTCTTATCACCTAGTATATTTCGTATCTATAACAAAAAATATTTATTAAAAATAATAGAAATTGTAAATGTTACACAGTTGAAAATTAAATTACGAACTTTTAACATATTTTAATTATTGTGCAAATAATAAAACATATACGAATAAAAAGTGTTCCGAGCAAAAATGAATTTGTTCGGTTAATTCTTCGTACGTATTTTCTGTGGAGATGTTGATAAACAGTTAAGGCTGTTCCATTCATTTAAAGAATCCAAATCAGTTTGGGTGAGTTTGTTTTTCTATTTGCATTTTTATCCTGTGATTTGATAGTTGTCCGAATTGTCGATAATTTTAATTAATTCCGTGAAAAATTATGACCGCATATTTAGTTAATGTTTACCAATTCTGTTGTCAAAGTTTCGAGCTGTAATTTATATTTATTAAAGGCGTTCCCCTTATCTATTTTCACGGAAATATTTAATTCTAGTTTTTGCTTTTAAAATAATGTTCGTTATTGTTACGCGAACATCGTGTTATGTTTATTAGATCATGTTTTCTACTTATGGAAGTATAATACTGGTTATTTTGTTTATTCAGTTTAATGATGCTGGTGAGTATAAACTTCTTATTTATTTTTGTTCATTCTAACTTGTAATTAATTTGCGGTATTTTGTATAAATAAAAACGTACACCATTTATCTGCTAAAAATATCGAAATTACTTAATCTACAAGTTAATTGAGAAAAACAAATTGTAAGGGGAATTTTTTTAAACCGCATTTTATTAAATATAATCCGATAGAAGGGCGACTTATTAAATATTAGTAATAGATTAACATTTCTGAAAATTAATGTGGAATGTATTTTAATGACGGAAATTATTTGTTGACTGAAGAAATCACATACATTTTTGCTGGTTTCTGTTGTTCGCTAAGAAATAATTTTTTCGAACTTATTATACACGTTATAGTTTACATTAAATTCGCTGAATTTTTTCGTAAACTTGAAACAGAGTTCTGCATTGTAATGTAACAAAAAAAAAAAAAATATTTTACTCCGGACCATATCTCCTATTTGTATTCAATATTTGTGTAATAATAAAGGTACTAAAATCGAAATCGAATTTAATTGCGTATAATGCACGTATACTAATACGAGAAATTTATGAATTTATATGTAAATGTTTTCATTATTCATGTTAAACTTTAAACATAACATTTCACGGTGATCGTTTTAAACAAATTTTTTAGTTTTCCTGTCTTTCTATCTAAAATCACAGGGATCGGTTTTCGTTGACTTTTAACTTCTACGCTGAAATGGATATTTTTCGTATTTATAAAAAATTATTAATTTTGGAACATGTTAGCAATCTTACGATGTTTAAAACAAAATACGTCCGTTTCGATATTGTCATTTGTGTGAAACTTGAAGACATTTTAAACTGATAACATTTGTATTTCTAACGATGTTATTATGGTTTTATTAGTTTCACACACGAGTAAACGTTTTCCATTGATAAATAATGTATATTATGTTATTATAGAATTTTAAAATTAAATTTAACAATTACTGTGTGACAAGAAAATTGATGATTTGCTTTTTAATTCAAATGTCACTTGATAACACTACCGTGCAGAAACGGACAGTCTAGAATTAGAGGATCAGTTAATCACCTTATCATCTCACAATCCCACCGAAGACCCGAAATAAATTTACTTTCAGTATTTTTACATATGATTTTTAAAGCCGACATATTTTCATAGAAAAAAAAATAAAAAAATTAGCAAGGGAACGCCGTAATTCGACGATTTATAGGGAACCATCGGATCTGCTTCCTGGCTAAATTAATAAGAAATAGCTTGTCTTGGCTTTTTATCAAACTGTCGTTTACTGGCTGAATTAGATATCTGACTGTATCTATTAGAAATTTGTATTGCCTTATTGTTCGAACCTAATTCGTTATGTATAAAATGCGAACATGGTATTGCTGCGTCGCAAGACCATATAGGTCAAAATCTGTTATTTGTATATACGTGTGCATTGTGTGAAAATCTGTAAAATAAATGAACATTTTTATGTAATCAATAGACTCGTGTAATAATTTTTAAACGCTCGAATTTTTCAACGATTATTATGAATTTTCGTTAGCCTTCTACAATTTTAAACGGTTTTTTTTTCTTTTGTTCCTGCTTTATTTGATTTTTTTTTACTAGATTATTTTTTAATTCGTTTACCGGCGTAACGAGAAGTGTTACACCAGTAAAGTCTCGTAAAATGTATGTAGAGTTATGCTTTAAACGTCTGAATTAATGATAACAACTATTGTAATGACCAAAAAAGTTTCATTTATGATTTCAATTTATTATGTTGGGATGCAATGATTTATGAGATGACCATATTCCGTGCAGCACGACTCGCAGAAACATTAATTTCAAAATTTATAAATAAATGTCATATAGGCGATTTAATTTCTATAATTAATTTTCGAGAATAAATTAATAAATATTTCGAAACCAATTTAGAATATATGTAAGTTACTGATTCATTGGGGAATTATATCGAGAAAAATCTTTCAAAGTAAGCATAATAAATCACTTTTTTTTTTTGTTAAGTTTATATTTCTTTCATAATATTTGAGCGTTACCGAAGTTTAATGAATAAACCGCTGGAAATTTTGAGGGGATAAGTTAGTTTATTTATTTCGTTAATTATCTTTTATTTTAGTTACGGATGATGGCATAAAACAAACTAATTGTAATGATTTAATCTAGTTTAAGAGAATGCAGTTAAAAATATGGCATTTGGTGTGAAAAACAACTTAAAATGCATATGTAAGTGTGTATATATATACCCTATCAAACATTTAAACAAATAATGCGGGAGAAGACTATGCAGTAAATATAACTTAATGGAACATTTTTTTAATATTGACACATGTCTTCTAAACCCTGGGATAAATAACGATAACTGAATTAAAAATAAAAAAGCTACGGGTGAATAATGAAAAAATGTATAAAATTGTAAATGCGTAATGTTAAAAGTGAAGTTACGATATGTAAAAAAATTATTATAATAATTCGTAACTCTTTTGTACGACGAACATAAAGAAGTTTATGAATGTAAATGATGAAAAGGTACATAAAATAAAAAGTTCGAAATAGAGGATTTAAAAATAATAATAATTTTAAAAACAATAGACGGCAATTCAGACATTTGTAACATAGAGCGTTTACTTAAATGTACTGCGTTATTATAATATAATGCAGAAGTTTGGGACAGTAATAAAAGAAGGTAATAAGCAATTTTCGCTTGATTTAGAATGCAAAAATTATTCAGCCGGATAGGACACAATTAAAAGAAAAAAATATTCATTTGAGAATCGCGGCGAGAATAATCTCAGCCCACGAATGAAGATCGGATTTTCAAAAATTTATTTTTCATTCGAAAGAATTTTTTAATACACGGAGATATCGAACGTAAACCAAACGAGATTCTTAAAATCCAGGTGGCCACCTTAGACGACAACAGAATATACAAAAAGTGTTAAAAATAAATACGGAAAAGAAAAGTGACGCAAAACGAACAGAATAAGCAGTAAAGCCAGTAATGCTGATTTAGTACAAAATACTACTATGACATCTCCGTGTATGAACTTACTACGATGGTAATGGTGCAAAATAAACAGATTACGCGCGGAATGAAACATATGCGCTTATAATTGAACAAGTAGGAGATTATCTATATAAATTTAGAGGATGTACACTACGGCCGAAAGTGATGCAAAATACATAGATACTCGCGTGCAAGATTTTTTTCTTTTAATTCGTGCAATTATGCCACTAGCTCTAGGCTATCTAGAAAACTTTTCGAAAAACAAGGATTGACTTTTTAAATTCCTTATCCAGCGAAAAGGATTTTCGCTAAACGTATTTTAATACTTTTTACGTTTATTGCTGATTATTCATAATAGATCCGTAGGTTTTGTTCGTTTTAATCGCCTGATTTCTATCGAGTTATCCAGCAGAGCAACAGCTAAAGTATTTGTGTGATAAAAGAGTTCATATTCACTAGCGATTTCTTGTATCTTATCTTTCACGGGTGTAACACCTAGGTCCGTGTGCAAGATTGCTTACATACCACGGTGCATCTGTGATAGTTCTTAATGCTTTATTTTGGAAGCGTTGTATTATCGCTATATTACTCTGCTTAGCACAGTCCCAAAGTTGACTTCCATAAGCCCATGTAGGCATTAGAATTTGATTGCACGATAATATCTTGTTCATCAGTGATAATTCGGATTTTCTTCCGGTAAGCCAAAACGTGTTCCTAATCTTTCTTCTTATCGGTTTGCGGTTTGTTCTCGCATTCATTTATTGTTCCGATGTATAAGGTATTAAAATCTCGCTATTGTTATATTGAATTACAGTGAAATTCGACTATAACGATTCCGCATATAGCGATAATCCGGATATAACGATGTAAAACAGGTGGCTAGTTTGGTTTGCTATGTAAAAGTGAAGAAATAAATCCGGTTGTAGCGATGTTGGATATAACGGTATTGTGTCTATAACGATATAAACTAGGGTTTTTATTCCTTTTGTAACGATTTAACACAACAAAGAATTCGTGGAATTCCTAGTTATATTTTTAAACGTAAATAAGTCTTGTTTCTTTCCCGTCGTTACTCGTTGAATATGACTCATTGTTTTTTTCACCGAATGTTATCCTACTGTTCTCCTCAATTTTCTTCGAACACTCTTCGTCCAATTTACTGTGTAATATTCTTTCAAAATGCCGGTTTTAATTCAGTCTTCATTTTTTCTTTGTGCGGTATGGCGTCGAATAAACGTCGCGCGTTTTCAATTGAAGAAAAAGTCAAGATTATTCAAAGGATAGAGAAAGGAGAAACTATTAACAGTTTAGTTTCCGAGCTCAACATTTCACAATCAACAGTCTCAACAATTTGGAAATCAAAGGAAAAAATAAAAGAAATTTTTGAAAAAGACGTCAAATCGAAGAAAAAGCTTCGGAACAGCCAACACGAAGAGATTGAAGCAGCTCTTTTGGAGTGGTTTAAGATCCAACGAAGAAAAAACATTCCGATTAATGGGCCTATTTTACAAGCAAAAGGAAATGAGTTCGCTAGAATCATGGGTAAAGAAGATTTTCATTGCTCCATGTCTTGGATTACGCGGTTCAGAGCAAGACACAACATTGTGTTTGGTAAGATCAGCGGAGAATCTTCTAGTGTACCAGCCGGAGCGTCTGAAAACTGGCTACAGAGCCCTAAATGATGACGTAAATAAACCTCAAACTACAGCATCTTTAAAAGAACTTGACGAGTATGTAAGCAAAAATTTGTATTTAAAAAAGAACAAGCAAACTAAAATTACAGATTTTTTTATCAAAAATTAAAGAATGTACAGAATATAAAATTACATAGCAACTAATGCCGATTATTAGTTATTAGGTACGTTATGTGTTTTTTTTATATGTGTGTGTACATATATTCATAATAATATGTATAAGGCATGTTTTTAACCGTTAAAAATTGAATTAGGTATGTACCTATGTACATGCATATTAAAACAATAAATATGTATAATATAAAACTGTTTTTTTTCCGCCGCCCCCTCTCATTCCGGATATAACGATCAATTTTGTCTGGTCCCTTCAATATCGTTATAACCGAATTTCACTGTACTTTTATCAGCGTTGCACTGGTGAGTTAAATCCAGTTACTAACATTAATATATTATATCATTATTATTATTGCTGTTATTATTATTAGTATTTATTATTACTAGTATTATTTATTATTATTATTATTGTGTCATTATCATGCTATCGTCGTTTCGTCGTTATTGATAGTGTATGTTACGTATGCCCATCACAGCGCGTTCTTATCAGTGGCACATGCTGGTTGTATATTATCTGTACGTACAGACGCACACCGCAATGATGTATCTTTCTCCTCATCCTCCAAAAGGTCGGTCGCCGTCCCCAAATACCTCTTTAACGTCGTTATCGTCATCAACAGCAGCAGCACCTAACGTAAACTCTGCTGTCAACGCTTCTAACTCCTCTCTTAGAGTAAGCCCAATAAAAATAATAAAATCTGTAAGTGGTCATAATATAAAACGACAACTTTCGAATACTGATAATAGTGGAAGGTTGGCGAACACCGAAACACACTTCGAAAATAAAGAAAATCGCATACACTACTTCTGGCAATAGTGAGACTGCCTCTATTCGTTCCAAACATAATATTTTCAAATTTGTAATTGTCATGATAACAGTGAAGATAATACAGAAATGCAAACGGATAGTCCTGTCATAGAGAAATCCCATATAAATAATACTACTTCAGTATCCAATGACAAATTCATTTTGAACAAAAGTATTAAATTGCTTCCGCCAATTATGGTCAAAGACATACAACATTTTACAAACTTTAAAAAGTTTCTAATAACAATACCGGATGTAGAGTTTACTTTAAAATCTACCCTATCTGGAGTTAGTATTAAGCCGCTTAATGTACTGAGTTATCGCACTCTTATCAAATCATTAAAAGAAAAGAAATATTTTTACTTTTCAAACGGCTTTAAGGTGATTCGTATTACAAATATCCTGCGAAGGATGACGAAACAACCGCTTCCTATGTTCTTTATAGATTTAAAACCCTCGCCAAAAGATGACGAAATATTTCAGATCACTCGTTTCTTAAACACAATTGTCACTGTTGAAGAACCGAACAAAGACTCTAGACTGAATCACACAGCAAACTACTGTAACTTACCGGTTCGATGTGTCCAATATGACGGAAAACACGATACAGAAATGTGTTCTAGAAACCTAACTGAGCCAGCAAAATGTGCCTTACGTGATGAAGATCACCCAGCGCGTTACAGAGGTTGTTCTGTTTATAAGCAGCAGGCACAATTTTAAAATAAAATACGTACATCCTTCTCCCAGACGCGAATTATGCAAATGAAAGCTATCCAAACTCTGGAACAAACGTAAACCATCATCGGTACTCTGATGTAGATATCATAGCGGTATCGAAACTAACCATAGAGACGATGGCAGTAATTATAACAGAGTAATAATACACGTAACATCAATAATGTTAATAACGAACACAATAATAATAACGATATTTCAGTGTTACTAAATACATTTTTAAATGAATTCAAATCTGTCATTAATCCATTAATATCACTGTTAACAAAAGTTATTGAAAAAATTCTGCTATGATGTTACAAAACACTACAACTGTCACCCAACATTCACTCGTGATAATGTTATGGAACGCGAACGGGATTTTGCAAAAAAGGAATGAACTAGAAATGTTTCTTCATCAAAACGCTATAGACATAGCGCTTATCACAGAAACACATCTTATACATGAAAATAGTTTTAAACTGCACGAATACAAGGTATATTCAGCATATCACCCTGATGGTACAGCTCATGGAGGAGCTATGGTGATGGTCAACAGCTTGTTTAAACAGTATAAAAGTTTTTCACACAATACATACGCGTATCAGATAGTAGCTGTAAATATTGAAACATTTACAAAAGATCTCGCGGTCGCCGCGATTTACTGTTATAGACAAATTCATATACCTGAAGTCGAGTATGATACAATATTCAGAAAATTAGGGAATAAATTCATTTGCGGTGATGACCATAACGCCAAATGCAACGCATGGGGTACACGATTAACGAACAATTCTGGGAAAAGACTTCATAGAACGATACGCGGTAATTCCACTAAGTATATTGTTTCCGATGACACCAACATACTGGCCCACACACGTTAACAGGCTTCCAGATGTTCTAGATTTTTTTTTATTATACACGGATTACAAAATTACAACAGAGAATGTAAAACCATCGCTAACCTATCATCCGACCATGTTCCTGTACTCGCGGTATTAGATGTGAAACCTAAGAGCGTATCCAACCAACAAAAGCTAGCTAATAAAACCACACATTGGAAATTTTTTTCAGAAATAATAGAAAATAATACAAATTTAAAAATTAAACTTAAAAGTAGTAGTGATATCGATACGGCTATTCAAGATTACACCAACCTTATTGAACACACGTGTAAAAATTCCACTAATCACAGTATAAAAAATTATTACGTTCCAGTTCAAATAAGAATATATTAATACGTAAAACTCGAGCAGCTAGAAAAAAATTGCAAAAAACTCCTTATCCATCCTTGAAAGAATCGTATGTACAATTACAGACAGAGTTGAAAAACAAAAATTCGTCAGTATAAAAATGAAATCTTATCTCAGCAGCTAGATTATATGAACACTGATAACAGATCTTTATGGAGAAATACAAAAAAATTACTGAAACAAATAGATGAGTCATTCAATATAAAATTCAATAATAATTGGGATAAAACTGATGAAGATAAAGCGAGAACATCTCAGCACAGTATTTACACCGTATCCTGAATCTTCTAACAAACAGTTCGTCCACGCACAATCTTCTCCAAAATTGCTAAATGTCAAATTCTTTACTCCTAAAGAGGTGTTTACATGTACTCAGAAAGTACCATTACGGAAAGCTCCCGGTTTCGACAAGATCAATGGGGAAATTATCTCACACTTGCCAAGAAAGTCAGCAATTCAGTTGTGTTACATATTTAACGGTATACTGCGGATCGAATATTTTCCCAAATCGTGGAAAAAATCGGTGATAATTATGACTCGTAAACCCAGTAAGCCTCAAACTGACGTAACCTCATACAGACCTATCAGTTTACTTAGCCCGCTATCTAAAGTCCTCGAGCACCTAATTTTAAATCGTATACATCCGATTATAAAGAGTAATGATGTAATGCCAAATCACCAGCTCGGTTTTCGTGTTAAGCACTCCAAACAGTGCCATCGACTGGTCGATGCTTCTTCAACTCTAAAAAAAAAATAAGTATGTTCTGCCGTTTTTTTGGACGTCACCCAGGCGTTTGATAAAGTTTGGCACCCTGGACTACTTCTTAAGTTGGAACAAATTCTCCCGTGTGATCTCTACGTGTTACTTCAGTCATACTTGACTGACAGAACATTTACGGTTAGGATCAACAACCCTTATTCGAAGGAGCATGCAGTCATCAGTTCCTCAAGGTAGTCTACTTGGGCCTCTACTGTATTCCATCTACACAGCAGATTTATCCACAAGTAATCAAACGATTCTAGCCACATTCGCAGATGACATAGCCATCCTGGCGTCGAAGTCGAATGTCAAATATGCAAACTTTACTGTTCAGAACCACCTGAATCGAGTTGTTCAATGGGCTCAATATTGGCGAATACAGTTTAATCCACATAAGTGTCAACATATTATGTTTACTAATAGATCGGTTAAACATATACATATAACAATTAATAATGACATTATCCCACAAGTTGAGTTCGTACGCTATCTCGGATTGTACTTGGATCGAAGGCTCACATGGCGCTTTCACGTGGCGCAAATTAGAAAGATCATTATTGCACGTGTTAAACTATTATATCCACTGCTAGACCGTCAGTCAACCTTAAATTTAAAAACTAAAACACGCATTTATCTTACAATGATTGCGCCGATTTGGCGTTATGGTATTGAATTATATGGTTCAACTAGCGCAAGTAATTTGAACAGAGTGCAGCAGCAGCAATTAAAGATACTTCGTATAATCACGTCCGCGCCATTCTACGTTTCTAATCTAACCCTGCATAATGATTTGAATATTTCATTTGTCCAGGATGTTTACATATTTAACAAACTCAAACATAGCAGTAATCCCAATATTTTCAGAATGCACTCATTAGAACTTCCAGGCAATCCAGCTAGGAGACTGAGAAGGAAGTGGTAACCGGAATTATCCTGATCGTTACATTTCTTTACTATATTACTTACATGAATTCAATACTTCTAAAAGTCGTTCTTTAATCAATATTTATCTCACATATTACTCTCGCGCTATAATATCTTAATTATACTTATTAATTATTTTATTGTATCGCAATCTAATGTCTCATCAGAGACGTTAGTTTAATACGCCAAATTTATCGCGATCACCGTTGTTTATGGTTCTTGTTACCGGTACAATGTAAAAAAAAAAACAAAAAAAAAACTTTATATTTAATTCATTACGTTTTGCTATTATGTGGCTTTTCCGAGGTTAGTTGTCTATCGAAATGGACCCCTAGATATTTTACTGGTTTTTTACTGAAATTATCACATTGTTGATATTAATATTTATGCGCTTACAATAGTGATATTTGAAAACAATAACGTAATTAGCATACACAACATGCGTAACATCAAGCTTACTTCGTCGAAAATATTCGAATTAATTAAATTGAACGAACGAAGACGTGCGATAAGAGATAACATCATCTGGAGAATAAGAAAAGATAGAACGATTAACAGTTAGCAGAAAATAAAAAGAAACTTTTGAATAGGTGTTTTTTATAAATGTCAAACGATTCCAAGTAGTTACGTACTTGTTGGACATCGAGGTTTAAACGAATTTAAATTATAATAACGTTCGATTCTCAATATTTAAATAAATTAATTAATCGATATTTTAAGAAATATTAAAAATTCGTTTTATGGTGTATATTAAATATTGAAAATTAGTTTTTCCTCCCTAATAAAGTCATTTTCTTTGTTAATTCGAAATATGCGACCTTGTACGTATTTACGTGTGTAAATTACCGGCGGCCAATTATATCAGGATTTACGGTCCGGGAATTGTGAAGAAGTTAATTGGTTCTAGATGTACACTAAGATCTATCGAATGTGTCCTTAAGAGAGGATTATGTAATAGACACGATATAATTATCCTTTTAAGCGCGATTTTTACGCTTGTAGATTTATTATTATTATTATTATGTATAGTATTATCTTTTGTCCATCTGTTCGATTCGATATCGATATTTCCGACGATGATAATTGCGATAAAAGTTTACCTTGGACGACGAAATTAATTTATACGCGATTTCATTGAAAGTAATTTACTAAATTGACGAAGAGAATATTAAAACTGTTTAATTGATAAAAAAGAAAAAACATGACTTTTTCTCATTAAGAATTGCCTTTCTTTCTCTACGCAGAGAATAATAATTCTATGACTGAAAGTGGTCAGTAATCTCCGATCGGCGCTGTATTGTTTAATTTCGCCGGTGCATTGGGCGTATTATTCTTAGTAATCGCTTAAAAATAAATATCGTTTAATTGTGATATCGTTAACAATCGAGGGACGATTAATTTTTAGTGTTATCCATTAACTTATTATGGAGACTATCGCTGTTCGTCTATTCACTTTATTATATCCATTTAAAAAAGAATATTTGTGTATGTGTGTGTGTGCATATGTATAGACGTCGTGAGGCCGTTCGTCGCGAAGTGGTGGATTTGAACATGTCGCTCTAATGTTGCTGCAAGTTCTTATTTATTCCGGCGAGTTTAGGTTGCTTTAATGCGATTTACGAGTCACAATGAAAGCCATCCTGCAGTTCTTCTGTCGTTATTTTTACTCGAATCGACGTTTTTGCAAAATCATTCGTTATATTCTGCGAATTTTAGTCCTTTGCCTCGATATATTTTTATCTTAAAATTAAGAGTTTCGACGTTCTGTAACGTAGATTTCAACATAATTTACAGAAAATAAAGAAAACACAAATTTTAAATAATAATTACGTAACGTCCAAGATGGCTCACCGTACAACATAATTAATATAAAGACGCGTAATATATAAAAGAAAAATTATAATGCAATGACAGTAAAAATTTTTAAAAATAATAATAATAATAATAATAATAAAACAAATGAATGGCACGTTACTCAGTAAGTAAATATAGAAGAAATAAAAAATCGTTATAACGTTGAAAAAGGCTACGTTCGAGCCTCCTATGTTTATATTTACTATAGATAAATTGAAGTTGGCTAGAATCGTAATTACCTATAGTAGAAATTAAACGTTTTATCGTGGATTAAGTAGTCATCGCAGAACTAACGCGTTAAATTTATATAAGGCCATGCGTGTCAACGATTGTGTAGTATGTCTAAGGACATTACATCTGATCTGAGAAATTGTTTTGTAGTAAGTGTAATTCGTTAAAATTGCTACTTGAAACAAAACTCCGAGCTGGACAAAACAGTACGCGATTACGGGACAAACAAGCATTTTATACGGAATTCATTTATTATTAATATTAAGAAATGTTTTTCAGTTAATTAGCCGATATGTGGTACATATGTTTTTGATAGCTTTCACAGGAGCATGATTGACATGTTCGGAAAAATTTAGTCTGTTATCCTAGATTACCCCAAGATAAGGAACATGTTTTGACCAACTCAATACGACGGTATTAACTCTAATTTCAGCTGGTAATGTGGGACGCCTGCGGGTGAAAAATATAGTCTCGGTTTTATCGCAGTTTAATTAAATTTGCCATTTTTTATAAGAACGCGAGATTCGATTTATTCCTGTCGGGTAACTTATTAGTAATTTCTTTAGGTGTTGGAAATATTTGTTTTTTATATTTTCATATCTTTAATGCAAACCGCGTACTCCATGTTTAGAGTACATACGAGAGATTCGTTTTTGTTCAGTTATCATGGCATCCTATAACGAGAAGCGCGCATTTTGCATGGATCACGATAGTGCAGACAGTTTCGAAAGGAATTCAAAGTTACGCGGTGTAAAACCTGTACCATCTCGCAATTTAACCTTAAGGTGGGTTGAAAACTTGAGACAGTTTCTGCAACGGATAAAAAAATACCCGGACAAAAACAACGGTTCATACCCCCACAAACATCGATCTAGTTCCGGCAGCGATCATTCATAGTCCCGGACGGCTCCTAGCAGATACGCTCGCAGTACTGAAAGGAACGTTTACTAACCGCTTTAACTGAGTGAAATGCATTATTGCAAATGGTGGTTATCTAAACGATATTGTGTTCCACAAATGATTGTAAGTTAATCTCTCGTTTTCCTATTTTTAAATAAAATTTCATTCAAAAATTTTGGTCGAGTAGTTTTTCAGTTATTTGTCGATTAAAATAATTAGTTTTCCACCGACCCTAGATAGCAAATTTTGAATTGCAAATTCATTTAAGTGATTTAATCCTTTTTTACTAAAAAAAAAAGTCAAAACATTTCCTTTCTAATATCTACATAACGGCATTTTTATAAATCTAACTATTAATTTTGTTTCATTTCAAACTAGTGGAATTTTCAATTTGTTATATCCGTTCGTTAAATGAATCATTTAAATGATGAAGATGAATATGATAATAGAGCGGATGTTAATAATGAACGGTGTAATTTTACACAAAGACATATTACTAATTCCTAGAGATTTCGAAATTTTCTATTATCAAATTTGAAATAATTGCTGTTACATTTGTTTGTGTACACTTCCTTCATATTATATATATATATATATATATATATATATATATATATATATATATATATATACATTTCATGCTGATATTTTCAAAACGCAAGATTTCAACTTCATTTCACATTTTAAACGATTCACATATCAATTGCTATATATATATATATATATATATATATATATATATATATATATATATATATATATATATATATATATATAATTTTAAAATGTGTAACGTTTAAAATATATTCCATAAAGTTATCTTCAAACGTAGTCTTTCGATTTTAATGTATGTATATACATTACGCTATATTAAACCGATTTTCATAATTTTCTGCGCATACTTCTTTCGTGTATTTCACTAAATAGTTAAGTATACATTTAATGAAGAGGTATTTCCGAAATGTCGCGTTTCTGATCGATCGACTAATGTATAAACTAGTGTATATATATAAAATTTAAATATACAACGCTTATCGCTTATCATTCCCAGATAATTTAATTTTAAACACGTACGTATGATGTCATCGCATTACGTTTCACTCAATCTTTTTTCGGTTATACATTCTAAGTTTCATGTATATGTAGTCGAACATGTTCAACAACCAATTTGTTATGTTGACCTCGATTCTATTTTTTCTTCTCGTGAATTTAGAATAAAAATGAAATTGTACGCGTGTACAGTTATCCTTAAGCTAGTCGTATTCGAATTGTAACGCTGCCGCCACACTTGGTGGCTTTTGTCCCGGCATACTTCCGCTAGGTAAAAAGATACGTGGTAATAGTTGCAAATAATGAATTGTGAGGGCGTTGAAAAACTGGACAAACAGTGGGTTAATATGCAGGTAATAAATAAAGATTTTATACATATATATATATATATATATATATATATATATATATATATATATATATATATATATATATAAAGTTTTTGCCACCGTGACAAGATTATGATTCACCACGCTGTCCGATGACTAGATTCGTGGCTATTATAGGACGTTGACACAAAAGTATGGTGTATGTGATTGTGTTTCTTGGTGTTTGTTTCGTTCAACAATTACATCCGACTGGCCTCGTTTAGTATTATTTGATGTGTGCAGTTTACTATACGGATAGGGTGCACATGAAATATAATAAACCGCGGTCAACGCCTGAAATAAAAAATGGTAAAATAAGAAATGTATCAACATAATTGAACACGCTATTATTTAATTGTATTGTTGTTGGGTTTTTTTCATTCATAATTATATTAATTATGTTATAAAGGGACGCTGCTTTATATGAATTTATTTTAAGGATCATTGAACTTTAGAATGTATTTTTGATCGATAATAACGTAATTTATTTAAGTTCTTAAATTATTATGTTTCATAAGTACACTGATTGATTGATATATATATATATTTGTGTGTGTATGTATATATATACACATGTGTGTGTATATATATAATTTTTATTTTAAAATTCGACAAAATAACCATATTTAGCGTTTATTTCCCTGTAACGGCTTTTGCGTAAATGTGAAATTGAATGTTTGAATTTTAATTAAAAGTACGTATTTTAAATGTTATCATTTTGACGTAACTATAATATTTATAATATACAAAATAGCTAGAAAATTAGAATTAAATTCTAGATACCCTACACCCCCTCCAAAAAAAAAAAAAGTAAAAAAAGATCAAAGAACTAGTTGAAATCCGTATGTATTAGCTAATTTGCGGCAATTTTAAGAAATAAATTAAATATATCTAATGATGATTTTTATATATTATCTGGGCAAAATATATTCGTTTCGATAAGAGACTGCTGACCTTGAAAGAATGATAAATTATGATTTGTAGCAAAGAGGATGATACCCCTACCATTTTTCTGCGCTGGGGCATGCGATGATTTTTTTTTATTCTTTATTTTCGCAAATGTATATTTTCATTTTAAATAAAGCGTGTTTACATACATATAATACACATCCGGCCACGTATATTAAAATTTCACGTCACAGGTTTAGGACTACATTTTGTATCACTTGTTTTGTTTCATTAAAAACAAGATATAAACCTTTTGGGATCATATATCATTTGGTTTGGTAATCACTGCAGTATACGATGTTTGTAACAGGCTAATTATTATACAGGGTCGTCACCGCTAGCCTTGATGTATATGTGTGTGTGTGTATATATATATATATATATATATATATATATATATATATATATATATATATATATATATATACGGTTACGCCCCTATACATGTGTATATTATTCATATATATTTGTGTGTGTTTTTGTTTGTATGTATGATGGATCATATACTTATGGTAGTTCTGTATGAAGCATTGTAATATTGAAAAGATGATAAAAAACACAATCGAACCGCAGTCGGCGATCTGGTAGTTAAATAGGATACCCTGTCCTTTCAATTTTCTTCATTCATTCACTCTCAGGACGATAGTCGTTGACAATTAAGTTTTGTATTTTCTTTATTGGTGGCCTTAATTTATATTACTTCTCGCATGTCACATTCAGGATCCTTCTTATTGGGGGTTTCCTATTTAGATAAAATTAAACACTTGTTTAGTCCCATATTATATAAATCTATATGTAGATATGTATATATATATATATATGTATATATAGTTCCCATTTATTTGATTATATACTTATACCCCTATATATATATATATATATATATATAGATAGATAAAATTTTAATTTTGACTCCCATTCCCCTGGAATGCTTTTGTTAATGATGTTCAGCCATGTTTCCATGTTTAATATATATATATATATATATATATATATATATATATATATATATATATATATATATATATATATATATTCGGCCATTAAGGAAACTAGTCCAACTTGTTCGATGAAATTTTGTACATACGTGTAATTTAAGAAGTAATTGAAAATGGCCCGTATAAAAATTACGAATTTTGACATTTTTGATCCCGACGCCGTGTGTACACATCCATAAAATTTTGAATATTTTGTTTTTTCTCATCGTACTTTTCTCGTTACTTATCTTAATATACGTTCAATATTTCAGTTCGTGCGCATTAACCGTTCGAATGTGTATAAGCTCAGAAGTTTGCTTTTTATCGCATAGGTGTTGGTAAATATAATTAACATTTTATATCTCGGCTACCGATTCGATTTTGAATTATATTTTTTAATCTAGAAAAGAATTATTTCAATGAAAAAATTACATGGAAAAAGTTATATCGCCATTATTATAAATGTAGTTTTACTATATTTTTAATCTATATTTGCTTTTACTGATTCATTTGTTGTTTGGTTTTTATTTTTTAATTTCTGTAAATTTACGTTCTTGCGAATGATTAGATTCGCGTCGTTAAATCAATAACTGGAATATCGATAATGATGCTGGTTTTATAAAAATTTCGTCGAATTCTCAAACATAATATTTGCAAATATTAAATTTACACGCCGATTACTGTTTAAATTTTCGCATAATAAAATTAACACTCGATTTTATTGGTCTAAATAAAAATTTCGTATAGATTCGTCGTAGTCTTGAACTTAAATTTACATTTTCTACGTTTATTTGTATTGTTTACTTAAAAATGTGATTTTAAATCGCGAATTACAAAATGATGAAGGAAGAGTCGACTAAAAACGTCTCACCGTCGGTCGAAATTTTCGATATTTCTGGAAACACGAACATAAAAATGAAAGAAAAAAAATTCACCCGGCGATAATAGTGAATGCGTATACTCTATATTGCGACAACGAGTGAACAAATGATGATATATCATCATCATCATGGTCTGTTGTTCAAAAGTTAACATATAACGTGTGTCGTGTCCCATATAGCGAAATCACTGGGCTTTGTGTCACGACTCGCAAAATAGCGTTCATTTTCACGCAACAGTGCAAAACGCATAATTGAAAAATCGTATAATAATATTAATACATTTACAGTCGCGTTTACTTTCACGCTTTATAGTACAAATTCATCATTGGAAATCTCCGATAGATAACGTTTTAGTACAAGAAGATTTGGAAAATTAGTGTAAACGTTTAAATACATTTTTTGTAGACTTTAAACATTCAATAATTAATCGAACGTATTTATAATTATATACCTGAATATAAAAATAAAATAAGTCTCCGACATTTCAAAGGATTTTAATCGGTGATCTTCCCACATTACGGCGCAAAACTAATTATTGAAAATCTCTGCTAGTTAACATTTGAGAAAGGATTTTGAAAATTGCTTCGTAATTAATGGAACGTATTTACAATTATATACACTTCCTAAATATTCCAATAAAATAAGTATGTAATTTATGGCGTTTCATACGTAAAACTATTAATTCTCACGCGTTCTAATAAAAGGGTCGAGCAATTTTTTATATGTTATAAGTAAAGATTCAAGACTTACTTAAATCATCAAATTCAACTACCTCTTTTTTTTTTCTTCTTCAACAACACTATATTCGATTATAAACAATTTTAGCAAGTTTTTTAAAGCAACATTGATAGGTGTGTTTTTGATTGACAGACCTTTTTGATTCTGTTATGTATGTACGCATCTCGTGTACGATTTAAAAAAATAATACGATTACTATTTTTTGCGCGTGTGTGATGTTTCGTATTAACATAGAAACATACAAAGGACGACAGGAAAATTTTCCATCTACATTGAATTTATGAACTCTCTATGTATACACGATGTTGCTCGACTGCGGCGCATCTATATTTATATGTATGTGCCTTATCACGTTAACTGATTGTCTAGTTTACCTGTAATTAATCCGGAACTATTACAGTTGTGATTATAGAATGTGATCTCGATATAAAAACTGCGTTACGTCATCGAGTCGAATAACCTTTGTATTTTAAATACAATTGTCTATGTATTATTATTGTAGTTTGTTTTGTGAAAATTCTGTCTCACATTCCACCGCTTTTACTATTGTTCGTGTAATAATAATAATAACTGTATTAATATTATTATTACTGTGAACACAACTTATCTTGATCAAAGTTTGAATTCGTTTTATGTTATCTGTTATTACTAATGGCGAAACAAATTTCTTTGCCGTCTCCGTCACGATGATAAAAAAAATTCCTGGCGTACGTGATTTTGCTGCCTTTCGGGTTATTCGTTTCGGAACGGATATATTCTAGGCTGGGAAATTACTGCGGCTTACGTGTGAAATTATGAATCATTCGTTAAATTATAGTCGTTAATTTCGACTTATCGAATTTTAAAAGCACTTTATTAAATATATCGAATTACGTATCTATTACTCGCGTCATAGTTATTGACGCGAAATTTAATTTTAAAAAATACATCGCTAAATTTACATGCGATAATTACCGTCGAATCACAGCTTTCGTACAAATTGAGATTTGTCGGTTGGTTTATAGTAAGGAAAACATAGTAGATCGTTGAATTTATATTGACGTGTACGTTGGTTACAATTATTTTAATCGAGCTATGTGTAAATATTGTATAAGAAACATGTTGATACTCGTCCTAATAATTCTCAGCATTATAGAAAACAAACTGATACTCGTAGAAATTAGGTTAGAAATAGGCGAAATAATGCGATATAAACCGGCATTGTGTTGCAGAGATGGAAATATTGCGTACGTCATGGCCGATGTTCATTTGCGAGAAAGTACGAATACCACGTCAAATTTGAAAGATCTAAATAGATTCTCGATTATTCATTTCATCGTCTCCTTAAAAATTCAGTTTGCCTTTAACAGCTGCGTTAGAAATATTCGGATGACTCTACGGTTTAACTTAATTATAATCAACTGTAGTTTATTTATAAATACTCTGAAAGCTAGATGCTTTTGAAAGAAATTATCGTAGGGCTGAATATATAATTTAACGTAAATGTATTAAATGATACTTTTTGTCCTTTTTACATTTTAAGTAATATTCTGATATTAAATGGTGAAAACAAGAAACCTATCTACCGCAGTTCACTACGGATCGGAAGACGGCAACCTGGTCGAAACATTCCAATAGAAAATATGAAGTCGCTCTGTTCAGCATACGCTGTGGACAGTGTCCTTTGTACTCAGCTCACAGTCTTACTGCTGAACTTGCATCCTCTCTAACCGAAATCCTACAGTATTCACCATCTGCTGAATCTAAACTTATAACTTTCCTTACTTCATCCCACCGTCGTTTTTTATCATAATAGTGTGAATTAGGTATTTTCCAGTGGAGGTTTTAAGTGTTTTATGTGGGTATGCATTTCATTCGGAGTAGCCGGAGAAATTTTTGAAACGAGTGTCGGCACAGTTGTACAGTATTTCTGAACAAGAGTGTCGAGATAGATAATGTTGAATTTTGAGAGTGTATTAGTATTTGGCAGGTAGTTCAACTTTATTTTTATCGGAATATGCTGTGTCATTGTTATGTTCGAGAGGTGGAATGTTGGTTTGAGTATGTGTAAACTTTAATGTTTCAAAGACTATTGTCCTTGACAGATATTAACTTAAATTTGTTATTCCAGTTATTGTTATGGTGTTCAAAAAGCTAGTCTTTGATTACACGTGTGAAAAAGTTAAACCGTTTTTTGAACCGGTTAGTTCTGTTAACAGTTTTTTACTTTAATTAAAGTTTTAGTAAAATTACGAAAGATAGTGTGCGGTGGATACCTCCGAATAGTAAAAATTATGTACTTTTCAAAACCTAAACATATTCCCCCCGGCGGTCGTACCGATAACTGCACCCGGATGGAACAGTTAATGCGAAGCCTTGTATAAGAAACGTATAGACACTGAAAATGACAAAATAGCTAACGAACTTATAAAGGTTTGGGAGGAATTTAGAAAGAAAAAGTGGACAGAACTGATGGAATCTTTATCAAAAGACGTGGAACTTATTGCGCAAACTTTCCGAGGGAAACAACGTGCGTAAATGTAATGAGATCAAACCAGACAATATAGCAAAACATATCGTGCAAACAGCAAATACGCTAAATCTAAATAAAAGTTTTAGTAAAATACCCCCGGGAAAAACGTACAGAAACATAAAATGAATGCAATACATCGGAATACGCTGATCCTTTGACCGAAATGGAAGTAACTGAAGCCATTAAAAAAAAATCTTGATCGAATTTGTAAAGAATTTCGACAAGAATACTATAAGATGGATACTGAAACCAATAAAGATTAAATCAAATCTTTATTATGCACATTGTTACGATCGCCGTAATAAATATCGAATACAAAAGAAATAAACAATAAATAAAATGTAAAATAAATAATAAATAAAATATAAAAAAATCAATAGCACCATCTAACGTTAACATAAAATTATTTTCCTTTATAAGCAAATTGTTACCATATATATCTTATATTTTCAAATATTCACTTGATAATGGCCTAACAGTCGAAAAGCTTTGTGATTTTTCGTTTTAAAAAAAAAAAAGAAAAATAGTGATTTTTTAACTACTTTTTTTTTGTTTATTTTGATAAAAAATCACATTTCACATTCTGAAGAAAAAAAAATAAGACATTCGAGGTTATTGCAATCATGAAGCCCCACGAAGGGACTCGACGAAAAAAGTTATAGACCGATAGCATAATTAAGCGTAATTTTCAAACTTTTTGAAAGAATTATATATAATCGTGTGTGTACAACCAGCCGTAGAAGAAGCCATTCCAAATACGAGAAATTATAAGTGTTAGTTACACACGAGCCTGAGTAGTAAAGGATAATATATCCGGTTTGTTAACCGGTGTATTAAACAGCTTAAATTAATAAAACTCTTTATACTTTTTTTTGTTTTTCTATATATTTTCCGCTTCTATTAATTTTCTCCTTTCGTGTATTTATTTCCGATGGGGCACCGTTTTCCGTTAATTAACTAGAACTCGCTAAGTCATCGTTGGCTGTTAATTACTTGTAAATAAAATTTAATACACCTCATACAATGGCATAATATGCTGTTGTATAATTTTTTTATTTTGATTTCGCAAATAAACCTTCTTCAGTTTCTTTTTTTTGTTTTTTTTTTATATTTAATTGTATGCATATACTTACATAAAACGAATAATGTGGTACCGGAAAAATCCGAAAATTGGTATAGACGCTGTCTAAACGGATTATACGGAACGTTCACAACGAACCGGCTATACGAAATTTAGCGATCCGGCCAATACAGGTTGCATAAACTTCCCGTGCATTACTTAATTCCCTAGGAAGTTGATGCTGATTTACCAAATTAAATGAATAGTAAACTGATAAAGGACTTTTCAACTTTAAAAATTCTTGCACCTTGACTGATTTGAACAACGCTCGTGTAAACAGAACGCGAAAGAATTACCGTTACACGACGACGACTTGTATCTTGTATTGGTTTAACTTTTTACGAAGTCACCCGCTTAGCGTCGAGACACTAGTTAAAATTTGGAAAACAACAATTTATGTTTTATGTGTTCAACATATGCAAATATAACATTAAATGGATGTATTAACATTAGTTATACATAATGATATTATATATATATATATAGAGTGACCCAGGAAAGACGAACGATTTTGTGTTTTTTTAATAATTCAAAAAATACTCTACCAAAATTTTTGAATGAGATTTTATTTAAAAATAGGAAAACGGGAATTCATTTCTACAACATTTGCGAAGAGGTCGCTGAATTTTTGTAATTTTTTGTTTAATGATATGCTCACAAAAAAACCAAACGAGCAATTTTGAATTCTATTGGAACTCTCTGCACTGGCTGTCGTGATCGATTCGCACTGAAAATAACGTTCAACGCAAAATACGCGTTGATAATTGAAATTGGACAAAAACGAGTTTCTCGTGTGTGTGTGTACTAAACGTGGATCACGCGGTTTACGTTATAGCAGCCTTATCAATTGCGTTATTCAAAAAAACAAAACCCTCTCCTCTAGTCACCCTATATAAGATATGCGCACGCACCCCCGTTGTACATAATTAATGTCACGAGTGTTAACTCATTTTGTACGTAAAATAACGTACAATAAGCTAATCACTCTGTTTAGATGCTACTGGTAGGAAAACTTATTATAAGTTTCCTGCCGGATGTCTATCAAAGATTAAAAATCAAAAATATGTGATCTAACTTTTACAGTTCGCAGGTGCTTTCTGGGTAAGTTTCAAGCCTATTTGTTCAGGTTTAAGCTTGCCACTGCTGACAGGTACACCGTGTGTTCTAAGGATGCTGTTGATTTTATCTTTGAGTGTCCTGCCTTATCTTCACTGCGTGACGCTTTCAGTATTGATAAATATAAAAACTCGCTTATCTTGAACAGAAAGAATCATGTAGCCTTCCTTAAATTTGCAGAGAAAGTCATGCGTTTCAAATTTAAAATTACAAATTAATGAAGGACAATTAGCTAAATTCAAACGTGAATCCAATACTTCGCTCCTGGTGGCATGGTCCCCTCTTGCCAATACTTATAATTCATTTCTAATTTACCTGACTATATATTATTAATATGTTCAAAAATATGTAATGATGTTCATAACTGGTTTAAATTTTAAATATTTTAATCTTCACCACAATGAAGTATGTTTTTCTTTTAATGATGTATTTATATTCGATAGACTTATCTTTCAGAGAAGTGATTTTCTTTTATTTTTTTATTATTATTATTTTAATAAAGATTTTTCCTATAAATGAAGTTGTATTTTTTTTCTTCTATATTATATATTTATTTTTATTATTTATTACTACTATGCACTGCACAGACTCCTTTCTTCATGCACACAGGTAGTCGATTGGACTATGTTTTTCATCCCATCACTGCCCTTAGATTAAGTACACAAACAGGGGACTATTACACACACGCTTTTACTTACTTTTCAGCTACACGCTACTTATATGCACTTCTATAATTATTTAGCTTTAAGCACACTAGTTCCCTGTCATTTATAAGAACACCTAGATTTTAGGCAATAAACCAGTCTCACCGAGTAAATCCGGATTGGGGAACAAACTAAAAAAATAAAATTACGCTGTTCAGCAACAACCAAACGCTGATTGATATTATTTATGTGTGGGTGTGTGTAATATGTATTATATCGATCTTTAGAAATCACGTCCTTCGCAGTTTTATCAGCGATTACATTGGCCATTTATTCACTACCATAGTGATTGTTTATTAGTTTATTTTCTATCAGGCACGTATTATTAAAATTTATCGTTCCTATTCCGAGGAAGAATTTTACTGTTTGTGTTACGCCGAATATCTGTTTTTATGAAAATATTATTTCGCAGAAATTACAAATTAAATCAAAATCGAAAGAGCAATATTAACTTTAATCTTTTTTTTTTCGGTTTTTTTTTTTTAGTACACAAAAAAGGATTATACTGTTTCGAATAATTATACAGAATAATTCTTAAGGCTGTATTATCGTACAGACGTATAGTATTTTCGTAATGCAACTATTAACGATAACATATTTGCTGCAATGCTGCTATTTGATCATATCGGAATAGTGCATAGCATTTAAATTTTTTTAATATATATGTGTGTGTGTGTGTGTATGTATGTGTGTGTTAAAATATTGCGTATGCTGTTCATTTCCATTAAACCGTGTGTGTTTCTATATATATATATATATATATATATATATATATATATATATATATATATATATATATATATATATATATGTTTATTTATTTGATATTTAATCTTGAATTTATTTATTTGATAATTTTATGAAAAGACAGAACATTTTATACGCGTAATAGTGTACGTCTGTATAATATTTATACTTATTCGAAAGGTATTATTTATTTTTATTAACAAGAGTTACGTTATGCATATGTTGTTTTACATTGTGAATTTCTCCGACGTTCCTTCAATTCTACTCTGATATACACACATACATAAATGTATTTATACATGTATGTGAATTGTATATGTGTCTATACGCGTGTATAATTAACTTTATATAGAGGAAATTATTTATAGCTTTTTTGTGGCGATTTTAGTCTTACTCTAACCTATTAGGATATATATATATATATATATATATATATATATATATATATATATATATATATATATAATTTTTGGTTTTGTTCATCTGTTTAAATCATCCTTTTCTATCTCTTATTTGGGTTGCGTTATTTCAATTTAATCTCTCTAAATATACGTTTTATCTTTTGTCTCGTAGTATCACTATAATATATCTGGTCTTCCACGACCGGGACGTTAATAGTTGATGACAGTTACGTTGCTTTGGTCGACGGACCTTCTTTTCCTCCACTCGGTTGGCAAATCTGTTCCAGTTTGTTGAACTTCCTCCGTTAATATCCTCTTTTTCTTTTTCACTTTTTTTTTTTTTTTTTAATAATTTGATTCGCTCGCTTCCTTTTTACTCACGAATACTTCGTGAAATCTCATTTTAAGTATTATTATCATCGTCGATTTTAAAAATAACTAATCTTATTTATTATCGATACTGTTTTAAGTCACCGCGTTCATTAATATTATTGCATCGAGACATCTACGTATATAGAATAAAGGTAATAATGAGTGAACAAGTGGGAAAAGCAGTATTACAAATTTATTTTGAAAAAAACAAAATTATATAACTAATATCAGAAATGGTCCGAAATATATAAGAACGAAATCTGGGAAAATTCGAAGAGTCGTAAAATTTAAGTATCTTGGAGAAATAATACAACCAAATGTGTTGAACACAAGGAAACCGTTATAGAAAAAGCGAGAAATATGGAAACAGCATTTCGGTTAACAACAAGAAATCGGCGTGTCTGTAAACGCAAAAATAAGACATTATAATACAATGATTAAGTCAGAATGTACGCGTCAGAATGTTTTACAATGAATTCAGTAAACAGTATTAATACGATCGAAAAGAAAATATAACCAGGAAAATCCTGAAGATATGAAAAAAGTGGAAATTAAGGATTAATAAATAATGTGAAACAGTCGAAAAAATAACAGATACTAAAAAAAAAGGGTCGTCAGATTTTACGTTCATCTTAAAAAGATGTAGTCCGGAAGATTATCCAAAAAATATTCGATTTTTTTGATAAAACTAGGAAGATAAGACTGGTTTGTGACGAAGTGAAGAAATGCAAAGTAGACAAGTTTTTAGAAAGAAAATTGAAAATTTGGAAGGTTTCAAAGACAACCAGAAGGGGGAAAACCACTGACGCAATATGGACGGATGAAAGAAAAGAAGAACATGAGGATGAAGAACTATTGGCTAGAGGGAAAGACGATGAATCGTGCATAAATTATTTCACGTGGTCCTTAGATGGCCTAATTAGAAATAAGTTATTTGAAAAGGATATAATTTGCTGAAAGAGAAAAAAATGATATATATAGTTTTTGTGAAAATACATTACCACGTGGAAAGTTCAAACATAATTTCGCTTTATTTTTACGATGTGGCTATCCTTCGAAATTAATGAATTGAAATCGATCGATTATTATTATTTATTATATTATTATATTAAAACAGAGTGTATAATCGTTTTAGTTTTCATTTCGAATTATCTGTTTTAATATTTAGTAACGTTTTGAAAACAACACTGTCCTTTTTCGTTGTATCTTTTAATCTCTTATTGAACATTACGGTTTTTGAGATGTTTTTTAAATATACTACTCGAAGAGATGAAAATATAATATCGCGTATAATATCGCTTCTTAGATGAAGAGATAATTTTAAATGCGTTATATAAATAATTTTAGAATTGATTTTTTTTTTAATGCCAATCAAATCCCCCTTATTATAAAAACTAGAAGTTACCACCCACGGCTTCGCCTGTGTAATTATTTGTTTTTAATACAATCTGTCTCTTTCTCGTTCTCAATTTCTAAGTATTGTCAGCGGTAGAAACTAAACCTCAATGCTGAGAAAACAGAGGCTATTTTATTCTCAAAAATAAGACCATCACCGTTATCTGACATTGTGGTGATGAAATCCAAGCAAGTTTCGTTTGTTAAAGAAGTTAAGTATTTTGGAGTGATAATGGATAGTCGGTGTTAACGTTTAATAACTACGTTAATTAAGTTTTTGATTGATCCCATAAAACTATCTACATTCTGTATTCCATATTTCAATAAAATATTCCATCTTAGTTCATTAATTCAAAAAAAATTGATCTCGGCTATTGTAATCCGACCAAGATTGACGTATGCGTGTCCTGTGTGGTTTTACGTATTCGATAGTATTTATAAAATATTAAATGCAAAATCATTACTGGAAAATTTCGTTTAGTGATACATACGATGCGACAAAATATCACACTTACGTAATCAATTAAAACTGACACATAAAATTTTATAAAAAGCACGATAATGAGCTAATTTAATTAAAAGTATAGGTGATTACGACATGTCGTGTATCTACGCGAGCGTTACACTAAATATAGACATCGAAGACTTGATTTTTATAATTAAATTTAAAAGTTAATTACGCGATGTAAGTTATTATTATGCCTAATTTAAAGTTAATTTCAGCGTTTAGTTCTTTCGCGTAGATTTTTTATTTTTATTTTTCCTATATAATATATTTATGATAAAAATTTAATTGTAATTTATGTTCAAGCTGTTTTTAATATTTGCTAAGAATATTATTATGAAGATACTTTAATTAATTTAGTTGTGACGCTGTAAAAAATTTAATTATCGAAATAAATTCGTTTTTTCTTCTTCGGTTAATAATAAAGTAGAAATATTAAATAAAACTACTTTCACATAAAATTTAGAAACACGAATTCATACGTACATCGCAGTAATAGGGGTGCGGTGATTGTAATGTGTACGCCTATACTTATGTATTAAACTCGGAATATGAAAGTTGATTT
Organism: Coronaproctus castanopsis; assembly: GCA_032883995.1. NCBI lineage: Eukaryota > Metazoa > Arthropoda > Insecta > Hemiptera > Monophlebidae > Coronaproctus > Coronaproctus castanopsis. The sequence goes on from CM065053.1 coordinate 194,887,450, forward strand.
TTTTCATATATATTTGTTTTAATTCTTTATTTTTGAACTAGCGGCCATATAACGCGAACTAGCGTTTCGTATTTATGTTATTCGAAATCCAAAAATTTAACATAATGAGGATAATGGTAATAATAATAATAATAAAACATTAAAAAAAATCACTAATTTTTTTCTTTATGAAGAATCACAAAGCTTTCCAGCTGTTAAGCCATTATTAAAAAATATATATTAAAAAAATTATACGATTTATAAAAATATAAGATGTAAAAATTATTAAAGTGATAAATAACAATATGTATGAAATAAGCTGATAGTGAATGTGATAAACAACGCCATCAACAATATAAAATTTTATACAATAACCAAATTTTGTGATTTTTCATTTTAAAAAATTAGTGTTTATAATTCATTTTTTTTTTGTTTATTTATTTTTTATTGGTTTTTAATCACTACATTCTACACTTCTCAAAGTATTTAGGATAATGATTAAGTTGTAGAATGACATCTAGAATGATGTTTCTTAATATTTTTTTAAAAATAGTAGTAGGTAAAAGTCGAATTAATTTACACGACGACTATCCCGTGTTAACGTGATTAATTATAATTTAAGGTACGTCACATTCGTTTTCATTGTGAGAAACATCTTGCACGTTCCGGATTCTATGTAGATTATTTTAAAAGACAACTTTATTACGTTGTAAAGTAAACTGTCTAGAACGTGGTGTTATAACTGACAAGTTTAAGATGCTTTCTGCAAATAGATTATTTCGAATAATTATTATTCGCGCGAAAGAAGACATTAAAAATGTCGATGTTTATAACTGCTCGTCTTAATTAATTCATTAAACATTATAGATTTACTTAGGCTAAGTTTGAAGACAACTTTATTGTTGCATTGTGAAAAGTAATTTGCTTTACATCTTTAGTGTACGGTGTTTTAACTTAAAATGACACGTATTTAAAGAATTTTATAAATTTAAGGATATATTTGAAGGCGACTTTATGACGTGAAAAGTAAACTTTTGGTTTACATCTTTAATGTTCAGGATAAATATGACTAGTTTATAACGCGTTTTGAGATTATTTTAAATAATTTAAAGAAATACCTTACATTTAAATTTATATATATATATAAATAAAAATTTAATTTTAGTCTATGTTAATTTGTTTACAGCTCTTCGTCTCAATGAATACATTAGACATTACGAAACTCTTAATTACGATCGGTACGAATTGGCGAACAAACATAATAGAGCGAAACGTTCGGTGACGAATACCGATTCGCATGTTCATCTACGATTTTCCGCTCATAATCGCGATTTTTACTTAAAACTTAAACGTGATCTCAGCACTTTTGCCAATAACCTAGTCATTGTGGATTCCAATAATCGACCCTATGATTCGACCGAAGTGGACACATCTCATATATACGCTGGTCATCTTGTTGGTAATGATTTTTCTTTATTCGAATATATATATACAGATATCATCTGAATAAGTACATTTTCAATAAACGTTATTATTTTTCGACACAAAAATGTGAAAGTGTACAACGCTAATATTAGCGTCTAATAGCGGTCGACGATAGTTTTAACTTTAAAGTGTAATAATGTTGCTAATATGCAAAAATAAATTCGATAGCATATGTTATATACGCGTTGAAAATGTCGCTATTATACAATTTTATGCATTATAGAGATCTATAAAATTTTCATTGTAATCATTGTATTTTTAACTATAAATTTTTAAACATTATTATGCGCATATATATTTTTATGTATATATATCACGATATGCCTTTATCTATCCACTCCTGGATGAAGGCTTTCCCCAATTTTTTCCATTCATTTCTGTTCTGTGCCTTTCGCAACCATCGCTTCCCGGCTACTCCTCGGTCTACCTTGGTTTCTTCTTTTGTTTATCGGCCAACATTGTATGACCCGCTTTGACCATCTGTTGTCATCTCTTCGGGCTACGTGGCCAGCGCAATAGCAATTCGTCCCACTGCATCTTCGTTAGTTCCCGTATCTGTGCGTTCCTGCACCGACTCGATAATTTGATGTTGAGCAATATCATGTGCAGTTCGGGTCTTTCTTATCTTCTGTATGTTTTTTTTGTATATGACCATGTTTCTGCAGCATATACAAGGACTGAGAGTACACATTGATTATATAATATCCTTTTCAGATTATATACACTGTGTAAGTCACATTTTTTTTTTAAATATTTTTGTATACTATTTAATGCTTAATGTTGCATATATATATATATATATATATATATATATATATATATATATATATATATATATATATAAGAACATAGAGTTTTTGGACTTCCTAAATATTAGATTGAATAATTTTAGCAGTTATCGTACGACAGTATTTAATTATTAATTCTTCTTCTTGTACACCATATCTTCAATAGATGTTGGTGATTATCCGTTTGGATTCTGATCTGTCAGATAGTATTCGCAATAAGGATTCTGTGTTGATCCATTCATTCATGTTTTCAAACCGGGTTTTTCTTCTTCTACATCTTCCCCGTTTTTCCTGTGACGTTTCCTTCAATGATCATTTGCACTAGGTCATATATTCTATTTCTCAGGACATTACATAGGCTGTTTTCCGTCTCTTTACTTTCCTTCAATTGCTGTAAAATCTTTGTATTCGAAACCTTATTCGTCCATGATAACCGCAACATCCTTCGGTAAAGCCACATCTCGAAGGCATTCAGTTTATTTATCATAGATTTTTTAATTTTCCAGACTTCTACTCCATATAGCAATACGGACATAACATTTAACCAGCTTCCATTTTGTTGTCCATTTAAGCGTTTTATTTGTAAATACTTTAACCATTTTTAAGAATATAGTCCAATTAATTATCTTTTTCAAAAACACGCACTGTATGGTTAAAGTAATATAAAGTACAATTACAAATTTTTAAGTTTGTTGGAATGATTAAATTGTTATTTTCAGTTTGACATTTAATTCACCTCTTGCATAAGCGAGAAAATAAACTATTAGCCCTGTAGAACACTTTTCGTATTAATAATCACCGTCGTGTATGGTGGAAATTCTAGTTTTATGAAACACTGAGAATACATCAATTTTGTCCTCGAGTTCAACTGAAATATTTTCCACGTATAAAAGCCGTATAATTTATATCCGTACGACTGTTTTCTCATCGACTGTTGAACAATGACATCGCTAACTTCACCGAATGAATTAATCGTATTCTTAACTTCAGAATTGGCAGAATCAAATTTTAATAATTCGTGGTGTGAGCATCTGAATGTAACATATTTCATAAAACATATTTTTTAATTCGGAGCTCTTAGGATAAAAATTTGAACAAATCGTATTCAGTACATCCGACATTGTTATTTTCAAATTGAACGATGGCCGATACGAATCCATGTTCGTAGTAAAATAACGTTTTAAAAATTTATTGACCTGGCACTATTTATAGAACATATTTTTAAATTCGGAGCTGGTAGGGTAAGATTTGAAAAAAATCGTATTCAGTACATCTGACACTATCATTTTCAAATTGAACGATAGTCGATACAAATGTTCGCAATAAAATAACGCCTTCAAAATTGATGTAAAAACTAAAAAAGTATATGGGAGAGTAGTGATTTTATTAATTAATACATAGAAAATATAAACAATGTTAATCACTATAAACTTTTTATTATTAATATATAAACTGTTCTTTACTTTATTGCTATATAATGAAAATGTCCGTTAAATTATATCCTGTGTTCGTCCGTATGTTTTATTTTTATCATAGCCTACTTTCATAGTGCTAGAGACCGGGTCAACTTTTTGTTTTTCTCCTATACCGATTCTGTTATCGCGTACAAAAATCCCGTTTATGATGATAAGCTGATATACGGTCCAGTTGCGTGGCGACTAGTGTAAACGTATTATATATTGAATGCTCCCAGCGTGTATAAATGCTATTTGTTTTTTTATCATTATGGAATATCGATTCCGGCATTGTAGTAATCGCATAAACGTAATAGGTTAATAGAAAAAGTTTAGGAATGGTAATAAAAATTAAGAATTTCACTATCGAAGTAGATAATGGATCATGTGTTGATCGTGTGAAGCTATCTAAAATGTTATACATAATGCTTTTATAATACGCCCTCAAATTGTATGCGCCATTACAAAATCGTAAAATTGAAATCAAATAACAAATATTACCTATGTTATTGAATAATTCGTAAATATTTAATGGACTCTCGGGATACTTTGACTGGTTGAAAAACTTTCGATCATTAAAAGCCTTACGTAATTTTTATATTTAAAGCAGAAGGCGTACCCTACAATGATGACACGTTTAGACGATGTTATATAGTAATAGTTTATATATACTTTAATGAGTTTTATTTTCCTATTTTTCTTAGTATCGTGTTCGATTCAATTACGTTCCAAGATAAAGGGTTTTAGTGTCTTTGGTAATAATGCTCTCAGTGTACATTAGCTCCCATCGACCCCTATGTTCTAGCTGAATAAAGTGAATGATATCTTTGTGAGTTATTAAGAAGAGCTCTACACACCACTAGACGACCCGTCTTTAGCCAATGAGTCAACAAATTCGTTGTCTGGAATACCTCTATGACGCGGCACCCACAAGAAGCACACAGATATGTTAATAATAAAGTAGGTAATAACTGTTTTGCGTTCAAGTTTATTACAAATTTAAATGCTAGTAATTCCTCCGATATTCTTAGTTTTTTGTTTTCTTTTATTTTGAAATCTGAAAAGTTTCACGTAATTTAAATTGCTAAAAATGATCAATAATTGAAAATGAGTTTATTTTTTCGCTTAAGTCTTCGGATTAATTTTATCGCGCGAATACATCGTATTTCAAATAGTCGTAGTGATTTCTGTTTATCATCAAATATGGCGACGTTTACATCTCGAATATGTAAATCATAAATTTTGTTCGATCACATTTTAGACATAATACTTTAATACTATGAAATCGACATTTTCACTACGCTATATTGGTTTGTTGTACTTCACTGATCTAAAATATAGTTTAAAATTTAATCAATTTTAATAATTACTATAGATTTTTTATTTTTTTATTTTTTAGAATGTTTTACAGTTTTACATTCCGACGTACTTTTTAAGCGCCGACTAGTTATACAAAATAAGAAATTAAATATTTCTATTTTATATTTCGAAATGTTATCTTCCCGCGTGTCTAAATCTAGTTTCAGATTTTATATAAATCTCTAGCTTACGAAAAAGTGCACGACGCCTATTTAGAAATTACTTAATCGTGTTTCGTAATGACTAACGTTTGTGAACTTATTTGCGAAGTGTAGAAAATGATAGACATATACTCGATTATGAACTTTGTTGATAAACATTCACGTTTTGCTACGTTAATACAACTCTAGCGTTAATCTCTTTTTGTCTGTATTACGCTGTATATGCTTCTCTCTTACACACACATGTATATTCCTTTTACTTAATGATAAAAATGAAAAGTGGTGCAAACGATTGAGCATGTTAGAACGTAAACAAAAAAAAATGTTATACTACATAAATACACTGTATCCAATGTAGTTTTAATACCTTAATTCGATTTGAGAGGAAATATCAGCTCATTACTTGATTTTAATCGTAAATTATTATTTTATCACACTTCCCAAATTATATAGATTAGATATTTAATCGTAAATTATTATTTTATCACACTTACTAAATTATTATACATTAACGAAGATGATAAACCAGAATTACTTCATCAATAAATTTATAATAATAATAATAAATATATATATATAATAATTTATTAATTTCAAACCATCAAAACCTAAATTACGATATTTTAGGATCAAAATTGTCGAATAAATAATATGTAACTTTCAAGGATGTTATAGCATTTTTTAAAATTTCATAATTTGGACAATAATAATATATTTTGTTAAATAATCCCGTATAAATATTTCCAAGTCATTCAAGTTAAACTTCCTTCAATATTTATGCAGAATATGTTCAAATTATACATAGTTGTTTCGTATACTTAAGCAAGTACAGCAAAGTGTACTAATCGTTTTATTATTTCTATTCATTGATTTATGTAGAATACTCAATGTGTATAAATGTCGATGTAGATGCGATCATTTGATATATATATATATATATATATATATATATATATATATATATATATATAAACATCAACGAATCGAACAAACGACATATGTTTATTTTATCCATTTTTAGGTATTTTTAAAAAACAATGTGTGAATCAAGTTAATATCAAAAGGTTTCTTACTTAATTGTATTAGAAAAAAAAAGTACGCGGTGCAAAAAGTAATAAGTAAATATATATGTGTGTAATATGTGTTTGTTTTGGATATGTGTGTGCGTGTGTGATATAAGGGAAAAACTATAAGGTTTCAATTGTTGTTTACAATCTTTATAACGATATATCAACAATTTCTATAACGATATAATATCAGATATAAATAAAAAACAACGTTACGTGTTAAATTTGATTTCCAGCTATTCCATACTCTTCCTAAATTGTGCATAAGTGGTGGTTATTTAGGTGTTACGAAGGTAAAAAGTACCAGCTAGGTAAAAGTTAATCTAAAATATTAAACTGCTTATTTTACGTTAAACCTACAAACATTATGTGTAAATTTGTGATCTCAAATCATTTTTTCTAATCTTAGAACTAAATCTAAATAATCAATACTAATGTTACGCGGTGACGTTTGCATTACATCAGTGGCTAAACTCTATCGACTATTTTATTCGATAACGACCCGATCACGAGGCTTATGAGTCTTGTTAAGTCCTGATCAGTAGACAAAAGTGACAAAGTCTCTGGATTTGGATGATAACGAATATGATGCCTATTTGTTACATGTGCAGGAAAAGTCTTCTTGGAATCTGCCACCTCTTCATCATTCCTCCTACGACCGAATCGATTTTTTTCTTTCATTCGCGTTGTGTTCCGTATTTACTTTTTGTACATTTAATTTTGAAAACGAAATATTCCGGTAATTATTACGTCAATAGAAGTAATTAATATTCCGGTTATTTCGTTCTATAACAATTGATTTGTTCGTTTCCGTTATTAATAACCGTGACTTAAAATCTCCGTTGTTATATCGACTTTGATTATTATTATTATCGTAGTAGTAGTAGTAGTAGTAGTAGTAGTTACGGTAGTTCGTTAAATTGAATCTTTTCTTATCGCGCAGGCGAACCGGGCAGTATCGTATACGGTTCAGTTCTAGATGGAGTTTTCGAAGGGAAAATAGTTTCGCCGAAAACTGGATCGTATTACGTGGAAAAATCGACCCGCTATTTCCCGGATCATTATGAAAATAATGGCAACCAAAGTTTTCACTCAGTCGTCTATCACGAAAAAGATATCGATAATCCTCATAAAGGTAAATAAATGATTAATCGTTTTGGTATTTCGATTATTTTTTTATATTTCTTTTGTACGATCTTAACTTCGATTATTAAATCCTCCAATGTGTGTATATATATGTATGTGTGTGTGTGTGGAATAATTTTGTTTTGCGGATCGATTTTTCCTAATTTATGTATGTATATATAAGCAAATTTTCGATAATTTATCGATTAAGAACGTTTTGTTATTTTTATGATTTATTATATTTTAATTCTTAAATTCTTCAGCCACGGTATTACCCATATGGTACATGAAATTTTAACACGTACAAAATTGCACATTTTCTGGTTGACGTGAAATCTCTCAATTCTAAAAATATTTGATCTAAACGCATTGAAAATTATCTAGAGTGATATTGTATAATAAACACTCCCATTTAAAATTTGTAATTTTGTGTCAGAACCTAATGTGTGACTCAAGAGGTTAACAAGCGTCTGTTGGATTTAATTCGTTATTTCTAGTTTTTTTTTCATCTGTTCACGAAACATATAGAGAGTAAATTTTTAACAATCTCTTCGATAATATATGATGACGTAAAATCTGCCCTGGTTTCGGATGAAATGTTTAAAAATAAAAATGCAAATCACACAAAATCATTGATGCATCAATGTCGCACCATACTGTCATTTGCTTACAGATAACCAGTTACCTATTTAGGGTTTTTAATAAATATATATATATATATGTGTGTGTGAACTTTAATGAATCATTAAATTAAATCTATGCTATATAATGCAGGTTGTCATCCGCGTAATGTTATAGTAAATAACATTTGTTTTATATTTATTTATTTAACTATTTATATTAAAAATGATCTACTAATCGTATTTAATTTTTATTTTATGTTCAACTCTTATCGTGTAATTTTTATGTGTGAAATAGTACTTCAACATTTGTTAGCCGATATTGTAATTAATACAACACCAAAACGACGCCTTATGCGTGGAATCTGACTTGAGCATCTATTTTGTGAGAAGTATATTCATAATATTCCTGTTTAAACGCGTTACTACACAGATGTTTGTATCGAAACAGTAATATTATATATGCAAACGTTGGCTAGAGTACGTCAATCGATATTGATGGATTGTTTAGAAAAGACCGGGCTTCTACGATTTTAGGATTATAAAACTACGCTGGAGTCAACAAGTGTGATTAGCCAATACGAAAGAAGTTGTTATACGCAGAAGAACTCGACAATGATGTAATTTTGTCGCTATTATTATTTAACTTGTGCGCTGTAGAAGCAGCGGTAGAATCGGCATTTGGCGACACGAAAGAACGTGTCAAAAATAAAGGATATCGCCTGCTCAATAGGACGATTTACGCTGTACTTATTGCAGGATCCGGCAACAGATTTGCAAAAACTAGTTAATCGAGTGGTCGCGGTAGGAAAGCCGATATGATCGACGATTAATAGTCTCGAAAAAACTAAAAAGTGACGAAAGCACGCGTCACCGATGTCAAATTAAAATTGATGATTATATCGTAGAAAAATCGTTTAAATATTTACGCGCGCTAGTATCGAGAAAGAAATTAACGTTATGATTACACTGGTAAGATCAAATTTATGTGAAGATATGAAGTAGCTATTTTTCAGTAAAAATATGCGCTTCAACATTGACGTTTTCTTAAGCACTATATTTGGGTAATTTTATTGTATGGGTTCGAGACCTGAACTCTAAAAGCAGTTCGTATTTTTTCAAAGGCAAATGTTCGAAGTGTGGCTACTTAAGAAAAATCTTCCGCATAGCGTACGTCGACCATGATGCGGGTGAGCTGTGAAAAGGGAAAATGAAGCGGGAATTAATTTTGGTAATAAAATCGAGAAAGTTAAGCTATTGAGGATACATCGCGCGTAATTATTGGCTATAGTTAGTTCTCTAAAGAAAAATTGAACGTAAATAGAAGTCGGAAAGGAGAAGAATTAATTGAATGGAAAATATTAAAAAGTGGACTCGATGGATATGTTTAGAAATGCGCAAGACGAAGGAAATTAATTTAGGAAACTTCAATTACGAAGCCAAGAAGAGCTCTATGTGACCACTAACCTATAGAAGACGGCACACTGAAAGATAAAAGATATCAGTCTAGTAGTTACGATTAGAAATAGGCGATTTGTCAGTTATTTGTAATATGTATTATTATTTAATCCATATAGTAAATAACAATACTTACATATAGAGGTGTATAGGTAGTAACGCTAATTTATTAATTTTTATTGATTTTATGTCCGACTCACTCATGTTGAGTGATTTTTTTTCATATAGGAAATAGTATTTAAACATATTTGTTTATACATAATTTTTTGTACCAACGTACCTACCAAATATTCTCAGTTTTAATTTTTTTTTTTGTGCTTATCTCTATTATATAATTGTATATTTTAACGATTAGCGCAATATTGCTATTGCACACGTGACACGTGTCTCACTTCATTTAGGATAAGTGGTCACGATAACGGGTCTGTAGTACTAGCATCCAAACGTCTGCGGTATTTTTAATTGTGACGTATTTGTTCATCGCGCATTCGTCTACTTGTTAGAATACGAAATTAGTGTGTTATATTCTTGTATAATAATAATATATATATAATATATATATATATATGTATGTGTGTGTGTATGTATTATCGGAATCAAAATTAAACGTGGGCGATTAATTTGCATCACGTGAAATAATAACATAAGTTGATGTTTTGACGTCAATTATCAGGATCGTTAAGGAAATTTATTCGTTGTAACAAGCTATTGAAATTCATATTTAATCCGAAAACTAATAAAGAGTTTATATTGTTTTTATAACGTTGCAGAATACTTCACTCGTCTGTTAGATAAGCCACAATATGACTAATCCTCGGTCGTGCAAGATAGAATTTTTTTTAAACATATTTTTTAATGATTATTTTTCAAAATTCGTTAAATCGTCTTTCTTTCTTTAGCAAATTAATTTTATATCCCGGCATTAGTCGAATATTTCTTGAACTTTTTACACGTTTTATAAATTATTTAAGTTAAACGATGGTTTTTTTCGATTCTTAAAAAGTCTTATTCATTTCATACATATTTGTGTTAAGCTTGATTCACACTATAGCTCCGGTCTCGGTCCGGTAAAATATTTTCAAATGAGAAACAATGTAAGCATTCACGTTATCGGTAACGCTCAAGTTTCGCTCCAGTCACGATCGATCCAAAAGAAATTTTTACTGCTCGAGAACATTTTTCGACGGAAAATATAGACGATTAATTAAATATTTAATTAATTTTAAAAACAAACAAGTAAAAATATTTTTTATTAATAGCACGGCCGAATTTGATTATTGACGAAGACAGACTGACTGAAGCCTGACCGTAAGTGTGAGCGTAAGCGGAACGTGACCATATCTACAGTGTGAATCAGGTCTAAATCTCGAGATGAGTAAATTGTATTTTTTGCTGTTTTAATTTTACGACGACCTCTTGTTCGAGATGGTTGTGTATGTTTCACATTGAGGAGAAATTAAGCCCTATAGTTATTTCACGCTCTTAGCTTTCGGTTATCCGTCGGTTTTAGTACATTCTTATTTCTTACAGTAATTAAATTTTAATTTGCATCAACCATTCGGTTATTAGCGACTTTTATATACAGGGTTTTTCGTTTCATTTTTCACGATCTTTCGGTTGATGCATTCCGAAAATGGCAACCTTGTTTGCATGCAGTACAACATCTGCGAATCTCATCATTTTCCATTCATTTGACACATGTTCATCGTGTGTCCAACTCTTTTTTATTTTCTTAATTCGAAGAATTTCAACACTCTCATTGTGACAATCGTTAAGAACCTTTCGGGTGACACTAATTTCTTGTAACATGGATTCATTTGTAAATTTTGCTGCCTATCAAATTCTAAAGGGTCACCTCCAACGCCCTATTTCCGAGATATTTTTTAACGTCTACGTCTTTGCTGTATACAATGCGATAGGTAACACAAACGTTTGTTGCACAAGCTTAATTTTAACATTTTTCCTAACGAAGTAGTCCTTTCAAATCTTGTTCATTTTTATCACGACGCTTGAACAATTTCGGCGTCTTATTTCACCTTCGGAGCTTTTATTATTATCTAGAAATTATCCTAAGAATATAAAACTTTCCACAGTTTCATATCTTTTTCACGAGACGGTATTATATTTCCACGATCGATTATCATTATTTTTATGTTGTTTTTATTTATAGTTAATCCATAAAGGGTACCTAATGCTTTCCCGCCTATGTAGATCTTCTTCTTCGTGTCGATTTTCGATAATCCAAGAAATCAATTGCATTACCTTCCAGTTTCACGACGTTTTCAAAATTGCATCTAATCAAACATGCTTTACACGGAAACAAGTGAACGATGCTCCTCGTTACATGTACATAGTGGATTTTCTAAAATTCCCCATTTTTACAAATTATCGCCGGTTCGTCCAACTTGTGTCCGCAATCAATTGAGAGATCTTCATCGGGCATAGTTTAGGTCTGCTTCTACGAAAAGCTCCTCCCTAGGTTTAGACCGTGGCTACGTTTGGCATTCTGTTTCCCGGGTATTAAGTCGTGCAATTTTGGGTTTAACATTAACTGCTTTCATATAGCTTTAAAGGGGCTTCAATTCTTCGCTGTTGTATATACCCATATAGCATATGACGGTCATCGGTTTCTTGACTCATTTTTTCTACTTTTGTCGCAATACGACGTCTTATTGCTGGTGGTGCTATTCCTGAAATAGCTTTCATTCAGAACAGTATCCACTTGCTTTGCGTGGGCAGAATTATACCACACTGGGCATGCGTACTCTGTCACAGAGTTGCATAGTGCCAGTGTGATAATCCTAAGTGTTTCAGGTTTAGCACACCACGAGCTACCAACAAGTTTTCTTAGGATACTATTCCGAGTAGCAATTTTATTCTTCATATTTTTGCAATTGGTTTTGTACGTAAGTGTTCTATCTAATGTTACACCAAAATACTTCGGCTGGTAAATTCTAATTTTGTTCCTTGCCAGACAACATTCAATTTTTTTTGTGTGCTAAATGGTTTCTTAAATGGAAAATTGATACTTGCGTTTTTTTTTTTTTTTTAAATTTCATTTAAGTTGATTTAGTGCATAATATTCCGAAAGCTTGTTTAATATTTCTCTTAGCCTGTCCTCTATTAACTTAAGACTTGTTTCTTGAAATGTGATTGCCAAATAATCTGCGTAGGCGTGATGTTTCATATCCGCAAAGATCGGTTGATCATTTTTATATATGTTGAAAAGTGTCGGTGAAAGGACAGCTACTTGCGGAAGACTATTCCATTGCTTTCTCCACCGGCTAGATTTACCATCTAGGTCAAGATAAAAACTGCTATTCTTTAATAATGTTTTAATAAACTTTGTAAATTTAACATCTTTAGTAATCTTGTATAATTTTTCTAATAGTATCCTATGATTTTTCAGTGTCATAAGTAGATGAGAGGTCTATAAAGACATCGCCAGTCATTAACTTGTTTTCAAAACCATCTTCAGTGTACGAGATTAAGAACTCGCCCTGTGCAAGATTTACCTGGTAGGAAGCCGGCCTGTTGCGGTATCAAAGCTTTATCTATTTTGTCTATGATTCTGTCATACAGAAGCCTTTCAAAAAGTTTAAATAAATGACATAGCAGCGGGATATAGCCATTAATATTATCCTGAGATTTACCAGGTTTGCGGATTGCAATAACTTTCGCTTTCTTCCATAGTTTAGTCATTCGGTCAATTATAATAATATTATTAAATAACTTCAATAGCCAACCCCTAGTCGCGAAGTTGAAATGTTTAATCTGTTCTACTGCGATGCTTAGCAGTTTTCATTTTGTTAATTTTATCATCGAGTTCCTTTTCTGTGAACATTCGATCGATAAGGTTCATCTTGAACGTTCCATTTTAATTTAGGTTTATGAATCTTATTTCTTACTCTTGGTTTACCATTAAGTATCAGTTGGTTCAGTTTTCTCATTAGTATCCATGTCTTTTTTTTTACTATTATGCTTCATATCAACAGATTCGATTGTGTCAATTCATCGTTTCTTACGACATTCTGCCATATATAATGCGATTTCCTCACCTGCCGCCATGGTTTCTTCTGCGAAAAGATCAGTATTAAATATTTCTTCATAGCGGTTATGTAGTAGGGTTGTCACATCATCTAGTCCTAGGATGTAGTTTATTCAACAACCTCGAGGGATATGTTTTCTCGATATCATTTTAATTGTGGTTAACAAATGTACCATATTTTTTTGGTGTTAGTAAATGTTTTTCCGTCTCTTTCATATTTTCAGCTATAACGTTCTATCACCTACAAATCTCTAAGATTCGTTATCTTTCGCCATACTATCATTATTCCGCCATTCCGTTGCTCTAGTCTCATTTGGCTGAAGATTACAAAATTACTGGCGGATTAAATGTTAATCACGATACCCTATCTAAGGTGACGATTATGTATGAACGTATCGACCAGTTTGGATTATTTTAAAGATCTTATTATACAACTTGGGTAGTTCATTTCTTAATATTGGATTTGTTCCGTAATTAATCATCTTTAGCATATTAATTTTTTGTCGTTTGTTATATTGCTAGGTTATTGTTTAGAATCCACTACCTGTTCCGTGTGGTATTCTATTTTATGAATGAATGTTGTAAACAACTCGATCAGCAATATAAAATTTATAAATAATAACGCAAAAGCGAGTATTGAAAAAAAATAAAATTTGCATTTATAAATAATAACACAATAGCTAATAAAATAAAAATAAAAACATTCAACAATATAAAATTTTTATACATAAACAAAAACACAATAGCCAGTAAATTAAAAGTAATAAAAATAATTGAAAATAATTAAAAAATACTTGTTCAATATATATAAAAATGAAATGTAACTTCTAAGATCTAATTCTTCCTCAAAATTTATCATTGGATTTAATTAATTAGTTCTAAAAAGTATATTTTGTAAATTTCATTCTTAAGCAACTACTTTTTAATTATTTGTTATTACTTTTATTTTACTGGCTATTGTATTTTTGTTTATATATAGAATTTTGTTTGTAATTTTTTATTTATTTTTATTTTACTTGATATTGTGTTATTATAAACCAAACAAAATATAACACAGTTTAATCACTATAAAATTTATTTTTTTTATTTATGCAAAGCTTTTCGATTTTAACGTCATTTTCAAGCAATACAAGGTTTTGCTTGAAAATTACGTTAAAGTCAAACAGCTTTGCATAAATAGAAAAAAATATAGTGATTACTATTGTTTTTATTTTGTTTTGTTAATTCATAAAATCAATACTCTCCAATACGTCAACATTAATCACTAAAAGTTTTTTATTGCAAAGCTTTATTTGGTTTATAATTTACAAAATCACTACTCTCCAATATATTTAACATTTATTGTGTTATTGTTTATGTATCAATTTTATATTACTGATGTTGATTGTGTTGTTCGCCACATTCACTATCGGATTATTTAAAAATACTGTTTTTTTACTTCGATCATATTTCGTAAATTATGTATCTAAGTAAGTAATATTTTTTACATTTTATATTTTTATAAAAATGTGTGTATATGTTTTTATAATTTATTTATTTTTTTATATTCACTTGGTAATAGCTTAGCAGTCAAAAAGCTTCGTGATTTTTCATTTTAAAAAATTGGTGATTTTAACCCCTTTTTATTTATGTATATATAAAAAAAAAAAAACATTTCAAACTTTTCGAATTTCGTTTGTCATATCTAAAATGTTTTTTTAAACTACATTCGTGTACTGTATTCAGTATATTAGATCAGCTGTACTTCCACATCGAAAAGAATTGGTTACTCCTCCCTACAACTAATATGCCGTCAAGACAATAAGAATACCATAATATTAAAAATCCAACACAATCTACACGCACTACATAAGCAAGGATGGGAAATAAATCCGCCTTCTGTGGATCCCAAGTCACATTGGGATGCACGGTAGTGATAACGTAGACCTTGAAGCTCTATCTATGGTACTTTCAGCAGTACCATAATACTCACCACCTCCACCAACATTAGCACACGCACTCATGAACAACAGTAAACAGGAATGGACTACCGATTGGACCTCACAAACAACCTTCCTGAGGAGCATAAAATCAACCATAGAACCCTGGTGGTCTCCAGATGGCATAAGCAGAAAAGAATATGGTACCTTAAACCGTCTACGTGTGGGTCATACAACCGTATCACACAATTTATACCAAAAACCCTCCACCAACAAACTGTTCCCTATGCGGACATTTATCAGAACCAACAGTCACACACTTAATCTACAACTGTCAAACACTCACACCACACGGGTTAAAACAAAATACAGGGCTCTCAAACAACCATCAATCAATAGGTAAAATTTATACTTCTGTCAGAGAAAGTGGACTCCTATGGACACGTGTCTCCTTATGCTGTAATAACCCTGGTAGTTACAAACGGTATATGGAGATTTATATAATATTTAAAGAAAAAATCATTTTTATTTAAACATAAAATCGGTTAAATTGTGGTTATCGTATAATTTTAGATTAATGATGGTTATTATTATACACGTTACAACAAGTTTTTCGTCAGGTTCGAATTTATTGTTATTTCTTCTCTCCTTAAAAAGTAAAAAGTCAAAATATATATATATATATATCATGCAATGGTTTTTCGTGAATACGAGTAGGATTAACTCGAAATCTTGCTTAATGATGGTGTTAATTGAAATATTATGATTGCCTTTACAAGGAATTACTTTGAAACTATGTCCGTTGAATGTTTCGAAGTTTGTTTTAATTCTTTTTTCTGTTTGATTGTATTTGCAATCGCGAATTTAGTTTAATAATCGACTAAATTCCGCGAATTTTTAATATGTCACTTCTAAGGCGAATAAATTAGTTAAGTTACGACAGTTTAAGGGAAATTGTTTTTTTTAACGCACTTTGTCCCACTAAGACACTTTCAAAGTAGTCGTTTTTTTTTCTCCTACCAATCGTTTCAGTTATTTAGCAACAAACTGACAATTGAAGATTTTAAATAAGTTTCTTTTAAAACTTTTTTATTAGCTTGACGCATCTAATATACGAACAAAATAATCCCTTATAATTACGTCATAATAAATATTATAATTTTTTTAAATTGTACTTCATCAAAAGACATGTTCTCTCCATTAAACAATTATTAAGCGTTGAATAGTCTAATTTGTTCCGGTTGTGACAGATACACACATATCCGCTCAAGTTAATGTCGTGTGTGTATATATATTATATATATATATATATATATATATATATATATATATATATATATATATATATATATTGTGTATATATAACTAATTTACGGAAATATGTTTGACCATTAAACGTGTAGATATAGTTAACTTTCTAAAACTGTTATTACTCTAATTTCTGTCCCACTTTTACCAGACTGAAATTTATTATTTTTTTTTTTTTTTATTTTAGTTATTAATGTGGTTTTTTTCGTAGTGTTTATTCGCATACACAAATGTATGATTAAATTTCTTTTTATACCCGCTTTAGAAAGATATGTTATTTAATTTTTAAATATTTGAATAATTTATGTATACTTTTCCTTGCGTTCCGTGATAAATCAAAAGGACGTGGAATATATTTCGGCTTATAATTTGATTTTTTTAATATGCGTTCAGAATTTTTCTCGATGTAGACCAACGTCTATCTTTTTACTATGCACACAACTCAACACACTTGTTTATCTCTAAACCTGAGGACAAGATTGGGTCTAGATTGCGTTCTTTTACACATAAGTGTATAAATATACGTCTGCATTAATAACCGCTTTCAGCTTGAAAATGAAAATTGTGTTTTGGAAATGTCACAAAGTTTACGCCTAAAAAAATCTGAACGTATGAAAATTAATCGCGAAAGCTTAACATGGTATTTATTTATTTCCTTTTTTAAGTTCTATTTATTTTACGTTGTACGTTTCTAGAGAAGTCAGCATCCTTGATTAAAATGTACATAGTCCCAACAGTATCACGTTAATGCACCCCCTTTAAAAAAAAAAATCGTTGTCTACGCGCTTTATATTATACCTGTTATCGCAGATACAATACAAGATGTTTCCAAAATTAAAAGTTTCGAAATAATATAATTATTATTTACAAAACAGATTTATCGCAATATTTTATTCGTAAAATTATATATATATATACTTTAAGTGTACTTTTGAACGGTTGTAAAAAAAAATAAAAATAAATAAAAACTGTGTATATATAGATGTTCAGCTGAAGTTTGGATTCGACATTTTCCTATGGGTATTAATAGAACATACTCCCGGCGATAAATTCATAATTCTTCTAGCTAATCATCCACCTGTACCAGTGAAAGGAGATAAAATATAAATTTCGTTATCCCTTTCATTTATATAAATTTGAATTACATAAATAACTGAATAAACAAATTTAATAAAATCACGTAATTCGGATTTTTCCCCTAAATTTAAGTTAAATTTAGCGCTGTCTAAATATTACGAGAATAGAAACATCTAGCTTGGAATTATAAATTTTTTAATATACTATATAGTGCGTCATAATAGTTAGATTAAATTTTAAATAAAAAAAAAAATCATGTAAAAGGAATGAAATATAAACAATATTCGTTGAAAAATGTTAAGGTTTATTTTTTGAAAATTACAATATTCGTCAATACGAATATGTAATATGTCGAACAGTTATTATTAATATTCTTGTGCAATAGAGAACGGATGTCAGTAGTAATTTGAGAATGATTACACTAAGCGTAATGATTTGAACGTCTTGAAATATACCAAAATTATATTCAGGTATCTGGTGTTCATTGTTAATATTTAATCATAATTAAAAATGACTACAAATATAAACGAAGATTTACTGTGCTAGGGCACTGTATATTAAGAAAAAGAAAAGAAGACGTTGGTCCGGAGAATGGTCAATGTAAAGGATGAAAATCTGCTTAATGAAATGAGACTCGTGGAGCCTAAAGATAAACTTCCTCCGAATGGGTGAACAAACTTTTAATAATTTGTGAGAATTACTTCGGTCTCAGATTTAAAAAATAAAAAAAAGAACAGTTTTTTGGCCAGTGGAGTTTATTTTGAAGATTTAAAATTTGTACCACGTATTCCACCTTGTACACTTGATAACATTATTATTGAAACCTGTGAAGCAATAAATATGCTGGAGCAAATGTTGTTATCTTCATCAACTTGATCTTTCAAAAAAATGAATTATTTGAAATACCGATTTAGTATCAATTTCTCTAGTAGTTTGCCAAGGGTTGAAAGTAGTGAAATGGGTCTATAGGATGTAGGCTTAGTGCCATCCTTTCCAGGTTTCAGTATCATAATTATTTCTGAGAACTTCCACTGAGCTGGAAAGTGTGCTGTTCTAACAATGGCATTGTATATATATGTTAGTAGCATTATTGATCTTTTAGGTAACTCTTTCAACATTCTCGATGTTATCAGGTCAAAACCTGGGGATTTTCTATTGTTCAGTAATTTTATGTGCTTGTGCACTTCTTGAGGAGAAAACATTTTAATTTTTGTTGCATCTTGTTTAGGCTGGGATTCGCACAGTTTTATTGTAGTGTTGGAAACATTAAATACACCAGCTAGGTATTTTGCTAGAGTGTTTGCCTTTTGTTTAGCAGTTCTCGCCCACTGACCGTCATCCTGTTTCAGCGGTTGACTACATCTTACTGGTCTATTAAATTTTTTTGTTGCTTTCCATAAATTGTACCCAGTTTCAGATGTAGGGGTTAATTTAGATATGTAAGCACTGAATTCTTCGTTTTTTAAATCAAGAAGTGCGTTCCTTACTCTTTTGGTCAGGACATTTAAGTGGTGTTTGCTTTCAGGGTTCCTGTTTAGTTGCCACTGAATTCGTATTCTTCTTTTCTGAGCTATGAGATCTTGTATGTATTTAGGATAGCTACTCTTGTAATTGTTTGCCTCATCTGGAGTTGAGTTTGCAGCGGCCGTTTGGAGCTGCTCTGTAAATTTTTTAACTGCGCGTTCTATCTGGCATGGTGTTTTTAGATGGACCGACAAATCAGTTTGTTCTTCCAGGAGTCTTCTATACCAATCCCAATCTGTTTTTTTGTTGTGAAGCATTTTTGTTTTTTGTTTATTTATTATTTCCGTACCCATAATTGCTATTATTGGTGTGTGATCCGAGAAGATGAGGTCATAGCTTGAAGCGACAGACATTTGGTTCATAGGTATTCCTTTAACCAAAAATAAGTCTAATAAATCAGGAGTGCGGTTTATATCTGATGGCCAGTATGTTGGTTCTCCTGTTGAGAGAAAGCTGCAGTTGTGGCCTATAGCTGCTTTATATAATTTATTTCCCCTTGCAGTTGTTACTCTGGAGCCATAGTGTATATGTTTTGCATTGAAATCGCCGCCAACTATGAATTTTGGTCCTAATGTTGACAGCAGGTTGCTAAAATTGGATTCAATTTTATGTCTAGGGGGGCAGTATACTGCTGCTATTGTCAAAGAGTTTTTCAACTGTTCAACAACTATCACAGTGGCCTGTATCTCAGCAGTAATATATTTACTACTTTCATGATGTTTTATTTGTTCCCTAATTATTATGGCACTACCTCCATGAGCTTTGCCGGAAGGATGTAGAGTATTATAACATATGTAGTTAGGCATGTGAATATAGCTTTTATTAGTGAGCCGAGCTTCTGATATTAGGAGTACATCGATTTTTTCCCTTCTTAGGTAATAGGTTATATCTTGGATGTGGTTTGTTATACCGTTTGCATTCCATTGGGCAATTTTCAAAAATTTGGAGTTCATTTTATTAACTTTGTTATTACCTGTGTCAACATGTTGACGATTGCATTATTTTGACTTATTAGTTGAGTAAACATGTTTTCAAAGCGAGATAAAAATGTACTTAGCAAGGTTTCTATGTTTCTACTTTCGTCTGCTGGGATTTTTCCAGATGTTACATGCGCGTATGATCGCTTTGCTTCAGTAGATTGAGTCATAATTGCTTCTTCATATGAAGCGGTGTGTTGAGGTTGCTTTTCAGATATATATTGTGTAATACGTTTTTGGGATTGATACTAAATCGATTAAATAAAATTGTTGAGGAAAAAAAAGTAATTCCAGAACATCAATTTGGCTTCAGAAGTTCACATTCTACTGAACAGCAAGTACACAGAGTTGTGGAAACAATTGAAGAAGGAATTGAGAATAAAAAATATAATGAAGCAATTTTTATTGATATCTCTAAAGCCACACAAAAGTGGGACCTCCAAATAAATCCTGAAAAATGTACACACGTCTCATTCTCCAATAGAAAGGTTCATAATAAACAATTAATGTTAAATAATATACTGGTACCGAGAAGCAAAGGGACGAAATACCTTGGTGTACATTTGGATTCCACTCTAAATTGGAAGATTCATATACAGAAGAAGAGGAAGGAATTGGACTTAAAGCTGAGAAACCTATACTGGCTTATAGGATATCAGTCGCAGATGTCACTACGAAACAAGCTGTTAATATATAATACCATGCTGAAACCAATATGGACCTACGCTGCACCGCTGTGGGGATGCGCGAAACCATCGAATCGGATGATCATCCAACGGTTCTAGAACAAAGCCCTCAGATTGATATACCGTATGCCTTGGTACGTTACCAATGAACTGATCCATCGAGATTTAGGGATTCATACCATTGACGAGGTCATTAATAGACGAACTCAAAGTCACATGGTGCGTCTGTATGGACATCCCAATCAGCTAGCGGCAGCGATCCCGAACAAACCAGTGACAAGACGTCTCAAGAGGATCAAAATTCAAGATAGTGTAAACAAATAAGGTAGAACACACCAATGGGTGTGCTCCCCATACACGAGTCTCTTTTCAAACATTTGTTGATAGCTTTATCAAGCTAGGTACAAATTGGCAATAAAAAAGAAGAAAAAAAAAAATTTGAAATACCACGCGTAGGTACACATATAAATCTTCTGTTGAACAGCCAGAAATTTTTAATTTATTTATTTCGTTACTTTTGCGTTTATATGTGGTGCGAAGTATATTATTTTAAGTGAAACTTCTATTAGCGCGATTTATATGGGGAGTTAACCCGCAAAAGGAGCGAGCGAACGAACGGAAATAACAGTCGGATATATATATATATATATATACCAACACTTGCCTATCAAACCATGTTTTATTGTGTCAAGTGTGTGAACGAAGTAACGGACGGATATATATATATATATATGTCTGTGCGTGTGTGTGTGTACTTCCTTGCGGCACGAGGCACAGATGTTTTTTTAATTTATTACTACTACTACAATTATTATTATTATTTAATTATTTGTAGAAGTACTGAATTAATCGATTTCGAAAAATATGTAATATTTTTTTATAAAAATATTTTTTCCATTTTAAACCACATTTTCATCCCACGGTCACACGCGTATGGAACAACTAAAATAATGAGTAATAATTATCAGATTAGCGCCATTAAGTGATAACAATATTAAGCTGTTTATTGTTTTTGCATTTTTGCAGACAAGTACGCCGGTTGTGGAATAACGGAGAATGTTGAAAAATGGATGGAATCGGTGCAGAGATCGGCTGTCGAAGATGATGGCAAGACAACAGCTACTCCTTCCGTCTTTATTTCTTCATTTAATAAATATAATGACGATGACGACGACGATGATGATAATGATAAAATGACGACGATTAACGATGAAAACATTACGGCTTCGCATTTGGACGCCGGTAATTCAAAATACGAAAATCCGCACGAAAAATATAGCGAACATATGAACGTATTCGATCAAAAAAGGACTAAACGAGCAGTTAGACAGAAAGAGAAAGAAAGAAATACCTGCTCGTTATTTATACAGACCGATCCTTTAATATGGAGACATATCAGTCAACAAGTAAGTGTGTGTGTATGTGTGTTAGTAAATTAATTGATATTACAAATTAAAAATAATGAATCGGTTATAAATTTGAAATTTATATTTCGCTTTTATATATATGTATGTATATATAATACAGGTAAACGGAGATCCGGAAAAAGCTAAAGAAGAAATTTTATCGTTAATAGCTCATCACATTACGGCTGTAAATTACATTTATAGAGACACGAAATTCGACGGTAGAATGGAACATAGGAATGTTAAATTCGAAGTTCAACGAATAAAGGTAAATCGTAATCTAATTTAAAATATTCTATTATTAAACGCTGCACAACGATAACAACCATATTTATAATTTAATAAACTATTGCTAAATTCCGAGTACGTCGAATTTAAAACCCTTTCAGTCACGGTGTCCTATACGGCACATGAAATTTTTTAATGCGAATGAAAATTTTATTTTCTGGTCAACGTGAAATGTCCCAAATTTTAAAAATATTTATATAAATACGTTGAAAGTTATCCACAGTTCGCCCCTAAGAAGCAAAACATTGTATAATAAATACATTCTGTATAAAATGTATAATTTTGTATCAAAATTTTGAAAATATTAATAAATCGGGGCGATTTATTAATTTATTTTATTAAATTACATTTATGTTACATTCTTCATAATATAAAGTATTAACGATTAAAAAAAGTAAAAAGAAATTAATGGAGTTAGAAATGTTGATTATTACGTAGTATATGTTATAAAGTATATCATACAAGACAAGCATTCGAATATAGAAAAAATTTTTATATATATACATTTTTTTTTTTTTTTTTAAATCTTGAAAAGACATTGTATATTTATAAGTACCATATATATTTTTGAGAGCAGCACATGCACTCAGCAAGTGCTGCTGGATTCCAAAGAAATCAGCGTGTGGAATTTTTACCCACTAAAAAATCCCATTCCTCTGTTGAAAAAAATATATATATATTCTTGAATCTCAAATTATTATTGAACTACAAAAAATTAAGAACAGGCAGCGTAGTGGTTACGTTCGTAGATTTTAAGAAGGCGTACGATTCAGTTGATAGAACGTCCATCCTGAACATCCTGGAAGAATTTGGAGTCGATGAAAAGCTACGTTCTCTAATCAAAGAAACATTAACGGATACAAGATCCAAAATTAAATTTCGAAATGAAGTCTCCGAACCGTTTAAAGTAGGAACTGGAGTACGACAAGGGGATGGACTGTCACCAATATTATTTAACTGCGTCTTAGAAAAGGTAATACGGGAGTGGAGGAAGTGTCTAGAACAAAAAGGAATCAAGAAAGTGGCCATTGGAAGGAAGAAAAATAACCTACAGATTGACTGCCTCGCGTTTGCAGACGACCTAGCATTGTTTTCAGAAAACATAGAAGAAGCCAGACTCCAAGTTGAAATATTAAGCATTATGGCAGCTAAGGTCGGACTGGAAATATCTTTTGAGAAAACAAAATTTATGACCAATAATAAAAATGCTCCCAATATTATAAAAATTAAGAATGAATTAATTAAAAGAGTAGAAGAATTTAAATATCTTGGGGAAATTATTCAAGTGAAAGCGGGAGATAAAAAATCGATGCTGGAACGAAAACATAGATTGGAAATGGCTTTCCAATTAACAAGGTACGCATACAATAAAAAGTACATATCCAGAAATGCCAAAATAAGACACTATAACACGGTCATTAAACCACAGTGCCTATACGCAGCCGAATGCCTAAATTTGACCTCAAACAAGGAAATACAGCAATTAGAAGTCAAAGAAAGGAAAATAATACGAAAAATATTGGGCCCTAGAGAGGGTGAAGAATATTGGAAATTAAGAAGCAACAGGGAAATATATGAAACAATAGAAAAGGTTAGCGACACAATAAGGAAAAGAAGAGTCGCCTTTTATGAGCACATAAAAAGAATGGACAACAACCGTCTTACCAAAAAGGTGTTTGACTTTTTTGACTACAACCCGAAAAGTAGAGTGCCATGGATGATACAAGTCAAAAGGGATGTGGATCTTATGGCAATATCAGATGAAGAAATCAAAGATAGAAACAAGTTTAGACATAGGATCCAATCATTTCAAGGATTCCATGAGCCTGCAACTAAAAAAACAGGCCGAACGTGGACAGAAGAAAGGTAGAAGACACATTCGAAAACGATGAAAGAATATTGGCTAACAAAAAAACGAAAAGAAAAGACAGAATGCCACGAGAAGATGATAAAGAAGACGGCACGAATATGGACGGAAGAAAGAAAAAAGACTCATTCGAAACGGATGAAAGAATACTGGACAAAGAAACGTGAAGAAAGAACAGAATTGACTTAAGACCAACATCATGTGAATAGTTTTTCCGTGGTCCTTAGAAGGCCAAAATCGAATAAAATATATATATATATATATATATATATATATATGTGTGTGTGTGTGTGTGTGTGTGTGTAAATATAAAGGTCCATGAACAAATGCAAAGACCTCCACATTATAATAACATAATATGTGATGGAAAAGGTATGAAAAATACAAGTCCCTTATTCTATCAAGAAATCATATAACCAGTTTGTGATTTATAAAATCTAACGTTAAATTATAATAAATCTTGATATAAACTTATATCATAGTATAAATAATAAACTGCCGTATACCCTTGTGATTTACAAACTTACATAAAAGAATAAGTGTCATTAAATAAAAGAATATAAGATAACATAAAAGAAAAGAAAAAATAAAAACAACTTGTTAACAATGACTTACACAAACTATATAAATACACTGGTGTTTTTATAAAACAAAGTATGATCTTAATAAATGAATATATATTTATTCATTAACCAGTAAGAGTTATACCATTATATACAAAAACAATAAGTAGTAAAATACTTAAGAAATAATAAGTAAAGCAATTGACCCATGCTAGACTCAATATTATTGATATTGGGATAACGTTTGAATTAAGTTGAAATGAAAACAATGAACAAGATATTTCTTAAACTTAAACATAGGTTACGTTAGTGTAGATGACTTAAATATGTAATAATGCGTTATTTAGACGCAAGTTATATAATATACTCTTTACCGATAATATGAAATATCTGTTAATCCTACAAATATATACGCTGTCTAATTTACCTTTATAATATAAAACAATACATAACTGCTTCGTAGAATATTTTGTCGCATTTCAGTTAAATGACCTAGTATTACATATCGATATTTATTTACTGTGTCAACAAAAGAACTTACTTCTAAAATAGTCTTATTTAAAAAAAAAAAAATGACGTGTGGATGTCTGTTTATTAATTTTATTTTTATTCGGAGCGAGTGAAATGATTAATCTTCTCTGTATACAAGTATTAGCGATACAAATGTTAACTTCGCAAATTACGTACTCCAGTGATTATTATATCCGTATTGTGTTTCCTAATACTTTATTAGATTCATTACGCCTCGTTGTACTACTATTTTTGTATATATATATATTTTAAATGGTTTCCCATTCCGCAATTACGCAGTGGGGCAAATGTATTTGAAAAGTTGTGAGTATAAAGGCGTATATAATAAAGAATGAATGTACATTTGAAATTTTCAGATCGACAATAATACGTCCTGCGGCATATATAGTACCGAATATAATCCATTTTGCAACGAGAACATCGACGTAAGTAATTTCCTAAATTTACATTCGTTGGGAAATCATGAAGATTTTTGCTTGGCTTACGTGTTCACGTATCGTGATTTCACAGGAGGAACTTTGGGTCTTGCATGGGTTGCTAGTGCTACGGGTAATAATTTCATATGTTTTAATAAAACTATATTTTTGGTAAAATTGATTGAAAATAACATTTTATGAACGAAATGAACTAGCAGTTTAAACGAAACTATATCTTGTTCGATAATTACGAAAAATGTCATTTATAATTCTAGTAACAGATGAGAAGACAGGAGAGTAAATCGTTCAAATAATTTCACTTTTGAAAATAGAACGTTCTTTAATTTGTTGTAGTTTGATCGATTATCGATATAGTAAAGAATAACTATTATTAATCAATTAGCGCATAATAATTTAAATCAGACTTTTGCGGGGTTTTCTCCTAGTCGTTACGACTAAATTTTTTAACGTGGCCATTATACCTCTTTGAGATTTCTCCATATTTGGTTCGACTCTTTGCGGGCAATAATAAAATAAACATATCGATTAATGAATAAGAAACCGTACGTTCTTTTATTACGAGGTTTGCCACTGGCCGTACAAGAAAATTAGGTTCCTTGACTTCAAGGTCGATCAATAAGCCTATATAGTTCGGTTTTATACTCCCGGGTACTTACCAAAATAGAGTCGCGGATGTATGAAAAATTTGTAATATGCAGATTCTAATATATAGTTTCCACTTACCGTTTCCATGTTTCCATCCTTAAAGTCTGTCAAACTAACATAGTAATTCAGTTTTAAAAGTTTATTATAAATTTAAATTTAGTTTGTATTTTTGACGAGCTAATTAATAACTATATTTTCGGGATAGTCTAATGGCAAAACACCACGCACAACACTATATGCGCTCTAGTACTAATATAGTAACTACAAAAACACGCGTGCTTGCATTGTGTCGTGACAACAAAGCGAATACAATTAGTTCTCCCGGGTGTCCACATTACGAGTACCTTGTACGCTACTTACACTGTGCAACAAAATATATTTAGGTTAATAGTCACCTACCTCCAGTAGGGGGACGGCACTTAATGAATTAATAACTAAATTTTCCTACTCCTAATGATTATATATTTACTCCTTATTTTAAATTCGATATTTACAGGAGCGTCCGGTGGTATATGTGAAAAGTACAAAACATACACGGAAACTATAGCAGGCCTGTATCAGTCGACCAGGCGCAGTTTAAATACCGGCATTATAACGTTCGTTAATTACAATACCAGAGTGCCGCCTAAAGTGTCACAATTAACATTAGCCCACGAAATTGGTCATAATTTCGGTTCGCCGGTACATTATCAGTTTTCTGTATAAATTATAAAATATTCAAGTTTTATTAAAAATGTACCGAGCAGTATTTTACAGTTTATGTATATATATATATATATATATATATATATATGTTATACATGATACACAAGTAAATATCTTTCTGCTCAATTCCTCGCTATAATGTGAACTAGAAGTATTAAAATCGGTTTTTGATACCATTTTTCAAATTTACCGATACTTCACATTAAGTGTCGTCGTTAATATAATGCATAAAGTAATTTGTTCTTGTATCACTACGTGCGTTATTTTACGTTATTAACCTATTACCTTTTCATACGAAACTAAATAAGCAACATACTTATACTCGTTGAGGGGATATTTAAATCGCAACCCTCAGGATAATTAATTGTATAATTACAGATTTTATTATTTAACAACTATATATATATATATATTGTGTGTGTGTGTAGTGTGGGTAATTGGCAGTGATTCAGAAACGTGATTGCGATTCTATACTATCGAAATCACATTGAGAATGCTAGTGTCTCATAAATATAAATTTAGTATATCATCATCCCGGTCATATTGTTCTTTACGTTTATTTTTACGTACAAAATGGGCTAGTACTTAAGGAACTAATTATATGAAACACAGATGCGAGCGCATATGATGTTATACGGAGTAAAGTACCACTGCCTTCTCCGTGATAACTGGATGTTATGTAATGTTGAAAAATTTTATACACTTTTATATCGCGAGTTAGTTTCGAACTCAGAGATAACAGTCGACCACTCAAGCAATTACGTTGTCGGGACATTAAAATTTAGTGTGTGTATGTATGTGCCATATTATTTGTTGGCGAACGTCGTGACTAACCTGTCGTTATGTTTACAAAATTTCCAAGCATTCAAGGCACTAATTATATGCAAAGCAGGTACTCGCGCGTATGATGGAGCTGGTATCAAATACTCCACTGTCGGATTAACAGTCGAGCGTTCTCACCACTATGATACCATACACACACATACACATTGACATATATATATGTGTGTGTAAATATCACATGTCCTTTCGGGAGGGTTCACTTTCTTATTAAACGAATAAATTAACTGACTTTCGTTCTGCGATTATGTAGGTATATGACTGTTACATTTAAACATGATTTTTAAATTTAACTCAAAATATATATATTGACGGGTGGTATCATATGTACTCCTGAATTTTGAATATCTTAATATTGTACATTGAATCTATTACAAATGTGAGAAACCTGAATCATAGTGCGATTTATAAATTAATTTATTTTATAAACATGACGAATTGCTTTTTAATTCTGGATCACATTAGCTTTTCCGCTTTTAAATTAAATAAATAATAATAATTTTACGAGCTCTGTTAATTTTTTAAATTATTACCTGATATTTTTTTTCTATTACATGTAGCATGATTACCCGGCAGATTGTCGACCCGGTGGATTAAATGGAAACTACATTATGTTCGCTTCCGCAACTAGCGGTGACAGACCGAATAATAGTAAATTCTCTTCTTGCAGCGTCGGTAATATAAGTAGCGTTTTAGACTCGATAGAGGACAATAAGAAAAGAAACTGTTTCAAAGGTAATTATTTAATTATACCGTTATTTCATTAGTTGTTCACTAAAATCTAACGAAATACACTAAAACAATAATGGGCTTTCGTGCACTTTAAACAGACTACGTAAATGAAATAATTTGGATGAGGCGTGATAATTTATTTCCAATAAGCAGAAATCGGTTTTATTATTCAAGATTTTCCAACATAATTATGTGTAATGCAAAAAAATCACCATCACTTCAGACTATATTCATTTTTTCTAAACTAACTTCTCTAATATGTCGTACTATAAATAGACGTTAGATCAAGGAGGTAATTTTTTGTTAGACAATTTAAATTATTAATTATGTTTATTGTTATTTACACATAAAAATACAAACGATACCTGTTGCTGTGTCAACTGCAGTTAACTATCGATCTTCTTTTAAAAAAATCGGGAAAATTAGTTAAAAATATTTAAGTGCGATCCGTTCGTAGGTAAATTTTCCTTTCGTCTCCGTTTTCATTCTAGTTAATATTTATTTTTCTACTAGTACTCGTTTACCAAATAAATATACGAAAATACTAATTTTCAACATGCTTCCATCGAAAACTATTGAACATGTGTATGTAAAATTTGCTTCGATATTTCGGCACTTTTATTTGTCTAAATTTTGAAACCGAAATCCCGTCAAAATTAAAATGAATACATTAATCTGTGTTGGATATTTGCGTTTATTTAATTTTTTTGGTTTTGGAGGCTATATTTAAAAATTCATCTTTATTAAAAACTAAATTTTTTTAGTAAATTTTAGTATCGTTCAAAATTCTTATACATAACTTTCTTTAAAATTTTCAGAATAATGTTTCGAATATAAATTTCTCTTTAGTTAAGGCTGCTATTAAAGTCGAATATCGTTGCTCTATTATTATTATTATTATTATTATGATTTAAGTATGTTGTTTAAAGTAATCAAGAGCAATGTCTGTGGCAGAATTTAACTGTAAGACCAAGTAACAACTTTGTGATCGTAGGCGACAACGGAAGTACTTGTCGAAATACATTCTAAATAAGTAACTACGTATACACGAGTTTGAATATATGCGTGCATGTGTTAGGAATGTTAGCACTTGACGAGTGTAAATAAACGTGTATATGTATATATGTTTAGCGAGCGTAATACATGTGTATTTTATTTCAATGTGAGTGCATGTATGCACAAAGATGAAAAAGTGTTATATGTGAGTATATACCATGCGAGTGGGTGTGGATCTATAAGTTTTAAATTGTGAGTAAGTATTTAAGCGTAATATAGTAGTAGACATGTATATACATGCTTGAATATATTTATAAATTTACATTTGTACCTATTTATTGAGCGGGTATCGATATCAATTGTTGGTGGGAAGATTTTAATTTAGTTTGTTGCCAGCACGTGCAAGAAAGTTTACATGTAGATTAATATAGACCACTATTAGCGCAACCTATGCGCATTAGCGGAAGTTAAGCATAGTAAGAATTTTGTTTCATTTCATGTGTAATAAGAAATATATTTGATTTGATTTCTATTATTTTCGGTCGTAATTCTCGAGGAGTGCGTGTCTGATGTTCGCCCTCTTTCCTATTATCTTCGACGTGAATAAACCTATTTGTTTAATTAGAATCACCTTTGATAAACTTGGAATCGCGAGTGTTAAATATAAACTTGTTCGTTTAAATTTTTGTTAATAGGATTATTATTTTTAATCTTAATCGGAAGTTTAAAATCAATTACAAAAATCCGAACAATTATTTCTTGGGTAATATTCATTTATCTCCATTTTTTTTTAAATATGTATATTAATTAATATATTATATTAAAATTAGTATATTTTGTACGTATTGTTTCGTACGTTACAGCAAGCGAAGGATCTTTCTGTGGTAATAAAATTGTCGAAGAAGGCGAAGAATGCGACTGCGGATATGATGACGTTGAATGTACAGATCATTGTTGTTATCCTAGAATCATCAGTTATATCGATTTGAAACGAAATTCAACCGCAACTGGATGCACTCGGCGTGCTAATACAGAGTGCAGGTGCGTTTTCGCCATTATTATTATTATTATTTTCAATTAATAATTCGATTAAAATCGTAAATAAATTATACGCCTGTAATAGCGCGAGCAGGCGCCTTTTTAAGTTTTAAAAACTAATTTTGAGATAATTTGTTCATTCGATTATTTTACTACATAGAAATTATATTAAAAATTTGTAAATCGAGATTAATAATCAAACATATAAAAGTAATAATCGATTTAAAATGTGAAAAAAAAATGTGTGCTATAATTTTAACACGTGTCAAATCGTAATTTAATATCTTTAAGCCGAATGGCCCATCCTACAAAAACCTGCTCCTCTCTCCGTGTACTGAAATTTACTAATTAAAATATTTTTTATCTATACTGAATTATAATTGGCAATCCTACACCGCCAAACTTCTCCGTTGTATTAAGCCTACTCTACTGAACTTTCATAATACTCAGAGTACTCTATCCTGAATACGGACAGGGCATATATATTATTAACGCGTAACTTCCTACTTAGGTGTACTACATCGACTGACTTTTATTCTTTCTGCCTTGAATTCATAAATATTACGCTTATATTCACATCCTATTAGCATGTCCTGCCTTCACTATTCCTTTCTAAAATTCACTCTGTACAATTTATTCCAACTCCTCTTCATCCACCAAGAACATAATCTCTTTTCCTAATGTTTCTCGCCTAACTATAGACACATCGAACCTTTTTCCAGTACTGTACCCTTTAAATAGCTAAATGAATAAGTAGTTTTCGCCGTTAAATTAGGATTTTGGTATTTGATTGTATTGTAGGCGTTAAGTACATGAAAATTTGAAATTTGGTCATAAGATTGTCTTAGTTTTATTAATGTATTCTTAAAGTTTTAGCGAAATTTTTGAAAATATATTAATTAAAAATTTTATTATTTCCGGTTAAATAATAATCATTAAAATAAAAGCTAAATAAAACTACGAGATAAAAAATTACCAGTTAATTAGTTAATCATGAAAATATAAGAAATAATTCAGAGAACTTATTTCTAGCTCTATATAGTTATACTTTAATTACAAAAATCAGTTAACATCACTAAAACTATATTTTCTTTAAATTCACAAAGCTTTTCGGCAACTACGCCATTATCAAGCGATATTTAAATTTAGATAAAAATAAAGGTTTAAAAATGTAAACGCAAAATATAAATTTAAACATAAGTTCACAAATTTATACATATAACATGAAGAATAAATACTTAAAACAATCTGACAGTGACTGTGGTAAACAACACAATCAAATATCAGTAATATAAAATTTACAAAACAGTAGCGAGAAAATAATTTTTTTTTTTAAATATGTTTGAACAGTGAAAAAATATATTTTATAATAATCAAAAATCAATAGCCAGAAATAATACAATTAAATCTTTATTTTTATCTAAATTTAAATATCGCTTGATAATGGCGTAGTTGCCGAAAAGTTTTGTAAATTTCAAGAAAATATAGTTTTAGTGATTTTAACTGATTTTTGTAATTAAAGTAATAAAAAATTCAAAATTCAACATTATCTACACCACATCACACAAAACATGTCGACACTATTGTTCAGAAATACTGTGCAACTGTGCCGACACTTGCTTCAAAAATTTCAACGGCTACTCCGAATGAAATACATACTCATATAAAACACCTAAAATGTAAAACTTCCACTGGTATAGACCTAATTCACACTATTATGATAAAAAACTTGCCCAAAAAAGCTATAGTATACTTAACAAACATAATAAATGCAATATTACTCACTGGTTATTACCCATCATTATGGAAAAAATCGATTATAATCCCAATTCCAAAAGCAAGGAAAGACTCTTCTTTTGTACAAGACATACGTCCCATTAGTCTAATCAGTAACATAAGTAAAATATTAGAAAAAGTTGTTCTATTACGCCTAAAAGCGTATTCCAATGAACATAACATCATAAAAGAAACACAGTTTGGATTTAGATCACAATTATCTACCGTCATGCAATTAGCTAGACTTACTGATCATATTACTGACCAATTTAACTTAAATAAACATACAGGATTATTATTACTAGACATTGAAAAAGCCTTTGATACAACTTGGCATAATGGCATAGTTTACAAAATGCTTCGCTATGGCTTCCCTAGCTATCTTATAATACTCATCAAATCCTATCTCTTTGCTAGATCCTTCACAGTTAGGCTGGGTGACACCTATTCCAAACCTAGGATTCTGCCTGCTGGCGTCCCACAGGGTAGCATTCTCGGGCCCTTTCTCTACATTCTATACATTAATGATCTCCCACGATTACAAAATATCAACACTTCCCTCTATGCTGACGATACTGCAATTTACACATCCTCATATAGAGTTGATACCATTAGCAACAGACTCACAGACAGTTACAATAAAATACACACATACTATGAAAAATGGAAAATCAAAATTAACTCACAAAAAACTGAAGTTATATTATTTTCCAGGCGCAGGCTTCAGGTCCAACAGTGTATTACAATAGGAAACACTCAATTGGAATGGAAATCCGATGTTAAATACCTCGGTCTCACCCTAGACAGACGGTTAACATTCAGTAGTCACATAGATAAAGCTCATGCTCGTTTACATCAGTTATTCCCAATATTCAATAAGCGGTCAAAATTAAATATACAAAACAAATTATTGATATACACAGCCCTCATTTTGCCAATCATCCTTTATGTTTGTCCTATCTGGTGTAGTATAAGTAACTCCACGATCATTAAATTACAAATTCTCCAGAATAAATGCCATCATCCTTAATGCTCCTTTTTATACAAAAATTTCTCACATGCACTCCGCACTGAATCGCCCGTACATATCTCAACTCCTTCACAAGCAAGCTGCTAAATTTTACCGTAAGTGCCCCACAAGTCAATATACACTTGTACAACAAATTGGTAACTACACCTACCATATCAATTACGATACAAAAGATACAAACATAAAAGGATTAAGCATTTGCTTCTCACGCCCTAGACTCTCAGATAAAAATATTTCATCGTACGTTGTCGCTATTTATAATGCATATTATACTTATTTAATCATATAAGTATACACAACTACACACTTGTACTTCTATACTTATAAGCATACTCATTCTATATTTGTATGTAGTATGCACGAGTTTACGTATACATATATGTATACTATTTAACGCGTAAATTATTATTAATATTTACCTCTATTTAACGCGTAAATTATTCTTAATATTAACTGATTCTGTACTTTTTTTCCGCTACGCAGGGTTTTTATTGTATTTTTCCCCTGTAAAATCGTCTATTTAACAGTTCTAAACTAACTTAAGACTCGTTCAACTGCTCGGTATACGTATTTTATTATGTATCTGCTCTGATTTGTAAACAATTTAAATATACTTATTATTCATTCATTCATTCATTCACTACATTCCACAATCTAAACTTTATATAGTTATATTTTTGTTTATTCTTGTCAATAGTTTGCTCATTTTTTGTCCTTATTTGCAATAAAAATCTGCCGACACTTTACAATTTATTTGCAAGCAACTTTAAAAATATATATTCTAAATTGGTTCAGTAAAAATACCAGGTTTACTAGATCATGTTTTGCTTAACAAATTGAAACCATCGCTTTCACATTTTGGAACCTTTTTTGAGAACTATCATTATGAATCATTATATTATTGTTATTATTATTATATATATATATAATTAAAAAACAGACTAAAAAACAATAAATTACAACCTAAAACAAATTAATGTTAATTTGAACATACTTTCATGCAATTTATTGTTTATAAAACATTTAAAATTGCAAACTAATATTTTTTCACGCGAAAAAACCGATTTCACCGATATGCCGAAGCTTTGTTATTCCTGATAGATCAAACTATAACAATAGTGGACTCGTTACTTAATTTATATATGTTTAGAATCAAATATATGGAAGTGATTTCTTAATTTCTTTAATTTTTTCATCCGATAGCCTATCCAAATCTTTTCTCTGACAATATATTTCAACGGATTTGTTTTAGACATCGTAACTATTTTTAAAATTCACAATGTAAATTAGACCTTTTTAATCGCTTTAGTTATTTAATAATATTTCCGAACTTAATTAAGTGCGGCCGTTATTGATTCAATTTCGCTGGTTAAATACGGTTATATCGTTCGGTTCTACAAATAAACGGTTAATGATTCGACTAGGTATGTTTTTAATGCGCGTTGAATAAATGAACGTGGTGTAGATTTTTAGTTAAGGTTGTTGCGTATTCTGATTATTTCTAACAATATTTATAATAAACCGAAAATTCTGATCATAAAATCGTGTATAATTTTTAAAACTATTTTTTGTATTTGTAAATTAATATCGGTCGTTTCTATCTCTAATAAAAATACGTAACAACGCATAAATAACATTATACACGTGCCGTCCATGGAATACTCCCCCATATCAAGCACAGCGCTTATATGTAAAATAATAAAAAAATAAATAAATAAGGTAAATTATATAAAACATTGATAATGCGTTACTGATAAAGTTAATATCGCGGACTAATCTATTTCATATGTGCCTGTTTCACAATATTATTATGTTTATGTTATCATTCCGATATAAATAGATTGGCTATACAAAATACTTTTACCTTCGGTTCTATTTCGTTAACTAGTTTGGTTTTTCTTCTATCTATACGAACAATTTATTGAAGTAATTTGGAAAATTTGAAACCGGTGGTTCTATCCGTAATTATCATTTTAATATATCGCATGAAGTGGAAGAAACGTGCGTAGTTTAAAATAACACATTTTATTATGAAATTTTATTTTATTTTTCAGTCCTAGTCAAGGACCGTGTTGCTTTAGTAATAGTTGTCAATTCGTAGCCAAACGTTTTCAACAAATATGCAAGGCTGAATCCGACTGTAGCTACAGCAGCGTATGCAACGGAAGTTCTTCTGAATGCCCTGTTCCGAAACCAAAACAAAATAAAACAAGATGTAATGAAGGGACACAGGTATGTTGTTTATGCTTTCTGTTCTGTTTTTCACAACAGTTTAAAAATACATACATATATATATATATATATAATATATATATATATATATATATATATATATATATATATATATATATTGACCATTAAGATATCCAAGCGTGAGTTTGAATAAAGGATCTTACGTTCACTAAGCGCGCTAAACACTTCATTAAAGAGCACGCGGTCATTTATTCGGTCTTTGCACCGTATTTCATAGAACATGTAGTTTAATTTTATACATTTTTTGTTTTTATACATCATCCTCATATTTTTGCACATTCTTGAATTTCTCCTAACTTTTCGTTTACTACGAATATTGAATAGCGTCAGTGATAATCGTTTACGCGCTCTTTTGAAAATTTCTATTGTTTTAAGTAATTCATTTCTTTATTTCACCGCCACCATTTGATTCTTGTATAACTTTTGTATTACAGTTTATCCGGCATATTTATCATTTTAAATATTTTGAAAAATTGATATACATTCCACCGTCTATGTTATTCTTCATGCAAACATTCGTAAAGCTACAATTGCATCCCTCGTTTTGATGATCTGTTTCTAAATACATACTGTATGTATAGTTCGATATATTTTTCCGTTCTGTCTTTATAATTTGTTATGATCAAATATTAATTGCAGACAACGAAAAATAATTATTAACAATTGTGAAAAAAAAAAGCAACAGTATAGCGGACAAATATGGAATGTAAATAAATATTGAAAGAACAAAGGTAATTTAGGTCAGAAGACACCAGAAAGAATGAATATATGTCAATCAATGGAAAAAGTTTAGAACAAGTCGATGTCTTCAAATAATTAGGACATATAATAACATAAAACGTATATTGTAGCAAATAACGTAGAACACGCTGTCTATAACATTACGAAAACATATCAAGTCGTATATCGTTGTATGCGGCGGAAATATGTATTAAATACCAAATGAAATTTTTAACCTAGTACAAAAGGAAAGGCCACTTTTGAAAACGATTAGAAAAACAAGAATGAAATGGATTAAGACACATGATGATCTATTGAAAGATAGAAAAAATAGCCGTGTGCAGGCCGAAAGGAAGACCAAGACGGACACTGATGGACACAATTAAGAAAGAAGCGAACATCAAGAGATATACAACTGAAATGGCTAACCGCAGAATTAAAAAAAAAAAAATATGAAGGACTTGGATGATAGGGGCGAACCAGTCCAAAGACTGATACACCGATTGATGGTTTAATTTAGCAAAGATGAAAACAATTAAAAAGCGCTGCTACAGAATTTTATTAAATTTTTATAATTATGTTTGCATTAATTTTACTACACGATAAATGTCATTCTATTCAATCGAAACGTATCGAAATACATTTTCATTTATTTTTAATGTGGAGCTTCGCTACGCGTGTTACGACCTAACAAAACTCGTTTCTTTTTTATATAGTTATGTATTAGCGGAGAATGTCGAGGCTCCATTTGTTTGGAATGGGGTCTTAACGTATGCTTTCTCTCATCGAATAACGTTCCGCGTGCGGATAAACGTAAGTTGTGCGAATTAGCTTGTATGAATGGAACCAATCCGAACACTTGTCGGAGTACCAGCGAATTCGCCAGCACCGTAGGTTTACCTCCAGGCGGAATTAGTCTTCGCCCTGGATCTCCGTGCGATAATTTTCAGGTACATATAAATCTAATTTTATTATATATGATTTTGATGCATATTGCTGTGCAAATATGTTTTTCTTTTTATAAAAAAAGGCACGTTCGCG
The DNA here is from genome assembly GCA_032883995.1 of Coronaproctus castanopsis. Taxonomy (NCBI): domain Eukaryota; kingdom Metazoa; phylum Arthropoda; class Insecta; order Hemiptera; family Monophlebidae; genus Coronaproctus; species Coronaproctus castanopsis. The sequence continues at coordinate 194,925,353 of CM065053.1, forward strand.
AAATAGTTAAATATTGCGTGTTGTTTATAATAAAGTTGTAATTTATGTATAAAAATTATTTTATAACAAGCGAAATAATTAGTAAATTTCAGTAACTTGTGAAATTAAATTAATTTCAACGTTGAGACTAAATAAATGTATTTTATATTAAAAACCGTATTCTCTTAGTATTTTCACTAAAATTGATCATACGCATCTGAAATACTGAAAACTGTAACATAATTTAAAAAAACACGATTAAATAACAGCACGTTGTTGCAACTTGTGGTTGTAATGAGAAAATTAATATATTAAATGTTTCAAACTTTTCTACATTTTTATTTTTTTCTCAATTTTTTGGTATTAAATATGATCACGACCTGTCTATTCTAGAGCTACAATTTTTTGAAAAATCACAGATAAAACATCTTTTTACAAATTGTATTTTAGTATCTAGAAACATTAAAAACATATTTTAACAAAAAAGTAACTTCTTTATAAAACTTCAAGCTTTAATCATATATGTTGTAATATTGTACAGTTATACAATTATTTTACTTCGAATGATTATTATAAAATATAATTTATGTAAAAATGTTATGCAACTAATTCAATTTATTTCCACCTTATTTTTAGGGTTATTGCGACGTTTTCTTGAAATGCCGCCCAGTAGACGGTGATGGACCACTAGCGAGGTTGAAGAATATCGTATTTAGTAAGAAAACGTTACTTACCGTACAACAATGGATCATGGTGAGTACTATAAAAAAATTTTTTATTATTCTTTGTTTCGCCATTTATCTTATAACATAATTTTTTAATTTAAAAAATTTAAAAAAATAATAATTATAACGCAGTGATAAATATTAAACACGTGTGGTCGATGTATATTTTATTTCATGATTGAAATTTGTATATAATGTTTGTAAATATATAAACAACAAAAAAGAGGTTAAACATCACTAAACTTTTTTTTTTTTTTAATAAAAAATTACAAATCTTTTTTAATCCGTTATCAAATGAACGTAAAAATAAAATACATAAATATATACAATATTAAAAATTATAAAATGTAAAAAATCTAATTTAGGTATACAATTTACAAATGTACGCCTAAATTAGTATTTTATACTTTTTATATTGTATATATATTTTATTTTTATGTTAACTCTATAATAAAAGATCAATTGAAAATTAGTTAAATCACTAATATTTATTTTCTTAAAGAAAACACAAAGCTTTTCGGCATTTACGCCATTATCAAGTGAAACATTTTAAAACATGATAATTTTAAAAATATAAATGAAATATAATTACTTAAAAATATTTGATGGGGATTGTGACAATATACTCCAAAAATTCTGTTCTGCTTCTGTTCTGTCTATTTTTTGAATTGTTGAAATTTAACATCAATATATTTGTTTATTAATTTTGTTTTTTTATATTAATTTTTTTCTCCAATATTATTTTCACTGATTCTGTAAAAGTTGTGTACTGGTGGAATTTTAAATTTTTCATTAACTGTCGCGATGTATGATGTCCAAAAGTAAAATATAAAATATAAAAATATAATTTGTTAAAAAACACAATTTTACAAGTAAAATGAAAATAAATATTAAAAATCTGATAATCTAATAAACAAATATATTGATATTAAATTTCAACAAATCAAAAAATAGACAGAACAGAAGCAGACAGCATTTTCGGAGCATATTTTCACAATCACCATCGCATATTTTTAAGTAATTATATTTAATTTATATTTTTAAAATTATCATGTTTTAAAATGTTTCACTTGATAATGGCGTAAATGCCGAAAAGCTTTGTGTTTTCTTTAAGAAAATAAATATTAGTGATTTAACTAATTTTCAATTGACATTCCACATTATAAAAAATTAAAACTCTATAATAGCTTAGCAGTCGAAAAGCTTTGTGATTTTTTTAATAAAAATTTAGTGATTTTAATTTTTTTTTTTTTTTTTTGTTATTTTATGTAAATATGTAATTAAATTTTACAACTCGTAATTGATTAATTCGATTTTACGTTTAAAATTTAATTTTAATTCTATCAGATGTTTTAAAATTTTGACTTTAATTTTTTTTTTTTTCATATAATAATCGGTCATTTTAATTATTTTATTCTATACATATATTCCTTGTTTAACTATTCTTTTTACAGTTCATTTGTTCCGAATGGAATGTATGTTATGGGGTGACCAATTATTTTCTACATCGTAAATATTTGATGAAGCACATTCAATTTTTTTCTTGTCCAACTACTATATAATATTCTTCTCCAAAACACCTTTTTCATTGCCTCTAATTTGTTCCTGTTATCTGTTTCATCATCATATAGTAATACATACCCTAAAAATAAGTTTGAGCAAATCTTGTTCTTATCATAAGATTTCTAGCACCTGTATTTTCCGGATTGTTTCCGCATTGCATTTTTCTACCGCCACCCGTTAGTACGTTAGCTTGTTTGTGTTGTTTTTCTTGTTTAATTACTTCATTATTTAGTTCTGTGTTTAGAACGATCATATTTCCTCTCGTGTTACTACGATAATTTGTGTTTCTGTTATATTTATTATCATAGTCATTCGAAAATTTTAAATAATGATTTTTGTTTTTATAACATTAAAATTCTGAAAATCATTAAACTTCACATTTTAAATTCCTATCCTCAAATTTTTGATTTCTTTTTCGAATATGCTAAAAAAAAAAAAACGACTATAATGAATAACATTTCCTGGCTCTTTTTTTGAATTTGAACTGGTTTTATCTTTCCACTTTAACAAAACAAGCTAACGTTAAAATTGAATAAAGGGGAATAATGTATATGTAAACAAATAATTGTAGTTAAATGATTTCGATATTACAATTAATTTCGAAAACTGTTTTTTATACTTGCAATAAAACAGAAATTACGATATTTTATTCGATTTTCGAAAAATAAATTACGAATTAAATTTATAACTTGTATTTATTTACATTTTGCACGAGTTAAATGCTAGATTATGTTTATTAAAAAAAAAACATTAAATTAAATATTTACCGAAGTAAAAATTGTTTTAATTTTGACGTTTTATTGTTTATCACTTTCTATTAGTATCTCGTGTGGATATTTTAAAACAAAATATGTTCTCTATTTGCAGGAAAATTGGTTAATTTGTGGTTTCGGAAGCTTTTTATTCATTTTCTTTGTAGCCGGATTTATTAAATGTTGCGCCGTTCATACTCCATCGTCAAATCCTAAAAGAGCGCCAGCCAGACGAATCGGAGACACTTTACGTAGACCTATTTCGACATTAAGACGGATGGTAACTAACAAATATTTTACTTAGTAATTTGTTTCAAATTCATTTCTTAACTTAATTTTTAAATAAGATATATCGTTAGTGATTATCGCCCATGTGTTACCGTTAATTGTAGACTGTAATTATGGTATTTTTGAAAATTAGTTCCAGAAGATGAAATTTAACTTACCTCTTTTTCATCCTTTTCATTATATTCCTGCCTTCCTATCATCATAATTGCAATTGAACTGGCTGGACTTTCTACAAATGTATAACGTTGAACACACTTGGTGCTACATTCGTTATTTCTTCTTTAAACATCAGTCGTCAGTATTCATCCATATTCATTATCATATGCAAGCATTTAAATTGATACTTCAGAACCGGCCTGCTCAAAATCGTTATACTATTTAATTTTAAAAGTTGCTTAGTAGAAATTCGCGGTCTTCCTTGATGTTTTTTAATCTCTTAATTTTACTATCTGACTGTAAATTCGTTTCCTTAGCATTATTTGTATTCAGGTAATTATTTTGCGGATGCGGTATTCTCAAAGGATAACCGGATCTTTATCCCACATATATCGGCCGTTGACATTTTGCCTATTATAAAAACAGCTCACACAATGAAGAATTCTTGTTGGTTCAGTTTGATTTTTTTATTATTATTATTCCTATTGAATAAACAAATTACATCTTATATTCTATATGAAATTTTAAAATAAACTAGTCAAAGAAGCTGGTAGTTTCAGGACCATCGAAACCTCTAGTTCCTTTTATTTACAGTCGGTTTCTTCAACACATATAAGTATTGAATGCATTTATATTATACGAATCTTCAAATTTTTACGTGTCAAGTTTGCTGAAATGTTAGTCATTACGAGCTACAGTTTCTTTTATCTTGATACATTTGGATAATACAAAAGCGTTTGATACAACTTGGAGTAGTGGGATTATTTGTGTAATAGATTTCTTTTTTGTTCGTGTTAACACTGGAATATCCATTAAAAATATCATTGATTTTTATTTAATATTCGTGTGTATATAAAGAGGTAAAGAATTAGTAGCTATTAAAATATATACATACGTACGGAGTTCTTCTTAGCCCCGCACTTATTTACTTTACATGATTTGCTCTTCCTAAGTAATATCGGTGTTCAATATGTATGCTGACGATACTGTCTTATTTTATGAACTCATTTAAATATCATTCGTAATAAATTAAGGTGAAATATTTTTCGTGTGGCTCGATACTTCAATAAATAAAGAATCAATATATTAATCCCCCCCTAAAACTGAAACAGTATTTTTACTCGTGGACGGCCAAAAGTAGCAAAAGTATTTCTGCGATATGAAATACTTAAATTAATCAGAGTGATCGTGCTAAATAATTAGACGCGGTACTCGATAAAATATTATCATTTAAAAAGCGTGTAAATCATACAGTTTTTAAAAATTTTAAAATGATCGTTTCCGTATACCCATTTTCCGCTCAGAAATCCCCTCCGATTTATTAACAGCAAATTTCGTTATCTATAAAAATCTTATTAGTACTGTTACCTAGCTTTGTTTAAAATACAACTTTTTTCCGTTTAATAACTACAGCTTCTTCAACATAGATATTTAAGGTGTGTCCTCGTTTCGTAATGAACGGTTTATTAATAGATTTAAATTGAATTACTTCCCTCAAATATTTAAATATTTCGATCTTTCTGTTTTATCAACTGGCACATTTATAATATTTGAGGTATTTTTATAATTTGCCATAAATGTTTTTTAAAAAGAGACATTTATATGTAACATTTTAGGTGGACTTACTCCACTAATCATTTGAATTGAACTTTTAAATTTTAAAAAATATTTATATTATTTACATTTATTTATATATTTAATATAATGTTTCCTAATTCATAGATCATCTTGGATGTTAAATCTCCTTTTTAATTGTACGTGTTTCTTTTTTTTTAATAATTTATTTCACGAAATTATTATTGTTATTGTTTCTTTGATAGATACAAATAATTATAAAATGTTGCTTCTCTTCAAAAAAATACAAATTTTAAACGTATCAATTTTAAATGTTTATTACTTTTGTAACGTAATGCAAATATATGTGTTTTTTTGTTTCTTACGATCGGTATTTCCGTGTCAGAAAACCCAGTATGTAGCCGCGTGAATGGCTTTGTCATTTGTCGACCACAAATCGGCTATATCACAATGTTTATCCATTAGTGGGCAGCATAGTATATTTGAATATCGCCGCAGTTACAAATCATCTTCAAGAATCCATTCTTTTAAATTAGCTTTACACCGTGTCATCCCGGTTCTCAATCGATTAAGAGGCCGCCAAATCTTCAACGATAAATCATGACCTGGACTTTGAGGGTTTGCCGTCTTTCATAGTCGCGGTTTCAACTATATTTTGAAATGAAATGAAATGAAAAAATCTTTATTATATTTTTAAACATAAACCGAAAACAATTTTCTTTCATAACTTAAAGCTAAGTACCTATACATAAACCTTAGCAATTCTAAATATGTATAATTACAAAACTTATAGTACACTTTGAAATTACTTTAGAAATAGTGCAGGAAAAAATGAAAAAAACCTACAAAAAAGACACACCCTGAAGGTAACAAAAATTTAAAAAAAAAAGTCAATAAATCAACAAAACTAAAAGCAGTTTTTTTTTAGACATAATTTAGCTTAAAATATCTGTACTTAACAATAGGTTAATAATTACAAAAATCTATGTTTTAATCTACGATGCTTATACTTAGTATAACGTATGCGTAGATGTTCCATATTGTAATTTCCTATTACACGTATTAGTTTATTTTGATGAGTTTTACAGTTTTCGTAAAATTTTTTTGAGATTTTACTAATAAACGAATGTATGTAAGGGATATTTAAATGATCATGTAGATTAGAAATTTTAGTAAATCGCGTTGCATTCAACGAAATTCTGCAGCAATGATTTTGAACTACTTGCAGTTTCCTGTATGTACTATCAGACACTGATGACCATACAGGGCAAGCATAGGTTAATCTAGGGCGTATAACAGCCGTATAGATTAATTTTTTGTTTACGTAACTAAGACCCGATTTTCTGTTAAATAATGGAAAAAGTGTATGCATAGATTTATGCGCTTTATCTATAGCGAAAGTAATATGGTTATTGAAAGTTAATCTGCTATCCAAGATAACTCTTAGATACCGAACCTGTTTGACCCAAGGAATTCTTTTAGAATTTATTGTAATTTCAGTTAGCGGTAGTGGTCGTCTCCGAGTAAATAGAATTGCTTCTGATTTTTCTTCATTTAATTTTAGGTTCCATCTGTTGTAATATTTAAATATTTTAATTGCAGCCTTTTGCAATCGGTTATATATTGTATCTGTCCTATAAGAGGATGTATATAAAGCAAGATCATCAGCATACAACGCGGCACTAACGAAAGGCAGTTCTGGAAGATCATTCATTAACATTAGGAATAAGTAAGGCCCGAGTATACTTCCCTGAGGAACCCCGGCATTTAGTGTTTTAATTGGCGATTTTTCGAAATAATTCGTAACGTAATATGTTCTCTGACTTAAGTATGATTTAATCAATTTAATAAGTAATATTGGAAATTTAAATTTAATCATTTTATATAATATTCCGTCGTGCCAAGCTGTGTCAAAAGCTTTTTCAACATCGATTAACAGCATTCCCGTGTGTTTCTTGAGATTAAAGTTATCAGTAATAGTGTCCGCTATTCGAGCTAGCTGGTGAACCGTAGAATGCTTAGGTTTAAAACCAAACTGCTCATCTCTTAGAATATTATTTGAATCAGAATAAACTCGTAGCCTGCGCAAAATAACTTTTTCCGCTATTTTGCTTAAGTTTGTTAACAAACTAATTGGCCGTACGTTATTGATATTACTGTTATCTTTACCTGGTTTTGGCAACACTATAATTTTAGCAATTTTCCATTTTGTTGGAAAATGAGATAACCTGAACATACTATTAATAATATTAGTAAAATAAATAATGGCTTTGTTCGGTAGATTTTTAATCATTGCCACAGAAATTCCGTCGTCACCGCATGATTCCTTATTTTTTAACTGTTTAATGTAATTTTGAATCTCAACAGGCGTAGTGAAGGTGTTTGCATGTAGATGTACATTTGCTGAATTTATTATCGTATTTTTAACTGTTTTGGTCACATTATAATAGTGCGTTCGTGGGACTTTAGTTCCGCAACTATCCGAAATATTATAAATGTGCGAAGCAAGTAGCTCCAATTTTTCTTCAGTTTTGTATACGGATATTTGCCTGATCGAATCATATAGTGGTGGTAGTGATAATACCTGTCGATATAGGTGCTTAGTTATTTTCCAAAGGTTGTTAGTACCAGGTGGAATGGCCGCAAGTAAATTGTTCCAGTTTTTGTTCTTCCAGTTGTCTAACAAAAATTTTGTAAGTCTGACAAGCATGACATATATAGTTCTTAATATTTTGTATGAGGCCGTAAATTTGCTTTTATTTAAGTGACGCCTATAATAATTTTTTAGAGAGATCATTTTATTAATATAATTAGGCACGTTAATCTTTTTATTACAAAAAATATGTGATGCTCTCTTAGGAATACTTATGTCAGCAGCTGCCAAGATTGCGTTAGTAAATTTAGTGATTCCTTCATCTAATACGGTATCATTCTCGAAAGTATCGCGGAGATTTAATTCCTGCTCAATATTTCTTCTGTATTCAGACCAGTTTGCATGTTTATATAAAAATATTTTTCTTATGGGTTGCTGTAATGTGGCTGCGTTTGCAACAGGCATTATGTAAGAAAGAATCGGGTTATGATTTGACGATAAACACGACAATGAAACAGGAATAGTAATTTTATTAAAACGTCTTGTTAATATTAAGTCTATTACACTAGGTTTACCATTTTGCCAGTCTGGGAAAAAAGTGGGTTCTTCGGGGGATAAAATATTAAAATTAAGTTTTAATGAGGCATTCACTAATAATTTTCCCGCGAAATTATTGTTATGATTATTAAGCACACTATGTTTCGCGTTTAGGTCTCCTATAATTATTACATTATTGAATTTATTAAATAGATAATTTAAGTCATGTATAAAATATCTTATGTTTTTCGGCGATCTGTAAACGCTTAGCAAAGTAACTGAACCATACTCTGTTTCTAATTCAATACCTACAACCTGTAACGTTCTTAAAGAAATTCTAGGTACAGCGTTATGACGAATGGTATCCCTCAATAGTATTGCAACACCTCCACCACGCCTACATTGATCGGCTCTATAAATAAGATAACCCGGACATTTTATTGGTATACTCTGGTCGAGTTTTGTTTCAGAAACAGCTACGATATCTATTTTGTTATTATACACGAAGTGGATCAATTCATTTAGTTTTGGTTTTATGGAATTTGCATTCCATCCTATTATGCTAATTTTGTGGCTTCTTATTAAGATTTAACTCTTTATTCAGAAAAATGCATTAATACAATTTCAAAAATTGTCATTATTTTAGTTATCGTATCAGAATCTTTAAGTTTACTTAATTGATTACTTATTTTATTAATCAATAACATGATTTTACTTACATTAAATTCTTTAATGAAATTAAATATTTCGGTAAATGCTGATACGTTACCCTGTTCATTCAGCTTATGACTTTTTGTTATTCCCCTAGCCATCTCCGCATACGTTCTTTTTCCTGCACTACTATTATCACTTTTATTAATACTAATACTACTTCGTTTATCAATACTATTGTCATTATTATTTATATTATTATTATTACTATTATTATTAGTTATTAATATTGATTTGAAGGTGGAATTCCTTCCTACTGATCTTCGCGCTAGCACTTTCTTTCGTACTTCACACTCGTTTGAGTTTGAAATATGTGCTTCCCCACAGTTTGCACATTTAATCGCCGCTGTGTCGGCTATACATTGGTTACTTGGATGTGCTTGTCCACATTTCATGCACTTTGAAATCAGGTTACAGTTACTTGACACATGACCATATAACTGACAGTTAAAACACTGAATAATTCCGTTTTTGGGCCTATATCTTTCCCAGGACACAATGCAGTACAGTACTGTTTTTATTTGGAGAACAGTTTTGACATTTGTACCGTGTGGAAGAGTTACTAGATAAATTGGCTGTTGATTTGGTGAATTATTCCTTAATTTAAACTCAACTACTGTCTGTACGGCAGTAACAGCGTTTATTGACTGTTTTATATCTTCCACAGCAATTCCATGTGGTAAACCTTTAAGAACCATCTTCAAAGGCTTCCTATTTGACGGGAGATGCGTGTAGAATTGTTCATTATGAATTTTTAAATAATTTAATAATGCATCATAATCGTCCGTTGTATTCGTGTAAAATAGTTTCCTATTTCCTCGAATTCGTATTTTAAATGCCGATTTTAAAACGGATTTTAATTTAACAATTACGTCGTCCTGTTTAACGTTTCTATTATTCCTTAAAACAATTGGTGGTATCCTTACCTTATCATAGGTGGGAAATAAAGCGTCGTAGATCGCCGACTCGTCCACTTGTAACTTATCGAAACGATTATCCGTGTTGATAGAAAACCCGTCGGTCGAAGCTTTACGTTTTCGTGATCCACTCTTTCCCTTTCTTGATTTTTGTTATATTTTATCTCCTGCATCGCCAGCATGAATAGTCCAATTTTTCGTATATCACGCGATATATTTTAACTCCCTTTTATTAATATCATTCCACTATAGGTTCTTGATTTCCTACTATTTCCGCTATCGCAGTCTTATTATATCATACCTAGTCCATCTGTTATATGTTATCTTATTAAACGAGAAATTCCATGCGCTATCTCGGAAACGGCTTTAACGATTTAAATGGCAAAATTTTATTTAGTAACTAATTAAAAATGGCGTATGTGAAAATTACGAATTTTGAAATTTTGGGCTTCGTCCAGATACTATTTAATAATTTTCGCTAACATCGCATTTTAATCGCGCATGTTCTCTCGCAGTTCGTAATAATGGTCGATATTTCGCATAAATATTTCAATTCGAAATTATCTTTTAATTTCTCACACACTACTTTAGCTTCGAGTATTTTCATTGTCACGTTAACGTTCGTCTTTGTTTCTTTCACATCAAGATCGTGATTAATATTAGCTCGCTTTTTCTAACTTACGTATTCCAAAATGTATATATTAATTTATTTTTTCTTGTCGCTTTCTGCAGATTTATAATATTTAATTTTGATATTTTATGTTAATCCAGAACTATATTTTTGTTACGATCCTTACAAATTAATGAAATGTCTTATTTACGCTCGATGATAATAAATAATGTCGTTATTAAGATAATTGACGTTACGATTATGATTTTAATATAGCGCGGTCAGGGAAGTAATAATAATAATAATAATAATAATAACAACAATCATAATCAGTCTCATCAACATCAGCAGCCTCGTCATCAACATCAATCACGTCAACATCAATCACGCCAACATCAACCTCGTCAACATCAATCTCATCAAAATAATCAACGAAGCAGTAGTAGTAGTAGCAGCCATTACGGCGGAGGGGCCGATTTCATGATGCTTCCTCAAAATCGACAACCTCCACCCTCCTACAGTGAAAGTGTTGCCGCCAGTAACAGTGGTCATTACCATCAGTCGAGGAGATCTAATCAATATTATATAGAACGTAAGTATTTCATTATTATTTTTAATCGTTGCTGTAATTTACGATATTTAAAAGTATCATAATATTATTAATAGAAAAAATACTTCACGGAAACTCACAAAAATGTCGAATATAAAATAATGTAATTAAAATCAGTAAGAATCGCCGGTAACAAAAAACGAAAGAATCTATAAAAAGTACACTAAATAATTTCGACGACTAGCAGATCGAAATTTTTTAATTCGTCGAAATAAAAAACAAATAAATAAATAACTAAATAGATTATTAGAACAACAAAATCCTAGAGTTAATATTTATCACGAAGTTTTGCCGATGGAGTAGTTAATTTATCAAATGTAAGTTTAACAGAAAACAATAAAAAGTTACTTAACAAAGGGTTAAAATTTATAAATAAAACTGAAAAACAAACAGAAGTATCAATGGAGTATTTTTGAAAAATAATAAAGCAGTCGGGGAAGATGCCATAATTGCGGAAATGTGGAAAAATGCAGATTCCGATACAATCGTTATATTACAAAAAATAATTCAAGAAATACGGATATCAAAAAATGTACCATTTGATTGGAAAATGACGTTAATTCAACGCCTCCATAAAAAAAAAAGGAAATAGAACCGATCTTAATAATTACCGAGGAATTCTACCGGTAACGTACAAAATTCTTTCAAAAGCGTTGCAAATTAGATTGGAATATGAAGTAGATAAACAACTTGGAGAATATCCGGGTGGTTTTAGAAAAGGAAGATGTTGTCCTACTAAATTTGAAATTAATACTACAATATATGAGATTGAGATTCAAAAACATAATAGTAACTTTTGTTGACTTCGAAAAAGCTTATGACTGTATAGACAGAGAAACATTACTTAATATATTAGACGAATTGGGTGTAGATAGTAAACTTATTGCTATCATTGAACAAACATTGACGAACACAGTGTATAAAGTTAAATTTTAAGAAGTATCAAAACCGTTCCAAATAAGAACAGGCGTAAGACAAGAAGATGGATTATCTCCAACATTATTCAACTGCGTATTAGAAAAGATAATTAGACAATGAAGAATTAGAACAAAAGGTAGAAGGTATTCGAAGAATTAGATTAGATAGAAATAAAAAAAAACGGCATATAGATCGATTGCCTTTGCAGACGATTTAGCGATTTTGTCAGATAACACGGAAGATGCGGTAAAACAAGTTGATATTTTAAAGGAATCAGCTAGGCGTAATTTAACTAAAGAAAAACAAAATTTGGATTTAATGAAATTATCAAAAAATAATTAAAATATATCAACCAAATAGAATGTAATATTAATCATAACATAAATAGTATGCTAAACACACATATTCGACCAAAATATTACTGAAATAAATCCGGAAGCACTAATTTTAAGAGGCTTAATATAATTATATAAAGGAAATAAACCCATTAGGCTGTTATCTGATAAAATTTCAAGAAATATAGCAAAATTTAAAAGAAAAAAATATGAATTTTAATATAAATTTAGTATTAAAAGTAATATATAATTAATAATGATGACACACTAATATCATTTGATGTAGTTAATATGTATAACGAAATTTCCACTGACAAAGTAATAAAATATGTCGAGAGTAATAATTTATATAATAATACGTATAAAGATTAAAAATATTAGAGACACTATTAAATCAGAACTATTTTCAGTTTAAAAATAAATATTATATAAACAAAATAGTGGTTTAATTATGGGATCTCCATTGTCACCCATTCCAGTCGATATTTATATGAACTTATATTTAAAAATATATCTTAATGTTATCTAATAATATGGAATAATCTTGATAATGATAATATTTTGAACGATTTTGTATCTAATCTAAATAACTATAACAAAAACATTCAAGTTACATTACAAATATGAAGAAAAACAATCAGTTTTCTGGATTTAAAAATTAACATTATTAACTAAAAAACTGATATTGATATTTATTATTATTAATAATAATAGCGTTAACATTTGTAAAAGAATACGGATTCATCGGTCGAAATTTAACAGATTAATCGTGTAAATCTATTCATTTCTCATCGGTATATAATTTTTTTGTTTAAAGCTACCGCTCCTCCTGCTGCAGTATTAGATATGGACAGACCACCATCATACAAAGACCGGAGTTCTTTCAGTTCTAGGCAACATAAGGTAAGACATTATTATGTAACTCATATAACTTCGTTACCTCATGCGCGGATAATCTTTTTTTAAACGCTTCAAAATTCCTTTTTAGAAATCTTTAAAATTAAATATGTATGTAAATAATGTCACCACCTGTACCAGTAAGCTATTTCAGCAAATTATTATATACGTATTATCCGACTTTAGTAATGTTTCCAATATTTATCGCTTGCGTACATAATTTCATCGATAATATCTTATATTCAGAGTTTTATTTTTATTTTATTGTTCTATCACTTTGAATTTATACAAATTCTACTAATTTTAAGTACTTATATGCATATATGTATGTATGTATTTGTGTGTGGTGTTTATGGATTTATTTCCGGTACGTGTGTTCATTTCAATAAATAATTTTACATTTTCTGATTTACTCATGTTTAGTGTACGAAATATTTGCATAATGCTATGACTGTTTCCCACTGTCCTTGTTTAAATTATCTTAATGGTACTGTTTATATATATATATATATATATATATATATATATATATATATATATATATATATATATATATATATATATATATACAGTGAAATTCGACTATAACGATTCCGCATATAGCGATAGTCCGGATATAACGATGTAAAACAGGTGGCTAGTTTGGTTTGCTATGTAAAAGTGAATAAATAAATCCGGTTGTAGCGATGTTGGATATAACGGTATTGTGTCTATAACGATATAAACTAGGGTTTTTATTCCTTTTGTAACGATTTAACACAACAAAGAATTCGTGGAATTCCTAGTTATATTTTTAAACGTAAATAAGTCTTGTTTCTTTCCCGTCGTTACTCGTTGAATATGACTCATTGTTTTTTTCACCGAATGTTATCCTACTGTTCTCCTCAATTTTCTTCGAACACTCTTCGTCCAATTTACTGTGTAATATTCTTTCAAAATGCCGGTTTTAATTCAGTCTTCATTTTTTCTTTGTGCGGTATGGCGTCGAATAAACGTCGCGCGTTTTCAATTGAAGAAAAAGTCAAGATTATTCAAAGGATAAAGAAAGGAGAAACTATTAACAGTTTAGTTTCCGAGCTCAACATTTCACAATCAACAGTCTCAACAATTTGGAAATCAAAGGAAAAAATAAAAGAAATTTTTGAAAAAGACGTCAAATCGAAGAAAAAGCTTCGGAACAGCCAACACGAAGAGATTGAAGCAGCTCTTTTGGAGTGGTTTAAGATCCAACGAAGAAAAAACATTCCGATTAATGGGCCTATTTTACAAGCAAAAAGAAATGAGTTCGCTAGAATCATGGGTAAAGAAGATTTTCATTTCTCCATGTCTTGGATTACGCGGTTCAGTGCAAGACACAACATTGTGTTTGGTAAGATCAGCGGAGAATCTTCTAGTGTACCAGCCGGAGCGTCTAAAAACTGGCTACAGAGCCCTAAATGATGACGTAAATAAACCTCAAACTACAGCATCTTTAAAAGAACTTGACGAGTATATAAGCAAAAATTTGTATTTAAAAAAGAACAAGCAAACTAAAATTACAGATTTTTTTATCAAAAATTAAAGAATGTACAGAATATAAAATTACATAGCAACTAATGCCGATTATTAGTTATTAGGTACGTTATGTGATTTTTTTATATGTGTGTACATATATTCATAATAATATGTATAAGGCATGTTTTTAACCGTTAAAAATTGAATTAGGTATGTACCTATGTACATGCATATTAAAACAATAAATATGTATAATATAAAACTGTTTTTTTTCCGCCGCCCCCTCTCATTCCGGATATAACGATTTCCGGATATAACGATCAATTTTGTCTGGTCCCTTCAATATCGTTATAACCGGATTTCACTGTATATATATATATATATATATATATATATATATATATATATGGCTCATCTGCCTGATCTTGCATTGGTACAGACAGGCAGAAAGAAAATATAAAATTAATGCTTCGTTATAACGCTCAATTAAGTCAATTACTACAGTATAAACTCGTTCCATCCTATCTTCGAATCTCAGAAGAGACAGTTCAGATTGTGAAATATTGGGGGAAAAAGGCATATAACATGACCGATACGATGAGAAGAAGTATCTTATCTTCGGTTTCCTTATATATCGAATTAATTAAATATTTTTTTTCATGTAGTGTCGAATATTTAATATGTTCCTACAACTAAAATCGCTAACCTACAATGGCGTAGTTATAATTGCGCAATACACGTATAATCCAACTTATCAATCGCATTACAGACCTGGTCATCAATATTTATGTGTAATTATATTTATAATTTATAGTAATTAATACCATATCGCTGTCTCTTTTAACAGGTTTATATATTTGTATGTGTATGTATATATATATATATATATATATATATATATATATATATATATATACGTTCATTATTTCGGCCACGCCCATAGCATAATGTAGTATACGTATAACGTGTATATATATATTCGTCCGTTATTTTGGACGCAATATAATATACGTGTATATATGTGTGTGTGTTAAAAACTTTAAATTATTGTAATTTCTGTCCTATTTATGATATCAATGTGAAACAAAGCTTAGAACGAATCCGATAATATAGGCTATAAACTATGCAAATTTCATCATTATTTCTTTAATAATTAAATCGGGACAGACGGACAGACAAAAATTAAAACAAAAAAATGGATTTCCTGTTAATGTGATAAAAATAGCCTAATGCGGTGATTATCATGAAAATATTCGCAAATCACAGACAGACACTGCAGTTTTATTAATTAGTATAGATTACATATTGTATTAATCATGGTTAATTGTATGGGTATATGGTATTTTTGTTATGTGTTTCATCATTTTATTAATAGTTTCATGGGTGGGAGGCCTTCGGCCAATAATTGGCGAAATATAGGCTTTATTTATTTATTTATTTACATATTGTATAATCTTCATGATTTTTATTATCCTTTATGATCGCAGTTTGTTTATCGTAGCGTTATTTCCAGATGACTACGTTTACTTCTTTTAATGAAATTGATATTTCCTAGTAGTAGGTACGTTTGTAATTAAACGCGCAGTCGTAAATGTATTTCAGATTTCTTCCGGAATCTTACTCTAATTTCTATTTCTTTAACGCAAATCTGTGTTATTGTTTTGTACCGATTCAACGCATTGTTTCCCAATTAATAGCGAACTTGTCGATAAATCTAGCAGTAACATAATAGATGTATCACATAGGGTGCTTTTAAATTAATTTTAAGTTAGTACATCCGTAACTATGGAAAACCGTGCATACGTATCGGTATAAAAGTAATAAATAACGAAAATATATTAGCCGAATGAAAATTTACTAGTTTAGATTTCTGTTTCAAAATGATATCCTCGTTATTATGAATTACTCGTAAGTATTTTCTATTTATCGTAGATATCTTAAAAATCGATCGAAGTTTAAAAAAAACACACGCAGTTTTTTATGTTGTTGTACCTATCGTTTATAACTGACTATAAGATAAATATTGTAACTGAAGGCGGCCCAAACCACGTGGTCGATTTCATAATCTCATATTTACTTGAAACGTAATTGGACGTTGATGATAATATATATTGTCGCTAGTAGGACGAATAAACATATATTTCTTATAATGTTGCGCACATATCTATTGAATACTGATCGAATGTAATTGTGCAAAATTGTTATCGAATATTTGCGATAATTTATAATTACATTATTCCGAATTGTTCTCATTACAGAGATGAAATATATACGGTAATCGATTATAATATGGATACTGAAGATGTCGCCGTATGTGTACGTAAAACAATAATTCTTTAATATATACACAACAACAATAATCGCCTAAATACTTGTGTTAATAATCTTTGTACTTTCTTGTGCCAAAAACTTTCGATAATTATTTATATATATATATATAAGTTTTATATATTAATGTTTTTATATTCGCGAACTTATTTGTTTAATGTAATAATAAAAATTACATGCGCGTATATATTCGTGTTGAACGCGATTACGTGTGAGAAAATTGAAAATATTTTTTATTCTTATTTTTTACCTCATTTAATGTGCATATGTTTATTACAGTCTCTCCCCCCCCCAGTCGTACACCATTGGTCGGTTTAGATCGACGATAGGTAACGTGGAAGAAATAGTTCATTTATTTTATACCGCTAAAATTTAATAAAATTCAATTATTTCAATTCGATTTATTATTTTGATGATACCAACTCCGGCTTATGTCACAGTATATTTCTACATGACCGTGTACGTTGTCTATAATTACCGAATTTAAGTTTTTCGTTGTTTTAGCTCCGAATAATTTTCTTTTTAGAAAAAGAGAATGTATAAAAAATATTACTATCGCGTTCTAATTAATTCGGAATGACTAAATACTCGTTAAAATTATACTCAAACGATATGGTCTTTTATTTATATCTCAGATTACATTGTTGTTAACATTTCTTGTTCTCGGGTGTTAGTAAAATATCGAGAGCATATTTTATTATCATTTTAGTTTTCCGGTTGTACAATTTATATTGCAAGAAAATTTCTGATTTTTTTTTAGTACAATTTTGTGTGTGCCATTAGGTGGTTTAGCGTAAATTTTAATTATTTTCCGCGATTTTGTTATTTTAATATTAGTGGCCTCGACAACAGCGAGTTTCGTAATCGACTACGTTTGAACGAGATTGATCTGTACTTTACGTTCCATTATGTTTCTCACCTCTTCATTTTTCTCCTTTATTTTAAAAAGAAATATTTTACTTTCTTAATAACTCGCTGAAATTTTTTTTTTTTTATTTTATATATATTATTTATATATTTTTTTTTTATTTTGTAATTTATAAATGAGATATATGTTGGTTTTTTTTTACACGCTGAATAACTTACAGTTTTATTGTTACAAGTTATTTGAACAAAGAACTTTTAAAATGAAATTTTTTAACTATTGCGCAGTTACCATTTGGTTGAAATAAACGTGATAAATCGTAGAACGTATCGCGTGTATGCATATAATATATATATATGTATGTATTTATGTCGACGATATGGTTGTCTTTCTTTTCTTTTAGAAATGTAAGTAAATTCGTTTTCTTTTTTCGAAATTGTTATCATTATTATAATTTTATTATAATGCATTCGGTCAGAAAAAAATCCTCGTGTTTAAATATGCTGCATAATAACTATGATAACACCATTCATTGTCTTTCCTTAGGGCATTTTAAAACATTTCTATCGCGCTACCGAAATTATATTATAATATTTATCTTTTGTTCATTTATTTTTTGTATCGAATACGCTCTCTGTAAATTACGTGTTATAGATTAATATTATTTACCGATAACCGTAGACAAGTTTATGAACATTTTCTACTACCACATCGCTGCCTTTATAGTCGTTTATTTATTAATATTATATATATATATATATATATATATATATATATATATATATATATAACATTTTGTAATAACAAACTTCCTTTCTTATTACGTTTATTATAAAAATTGATTATGATTTTCTTTATATATAATAGTATCAATATACTCCTGCATCATGTGTTTTGATAATTTGAATATAATATTGTTTTGTTTTTTTATTGACATATTCTAGTGAGAGTACAGATTGATATCAAATAGTACAAAAAAATATATTGGGAACGACAAATATTCTACGTACTAAGTTTACGTTTTGAAACAATTTCTAAATTGATTACTCCGCAATTATAAATTGCCAAATTATTACTTTTTTTTTAAATTATGGAATGGAACATAAATCGTTTGTCTTATGCTATATAATTTTTTAATATCGGGAGAGATAGTATCGTATACTATGTTAAAACAGTATTATTTTGATGGGTACAGTCATACTATTATGTATATTTAAAATATATATATATATATATATATATGTATAACAACAATATAATTGACGTAATTTCGATCACCCTAGTAAACATTATATATTCCTACGAGATATAACTTGTTAAATATAATTGAAAATATATATAATTTTTTCAAAAGGGTTTTAATAAATCCGTTGTTCATATATGTATTTTTTATCAGCCGTAAAATTACCTTTTTATCGTATTTTCTGAATCGATATAATTATAAATTTTAAAATAGATCTGTAAATATATCAGTAAAATCGTTTCGCAAGAAATAATTTTGTAACAACAACAATATTATTCATCTTTAATGAATGTAAACTTCGTAATAAATTGTTATAAATTAATTTACACATCACAGAAGTAATTTTATGTTTAAATGTTGAATAATTTATTACTTCCAAAACTAACATTAAAGGAATATGTTGGTAGGGTTTTTTTTTTTTTTTTTTTCATAGTATACTAGTAAACGAGTAGCTGCTATATTATTATTTATTTTTATATATATATATATATATATATATATATATATATATATATATATATATATATATATATATATATATATTATTTATATATATATATATATATATATATATTATTTTTATATATATATATATATATATATATATATATATATATATATATATATATATATATATATATATATATATTATTTATATATATATATATATATATATATATATATATATTATTTATATATATATATATATATATGTACACATTATTTTTATATATATATATATATATATATATATATATAATATATATATATATATATATATATATCGTTAAGACAAGAGATAGTGTGCAACTCATATGATCCGGTTTCTGGGTATTATTTACTGTTTCTTTTTTTTTTGTTTAATAATTCGACGTTATCATTTCCAATTTCAAAATTAAATTAAATGACAGCAAGTCAGTAAGAGTAGACTTTTCTCTCCGACACCATGGTTACATTCCAACTTATTTGGATGGTAAACCGGTTCCAGTATCTAACTCTGCTCGCTATTTAGGTCTGCATCTTGATTGTAAGCTCAATTGGCACGAGCATATTAGAAGAAAACGGAAAAAACTTTCGATGGCTCCTTCAGCCTAATTCTGAGCTTAGTCTCGAAAACAAGAGGCTCATCTATACTTCAATTTTCCGACCAGCATGGAGCTATGGTGCAGAGATCTGGGGATCCCCAGCCAAATCTAATCTCGAAATTCTCGAAAAATTTCAAAACAAGTTCACGCGTATGATTACAAGAGCAGCTTGGTTTGTCTCGAACGCCCAACTTCGCATCGATCTCAAAATCGATCCAGTTCCTGTTATTATCCACCAGAAGTCAAACAGCTACATTAATCGCCTTCACCTCCATCCGAACGTTGAAGCAATCTTACTATTAGATGATTCTAATGATACCAGACGGCTGAAAAGAAAACATCAGCTGGATCTTATTAAGATTTAATTTTATTATTTTTTATAAAATAATTTAACTACATGTGAAATTCTCCTATAATTAGTTATGGTAAATGTAATTAGTTTTACAGTTCCAATAAAATCTTTATAATAAAAAAAAAAAATTCTTCCTCTGTAGGGTGTTCCTTGTTCGCCAACATGAAGATGTTTTTTCGTATCTCGTGAACTTATGTACTTTACATTACTTTTCTGAATGCTATAAACTAATATCGATTTCCCTTCGTCCTCCGGGTTAGAACCATTTTATTGGTGACCAGGTGTATCCAAGGAATTTTTAGCAATCTAATATGTGTATATACAAGTATTTAAATAATAACAGGAACTAACTAAATTACGAACCACTCACTTTTACCTCGCAGAAACGTTTCTTGGTGATTATATTTGACCAAAAATTAACTTGAAATTCTCATATCAAGGACTTAACAGGGAAATCTCTCTGAAACCTCAACATTTTGAAGTCTCTAACTTCTGTTTGGTTGGACGCTGAACCGAGTATAATTCGTATCATTTATGTTGCTGTCATTCGCTCCCGTTTAGAATATGACTATTTTCTCTTTAGTGGAGGCTGTAAATGCCATCTCAAGAAGTTGACAGTTGTTCAAAATACTTGTTTGAGAATAATAACAGGAGCTTTCGTATCAACTTCCACTTTTGTACGAGAGGCAGAAATATTTCTTGCAATCTTGCAATTAAGATATACCTTGCTAGTAGATCGATTCTTACTTAAACGAGTTGATAATTTTAGAGCATCTGTTTTTAGTATTTTCAGTCGAATTAACCGACATTGGAGATTTGTCCCGCATAATAGATTATTATATCAAATTTCCCTTCAAATATTCATCCATTCCTACAAGTGTATATTAAAACTACATGTTTTTTTCCGCTACCTCAAACTGGAAGTCATTGCCAAATGAATAGTATTACTTTTATCAATCACTGCTAGTTTATGGCTGGTCACATGTTAATTTTTACAGATTGTTAAAAAAATGCGGTAACTCATATTGGAGCAGCATTTTATATTCCTCATTTAAATTACACCAAATTGTTTAGGTTACCGAAATTTCGTAGTGTGTTTACATCAGAGGCTTTAGCCATTCACTATGTCAGATCTAATTGGAGCAAGAGGAAAATCGCAAGTGACTCTCTTATTTTTATTTTAACAAAATACAAATTAATTTAAACTAGCTATTTAAAAAAATTTAATTATAAATAAATGATCATTAGATGAACATTCAAAAACTTTCATAAAATCTATATATACATTATTTGAGACTTAAAATTCTCCCATGAAATCGTTATTAATGCTGAAAGAGGAGAAAGAAAAATTATTCCGCTTTTGTAAAGTTTTGCATTTTATTCTACAATATATTCCTTAGCAGCGGGGGATTTTTATTTTTTCGCGACATTTTAAAGTTAGTTAATTTGGTCATCACATCATACGAATCTAAACTTTGATGATTTTCCGAGATTTTCGTGGTTTGACAATAGTCCTTTAGATCAGTGCCAATAAGATCAGAAACATCTAATAATTATATTACTTGGATACCGTATTAAAATTTGTGATTTGATTACTGATAATTTTAATAAAAATAAGCACACTGGGCTAGCACTGCTAGACATTGAAAAAGCTTTCGACACTACTTGGCACGATGGAATTCTGTATAAATTAATAAAATATGGTTTTCCATATCAACTAGTTTCAATGACTAAAGCATATTTACATAACAGGAAATTTTATGTGAAAATTAAAAATCAGAATTCTAAAGTCAGATATGCATCGGCAGGAGTACCTCAGGGCAGCATCCTTGGTCCATTCTTGTTTATTATTTACATAAATGATATTAGTACAATTAAAAAAGTTGATGTTAATTTATATGCTGATGATACTGCTCTGCTGACGTCATCATACCGTATTGATACGATTAGCAACAGATTAACCGCTGCAATTAACAAAATGTCCAAATACTTTCATAAGTGGAAAATTGAAATTAATGATAGTAAAACAGAGACTATTATTTTCACAAAGCGTAAACCCGCTATAAATGACGCTGTTCGAATTCATAATGAGTCCTTAGACTGGAAATTTAAAGTAAATTATCTCGGTGTAACACTAGATAGTAAGCTAACTTTTACTAAACATATTAACGAGTGTATCTACAGAGGACATAAAAAAATGAGTGTACTGTTTCCAATATTTAACAGGAAATCTACGCTATCACCGGTGAACAAGCTTTTGATTTATAATCAAGTAATTCAACCTAAAATTCTTTATGCTAGTCCTGTATGGTCGAACACCTGCCTAAGTAATATAAACAAAGTACAACGATTACAAAATCATTGCCTAAGAATAGTGTTGAACAAATCCAGATACACGCCCATTAAAACAATGCATGACATTTTAAACTATCCCTATATACAAGAAATAATAAAAAACAGGACCTTAAAATTCTTTAATGCATGCCGCATGTCTGCTGACCGAAATGTCAATGAAATTGGAAACTACGATTATCAGTCTCTACGACGCAGGTATAAAAAATATAAACATAGACGAATTAAACATATCTTATTAGCATTAGGTTTAAAATTCAATGATATTATAGATAAATTTTATTTGATATATTTTTTGTATTTTTCGTTTTTCTCTTTAAATTTTATAAATTATTTTAACCATTGTGTTTAAAATTTACTTATGAATTACACGTTGCCGGTTTTTTGCGGAATTTTTCCTGTAAATTTCATTAAGCAATGAATGTTTATAACTATCACTCGTGTATATTTTTTAAAATTATTATTAAGTTTATCGGTTAAGGAATTTTTTATATTTCGGAACGATAGAACCGTTTATTATAAGTTATTATTTTCTTGTAAAATTTAATCAATCAAAATATACTTTTCTTTTTCTTCTTCTTAAAAAAAAATATTATTTTTTGAAAATACTTAATAATATATAGTTGGTATTAAAAAATTGCACTTAATCGTTCACCATCGTTAAAATAATTTATTTGCAGCCAATAAAAAGTTAAATTCAGTTCAGTTGTAGAAGTTAAGTAAATAGTTTTAATACTGATAATAGTACCGATAATTATATAATATCTTCTAATTAATAAATCTGGCGTCATTTTATTTTCTTTAGTCGTAATTCTTTAGTTTTAAAATAATACTGGTGCTGCTGATACCTATGACATCGGTGTCAAAGTTAAAAAAAAATTGTACGCTCTTAAAATTACATATTTTTTATATTATACATTTTCCACGTTTAATTTTTGTACATATTTGTTTTCGGTGACAATAATAATTTTAATCGAATGTATTATTTAAATAAATTAATAAATGATTTCTAATAAAAAAATATATAAATGTTTGTAACGGAACAAAAAAGTTGATAATTCTTATATTTAAATTAATACAATTTAAATAAATAATGAGTGGTTGCACGATATACAATAAATTATTTTTATAATTATTTTATTATAAATAATTTTAGGAATATAATATTTGTATTTTTTTGGTTTTCGAGTTTGCTGACTGATAAAACGTTCAATGTAAACACTAAACAGTGATAAATATAACCGCGTTAGCGGAAGGTGAATGTATGTGGCTGCCATAGCCATAAAGTAAATTTTATTTCTGTGCGCGCGTAGTGTTTAAATGATTGTTGATTTTTAATCATTATTTTTTATCTATTTACGTGTTATTGTTAAATTCAATGACGTAGTTATGAAATTTTTGTTGATTATATTTAAATAGTACTTAATTTTTTTCCAACTGAATAGATAAAATTGTTTTCAAAATGACGTTAGAAGCGATCAGATACCATAATGGTACTTTAGAAATTTTAGATCAGCTACTGCTTCCAGGTGAAATGAAATATTTACCCGTATTAGGAGTTGAAGATGGTTGGAAAGTTATTAATAAAATGCAGGTTACGTCCGTCACTAATTGCACTTATTTCTTTTAAGTTGTTACGTGTACATTTATATTTTTTAATTGTACGGAATAACAATTACAGAAAGATTTAATTAGTTATTGTGTTGATGTAGTTTTAAAAATTGTATAATTATATAAAATGTCGTAAATGCAGGTTAGAGGAGCTCCAGCTATTGCAATAGTGGGCTGTTTGAGTTTAGCTGTTGAAATTTCAAAAGAAGAATTTAAAACCAAAAAAGCTCTTCGGAGAGAAGTAGAAGGAAAATTAAATTATTTAGTTTCATCTCGCCCTACAGCTGTAAACTTAAAATTAGCTGCTGATGACCTTTTAGCTCTAGTAAATTCTTTAGACAAGGATGACAATATTAGTGCACTAGATATGCAGTCAAGGTATGTATTATTTTTTGAATAACACACATACCCATATATATATATAACATCTGATAAATGTCTCCGCATTTCAAATGTTCGCGCTAATTATTTCGCTGAAAATTCAATTTTTAGTATCTAATAATTTCGTTCCATTTTTTAAGTCTTCTTTTTTTTTTCAGTTCTAGTACAAGCTCATTTTTATATTTACTGGAATAATGTTTGTGAGAGTTATATATATGTTAAATAAACGGCAAATAAAGCGCATATGTACATTTTTTGAATGGTTTAGCTTATATTTTACACAATTATTAAATTATATCGTTTTATTGCGTATTATATAAAAGTAAGAATTGATTTTCAAGTTAGGCAGTATAATTCCGTAGAATCTCGTTTATGATTTATATTTCGTTTAGCATTTTTTCAACGGTATCTACGCATATCAATTTTTTTTGTATTTGTTATTACACTTATGCATAAGATACACTAGTACATTAAATCTGAACATTTTGGATGTATCTATTAATAAGAGTAACTAAATATTTATATTTCAAATATGTTGATCTAAATTGCTTTATCAACGATAATAACCTTATGGTAATTTATTAAATCCTTTTTATCTTTCGCTGATGTTACATCGTGAACATCAAGGCACCATAGTATGTTTATATTTTCATTATTATGTCAGGTTCATTTCTGAAATTGAAGGTATGTTAGAAAAAGATTTATCCGATAATAGATCAATTGGAGAAGCTGGAGCTGCTTTAATTATAAATAATGTCGTTGAAGGTGGCGATAATAACATAAAAGTATTGACTCATTGCAATACCGGTTCGTTAGCTACAGCTGGCTACGGAACTGCTCTTGGAGTTATACGAGCCCTGTATGCTAAAAAAAAATTAGGTAAATTAAACCTATTTTAAAAATAAACTTAATATCTGACTTTAATGAATTTATTATAATCTCTAGATTTATATATATTTGCGTTATTTTTTGACAGCGTTAACTACACATTTTTCATAAATTATATATTTATATTAACACAACGGAGAAAAATCGATTTGTGTATGTTCATTATTTTAGATTTCATTTTTATCATTTACGAGTAATTAATATATCTAAAAGGGTGAAAGCACAAAGTGATGTTTTATATAAATAACTAAATCATTTTAAAAGTGTTATATAAGTATTTTTAGGATTCAAACATTCTATGTGAAACAGATATCGCTTAATATGAATATAGACCGTTTTGTTAGTATTAAAAGTTCAAGTACCAAATAAGGAACTTTCGACTGCATTAAAAAAATACAACAATAATGATGATTGAAAAATAAAATTTTAAAAATAATCATCTGGAAATTTAGCAAAAATATAGTTGACTACATTAACTTTTGTATATATTTCTATAATATGTATCCCGATTTAAATTTGTTACAAATTTATCTGATTTTAATTGTTTTTTTTTATCCAAAGTGAATGTGGTTGCGCAATATGTAGTAATTTGTAAGGTTTGTTTCTTCGATTTAACTTTTATCGACAGTATTTATTGCGAGCAACGTGCCCATAATATTTTAGACTATTTTTAAACAATAATAAATTTATTAATATAAAAAAAAAAAACGATTTAATTTTAATGAATTCTGAGAAAATATCATTAAACATTCCTTGTTTATTATTATTATTTATTTTGGGACACTACTCGAGAATTGAGATTTATGCGTTTTTTATTTCGAGACAAAAAAATATTTTTGTACATGGACAAAATGTGTGTTTGATAGTAATCATATTTCATATTAATTATGCTGAATTAGGAAAAAAAAAGCTGAATTCGTTGTTTGTAGACAATACGTCTAATTTCAGTTTGTTGTTAATGATTACATTATTTTTAATAATTACAGCTGATTTAGCGTATATGTGGTGATTTTAATAAACAGTAGATTCGTTTTATTTTGTATATGATTCATTCGTTTACTATCTTCTCTTAAGGAAACTTGGTTGACTTTCGGATGTTATTTCGATGTTTGTTGTAGTTTCTAACGCTTTCTACTCAAAGATGATATAATTTGCAAATTGATTTAACTGTTACTTTATATATTTTTTTAAAAAAAAAGAACGAATTTTTATTAATTTGTTCTTACTTATTTCAGTAATAATTAATTAGGTCGTGACTTTGGTAAATATTTAACTCACATAAAAGTATTCATTATTAATTCGTGGAAATGATTTTTAATTTTATGCAAGTATCGTTTATAATTTTCTTTCCACACTTCGTCACATTTTCCACTTATGTTTTATAGTAATGATAAAAGTGAAGCGAAATAAAATTCGTTTTGGGAAAAATTAAGTTTAAAAATCGATAAATAAATTAATTTATGTGAATTTTAATAAATATGAAACATTTATGAATACTTTATATGTGAACATAATATACGGTCTGAGAGTGATTTATGTAATAGAAATTACGAATTTAACTGAATATTTCATATTTATTATTTTTGTTGGACGTCTTTAAAATTCAAGTAATTATAATTTTAAACGGAACACGATTTAGATAGATGAACGTAAAATTTTAATAAAAGCAGTCGTAATTTTTTGTTCTCAATTTTTAAAACAAGTTGTTAAAGTCGGTTTAATTATTTTTTACCGCTATTTAAGGAAATTAAAATTTCGTTAAGACAAATCGATAAAAAGGTGGACTCATTGATTAAATTGACGGATGTATATCTATCATTTAAATCCTCTCGTCATACCGTACGATTTATTTTATGAAGTACTTTCTAAATTGGGGATGCTAAAAATGTAATATAGCCAAATGAATACATCGAATGATAACGCTTAACCTTAAATTGAACTTGATTTTATGTGGGTGTTGTCATATTATGTGTATGTATGTTTTGAATGAAATTTAATCTAATGATTTACAATAGATAACAATTGTTGGACATTACGAAAGCAGGTTTTTGATTTTTTTTTTTTATTATTTTTGTTTTTGATAATCTATTATTTAATTTTTCAAGTGTATGCATTTAATAATGTGAAATCCTGTTTACAGAGCATGTCTACTGTACCGAAACTAGACCATACAATCAAGGCGCTCGTTTAACTGCTTACGAATTAGTATATGAAAAAATTCCGGCCACGTTAATTTGCGACAGCGCGGTATCAGCATTGATGAAAAATCGCTCTATATCGGCTGTCATTGTCGGAGCTGATCGAGTTGCAGCTAACGGCGATACAGCTAATAAAATCGGAACATACCAGGTTATATTGTTAATAATAGTAGTAGTGTTATAGTAATCGTGTAGACGTGTTGAATATATGCGTGCATGCGTTAAGAGATGTTAGCATTCTATGAATGTAAGCATCGAATGAAATTATTTGGTGCGCCTTACGTATTAGGATACTCGGTCATATGTGTATATACATGTATGTATATCGGGCGTATATATATATATAACGTATACTTTTGTATTTCAGTGTGGATGTATGTACGCACACAGACAGAATCAGCGTTAGATGGGAGCATACGGGCGTGCGAGTGGGAGTGAATGTATGCGTTTATGTGCGAGTAAATATGAATAAGTGTTTATGTATAAGTAGCTGTAGACTTTACATGCTTTTTTATACAGGTGTATATGGTATATATGTTTATATTCGGTAAATATTTACGAGTATACATGAGTATTAACATTGGTGGTGGGATTTTACTTTATTTCCAGTTAAGTTTGTTACAGGTCGTTTATATATAAATTAATATAGACCGCTTTTCGCCCAACCTATGCTCATTAGCGGGAGTTAAACGTAGTAAGAATATTATTTCATTTCATATGTAGTAACGAATATATTTGATTTAATTATTATTATAATATTATTTGCCATTAGTATATTTTTGATGTGATTTATCGTTATTTTTATTACAAGTCGTTATCGCGTATATATATTGGGTCATCAAAAATACTCGAGATTATTCGTTCAATATTTCTACGATGATTAATTGCGAACTATTTTTAACTATAATTAATTATAATCGACGCAATAGAAAACGCAAAGTTCATATTTATAATCTATTATATTACGAAACAATGTACTATCGCTATTAGCTCATTCTTAGTGTCATTAGTATTGTTTTATTTTAAAGTTACAATCCGCCGATCAATTCTCATAATAACTGTCTGTTATTCAATGGAAATATTCTCGACATTCTTCTATATTGATTGTATTTATTCTACCGGAAGATAAGATAATCAGAAAATTCTTATAATTCATAAAATTATTTCACAGTTTTTGACGTAATTGCAGATTGAATTCCTTCATTTAATCGATAGTTTGTTTTTATAAAATTTAATATCGCCCATTATCCGCGAATCCTATTAACGACGATACCGAATCTTTTTTTTTTTAATTCGAATATGAACTTTACTTTGTGTTCTTCGTGTGGGAGTGCAGGGGCATCATTGCAATATTGCGGAAATCTAAAATATCGAATAGTGTTTCCTCTCTTTAGAACGCCGTCGAAATTAACCGGACAAATTTTACATGAGAATAAACGAACGATTGACTGTTTTCCGTCACGAATGCATATTTATAATTAATCGAGATTCCTTATTTTTTCAGATTATCGACGGTTGTTCCTAATTCGCGTTCGTATGATTTAATTTATGACAACTCGGGGCGTACAAAAAGCTCCTCTGTATGTTAATCACTTCCCTGTCGTACAACCTCAAGTTTAATGTTAATTACCTTAATTGTAGCTATAAGGCTTTTATATCATTTTAATCCGTTCTATAATCTTCGGCGATAATACTGACGTCCATATTAACGGTTTATCATATGGTTCTTTCTATATATAAAATAATTTAAAAAATGAAAAAAAAAATTATTAACTAGAAATAATTTTAAACATTTTAATATGAAGAAGAAGCAGTGTATTTCTTATTATTAAGTTACATGCACAATATAAAATTTTAAAAATGAACAATTTACTCGTACCGAAATATAAAACAAAAATTCTTCCCAGGCACACAAAAAAAAATAGAAAAGCTTATATGATAGGCTTATAAATATCAAATGTATAAATTACAGGAAAAATTTGTATAAAAACCTGTTCCAATATATTAGAATAAAATTATAACTTTATCACAATATAATATCTTAAAAATGTCTTAGTCTATTTGTTGATACTAGAACTAGAATTTAATAGCCGGCTTACTATAAACAGATATGTTTTATACGTCTGTGCTTGTACCTCTTATATCTGTGTCGCAGAGACTGGTTAATCTCCTATCGAATGTATTACTACATTATCAGATGAGCTGCAGTTGGCGAAAAAATTTTTCGCTGTATTTTTAATGATTTCCTGTATGTAAGAAAACGTTAAAATATCATGCATAGATTTAATTTTAGTAAATCTCGGTTTATTCAAGATAATTCTTAAACAATGATTTTGTAGTCTTTGCATCTGATTTATACTGCTATTGCTAGCATAGCTCCAGACCGGGCTCGCATACAATAATTTTGGTAGAATAACTTTTTTGTAAATGAGGAATTTGTTTTGCGCCGATAATGCAGACTTTTTGTTAAATATTGGAAATAGACAACCCAATTTGCGCATCGTTCTATTTACACAATCATTAATATGCCTCGTAAATGTAAGTCGTCTATATGCCTAAATATCTTACATTTTCCTTCCAATCGAGGTAATTGTTTTTGACTCGAACGAAGTGATTAAGTAGAGGCCTACGACTAGTAAAAATGATTGATTCAGTTTTTTCATCATTGACTTTAATTTTCCATTTGTAGAAAAATTTTGATATTTTATCAATTGCACTTGTTAGTCTGTTACTGATTGTGTCAATTCTATAAGAGGATACCATTAAAGAAGTATCATCAGCATAGGTTTATGTCTACTCCCGGAATGGTTGGCAAGTCATTCAAATAGAGTATAAAAAGGAAAGGACCTAGGATGCTCCCTTGAGGTTCCCCAGCTTTAATAAATCTCATGTTAGATTTATGGTTTTTTATTTTCACGTAAAACTTCCTGTTCATTAAATAAGATTTAATAGTGAATATTAGATAAGAAGGAAATTCATATTTGATTAATTTATAGATAATTCCATCATGCCAGGTTGTGTCAAACGCTTTTTCAATGTCCAACAAGACTACTCCTGTATGTTTATTCTGATTAAAATTATCGGTAATTTTATCGCAAATTTTAGTTAATTGAATTGTGGTACTGAGTTTTGGCCGAAACCCAAATTGTGAGTCAGATATGATAGATCGACTCACGCTGAAATCTCTTAATCTGACCAAGAGTACTTTCTCAAATATTTTACTTAAATTACTAAGTAAGCTCACTGGCCTTACATTTTGTACCAGGGAGGCATCCTTCCCCGGTTTTGGTATGGGTATCGTTACCGACAATCTCCACGACAGAGGATAATAACACAGACGTAAACATGAGTTGAACATATTGACTAAGGCAACTATTGCTTTGAATGGTAGATTTTTAATCATTTTTATATTAATTTGGTCATGACCAACTGAGTTGTTTTGTCTAAGAGTAGAGATAATTCTTTTGATCTCTTTAGGTGTTGTAAAATTCCTAGGTAAAACTGTTGCAGAAGTATGAAGTGAATAATTGTTTATTGTCTGCTTAATTTTCCTTTCATGATATCTAGTTGACATGTGATCATTTTGGCCATAAGTAGTGCTAAAGTGTTCAACTAAGATTTCTACTTTATCTTCAATTGCGTACGCAACCTTATCTGCACTGGTTGGGATTTTTATAGGGGGCAGTTCGGTTTGACTCTTGCAGAAGTATTTATTTATTCTCCAAAGACTATTATCAGCTGGTGATAGGTTTTTAAGGAACTTATCATATTGTTGATTTCTTTCAATGATTAATCTTATTTGTACTGCCTTGTTTAATTTAGTGTACAATCTTTTATAATTAAGGGTGTTTAAATTATGAGATCTCTGATGACATTTACGAACGTAATTTTTAATTTTAATAAACTTCGACGTTATTCTTCTCAGACTGTACATACTTTCGAAGAAATATAAAATGTTCCATAATATATTCGATTGGTTTTTTTCTTTTATAATAAATTTAACCTATATTATTATTATTATTATTATTATTATTATTATTATTATTATTATTATTATTATTATTATTATTATTATTATTATTAGGCTCGTTATATTTTATTTAGAGAATTTGGACCCGAGATAAGTACATAAATCTTACTGAAACTTTATTTTTAAATTCTTTTTAAGTGTTTCCAGAACAGTTTTTCATTTAATAAAATAGTATAATCGTGTATATAGGATGGAAACTCTATATTTCAGTTAAGTCCGGAACGGCATATAGATGGTTCCCTTACAAATTCTTTTGTTATGGCAAATTATATGGATATATGCTGAGACGTGTGACTTTTTCATAAAGATTATATAGATGTTATTTTCGTTTAGCACAACGGTGAAACTTTTTAATTTTTAATAGTGTCTTAGTCAGAGTTCGCACTATTCGCGCATATGCGAACAAAAATTAAACGATTGTAATTTTTTAAATGTATACCGCGCACATTACTATGCACCCACCACCCACGCCTTAATGTTCGTGAGCGTAGATGAGCGCATATACTAGCGTATACGTTCGGCTTAATTGTACATTATGAATATGTATGTGCGTGTAGATGTGTACACGTGTTTGTATACTTATACATTTATTTATGGTAGATTATTGTCTATCGATGAATGTATATAATTATCTTTATTGTATATACTTGTACATACTTCAAACTTGCACATATATTTTAATATTTGCAGCAAATAGCGGTAAATACATTGGAAAATTTATAATATTGCATATTCAAATAAATTTAATTTTATTATTATTATCATTATTGATTTAGGTTAACGAGGAAGAATTATTTTAGTATCGCGAAACTAATTTATTTTATTATTTTATATAATAGCGATCGGGTTCGTCCGTTTTTTGAACTGTGTATTATTACACACCGGGTTCGTCCGTTTTTTGAACTGTGTATTATTACACACTATATTTTTGGGAATATGTGCATACGTACACACGTTTATGTATTATATTTGCACTGCAGCAATATGTAAGGATTGAAATCAAGAATCTGTTATATCGGTTACTTACAAATTATCGCATTTGTAAAATGCACTTCTATTATCGCGGTTGTTATTTCATTATATTTCCGCGGGTGTAAAATTTTTTGTTACTATAAATAAATATAATTTTATATTATAATATTTCATTTTTAAAAACATGTTTCTAGATAGCGGTTTCTGCGAAATATCATTCTGTTCCTTTTTACGTAGCGGCTCCGTTTACTTCGATAGATTTTAGTTTACCGACCGGTGAAAATATTCTGATCGAAGAACGACCTGATAGAGAAATGACTCACATCGGCAAGTATAGGATTGCTGCGCAAGGTACAAATGAGTCGTGAATTTATTTTTATATAAATAGTTCGTTCTTTTTCGCGAGCGTTCGTTATAATCATCTTCGTCTCAAGTGATACAGTAATGTATGGAAAACGTTCGTTCCTAATTTTCGATAAATATTTAATTTTGAAAATAATTGCAGATGTTTCTTAATATGATCACAAATATTTTGTCGATATAATATTTATTTATATGAAAAAATTCTTATTCTATTACGACGAATCCGATTAAACTGCGAGAAGAAAAACTATTTCGAAATAATTTTATCTTAGAAATCATTTAACTACATTTTAGAAAATGATATTTTCGCGCTTATTTAATAGTTAAAAGGACAGTATAGGGTAAACTTTTATTGTTTGGTTTTTCGATTCGTCGTTCAAATCTGCTTAAATAATAGATATTGAACATATTAGTTACAAGACACAGTATCAAAAAACCGTTACAGATTCATTTTATATATTTTTAAAATCAAATCATTATCTCTTTTTCGTATTTTAGAGATTTTTTTTTTAAGCGATATTCAACGATATTGTCGACGTCGATAAAAAGTCGTATTTATACAAATATTTTCTTATAGATCGCCTTGATATTTCAAGATGTTATTTTCGCATTTATTACTAATAATGACTTTTATATACACTTCTACACGTTCTCTAGCGATACCGGTTTGTATGGTGATTACACCAACTTCGTATTAGTCTCAGCAGATGAATGTCGCGAATGCTGCTACAAATTTTATAATTTTTTTTTTTTTTTTTTTTTTTTGAAAATTCCTAGTGTACTTGTGTAACTTTTTTTTTCTTTTTCAAAAATATCAAAAATGAATATTTTTAACGAGTTATGCAGTTAAAAAGGAAACCATTTTTGAAGGTTCTGTAGAAAGAAAATGAAGTATAGATATTATGAGCAGAATAAAAGGAAAATGAACGTAAAAATTGGGTAGGAAAATATAGAAAAAAAATGTAAATAATAATCAACAGTTAATAAAACTAGATTTTAAATTAAGGTTTATCGGTCATCCGGGTAATGTGCAATTCTCGTTTTTTCCTTTAATCATATCCAGCCTACACGACTTTGTGTATTATTATTTTAAAGTAATTTTTAAAATAAAACAATAATTATAATAATCGACGCTGTCGCTATAACGGAGAAAACTTATGTTTATAAACATACTTATAACGAAAATTTGAAATTTAAAATGGTGTGTAATTTATATTTTAAAAAATTTCTGCGCTTTTTTATCTTTTATCGTGCTCAGGGAAGCAAAATACATCAATTTATCTAAGCCCAGATCGAATATGAGTTGTACAAGTACACTAGGAATGAGCCTTTCTTTGTATTGTTTATATATATATATATATATATATATATATATATATATATATATATCCATAGTCGTTTGTAACTGCCAGGGTTATTACAGCATAAGGAGACAAGTGTCTAGTTTATATGTATGCTAGGAGTTCACTTTCTCTAGCAAAAGTCAGGATTCTAACTATTGATTAAGGATTGTTTGAGAGGATTTTGCGTATCGAGCCCTGTATTTTGTGTTTTAACCTGTGTTTGGCAGTTGTAAATTAAGTGTGTGACAGTTGGTTCTGATAAATGTCCGCATAGGGAGCAGTTTGGTTTTTGGTATAAATTGTGTGATACGGCTGTATGACCCACACGTAGACAGTTTAGGGTATCATATTCTTTTTTTGCTTATGCCATCTGGAGGCCTCCAAGGTTCTATGGTTGATTTTATGCTCCTCAGGAACGTTGCTTAATACCAATTTTTTTTTTAAATTTATTTAATTTTTTTATTGAAAGTAGTAAGGCCGGAATCTGACCCTTAAAAACTGCTATATTTAACTCGTTTCAATTACGCGTTATCAATTTTTTTTATACGAAATTATATATTCCGATTTATGAAATAAAGAAAATGACCCGGCGAAGTGGTGAAAATATAAAATAATATTGTATTCTAAATAACTGCGGCAAATTTTGAACGCGTAATATAAATATAAGTAGAATTATTTTACACTTTCAGTTAAGCGTTATCAATTTTTTACACGAAATTATATATTCCGATTTATAAAATGTTGACAGAAAATGTTAAACTTAATACAGGTTGTTTATTATACAACGTCGCTAAAAAAACTAGATTTTTTTCAATGTTTTTATACGTAAATATAATTAAAATCGACACATTTCATGGCCAACCGGAAAATATACAATTTTGTTCGTAATTGAATTCCGTGTACCACATAGTGTTGGGAGAAAAAGAACTGAACGTTTCAGTCAGAACTGTTCTTATAAGCGGAATGAATGAACCGTTCTGTAGAACAAAAAGGAACCGTTCTTTTAAAGAACGCCTGCCAGTTCGGTAAAAATAAAGAACCTCGTTCTGTATTTTTCGGCTAATTTTCCGAGTTCGAACTTTCTCCTTGCCTTACTGCGCTTTAACTATATTCTACTTCATTTTAATTTTACTTAGATGTGTTGTTGTGTTGTGCACGTCCGGAAATACAACACCCTGCTCTTTAGTTACCAGAGGCGTACACACATACATATGTGTATGAAATGTATACAACGTCAATGACGAATTAGAACCTAAATATTTAAATACTTCTATAGTAAAGTATTACGGCAGAGATCGGTGGAAGGAACAAGTTAATAATGTGATAGTCTCCTTTACTCGCATACTCCAGATAAGAATGAACACAAAATTAATAGGAAAAGAACGTAAAATAAGAACAGTTCAACATGTTCATTTTTTTCACTGAATTTTTTATTTTTATTTTTTACTACATCAGCAGTTTCTCCTTGTCTAACTTAAGTATATTCAATCTCATTTTACCTAGAAAAGAACTAAAAATGTTATGCCGTTCATTGTTTTAAACGTAAAACAAATCCAAGGCCGAATATTTTAAAGCGTTCTTTAAAGAACGACCGTTCTTTAGAAAACCGCTCGACCACCCGTTCTTTAAAGAACCACTAAACAACCCGTTCTTTAAAGAACCGTTCTTTCAGTGGAATAGAACGGGCGTTCACATTCTTCTAAAAGAACTGGAACGCCCATCTCTAGTACCACATATAGTGGACACGGTGACTGAAATAGTTAATATCAACTGAATGTTATTATGAATATATATATATATATAAAAAGTTTATTTCATCGTTATAGATGACATTGTGACTGAAACGGTTAATTACGTAAATCCGACGATCGCCGATATATTTTATTTTTTTTTTTTTTTTTTTATTTTCGTCGTAAACACCTCAGATAACCCAGTTTTATTCAAATGTATAACAATTTCGAAAAAATGTCAACGTCCTACAACAAACGTGTACCTATCGCCATTACGCGATTCAGGTAACCAATTCGACGGTTCCAGACAAAAAGAAGAGAATTGGTCCGTAATTTATCTAAATCAGATTTTCGATATTTTAAGCCGGAAGTTTTTTCACGAACAAAGTTAATTATACCTTTAAACTTCTTTTACGAGTTAAATTTATATATATATATATATATATATGTGTATGTATGTAAACGATTGTCTCGTTCATCTGGATTAGGTATATCCTGTTGGAATCCCGCATTTGACGTAACGCCGGGCGAACTGATAACCGCCGTAATAACGGAAAAAGGAGCGTTCGCGCCGTGTGATTTATCGCGTTACAGTTTTGGTAACAACGAGAACGGTAATAACGAATCGACCGCAGCCGAATCGTTGACTACCGATCGCGTATGACCAGCGTTTACTACTCGCGACGAAGTTTACTCTAATCACGTTATTTTCGTAATATTCATCTGCAATAATGAAAAATTAACTCAATCCGTATTAAATTACGCGTATACTATTTAAACGAATTCGTCGTCATCTACACACGAATTTCGGAATTAAAAACTCGACAGCGATAATATTAACAACGCGGAGAATTTGTATTCGTTTTAATCTAGCACGATTAGTTAAATTATCCGTTATTGTGTCTTTTTGTTTGTGTGTGTGTGTTTTGTGTGACACGATTTTACGTATAGGTTATACACGAATCGCTACTATTTCAACGAGTTCGTATTCATCGTCCTACACATACATTCGTATGTAGCTGACGGTTATAAAAATTTAATTTTCTTACAGTACTTAACAAACAATTTGTATCGTATTAAAACCCGGCGATAATATTAACACAGCGGAGGGAATTTGTATTCATTTTTACCTAACACGATTAGTTAAATTATCGATTATTATATATATATATGATGTGTGCGAGCGATGAAAACATGATTTTTGTATAATTGTATATATGTATTCGTGAATATCGCACGAATTTACGTACTTATAATTCATATTGGTGAATTTTATGCACGTCTATATACGGATTTAATCGTTATATGTGTATGCGCGTGTTAGTGAAGGCGCTGTATTTATATAACATTGTATATCGGTTTGTTTAAGGGGTTGGATGTAAACTTTGGTACGTGTGCGGTGTAGTACAATTGATAATACTCCGGGGGGTGAAAAACGGTGTTTTACTACATTTATAAGAATTAGTAAATTTTTGTCGTGACCCGTAATATAATTTTAGCGCTCGTTTATTTCTTTATATATAACCTTTTTATCGATTTTTTACTCGAAAAAACAAAATTACTCATTTCGACGTAGAAAATAACTCGTGAAAAGCGAACAATATATAAATTAATATATTAGATAACTATAGAGAAAATTTCTAACGCGTTGTATAAATATTTTTACAACTGCATATATCCTACATCGACGCTCTCCTTCTCCGTTATTGCGATTTTTTTTATATAATTACAAGTTTATTATAGAGGACATTATGACCTTTGGTACGAATTCTACCAAATCCAACCAGTCGTATTCGCCTTAAATCGGGAAATCTGAAAACTATTTGATATTCCATTAAACGGTGTTTAAAGTTCACCTAAAGCGAATCCGATTAGAATTTTGAAAGGGGTAATCGATAATTTTATATATATATATATATATAATTATTATTAATATTCAGAGTCCACGTGGCCTGTATTGTAATATATATCTAATATTATTCTCTTTCCCCATTAATTCCTATTTTAATCCGTATTTTATATATGTATGTATGTATACATGTATTTATATATTTCTTTTACGATAGACGTGTGTATAATGAGAAATAGGAAAGATGATGTCTTTCTTCGAAGTTATTAATCATAATTAAATCGATATATTCGATAAAACACGTCGCTGGTTCGTTGAAGACATTAAAAATGCTTTAATTAATTAGCTCGATAAAAAATAAATAAACAGCGAAAAACGTAGTTAAAATCACTAAATTTTTATACATATAAAAGAACACGGATATTAAGCCATTATCAAGTGGACATAGAAAAATAAAATATAAAAATATACAATTTATAAATAATATAAAAGAAAAAAATGTAAGAAAATACTTAATTGAGATGTACACTATTACAAATTTTTTTTTTTATTTTATTAGGTAATATTTGGATTCATTTTAATGTATAAATGCGTGTATCGTGTATATATTATATATATATATACACATATATATATATATATATATAAGTTTTTTTTGTCATTTTACAATTTTTTGTAATATAGTACATATAAATTAAGTGTTTTCTTACATTTTATTTAATTATTGTTTTCCCTCCCCTTTTTTTTTTTTATAAATTATATATTTTTATATTTCACTTTCTTATGTCCACTTGATAATGTCTTAATTAGCCGAAACACTCTGCGATCATTTTATTTTATATATAAAAAAAATTTAAGGACGCCAACTACTGTTTTCTTGTTTATAATTTAAAAAAAAAAAAAAAAAAAAAAAAAAACACTTTCCACACCGTTCAAATTAGGTCGATAATGTTATGGAATATAGTCGATAATTAATTTAGAACGACGTACATCGTACGACATTTTTCTTTTTCGTTATTAGGATTATTTTTATTTTGTTGCGAAGCCTAAAGTATTTTTATATTGTTTTTTAATCTGTGTTAAAAAAAAAAAAAAATTAACAAACACAAAATAACATAAGAGAGATGCTGCTGATCATCGAATCGTTGTTGTTTCAGAGTGTAGAATGTTAAATCGGCGTCATCGAAAACGGAAACCATAGTTAAAAATATATATATTTTTTTTTATTAATAGGTAATAGCCGAATGCATTTTAATATATGCAAGTGTGTGTTTGTGTGCGCGCAAAAATGTTTATTCAAATGGTGTATGTATTATTGAATAGAAATGTTCGTTAAGTGAAAACGCGTGTTATAGTGTAGATGTACAACAAGAATAAATGATCTCTTGTGCGTCGTAACACCATGTTTCTTTTTTGGGAGGGGGTTTAGAGGGCGTTATTAGAGGGAATGCTATTCCTAGATAATTTTTTTCTTTATTTCTTTTATATATATATATATTTATAATATATATATTATATATTTGGCAAACGTTCCATTTTGTATTCCGAACAGCCACGCATACACGCTCCTGCGCGCTTAATTTTCCGTCCGGATAGTGCAGCTGTTGTTGTTTTCGGTAAGTTGAAGGAAAAAAAATTATTCGAACGCGCTCCCTTATAAATTAAACGGACCAAAATTATTATTATTATTATATATATTATTAAAAAAATATATATATTTAATAATAAAATTTTATTTTTCATTCATATATTTCGGTAATTATTTCGTTCGACTAGCGCTGAAAGGGAAAACCGATTTAAAAGATGAGCACCGTGGAAGAGATATACGAAGGTGAAATTACGCGGACCGTAACTAAAAGGACCAGTTATAAAATACAAGAGGTAACGTACGATTTTACTTTTTTTTGTAGCTATAATAAATAATTTTGTATTTGGATGTGTAAACGCCCGAAGAAAAGTAAGATGAAATAAAATTATCACCGTAAGAACGAGATAACTACGGAATTTTTCGCGATGAAAAGATCTCACCAGCCTCGACTAAGCTATTCGTCTTAATTGATGGTCGGATACCGACTCGTTGGAAAATCGAAAAAACTGTACAAGGCAGTGGCGTAATCACCACTCCTAATAAAAAATGCGTTGTTTAATCGGATTCTCTTCTTTCAATCTTCGGTGTTTAGGTCACTTCATCTATCAAAGCTCCGGTTCATAGGGCGTTATATTACAATTCATTCGTCCGTTACTCCGTTAGACTATAAGATAGCTTCGTTTATCATCGAAATTTCGTTTGTACGATTTCTGACGAATACGCATTAAAATATTTTAATCTAATTTCGACGACTAGTTAAATAACCTAACGAATGTCGATAAATAGTCTAGATCTTTTTGACGCGAGATTGATCTATCGAAATATAAATTTACGCATTTTTACTACATCTCTATAATTATATTCCTAAATCAGATATTTTCAGCTTAATATCTGTTCCGAGGATGGTTTAGGTTATTACTATAACGAGCAAACGTGTATTGGGAGAATAATTTAAGTAAACTGCCCTTGTTAAAACTCATTTTTATCCTATCAACGAGATGTTCTAATATATCACTGTAACGAAATTCGTGGTCCGTTCGGAAATTTTTTTAGAACCGCTTTGGAAATATTTTGGTTTCTTGAACATTTTTCGATTCCGGTCGTTCTATATTACTGCAAAAGATCGCCCTTTAGATATGCCGGTTGAGGCTCGACTGATAAAGATTACTTTCATTTGCATTGTTATGGAGAACAGATAAAAGACTTCAATAGGAAATCAGCGCAACAGGCGTTCAAACGGAGAAAGAGACAGTTGGTTTTTCGTTGCGTATAAACAAAAAAGTAAAATGAGTAGTTTACATAAATATCTGTTTATTTCCGTGTATACCTACCGGGTCCACGACCTTATTCGAGGAATTCTATCTATTCTTTTAGTTCAGTCCCCTATAAGACTGATCCCGCAGCTCTTTTTAACTTCTTATAGCTGTCTAGCCCTGTGCCTCGTAATATACTATGAATGAATTTCTGGGCTGGAAGTATTCGTCCATGCCTTATAACATGTCCAATCCAGATTAACACCGGGTTTTTTCCGTATTCGATCAATTAAAGGAATATGAAATGAAAAGTAAAAAATAATCGAATTTTAATATATTTTATTAAAGTAACTATCGTTTATTTATATCTGCATATGAGAAAAGGAAATTAAAACGATGTTAGATTTTTTTTTTATAAAATATAATTTGAAATCACGGTGACATTTATAATATATAAGTCCTGTTTTGTCTTGAAGACCACGTTGAATAAAATCTGGATTGTTTATTAAAATTTGAATTTCTGCTTTATAAAACAATGCTGAGATCTATATAGTCCTATGGAATTCCACTCAGGAGAATCGCAAGAAAATCTCATAGCGATCATCTAAAGAGTCCAATAAAAATCACTACGATCGATAGTCGGTGCACCATGGTACGAGCGCAATGACGACATAAAGATTTATAAGTACCGATGGTGAGAAAAGAAATAGAAGCAGTCAACGTACGATATATATAGAACGACTACAAAATCAGTAGACGGTACCCCGATTCAAATGATTAAAACGATCGAATATAATTCGATTTTTTTTTTCTACTTCTGCCAATTCATTCGTAGCCATATTGGTTATCTGTGTATAGGGAATACATCCATTGATGTGGGAATACATCCATTGATGTGGGAATACATCCATTGATGTATTTAGCCCTTCTCTTAACTAAGTCGCGAATTTTAGTTCTTTTCAATCGTCGGGTTGTCGTGACGTCTGGAAGCGCATCGACTAGCTCATTGTCCGCGTATGCGTATTGCACGTCTTCGAGCCCGCTGCTTGATATACAGACCCGAAGTTCACGATGAATAGCTTCATTGGTAACGTACCACGGCATTCTGTATATCAGCCTTAAAGTTTTATTTTGAAAGCGCTGTATTATATTTCTGCTAGCATTTTTCGCACACATCCCCACATTAGTGCAGCATAAGTCTATATTGGCTTTATTATTGCATTGTATATTAATATTCTATTGGTTAAGGAGAGGTTCGAATGATAGCCAGTAGAGAGATCTTAATTTAATGTCTAGTCGTTTTCTTCTTTCTTGTATATGCCCCTTTCAGCTTAATGTGCGATCT
This sequence comes from Coronaproctus castanopsis, assembly GCA_032883995.1. Taxonomy (NCBI): domain Eukaryota; kingdom Metazoa; phylum Arthropoda; class Insecta; order Hemiptera; family Monophlebidae; genus Coronaproctus; species Coronaproctus castanopsis. The sequence goes on from CM065053.1 coordinate 194,967,789, forward strand.
AAGTGTATAGATATATCTGAGATGCTGTTGCTTAACTAACTAAATATTGTATGAACAACAAGGAATGACCATTGGGAAACATTCCATTAATTTATATGTAAATTGATTTCATTAACACTGCCGCTTTATTGTCTTCGGAACAAATCGACTAATCGAAACGCAACACATGTTTCTTAAATGACGTTTCAGAACGAGTATTTAACGTTCAAATTTCGTCCGAATTTTATACTTAGCTCAGAGTCATTAATACGTCATTCGTCTTACCACGTGATGCATGTATCGAACTCTAAAGAAGTTGCTTTCAGTTTGGAAATACCTAATCAGAATTTGTTAACTCATACCGTGATATCGATAAGGAAAATTGACATACGCTGACTGATAATTATTTTGAACTCGCGTACTAAATATGGTTACTTCTTCATTTACGTACCGTGAAATTGCTTCAAAGGCTAGTGGTTTTAATAATTAGGTCGAGAGATTGGTGAATTTTGATGAAAATACCGGGAGAATTTTCTCTATATCGATTTTATTGCCTCCCTCGAAATTCTTTCTATAATGATGAGGGGAGAATTGTATTTTTTGAATATACGTATGGAAAGATGAACATATAAAGTATGGAGTCAATAGGATTTGTTCAAATATTATGTCTATGGTTACAGCTGATACTTGGACCTGTTTCTTAATAATTTCTCGAATAAAGAATAAACTTTAACGAAAAATGAACAATTTTTTTTTTACTTTGCATTTCTATTTTTTGTCGCGTTCGTTGCTTACCTAATTTGTAGTATTTTATAATTAAAAAAATATGATCGTATTGCTCGCATATACGGAATTGTTACTTTCGCGTTAGAATTAAATAATACACAAAACATTCGAGTGGAAATACTAAACCGTTGAAAGATTTATCAGTTTTATAAACGGAACAATTGAAAAATTCAATGGAAATAATAACGAATTATTAATTATATTCGGAGTTTACAGATTCCGCGGAAAATGTCGATATTCGGTGTTTTACTAATTTTCGAAATTATAATATATTCATCAAAATCATCCTGTTGACCGTCTAATTGAGTAAATTACACATTATTTAATAATGTGTCAATATTTATTTGCTTAGAATTAGACTAATCTTCCTCTTCAACTTATACGAGATGTGGTAGAAATATTTTAAAAAAATAAAAACGCGGTACTGTTCGCTTTGGAAAGAGAACGAATGTTTTTTTTTTGTTCGTTTATTTCTTTTGACAGTTTGTTAGTCTTGAATTATTTAAATGACGGCCTTCATTTTCAATAGATTAATTTTTATAAATTCAATCTTTTCGATATGGCTAATCTCCATTTTCAACTGTCCCACATTTCGATGTTCGTTTTCTTATACTTTTGACTTTAAATAGCACTACAAAATAGAAAAAAAAAAAAAACACAAAGGAAAGATAGGATGATCGTAACGGCCATGCTATCTCGGCATTATAAGAAAACGATAAAAAGTATTTTTACAAATAAAAATGAATCGTGTACTACTAATGAACTTACCACAACGAAAGTAATTTAAAAAACAAACCTAACATTAATTTAAAAATTAAATAAAAAATACTTTTATATCGTGTCGCAATAAATATATTTAATAATCAAAACATACTCGTTTCGCTGGTTAAAGCATCATCAAATTAAAATAACATACTGTATTATGGAAAAACGAAAGAACTGATCTTTACAATTTTTCTGACCACCTTATACTGAATTTTGATTACGCTTCTTTCAAATCTTACACGTTTCCACAAACAGATCGATGCCCTCGAAATGCTAATAATAAATCAAATGTTTTCGAATGAATATAAATCGGGTCTTTCGTTTATCAAAGGTTGTTCGATAGTTTTTAGTTTTTATCGTACTTCATTCCTGGTGACGTTATAGTGGAACTAGTAGACTGTTTTCATTATGTAATACGGTATATAAGCATTTCTAGTTTGTAATTTTTAAATTAAAAATATCTATCATCGAGGAAACACTGTAGAAATACTTTCTGAAAAACTATCAGTAAACGAATGTGTACCACCCCCTAATAGGAATAAGTAAAAAATTCTACTAACGAAAATCGCGGGCTTATAGTAGTTGAAAACAATAAATAATACTATTTTGAGTCTATAATCTCGTCATTAAGCCACACACATCCAAATACTTAAAGCTTCAATCTGGAAATCAAGGAGAGAAAAATAACTTGAAAAATATTGGTCTCTAGAGATTTTTTTTTTAAAAAAAAACAGCGAAATATATGAAATAATAGGGGAGTCGCAGATTAAAAGAATCAAATTTTTCACATATTTTGCATCAGACCGAGAAACAGATTATTGCGAAGAGTGCAAGTTAAAAGAGATATTGAACATTAAAGAAGCAGTTAATGATAGAAACACGTTTAGGCATTGGTTTCAAACTTTTCAACGCGATTACACGAGATGCTGTAAAGTGAACAGAGAATGCGTTAAAGATAAAAGATAAAATAATAGTGGACAAAAAAAAAAAAAATGAAAGTGATTTGTAAGTGATGCGAATAATATTTCCGCGATATGTATACATGGGCCAAAGTCGATTTGTAAAAGTAACGATGATAATAGTTTGCTGTCAAGTGTGAAGGAGCGATGAAAAACGTGTAAATGCTTTATCTATAAATTATAACAGACGACAGTTTAATCGTCTATGTCTATATTTACTGTACATCAACCTCAGTTTGGAATCAACAATATTTGAAATGGCATATTGCGTAACTGACGATTTGTTTGGCGTAATATTCGAAATATAATTTTTATTAAATTCTATATTTAGCGCCGTATGACTTAATATTTATATGCTGTGAGACAGTGCACCTTAGACGTCTATTCCGAATTGTAATTTGCTAAAAGTGTGATTCGAAGTGCTGACTGATCACCAGACGGATAAGTACTTTTTAGATTAGTTTATTGTTTACATTGAGAAAATAATTACGATTTAATGGTGGACATGTAGAACAAATCAAAAACGTAATATCTAAGTAGCGAACACCTTTTGACAACTTGATTGGGAGTGCCGTTTATTTTTAATTCATTAGGTAGACGCCTCTAGGTGAAGACAATTGTCTCTGTTTTGGCTTAATTTAGAGGAATCTGCTGTAATAACGCAGTGGATAATCCTGTGTATAGTTTAAGTTAAAAAATTAACGCAACGTTCTTCGCATAAAGTGCGGAAAACGGTAAGATATTAAATAAAAAATGGGTCCAACGCGTTTGAGAAATTTTAAAAACGACAGTATACATGAGCGTTTTGGTTACAACTCGCTCAGCAGGATCAATTAAATTTTTAAACCCTTTCAGGCGATTTTCTAAATCAGTTCTACCGCTAACAGAAGTATAAAAAAATTTTAATGCTACCGGAGGTAAACTTGAATTTCCATCAACGAGCATAAAATTGCAATTTGTTGACCTGAAAAATTGTATACAGGATTGTGATTATAGATATATATCTTTCACGATTTTCAAAAAATACTATTCCTGAGATCATCGCGGAAAAATAGATTGTCTCTTTCAGAGCAAAAATGTGAAAATTGTTACGAATGTATCGTATAGAATATTTTCAGCGCTATTATTATAAAAACAGATGATTGATTTTACGAATTGAAATCTCCGAATAAGGTAACTCCGCTGCTAGTCCGTATGAAAGACTGAATAAGTTAGGCTGCATTCGGCCGGCGGTTTGTGTCGCAAAAATACTGATGGTATTATGTTTTACCTAATTTGATTTCTGATAACGCAATTATAATCGTATTTCTTAATTAGCCAGTTCCAATTTCAAGCGATTAAGATTCTTGAAACATCAGATAATTTGAATTCTACGACAGTTTCCGGAACAATTTGTAATTTAGGAAACACGGCAATTATTTTTAATCGCCTTAAATTTTCATAACGTTAAAAATGCAACTTAAGTTAATTTCCCGCATGAACGTTATTCGTTTTCTTATAGAGAAATCGCTTTGTTTTGCGAACCATCATTGAATGAGATCATGTCATTGAACAGGATTTTTTAGCTAGTTATCTTACACTATAAGGTATTATTAAATTCGCTTAATAGTCTACAGAGCTGGTTGTAAAAAAATTGTCCGCATGGAGACCACATTAATATTTAATTTCTTCTATAAAGTAAGGATATAAGAAAATATTAGACTTATTTGAATTATGGGGGGGGACATAGAAAAACAGATGAAAAGATTTGTCATTTCTTAGAATTAGAACATTAAAAGAACCGGAAGGTATATCGGTCATAAAGTGCGTCGTGGTACATTATTCCTGTTTTCGCTACTTCGTTTAAGCGCGATAAAATTTATTTAATAAAAAAAAAAAAAAACAGCTTTTATCATCGTTATTATCTAATAAAACTTTTTTATTTGATACTATTATACTTAGTTTATTTTTTCTTTAATATATTTAATCGCGAGAAGTGAAGATTATTATATCAATTTTGTTACAACGCGTGGGACGATACAGCAATATTAACGATCAGTCATTCTCAGGCTGTGGCGAATAACAACCTGCAGCATTGCTCTGTGGATCGTATAACCGAATGGATGAAGGATTCGAAAATTCAACTAAATGAACAGGAATCCGTACACGTCACTTTCTCTTTAAATCGTGATCCTCGTTACAGGGTCCATATAAACAATCAGCAAGTTCCAGTTGCGAATTCTGCGAAATACTTAGGAATGCATCTGGACACAAAATTAATTGGAGAACCCATATTGATCATAAAAAGCTGTCCAAATAAGAGAAAAAATACGGCAAATGTACTGGCTCGTTGGACGGCACTCTAAAATGAAGCTGGAGAATAAATTGTTAATATATAACACCATCTCATAAATCCTATATGGAAATATGGGATACAAATATGAGGATGTACTAACGCATCGAATAGTCGTAAAATAATCCAGACAGCTCAGAATAAGTTTAATGATGCACTCCGTGCAGATTTACAGATCAAATGGGTCAACGAAGTAATACAGGATTATGCTGACCAGCACCGCAGAAAACTTCACCATCATCCAAATCCGGAGGCCTCGGCACTTTTGCCCACAGATCGTGACTTAAGAAGGCTTAAACGTTTCAAACCTACTGACTTGGTTGTTACTAAGTAATATACGTAACAGAACTTAACCATTGGGTTAAACCTCTGCACATGTTGAATAATCATGATTGCTGCTTATTTAAACTAAATTGCAGAAAGGAAGTAGCTGCTCTTTGTTGGAGCTACATTAAAAAAAAAAAAAACAACGCGTGAACTTCTCGATATTATGTGTGGGTTGACACGGGGGTCAGCGAGGATTCAGAACGTTACAATAAAATATGCGACATTTCTTTTTTCATTAATACTTTATTATTCAAATTAATGCTGAATAGTTTGTTTCATTTACGGAATACGCTGCATCGCTAGTTTATTAAACTACTACGGGTTACAATATTTTATAATGTATAATAATTTAACAACCACTTGTACAGTCACATACACGAGCTTATAACTTTTATATGATACTTATAATATTGTAATTTAGGTGCACTAGAATTATCTATATACGATATATATGTCCTATGTACAGGCATGTACTAGTTGCACGTGTTAACAATTAAACACACTTAAGCATTATTTCGCAAAAAAGTTCATAAAAACATATACGTACACGCGCCAGATTCAGTCTGTACGTATAATTTTATTTGGCGTTGAAAAGTTTTATGGCCAATCCCCAACCTCGGGAATTTCTTGTGTAGTACATCAAAAACAACTGAAATTGTTGGATTCGTTTTCTAAGACGATGTATTACGAGCAAAGAAAAGAGACTCAATGACGTCTTGAAGTAGGTAATCGTGCGACAATGTAAAATTAGTTGGTCTATAAAATTAAATTCCTTTTATTCGAAGTTTCATTAACGTGACACTTGGATTACGTAAGATTGATATAGGTATTCATAAATTTCTACGTCAAATTTATTTAATCTAAGCTGATGAGGACAAATTTTCTCTATGGATATTCACGTAGACTTGTGTGTATGTGTGGATAAATTTTCGACCAATTAACGAGGATAATAATGACCCATTTATTCAATTTAACCTTATCATTCTTCACTGTGTGTGACGTTAAATTAAACGGCGCGCAACTCTGAACGTAATTAGATTTTAAATCCAATTTATGTTCAACCCGGTTCTTATCTCGTTGAAGCCGCCCCTCGTTTTAATACCGTCCCTCTCCTCGGCCGTTTTAACCGCGAACTGACCGTTTAATAACGAACGGGATAGACGGTCGGTCCTCGATTAAAATTAGTTCACAGTTGTGTCGATGATGCGCATCTTGGGAGGTAGAAATTGGCCAACAGCCCACTTACGTTTAACTCGGGAGTCGGTTCGAGTAAAAGGTTAATTTTTTTTTTTTCTATTCGTCTTTTATCTTATTTTATTATTGTGTACTCGCAGTAACGGTTACTACCAAAATAGATTCGTCCTATGCTCTCTCTCAACTTTTTATTTAAAAGAGACAGAGGAAAAAGACATAATAGCGGATGGGAAATGATATTCTATTTTTGTTGTTCTATCTTCCTTCCTGTCTCGATGACGTCACGCGTTAAATTTTCAAATTTTCGTTTACATATAAAGAGCATTCATTATTTAAGTTTTTCTTTTTTCGCATACGATCTATCCTTGAACAGGACAATACGTAGCATCGATATTTTACAAGTGTTTTAACAGCTCCATAGCGGTTATTCTGTGTGTATACTAATCACTAATCGTAATTTATTGACAATATTTGCAAATCCACATGATAGTATCTTTTCAGACGCTTAAACTGTGTGGTATTACTCTTAAGATCGGCAGCCAGCCGTTTGACATGTTGCGGAAGTCGCTCTATATATCTACTACTATGTATTCTGTTTCTTTTAAATTAGGCATCTGCAGATCCTTGTGCAGGTCGGTATTGAAAATGTACCACGGTGCTCTAACGATGTTACGCAAGACCCTTGACTGGAAACGCTAGATTATTAGCCTAGAGTTGCTGTGGCTGTTCCCCAGATTTCAATCCCATATGTCCACACAGGTGTTAAGATAACTTTATATATTAACAGTTTATTTTTAACTGATAATAATGAATTCCAATGCACTAAAATCTCAAGTTGTTTTCTTTTGGCTAGAATATGGTTTTTTCGGGTTAACCTCTGATCCAGGTGCAATCCTAGGTATTTTACAGATCAGGACTTTATGTTACCGTTAAAGCGGATCGCCGTCCTTATTTCTCTTTAGCGTAAACAGGACATGCGTGGATTTCGTTTCATTTACTGTGATTTTACGTGATTTACACCATTTCTCTATACGATTAATACGAGTCTGCATATGTTCAGCAACAACATTAGGATCATTATGACTTGATAATATTGCTGTATCGCCAGCGAACATAGCTGTTATAGTGTTAATGTTATCCTGAAAATCAGAAGTGTAAATCTGGTTTAGTACCGGCCCAAGTATACTACCCTGAGGAACACTAGAATGTGTACTATATATTTTCGAATACTCATCATCAGTATTTACCTTATTAGGTAAGATTTAAATAGCGTATAATATTGATGAGGCAAATTTTTCTTTAGTTTAAATAATAAACCTGTATGCCAGACTTTGTCAGACGCTTTTCCTATGTCCAGGAATAGCGCAGTACAATATTTTCTTTGCTTAAAACTACTGTTGATAACTTCAACTATTCGATGTATTTATTCCGCCGTACCATGTTGTTTTCTAAACCCAAATTACCAATCGAGTATTACTTTATTTCCTTCAAGTATTGGTTTTATTCTTAAAATAAGTTTTTTAAATAACTTTGGAGTAATGGGTAGGAGACTGATAGGTCTGTATGATATTTCTTCCTGCGGCTTTCCAGGTTTATGTATCATTATTATACAGGCAAATTAACATTGTACGGGGTAATAGCCGGTACGAATTATTGCGTTAAAAAATATATGTTAACGATGTTATCGCTTTTCTCGTAAAATTTTTTAATACTTTTGCTGTTATTAAGTCATATTCAGGGGATTTTTTGAATTGAGGTATTTCTGTATGTGAGATTTTACCTCCATTTGGTGATACCGTTTTTATAGGTAAACACATTTGGAATGGTGATTGTTTATATACACTTCTTCGTTAGTTATTGTATTGTCGTCGCAGTGGAAAACTTCAGAGAGGTATTTAGCAAATATTTCAGTTTTTTTCCTTGTTGCTTCTTTACCATCCGTGGTCTTTCAGCGGTGACTGTCGACGTCTATGGTTGGGTTTTAAGTTTTTTGTAACCTTCCATAGCGAATAATCAGTATCCATTTTGGGTGTCAATTGTATAATATATTCTCGAAAGGTTTCGTTCTTCCTATCTGAAAATGGTTCCCTCTCCCGTTTAATTATTATGTTTAATGCATTTTTATTGATTGGGTTTCTATCATTGTGCCAGATTCTCCTTAATCGTCCTTTTTCGACGACCACATCCTTTAGTACTTTAGGATGGTTAGTTTTCGTACACAAATTTCTTTTTCGAGTAGCTAAATGTGCCGCTTCGTGAATGTTTTTAACAAAATGTTCGACAGCTATTTCGATGTTATCTTCGGTTTTTAACGGAATAGTTAAATCTATTTTGCTTTCGACTGGCTGTTGAAATATGTCCTAATTGGTATTTCTGTTTGTCAGGATCGGTCTCGTAGAAAAATGTGTTACTGTATTATTAATAATTAGTATTTTTAGAGAATGATCAGACGTACCATCCATAGACGAGTCTAACAGTGTGTGATCGATATTAACTCCTTTGGTGATAATGAAATCCAGTAGGCCGGGTAGTTTGTTTACATCGATAGGCCAGTATGATGGTATTCCATCAAATAAGTACGGGTACTTATTTTTTTGAGCACACGCATTTAACTGGATGTAAAGATGTGTGTTTAGCGTTATTCTTCATACTTGCTTGATCTAAAATGGTTCATTTAGTTCTTAGCATCGTGTCTTGTTCGAATGTTGATTTTACATAACCAGCGGATTTTCATTACCGTTTCCTATTTAATATATCCTACTTACTTCCTCCGGATAATACTCGAATTCATCTTCTATTGTATTATTTTACTTTTCATCGCGATTATCCCGGTCATATATTTTCTCCTTAATACTGTTATCAATATAACTTTTTTTTTATATATATATATAATGTGGAATGTAATGATTTTTTTATAAAAAATCAATTGAAAATTAGTTAAATCACTAATATTTATTTTCTTATAGAACACGCAAAGCTTTTCGCCATTTGCGCCATTATCAAGTGAAACATTTTAAAAAATCATAATTTTAAAAAATATAAATTAAATATAATTATACAACTTTTACAGAATCCGGAAAATAATATTGAAGAAAAAATTAATATAAAAAAATAAAATTAATATACAAATATATTGATGTTAAATTTCAACAAATCAAAAAATAGACAGAACAGAAGCAGGACAGCATTTTTGGAGTATATTTTCACAATCACCGTCACATATTTTTAAGTAATTATATTTAATTTATAGTTTTAAAATTATGATTTTTTAAAATGTTTCACTTGATAATGGCGTAAATGCCGAAAAGCTTTGTGTTTTCTGTAAGAAAATAAATATTAGTGATTTAACTAATTTTCAATTGATTTTTTAATATAACTTTTTACTTATATTTCAAAATATTTATATATAATTTTTCTATAAATAGCGTACGTTGACCTATTCAATAGATACTAGAAGATAAAAAAAAAAATTACTTTTCTAGCTCCACATAACAGCTAACAAACCGGACGTTTCTAAGTTTGTAGCCTCGCGTTTTTTAGAACATGTGATCGTACGTTAGTATTTTATACTAATGGCAATTTTTTTAGCGACTATCGAATCTTTTATTTTAGCCTTTTTAAAGGGTGATTCCATCGAGTAGAAAAGATACTAGTTCATCGGTATGCGTCCTTGCATGTGCTCATTGTCGAGTTACTAGTTCTATCGTTGCGCAGTTCCCGTTAAATAATATAAATCTACGCAAATCGGGCCAATCTATAGGTCGAGTGTGGTGCTTTATTTTTAGAATGTTTGAATTATAATTGCAGTCATAATTGTAATCCGCATAAGGCAGTTTAATTTTCTCAATTTTAGGCCTAATTTTTTTTTTTTTTTTTAATTTTCCGCGTTAAGGACGTATCAATGTGTACGGCTAAATTTATTATTTTTCGGTATTGCGCGACTTCTATATATTTTTAGAAGTTGAGATGTTTCTCAAGATTTATATAAAGTCTCCGCAATCATTCGATAAACGATTAGTTGAAATTATTAGTGTATCGTCGGTTTTCATATAAACACAAAACAGCGATCTGTAATTCTATAAAGTACTGTATTGCAATCTATATTTATATCGCGTGCTTTCAAAATTGTTACTAATTAAATAACGAATCAATTTGTTCAAAAAATGTTCAATAATACTTGCGCGCCGGTAACAACTATGTTAATGTTTCGCGGACGTGATAAACGGTTCAATCGTTTTGTGTCACAACTGTACTTCATTTATTTATCGTATTATAAGCGCATTTATTTGGTGTTCGATTTCTTGGTTTTTCTTTTTCATAGTCGGTATAAAGTTTGAATTTTATTCTTCTTCGTCGTGTCGGGAAAATTGATCATAGTACATCATGCCAGAAGTCTAAAAAGCTCATTATTTTTCCATTCAATTTGAGGACGTCGTTAAAGATACAACTGTGCGCGGACAAGCTTTACATTTGAAGAGGTGTTTCATTGTTTAGTAAGGAACCTTAGAAACAACGCTCAAGTGATATTGGATTTTCCGAACAAGTTTGAGACGTTGGCCAATCCTTACAACACGACAGCTACAGAACCATGAAACGGCCCTTTTCAGGAACGATGACCACCATTAATATCGAAGGTCTGACAGAGCAGTTAAAAAGGCGATATTAGCAGACGTCTGAACCACCAACTATTGTCACGTATTGAATTTTATAATAATAATAGAATTTATTAGTTTATTTAATGATTTTACGATTAGAAAATTTATTAAAAAACGTGAGAAATTTGAATAATTCTTCAGAAAAATCCGTCTTTGTTCAAATTTACAGATATTCTCTAAAACAACATTATCCTATTCGTCACCAGCTGTTTTCGTAACTAAGTATATCCAGAAAAGACCGATCGTTTTCAACTCAAAAACTACTCAACCAAAATTTTGCAAATAAAATTATCTTTAAAAATAGGAAAACGCTAGCTTTTTACTGGAATACAATATCGCTCAGATGACCGCCTTCGAGCATAGGTCGCTGAAATTTTATAATTTCATCAGAAAACCACTTTTCAGGTCTTCCAGATCTGGTAAACGTGTTTCGTAAACGCGGCTCTTAAGACATGCCTACAAAAAAAACATTGGAACGGTCAATCTAGCGAGCGCGCGATAATAGGCGGTTGTCAAGCGCTTCTTTTAGTAATGCGAGCGCTTATGCTGAACAATGACACTTCACATCATCTTGTTGAAACCATCATCGACGACGACGAAGTGGGTGAAACAAAAACTAGTTTATCATCTCGATAGAGCGCATTGACTGTACCATGAGAAAATAAGGGCCCACTATTCCCCACTCCAGTCCAAATGGTTACTCACTCACTGCTTCTGTTCGATTGAATTCAGATTAGATACGGACCAGTAGCGGCAGTTTTGTTTGTTTACGAATTTGGATAGCCGAAAATGAGCTTTATCGCTCATCAAAGATTGTTTAAATCGATCACTTCGTCTGTATTTTTTTTTCAGCAAAAAGTTTTTGTCGTGCATAATCGGTACTTTCTAATTCCCGAGTTATTACCAGTAGGATGAAATTTCAAGTTTTTCAGCAGCATACAACGAACAGATTCTTTCAACAGGTTTAAAGAAGCAGCATGACGACGAACACATCACTGCCCGGACTCGATCGACCATTTTTTTCTTATCCGGGTCGTTTTTTATCAATAGCAGAAGCTGTCCCTTGAAAGTTTTCATGATATTTAATATTCAAACGAATATCCACTATAGATGTTCCCAGTCTTCCTGTTGGTCTTTTACCGGTAACTTTACCTTCTATTATATTTCTTATTAAGTTATTACGTTTTCATATCATAACAGTTTTATTATTCGCTTTTGCATGTATGAATTATGAAACTCCTTTTTTGATTTTTTGATTTATTTCTTCAAGGACTGTGCGTCAGATCCACATTGCCATTAAATTCAGTTTATTTCCAGCGCTGTTAAATAATCGAATATCGATGTTACTCGAAACGCGCGAAGAGAATAAAACTTTGTAAAATAAATAAATAAAATGAACCAATTTTTTTATTATTATCCGGTACACAAAAAAAATAATGATTTATATTTGTAAATGTTGTCGACTAGTTTCACTGGCTGTGCAATAGTCGACCGCATTTACAAATATAAATACTTTAGTCTATATAAAGAAATTATTTTATTTGATTTTTGTTAAATATCGTTACTACAGACACATATTATTACATATATTCTCAATATTGGACGACATTAACGCGGATAGAGAAAGTGGGTAGAACTATTGCAGATGTCGCGTACCCAATTATTAAATATTCCATAATAGGCGAATTAACTGTCCTCTTTCGGATTTGTTTTCAATTATTTCTATCTCTCTTCATTACAAATAATAAATTAAAGTAAAATGAAAGTAAATCGAGAAAAGTAACATCGTGACGTTTCATCTTTTTTTTTTTTTAGATTTTTAAGAATATTCTAGTGGATTTTATTTGTGCGTATGCCGGATTAATTGGAAAGTGATATCCGGTTTGAAATAAACATCGTTGCTACAAAACGTTTGAAAATTAATCAGGTTAGGTCAGTTAAAGTTTATTTATATATATATATAATATATATATATATATATACATGTGTGTGTGTGTAAAAACATTTTTGGCAAAGAACGTGTAACCAGTACATGCATAAATCGTTGAAAAACGGAAACGGATTTATTCCATAGCGAGTAATAAATAAATTACCATTCAACGCACATTGTTCAAATAATTTTTTAAAACTAAAAAAAAAAAAGATAATTTAAATATCACGATACAATAATACAGATAAACAGATTCTTAATATTGATAGAACAAAATTTCATGAATATTAAGTTATAGAACAGGAAAAAAGAAATAAACAGAACAAAGCAAAACCTCCATAAAAATAAATAAAACATGATAATATGGCGTAAAGTACGGAATTACGTATACTAACCCACATGCACACGCGTATGCATACGTATAAACAAATAACTACGCTTAGTTCTACAATGTTTACACGTAGAGTAACGTACTGTCTTATAGTGCGTCGTAGTTAGTCGTATGTAATAAATTTATTTTGATACATTTAACTTGGAAACTAACCATCAAACGTTACGAATAGGCCACACCCTGCTTACATCACAATACCTACTGAACAATACACCTACTCCAAAATGCCCAACATGTAATACTCCAATAACAATACACCACATACTACTGGAATGTGCAAAATGTGCAAACCATCGATACCTTTACAATAAATCAACCAGTTCACTAGGAGAAGTACTATAGGATGACCCTCAAAAAATAGATATATTATTAAAATTTCTTGCAGAGACCGGGTTAATTAATGCCATATAGCCCTACCCTTAGATGCAAATGATCTTAGTAATCGAGCGTCTGTAAATAAAATAAATAAATAACAAAATAACCATCAAACGGTACAGTCTTATAGAGGTTAATCGGATTAAACATTGGTGAAATATACGGATGATAACTATTATCAATTATATTTAACTAATATTATCACTCTTTTATCTTATTAAACGAGTAATTCTTTATATATATATATATATATATATATATATATATATATATATATATATATATATATATATATATATATCAACCCGCCGCTGATTGTAAGTATTCCCCAAACTTTTCCAATCTTGTGCGGCTCGAATCCATTTGATTCCTGCCCATTTAACCACCTACCTATAGATGCCCCTTGCGGACGCCGACTGCCAATTGACCACCACTGTAATATCCGCTTAATCCATTTTTTAATCTCTTATCTTGCCACAACCCATTTCCATTTTAGCCTGTCGGTCCGCTCCACTGCGTCTACCAATGTCGTCTGTCCCCTAATCCATGTAAACGTATTGCGATCTTTGAGACTGATTCCAAGGATAATTCGTGAGCCGTTTGGGTTTTCCTAATTTTTTTAGCTGTCTCTTTAATAAGGTTTCAGCAACGTATGTCAAGACTGACATCACATATTGATAATACAGCTTACTTTTAAGTCTATTCGGTATTTCCCTATTTATAAATAAAAAAAAATTAAATACGTTTCCTAAATTTCAAAAATGCCACACCCAGGCGATCGATATTCTTTTTTCAATTTCCAGCTGCATCATATTGTTCTTATCCATAGTAATTTCCTGTCCCAGGTGCATTTATCGACTTACGCGTTGATTCAATCTTTCCTCACTTATACTGATACCATTGAGCTCAAGTTCAATGTCCCGAATACAGGTTCCAAGGCAGAAATGAACAGTTTCAGCCGTATGATATTATCCTGTCTTACTGCCCTCTTCAATTGTATATCGCCGGTGCTTTCCCATAACTTTATCATTATCAACCTTTGTGATGACAATTGGAACGCCTCGAACGATTTCGATGAAATTTTTTACATATTTGTAGTTTCTTGGAAATGTATGTATTTGTAAAAAAATTAAAATTTTATATCTGGGCTATCGTTACGAATGATCCCAAAAAGTATTTCGACATCGAAAAATTCTAAAATTCGATTCAAGAAAATAAATTAATTAACGCCTTACGATATTTGTCGAACCTAAAATTTGCTTTGTTATAACTTTGTTTTTCATCGTCTAAAAAAACGCGCGTAATATTATTCGCGCCATTTTTCGTTTACGTAGTCGGATAAAAATACAGCGTGCGATACTTTTCGCGTCATAATTTGCTTTGTACGATCTAGAAAATGTTTGCCCATTCGTTTTCTCTTCGTAAATAATTCCGCGGTGAACTGATAGTGAACGTGATTAATTAGCCATTTTTGTTTTTTTTTCAAGGATTATCGTCGGTAAGAATAATTTTATACCAATTTCGAATATATATGCAACACATTATTATCTGTTCAGTACTTTTTTGATAATCGTGTTTGAAAGGCTTAATGTTTTTTTCGGAAATGAAACAATTACGTTAAGAAAAAATCCGATCGAAAAATTCAAAAAATTTAATTTTTAACAAAACATTAAGGATACCCTCCAATCCGATATTTACCACAAAACTGAAATTTTTGTTTATAACTTCGGAAATTTATTAGACGAAATTCGCAACTATTAAATAATCATTGCTACATGTTTGTAACAATGTTTAATAACTTTAAAATGTGATTCGGGATATTAGCGTACATACAGATATATATTTATGCGTACATATATATATATATATATATAATTGGGTACACATTTTTCTACCGTGCATTTTATATACATATATATTTTTTCGGGCATGTAGTGTATATATGTTGTGATGTTTATGTTACGTATGCGTAAGGGAAATATATATAATTTAGCGTAATATCAAGGAATTGCGGTGGGTAGCAAAACATTCAAAAATTTATATACACAGACACATTAAGTGTTAGTTGTAATTTTAAAATTTGATTAAAAATGTAAGATATATTTGTATGTGGAGTGGAACAATCTCGCCGGTGTGACGTTTTCACGATTTAGTTTCCGTCCAATGAAATATTCTATAATAAAAAAATCATTGTGTGGATGAGTATTATTTTACAATTTGTAATTAGCCATATATATATATATATATATATATATATATATATATATATATATATACGCCTACAAATATTGCGTACTACCAAGCGATTGTGGTGGTAGCTTAACGTTCACAAATTTATATATACACGCGCATACTGTAATAGGGGAGTTTTTTCTATTAAATTAATTTTCAAATGTGAAAATTTGTAAAATGTATTAGCGATATATATATATATATATATATATATATATATAATGACGGGCACTTGCGGTTACCGATTATATACACTGTTACCGCGCATATTACATAATAATATTTTTTTATGTATACAGACTTCCCACTTGCATAGTCCGTTAGATTGTAATTTTACTTACATGGTAACCTCTAGTTCGTAGCTGAATATATTTTACGATTTTATAATAGCAAACCAAAAAAAAAACAAAAAATAAGTAAAACTTGGTCGCTCAGGTACTCAAACGAGAATCCAAAAATAATTTTTTTTTATTATCGTATCAATTACGCGCTTATTTAGAGATATCCTGCATTATAAATTTGAGTTTGACAGCCAATCTTCTGCGCCTTCTTCTATTGAATGTAGCCCAATCAGTCCTTTATTAAAGCTATTTACTTTACACGAATTGATAAAGTGTTACATCGTTTGGATCTCGCCACAGCTGCACAGCTCCGTTTCCGACAGTTTCCATTTGTTCATTAAATATTTGCAACGACCCTGGTTGGTTCTGACGCGATTTAAATTGCACCATGTTTTTCTGTTGAGACCAAATCCTGTCCGTTTGTTGTAGTCTGCTTAACCTATATTTCCTTCCATTTACCAGATTCGATGTACGAAGTTAAAGCCATAACCTGATCGCAGCACGATCTTCCTGGACGAAAGCCTGCTTGAAATTGTGGAAGTGCTTTATCTATTAAAGGGGCGATTCTTTGATGTATTAGTCGTTCGAGTAGCTTGTACATTGTACTTAGTAGCGACATTGGTCTATAGTCTGCAAGATCTGTACCTTCCTTGCCAGGCTTCTTGATGGCGATAACCTTAGATTTTTTAAAGATCGCAGGGAGTTGGCTAGTCTAGAGTATTTGGTTAAACAGTTTTAGCACAAAAGTCCTAGTGTTTGTTCTAAAATGTTTGATAAATTCCGGATATATATTGTCTGATCCTGCGGATTTTCTATTTTTGATTGATTTAATCGCGCTTATTAATTCATGAACTGGTTTTTCATTTTTACTAACGCTAATGAGAGTTAATGTCGCCTTATAAACGATACATGACTTCCGTTTTATACGCGTTAAAAAAAAAACAAGTGGATACTTGTAAGCAGAATGTGCGAAATAAAATCATCAAGATTGACGGAATT
This sequence comes from Coronaproctus castanopsis, assembly GCA_032883995.1. Lineage (NCBI taxonomy): Eukaryota > Metazoa > Arthropoda > Insecta > Hemiptera > Monophlebidae > Coronaproctus > Coronaproctus castanopsis. Next base: position 194,985,054 of record CM065053.1, read on the forward strand.
GACGGAGATAACGTAGTAAAAGTAAAAACTTTCAACTTGAAACAAAGAGGAAATAAAATGTACATTTCACATAAATTACAAAAATAATAAAAACTAAAATTTTTTACTAATAATAAATTACGTAACGTTCATGATGGTTATAACAGAATTTGTATAAATATCGGATAACATATTAAAAGAAAAATTTATACGTGTAACCACAGTAATGATGAAAAACTGTGCAACGAAAAAGAAAAAGCTATAATAATAATAATAATAATAAAACAAACGAAGGTGCCCAATAAGTAAATATTGAGGAAATAATAAAATCGGTAAACACAAGTCGCGTTATACGTTACAAAAGGCTATTATGTTTAAGTCTGTTGTTTATATTTACCATATACATAAATTGAAGTTGCCTAGTACAGTCGTAATTACCGATGGTAGAAATTAAATTATCACATACTAAACAGTCATATGTCTAGCATAATATGATCCTTAATATAAGACATGTTTAGTATGCGTATCAACGATTCTATAGTATTTAGTAGAACACATGTGAAACACCCTTTGGTATTTGAAACAAACTGGAATGAATTTAGCATTAACATTAAGAAATCATTTTCTGGTAAATAATAGATATATACTCTTGTGAGCTTTCACGGTAATATGATTGACATGTTCAGAAAAATTTAGTCTGTTATACACCCCGATATAATGAACATGTTTCGATCAGCTAACTAACGATGGAATAAACTCTAATTTTAGCGAGTAACGAAAGTCCGTTTCTGTTTACTTTGATTTTCCAAACTTACCCGCTGTTCAGATTGCTCTTTACACTAACACAGCTCTTCTCTGCACTTCTATATCTGAAGCAATCACTAATAAGTTACAGAAAGAAATAAATCGCATTTTGCGTTATTATAAAATAATTGATTGTATAAGTCAAAATGCGATTTATTCGTTCCTGTAACTTATTAGTAATTGCTTTAGGTATAGAAGTGCAGAGAAGAGCTGTGTTAGTGTAAAAAGCAATCTGAACAGCGGGTAAGTTTGGAAAATGAAAGTAAACAGAAACGGACTCTAAATGTTACCCTGAGAAATATCCGCTGAGCGTGTTTTTATAGTAAACCTGAACTGACTGATGGTAACGTAAAATCATTTGTTAGCTAAACAGTTGTGAATAACAATAATTGATACTGTATAATTTTGTAAATAATACCTTTATGTCAAGTTGTATGGAAAGTTTTACATCCAGCAGAACCATGCCAGTACGTTTGTTGCGATTAAAGTTACGCGTAATAAACTCCGTAATTCATGCTACTCGTTATGTGGTGGAATATCTTGGATGAAAAGCACACTGTGTGTTAGGTATGATTTTTTGATTATCTATATGAAGTCTTAGACGGGATAGTATAATTTTTCCGCTATTTTACTGAGATTGCTCAATAAATTAATAGGACGTATGTTTAGAATGCGAGGCATCCTTACCTGATTTGAAATACAAAATTTTGTCTATCTTCCAGCTGTTTGGATAATACCCGAATTTAAAAAATACCATTTATTACATTTGTAAGTTCAATTACAGCTTTTAGTGGTAATTTCTTCTGACGCTAAAACAACTCAGCTTTCGCTTCATTTTTGTAAACATACATTATTTAAGTATGAATCGTAGAGTGGTAGTGGAAGAACTGTATACTGCCTTGTTGTCTGCCCGTGTCACATTTAAATCACTGATATTTTTCTTTTTAGCAGTTTATCGAGTTGCTTGATATCCCTGTAAAATTTTTCCAATTCATTCTTTAGTTTGGAGCATATATCTGAATTACGTTTAATTTGACAGTTCTTGCGTCTAAGTAGAGCGTTATTTCTTTCTCGGATATCAAAGGAGAATCCGGCAACTGCTTTCTCTACTTTCGCATTGACGACGACTCCAAATTCTTATCTTTCGTGTGCCAGTTATGTTTTGTCTATTCGTAGTAATAACATTCCGTCGAACATAACGCAATGTTCTCGTTGCCGTTAGCGGGATCCACTTATTAAGACGAAAGAATCCGATTTTAAGGCGCCGGATACTCGTCTACTCGCTCTTGACTAGTATCCTCCAGTTCGACTGGAACATGTATGTCACGGACGTTGCCGATAATCTGCTGTAATTAATGCAGAAAAAAGCTTAACTGTGTTTGATGGAAGGATCGCTTTCAACAAGTGAACCTTTCCTCGTTGTCTTATCAACGGTATATTGCGAGTTCTGATTTTCCCTAATCAGCGCTAAGTCTGTTGAAAAGTAAATTATCACTCAACACGGCGTGAACGTACAGAAGTCAGGTAGTTCTAATTTCATTTTTTCGCCGGTGGGACTAGCACCGCATGACGGTCGAGTGAAGGTTACAACCTGTGCTCCGCAGGACATGACAATACCAATAATAATAAATAAACTCTGTTAATAATTAAAAGTTAAACATGTTGTATAATATATATATATATATATATATATATATATATATATATATATATATATATAATATACGTGTGTATATATATAAATAATTATTATTGGAATTAATGTAGTACCATTCATTTCCTGCTTTACGAAAGTGTACGTAATGAAAAGTGGATATCTTCATTAACGTTTGTTTGTACGATTTAATGAAATATACTCATAATATAAATTCAAAACATATTTTATATATATATACATACATAAACGTATATATTCAAAAGTAAACTAATTGGATACAATCTTAGTTAGAACGAAGAAAATAATTGGCTTCTCGGAAATTCTGCTCCGTCGTGAGATACTTTCTTTGCTTCAAAATAAGAACAGGTTTACAGAGTGTCAGTGAGTCATACGATATGTTGTATATGCCATCTTCAAAAGGTGTCGCTTATTATATTCACCCGACGAAGTTAGGAAAAAGTGAGGTAGACAGATTGATGTACTACACTAGTACCATTACTACTGCCACCGTTGCTACTTATCTTAGCTTGTCTGTACGATCGCGTAGACATTCGGTCGTCAACAAAAACGTTACGTCAAAGTTTGTTTAAAATCTCTCGTTCGTTATTATTTTATTTTTTTCTATTTACTATTAGAATAATCGTCGGAGTGTTAGGCTATTATCGCGTCAATTGTTAATGATTTGAAGACTATTTCTATTTCTACAATTCGATTCAGGTAAATATATATTGCTTGTATAGTACGATTGACGTTGGTGTGAGATAATCCAACCTTAATACTTGTTTCTGTTTGAACGAAATATGACGTCATTATAAGGTTTTTTTAGAATTCGTAGAAGTAAATTTCGCATTTTCTCGTTTTCGGTCGATATCGAAAACAAACGGGGATCGACTTTTTCCAGTTTCGCCTAACCCCCTTTACCTAAGAAATTTTTTTATTTTCCGGTTGACGCGAAATAATATCTAACCTATTGTATAATAAACGCCTTAATAAAATTTATAATTTTGCGTCGAAATTTTATAATGTACCACTGAAAAAGTGTTTGCTGATTTCGGTTATAATATAATCAAAGTAATTATAAAATTTTATATTATTGTCAATACTCCTAAGAGTCCTGAGTATTTGCGTAAAAAAAAACCCGTATTGTGATAAATTTAACTTTTTATTTCGTAATTTTCTGCCGAATTATAATTCGACTTCGGATCATCGATGAGTTGAATGACCGTAACCAGTTATTTATTATATTTCATCTAATTTCTGTTCTAGTGGGTTGCTCGCATTTGTCTCCGATTACTACGACTATATCATGAACGAAGGTTAATTTATTAGGTAAAGATCCGGAGAACACACAAAGAACGGTCCTAACATAGTCCCACAGTAGTCTCAATCTATTGTCAAAGTATTGTTGTTTATAATATTAACCATATAGGCAATGTTCAATCTTATAATAGTCGAAAAAACATAATGAATATATTCTTTAAAATTAATTATCTCTTCCATTAACGTAACCTTGACATTGCTGCGAAAGATGCGTACCAATATTTTTTTTAATAAAGGCATATTTTCAGCATATATATGTATATATGTGTGTGTGTGTGTGTGTAATAAATATTCATGATGATTATAATACTGATAATAATAATAGTAGTAATAACAACGGCGACAATGATGATAGTTATTAATAATAAGAAAATAATAATGATGGTAATAATAATATTTAAAATGACCACGCTATTAAACGAACGCAATTTTCTGCGCTATTAAACCGACACTACTAACGCTATCTATTGCGCGATTATTAAAAGATCATCGATAAATTTCATTAAGGAATGTTTAGTTTAAGTTTTTTTTAGACGTTACATCGTTGGTAAACAAGCAGGAATGTCTCCATTTTTCAAATAGGACACGAAGAAAAACAACGCGAACGAGCTTATTCGTATTTCGTACGCGTGTGTCCATTTAATATCATAACAGTGTAAACATAAAACCCATTTTTATTCCTTGGTATTTTTTTAGTGTTGTGTGTGTGTGTGTGTGTGTGTGTAACTGGGTGAATAATAATTTAACCTTATTATTAGGGTATTTAAAAGAAAACAACAAAAACACTGTTGACCGTGACAAAATGCCCATGTCTCCGTGTATGGGAGAACATATAAGCCCTCTCCGAAAACACGGCTAGTCTCATAGAAGCCAGTAAAAAAAAAAATGTACATGTATAAAATCATAATAAGAAGGAATAAACATGTATCTAATCTAGAGTGTGAACAATAATGCCCTGATGGGATGGTTATTTTTTCGTTTTATATAAATATATGCATATATTAAATATATAAATATACATTATATATTCTATTTGAAAAAGAAAAATATTTCCATTACAGATATCGAATGTAATGAAAGTTTTACATGTGGCTGAACATGTGCGTGTGCAACCGTTTGATCGTGATTTGCGAGTCTTGAAAATATAAGAATAGATGCGTAGACCGTCACAAATAACAAAATTCGAACCGGCAAACAAATATTAAATATCTGGACGTCTTAATGGAGAATAAACTTAGTTTCACTAATCACATAAATCAGTACGCTATAAAACCACAAAAAAAAAAAAAAACATAATTTATCCCCCATATTCAACAAAAGTAAATAAAACTTTATCATAGTGTGATCCTACATCTGGGTATCTTAATGGAGTACAAACCTTAGTTTCAGTAACCACAAAAATCAGTGCTTTATAAAACCGCCACAAAAACCGCATAAATTACCCATATTCAACCAAATATCTACCCTTAAAGAAAACTATCATAGTGTGATCGTATATCTGGGTATCTTAATAGAGTATAAACTTAGTTTCACTAACCACATAAATCAGTGCACTATGAAAACGCAACAAAAACCGAATAATTTATTTCCCATATTCAACAAAAGATCTACACACCCCTAAATAAATTCTTACTCTATCATAGTGCGATCCTGTGTAGGATGCTATATACTCGTCCTGTATGGTCCTCTGCAAGTTTATCATCTAGTATCGACAAACTACAGAGGCTACAAAATCAGAAATTCAGAATTATATTAAATAAACCGAATTCGGCTCGGATCAAATCTATACCGTGATATATTATACTTCCCATATATACGTGATGAAATTGTAACGAGGAACAAGTGAAATAATCAAATAATCAACTCTAATTATAACTGCCAATCCTTGAGACATCGTTATAAAAAGTATAAACGCAGGCGCGTCAAACATCTTTTATTAAATGAATGCATTTTCGTGCTATAGTTTCTGTTACTTTATTTTTAATTGTACATATATATATAAAAATTAGTTTGTATTTTAATGTAATTTCTATAACATCGTAAGGATGCTTATGTCTTCCCTCCATCCCTTCTGCTGGATAATAAGTTTTTTCTTGTCAACTTTTTCTACTAAATATTTTATCTATATATTTTTTTTAATTTATAAAAATAGCACTAATATTCTTTAATTTTTAATGCCGGTTAAGGTATAGGAACTATTTTCGGAACGATTGTGTCATATTTCTATTTTATCATTGTAAATCAGACGCCAAGCAAACGATATTTCTTCTTCGACATACATTGATTATTATAGGAGTCCCATTAAATTCGTCATATACCAGCTCCTTAAAACTTTTCTTCTGTTATCACCTTTTTAGTTTCCGCTATGTATATACACACACACACACACACACATATTATATACATATACATATATATATATATATATATATATATATATATATATATATATATATATATATATATAAATTTATACCGCCCATATTTTTCATTACTTTAATTAGCAAGCTGTTATACGTTTTCGTGTTACTTTGAAGACAAATTATATCGCGCAAAAATAAATTAATTTTGTTAATTATTATTATCATCGTTAATATTATCATTATCATTATTATCATTATTCATCATTATTTTTATTATTATTAAAACGTTGTTCATATTGGTCATGTATCGACCAGCGTTTGGCTTATAGAATAGTTCGCTGGGGTACGATGATAAAATGTGACATCAAACTGATCAAAATTTTATCATTTTCCTTTTTTTCATTGTATCGATAGCAGAGTACCATAAGAAACGGTGGTGGTGGTGATGGATGACGAGGTAAAAATAAAAATGCGAGGAACAATTACATTGTTTTGATAATTTAGCCTTAGAATTGAAAATCGGAATTAAGGAATTGGTCAATGTTATCAACATTTTAACCGATTCTATTTCCAATTATTATTAGCGTTTGTAATTTAAATTATTTAAATTTCGAGTTATCGTTGCACCTTCGCTAAATAGTCCTGTAGGATTGCCGGGAAGTGTAATCGAATGCATTCTTCCGATATTCCGGTTTATACTTATTTGAAATTAATCGAAAAACTTCTTATATCGATTTATATGTACTTCATTTAACACGCGGTATATATTTAGGTCATTACGGAGAATTATAAATTCGGTGCTTACGTGATAATACGGAGTATCGTTGTTGATGTCTTCTCAATAAGCTGCTTTTGCATGCAGCTTCATACAATTCAGTTCCATACTTCCAAATTGTTGCTATCATAGTTAAATAAATTTTTCTTTTTAATCATGTTTTTAAAATGACTAGTTCAAATAAATATTACAGGCGGGAAGTTAAAATTCACAATGTTCGAAAGATCATATAAATTAAAAATTAAAAAAAAAAAAAAATTGAGGATAAATTTAAAATATCAGAGTAGTTATGCCGGAGAGAAAGAATAAAGCAGCCGTACCCTCTAACCAGATTGGAAACCATGCAGGTTCTAACGAATGTATTCATCTGAAAGAGTACATCTACTTAATTTTGCTAAATTTCTTCCTGGCAGCAAAATAAGAGGATATCATGTTTGAGCAAAATAAGAGGATATCATGTTTGAGCAAAACAATGTTAATAGAGCTCTAACTGAACACTTTTTTTTTCTAAATTTACTTTTGTGCGGATCGTATACGAACGTGTGTGTTATTCGTGCACCACAGTAACTCTCTCTCTCTCTCTCTCTATATATATATATATATATATATATATATATATATATATATATATATACACTGTGTATGTATATTTGCTGGTGAAAAATATAATGTAACACACGATATATCGATCTACGTACATATCGATACATGTTTATATTATGTTTATATGTTCGTTGATTTATATTGATGTCTATCTTTCAAATAATTTTGCACGTAACGTTATAAATATTTTTTAATTCGGTATAATTTCCTGTCATTGTAAGATATCATTAATTTAATTGCATTAACTTAATTTGAACTTCTGTCTAAAATAAATCGATATTTGTTCGATATATTTTACTTTAACAGTCACAATGTTGTTCCCTATGTGATACAAGGAATTTTCTAATGTTAACAAAATTGTATATTATATAATAAGGGACACTTGACTAGCAGAGAACAACTATAAAAACATTTATATAACACTTTGAAAATTATATATTATTTTATATGTTTATCCTATTGGGTCATTTTTTTTAAATTGCATCATATGGCAAAATTTATCATTTGATTAGAAAAGGTTCTACTAAGGTTTTTCCTTTTACTTTATTAAATTTTTTTTTTTTTTAAATAGAAACTACGCTTACTATTGTTAATTTAATAATACTGGTGGTTGTTGTTATTATATTCTACCATTTTAAATAAATAAATAAATAAATAAAAAGTGTATTTAGCACACAATATAAATTACAAAAATCAATGTCAAAACAATATTATTACGTATACCGAACAAATTCTTACTACGTATACAAAATGAAAACAAAAAGAAATAATAAATACGGTAATAATAGCGCGGAACTAGATTACAGGAAAACCACCACCAAAACCTGTATACAACATCCCGATTCGGCACCGTCGTGTATGTTACAATTCTGATTTTCTTTTTTATGTTGTATTTCCGGAAAAATTTAATTATTTATTCACGATTCCGATTTAATATGATTATTATTATTATTTTGAACAGCGTGGAAATGTGGGTAATTTTAATTAAACAAACAGAAAAGTCGTTAGATACACTAAATATTATATAAAAAGACTCTAAATCTTTTCAAGCCGTTATCAAGTGGAGATAAAAAAAAATAAAAATAAATATATATATATATAAAATTTATAAAAAATATAAATGGAAAAACAAAAATTAAATAAAATGTAAGAAAATACTTAATTTATACGTGCAATATTATAAAAAATAATAAACTGAAAAAACCGCTTATTTATAAACCTAATCTGATGGTGTGTGTGTGTCAATGTGGTATATATAGAATTCAGTGGTTTTGAATACGTTTTTTTTTTGATAATATTATTATTATTATTATTATTGTTGCTGCTGCTATTATAAATGATTTATGTGTATAAAATAATACGTTTTATTAAGGAAATGGACGATGCCAATATATCTATACTTCATTTTGTAAAATTTTGAAGCTTTTTTTTTGTTTCTTTTTAATGCGCACTTGTACACATTGAAGCACTCGCGTATAAATAGAATGTACACAGGCTTCTGCTGTTACAATAAATGACCTGCCGATTGCTAATTACGCTCCAGCAGAAATCGGTCTATAGAAAATAATTTAGATCGCTTTCAAAACGGATAGTTTGTGTCTGATTTGTTGTCTAGCGGTATCGACACGTGTAGTAGATTCGCCGGTGAATTTGAGGATTTGGATTGATATTTTTCCGGATATAATGTAAACGTATATAGTAGTAAAAAGTACATCCCGTATTGTCAGAAGTTCGGACTGAAATTTTCGGATACTTTTCATATTGCTACTTGCCGTCCGTCGAACCCTCGTATAAAATTAGTTTATTTGAAAGTTAACGATTAAGTCATCGGTTGAAAGCGTTTTTGGTCGATTTAAAAATTAAGGATTTTTAAAATTTTTTTTTCATCGGAATCGAAATATTACAACGAATATTAATAATTCGCATCTATTTTCACTCTATATATCGATCGATAGTAATATAGAAAATTTGAAATAGATAGATTAAAACCGGACAAAGAGAAATAAACACCTATACACACTTTGCGGTGTAGTTACTACATCTCTACCTTTTATTCGGTTGGATTTACGTAATCTATAATGGTATAAGTTTATTTCTGTTTATAAGTCCGCCGGCTGGTCTGTAGACTGTTATTATAGGATGTTGCTTTTCCATTCTCTTTATTATGTAATGAAATAAATCTAAAGCCGTTCGTCAGTTTCGCTAGAGTACACGACTTAATGAGCAGTAACGTAATAACCGCGTGTAAGAAAATGGAAACGATAATTAACGGAGAAACAATAGAAATGCCTCCTACTATATTCGGGCCACCTTTGGCAAACCGTTGAATGGAATATTATTATTATTATTATTAATAATTATTATTACTTTATAATCGCAGTAACAGAGGTTGTTCTTATTCCGTTAGCCTTTATGAACGATGGGCAATACATAATTGTATTAAATACGAATATATATATATATCGATATTGTATGAATTTGAATATTTTTCACGGGATAGTTAAGGAAATAGAGCGTAACAACACTTCTTGTATTGTATTGTAGAGGCTATATGATTAATAGGCAATAATAATAATAATAATAAGGAAATAGAAATAATCGATGGAATTCAATTCATTTATTTCACGAGTATACGCGCTTTATAAAAATTTACATAATACAGCTTTATTGCGCAGCATTGATCGAATAATAATTAGTAAATCTAGAATAATATTTCAGGGCGATTGAAAGCAAGCTGTAACACACACGCTTGCATATATGCGTAATCGAATACTCTCGCACGAACAAATATAACGCTTAAAAAAAAAATAATAACGCTTATTATTTAATTACGCGTAATTCGGAGCAAAGATCAACAGACTGCGCCGTGATTTTAGGGGTCGGTCTCGCGGACTAGTAATTGTCAGTTTTATTATAAGTCAATCTTCAAAAGATGAATGATGGTATTATCGCCGATAAATTCTCTTTGAGTTCCCTGGTATGTCTCCACCAATGACGCTGTACGCATTCAACATCGAATAGACATTTATCCGAGCTAAAAAATCAGAATAATCCGCTGGCAATCGGAATTCATCTAAAAACAGATAATGGCCGAAGACTAGAAGAATCGTAAGCTACATATGAATTCTTTCTAAATGAACTACTTCGTGAGCCAGCTGATGACGTTCGAGACTCGCATCTTCTTCACACCATCCGGTCCATGATGAATATCTCATCGGTTCTAGATTTGAAGCGAAGTATTATATCATTCAATTTTTGTACTTCGCCACTTCCAATTTAATTCGCCTAAAAATACGCTAGAAAATATGTTCGTTCATTATCTTTAAATACGTAATGAAAAATCACTCGTCATTTTTTAGTAATATTCCCCGCGTTAAAACTGTTTTTAATATTGCCCGTCGCGCTAGCGAACATAAAAAGATCGCCGGTACAATAACGATCGATCGTTTTAGTTGTATCATCGATTGAATTTGAAACATCTAATAAAATAAGCTGAATATATCAACGAGAATTCGCAACAAAAATTGTAAAATGTCTACAATGATTCTTTAACAGTCAAAATAATTTCTACAGTTGTAAACACGAATAAATTTTACTTTTATTAACGTCGATGTAATCTGTTTTAATTTTACAAATTATGTTTATTGCTAAAATTTAATGAAAAATTATATTTCCTCAATAAATTATTTCTATCGAATATAATTTACTGCGTTTATGCATCTATTTAATTTGCTTTTGTGTTGAACTAAAAATAATAATTAGAATAGATAAAAATTAGCAGCGATTATTTGATAACCTTAATTATTCACGAAGAGGGTCTCCAGTGTTCCTAAGCATTGCGCGTACATAATTTGTACGTACATCATTATCATCCTCATACTATGGATCTTCATGAACAATATTGCCCGGTCCATTTCTTCTCGTATTGATTCAGCTCGTGCAATTTTTTTTTTAACCGTCGACATATCTCGTCGGATATTTCCCTCTTTCGACCTTCAACCGTATCAATCGTGATTATTTTCCCCTAGTTCATTTGGTCGTATGTCCGGCGAAGGTTTTTATCCGTTTCTCTACTACGACTTGTAGTCTCTGATCCATTTTAACTTCTTGGCGCGTATGCACGAGTTAGTTCTTTTCGCAGTCTACGGCACTCCTAACATTCGCCTCCAGCAGTACATTTCGAAGACATTAATCCATTTTATATATATAAATTTTCTTTACATTCCAAAACATTCTGACGCGCACAGACAGAAAATATCACTGCATAAGACGCGCTGTTGTGTTCTTACTTCGTGACTCTTCCATATTTTCGTTACTCTCGTGATAGCGTTAGTTTTTCTATCTTTATTCTACGTTCGATTTCCTCCGTTGAACTTCCGTCTTTTGTAATCAATGTTCCTAAATATATGTCAACCGAGTCGTGTAGAATTTGTGCGCTTTGTTAACGGTTGTTGTTATCTATAATCATTATCTTCGTCTTAGTTTAGGAGGTCAATAATATTTTTTACTTATATTTTCCAATTTTTCAAGGAAGCTATTCAGTTTTTGTTCCGATTAGACGCTTATAACGGCGTCGTCAACATATTCATTATTTAATTAATTAATTTTGTACATACGCAAAATAATTAACTAAAATCGATAAGAATAGAACATTGCTGTGCGTACTTAGACGGATTAAATAACGAAACTAAATAATAATAACGATGATAATAAGGTGAACAAAAATCGAATAGAAGAAAGAGGGCCACTTTGTGGATGTTCTGAACGGAGCAACCAAACGAGTTCAAAATAAATGCCCATCCTGTTTATTTCGAATAAAATGATGCATACCGACCTGGGCATCGTGTAGGTAACGGAAGTAATATCAGCTGAAGCTACAAGGTATCTGCGTAGACTTGAACGAAATGATAATTATCTTGCAGTTGTGCTCGTGGACCACAATTTGGAGGAATTTGAACATCTTGCAAGAAGACATAAAGGACCGAACATATAAAACTTGCAATATTCTATCTAAAATTCAGGTTAAGTCGGAGATGAACTTCGTTGAAGATTATATTTATCGTTTATTCGCTTCGGTATATTCATTAAGAAACTTACTAGATAGCCCTTACTTGAACATTATTTCGATTTATACAAGTGAGCTGCACATAAAATATTCGTTCATCAAATGAATTACACACACACATACACACACACACACACATATATATATATTATATATATATATATACATATACATACACACACATATATATATATATATATATATATATATATATATATATATATATATATATATATATATATACAGATAGTAATAATGATCACCATCGTCGATTTGAAGATAAATTCGGAAGTACTAGTCAAACATTTCAGCCCTGTTCATAGTTAAAATGATTTGATATCATACCATGAACGAAAGGTCAAACAAACGATAAATAATAATTTTTCACTTCACACAACCGGTTATGATTTCGCCAGTAGGTCTGACAACACCGAAAGGGATTAAAAGTCATATCTCCAACTTCAGATAGAAATGTTCAGTTGGCCACGATCTCAAATTAGCATAAAAATTGTAAAAAATAAAGCAATAGTCACCTGGAAATTTTATTTAATTCGCCCATATGTCTGTGCTATTATCCTGTGCGGTGGAGTTTATCAGTCACGGTGCCTCTAGCAAAATCAATTCAGAATGTTAGATTAGCGTGTTTACTCAGTAATATAAATAAGTTTTTTGAAAAAATACCCCTAGTTAGACTAAGAGCTTGTAGCGAGATGAAATCTATCATATCTAACCCGCAATTTGGTTTTTTACCAAAACTAAGTACAACGATACAGCTGGATAAAGTATGTGACAAAATTGCTGATAACTTTGATCATAATAAATATTCGTGCGTAGTCTCCACGGATATATACAAAAATCGTTTGAGACATGACATGAAGGAATTATGTAAAGTTAATTATTATTTTCCTCTATATCTTGTATTTATACACTATTAAATCTTAATGAATAGAAAATTCGATGTAAAACTGAAAAACTTCAATTCTGGCATAGGGTACATTAACGCAGGGGTACCTCGAGGTATAGTATTTTAGGCCTATTCCTTTTTATTATATATATTAATGATATACCGACAATACCGGGAGTAGATATAAATCTCCGTGCTGATGATACCTTTTTAATGGTACCATCCTATAGAATAGACAACGGTAAGCGACGGATTATCTAAAAGATCCAGATTTTTCTATAAATGGAAAATCGAAGTTAATGATGAGAAAACTGAGTGAATAATTTTTACTGGGTTTAGGCCTTCATTAAATTATTTCGTTAAAATGTTAAACTAAAAAGAATATGTAAAGCATTTAGGTGTTACCGTGGATACACGACTTAACCAAACGTATTAACGATTGTGTAAATAGAACAATACGAAAAATGGGTTGCCTATTTTCGATATTTAACAAAAAATCCGCGCTATGTAGGAAAAAAACAAATCTTTAATATACAAAAAAGTAATTTGGTCGAAATTACTTTACACCTTAACGGTCTTATACTAGCAGAAGTAATATAAACCAAGACTACAAAACGATCGCCTACGAATAATGTTGAATAAACCTCGATATTTACTTCGATCAAATCTTCGCGTGAAATGTTAAAATTCCCCTATATACATGAGGTGATTAAAGGTTAAGATCCCACTCAGCGATACCGAGGAAGCAACCAAGGGCCTATTTTGTAGGTTGTGACAAAAAAGATGGACGGAACAAATCACACCTGCATACAATAAAACCGTCAATTCGCGAATGGAAGTTTCAACCTGAAGACCGAAGGGATTAGGTGGTGCTGTGTCGTCTTCGGATCGGTCATACGAAAGTTACACATATTCCGAAAACTAGTTCCACAACCTATGATAGATGTGAAGTTCCAATTACAATTTACCATCTCTTAACAGAAATATCCCAAAATCCCAAATTCTTCTTCCTTAAATATTTCATCAATTCTGGCCCAAGATTCCCCATCCGTCTCATCCTTTCTTGTTAAGCTTAGCTCGGTAAACCTATTTAACAAAATTTAAATTTTCTGGCCGGCTGCTAGCGGAAAACCAAAAAAAAAAAAAAAGTAAAATTTTTTTAACGTTTATAGATATTCGGATATTCCAATAGTAAATTCTCTAGGTGATTAACCAATCTCTACGACACAGGTGTAAAAGATATAAGCATAAGTCTTTTCTAGTTAAGCCAGCTATAAACCATAAATGTCGACAGACTAATTATAAAGTTCATTTCGATAAGAAAATCGTGTATATGTTATTTTTATTAAGAGACCGACTTCTTTTTTTTTGGAATTTTAAATTTTCCGCGCAATTTCCATATAAGTAGTTCTGTGTTTATAAATATGATTAACTTCGTTTATATATTTAACAATGTGTTTTCTGGAGAGAATGGTTATGATGACATTCGGTGCGGAAATATTTGTATTTTGTATAACGTACAAATTTATAGTATAATAATAGAAAAAATCTTCATTTCATCTTTTTAATGAAACAGTAATTTGCATATAAACGCTAATAATGATAAAAATCATTGTCACAATAATCACGATGTAATGAAAATATTCCATTTAATTGATTAAAATTCTTACGATAAATAAATCAAAAATATAAAAAATGCAGACGATAAAAACGCGCAATTTCTAATATTATAATAATTAATTAAAGGTTACAAGATCTTTGGGCCGATATAATAACTTGGCGAGTAAACCTATTGTGAAACTGCGTGAAAACGAGATGGTAAAATCATATTATGTCAGGCATTAGAAAATAGAGCAATAAAAGTGTGCCGGAACGGAGAATTGATTTATAGATAAAAAAAAATACAAAACAGCGCACAACGGATCTGATATTATAATAATGCACTAGGATAACAAAAGCACCTTCATCGTTCAATTACTCGTAATATAATGAAGACTTACAATAAATAAAGCACAAAAGAAAAACTATTCCTAATCTAAGAACCGTACATGAATGTTGGTAGTTAAAAGCCCGCAATCTGCACTCGGATACAGACGATTGCCATATTGAACGCACAAAGTTCCGACAATAAATGGCCGCCCGTGGAGAGTGATAATTTGAAGATAATAATAATAATAATAATAATCATAAAAATAAATCATACTTAATTAAACGAAATAAAAACAAAATTAATCATTCTAAAAAAATTTTATTAACGCAAAGCTTTTCGACAATCACGTCATTATCACAATAAAAAACAAACGTGACTTTTGCGTTAATAAACATTTTTTATAACGATTAATTTTGTTTTTAATTCGTTTTATTAATTCATAAAACCACTACTCTCCGATACATCAACATTAAATCGTATTTATTTAGCAATTTTAAGAGTACCATTAAATTAACAGATATTCGTTAACGAATTAAATGTATATACGTAACTGCCCGATTAAAAGAAAATAATGAAAATAAATTATAAATTGAGATTATTTGTAGAAATCAATCATCATCTCCATTGGGGATATCGTGACCATTATTTTTTTGTCTTTTGAACCACGAGTCTACGGCATAGATGTCTGTTTTGCGCACAACGAACGCATTGAAGGAAACCATTGTTTTGCAGACCATGTCAGTCCATCTCATAGGTGGCCCCGGCCTCGTCTTCGACTTCCTTCCACGATACCTTGTATAACAGCTGTTTCCAACGTTCCTGCCCTGATGCTGTGGCCGAAATACTTTAGTATCCGTTTGCGAACCACTGTTGATAATCTGTTCTGTACACCAACTTCACAATAGATTCATTAGTTCTTTTCTCGGTCCATGAAACGCGTAGTAGCCTCCTGCAGCACCGCATTTCCAACGCATCTATTTTCTTCATATCCGATTTTCGGATTGTCCATGTTTCCGAAGCGTATAAAAATACCGAGAACGAATTTGTAGAAATGGCAGAATAATATTATCGATAATAGGGAGCGTATTTTCCCGAACGTGTGTGTGTGTGTAGAAAAACAATAATAAAATTCAAACTTACGTAAATACGTAATAAATTAATAAAAATTTAAAGTCAAAATTATCGAATAAATATCGATTAATTTTTATACATAAGTATATATTTATACATTAATCACGTTAAATTAACGAACAGATGTAAATCAAAACTGTTCATTTATTTTTGTTTGTTTTTTGACCCAAGCTGAAGTAATGATACTTTTTTTTTATTATTTGGCAACTAGGTGTTCTACCCAAGCCTGCTACCCAAGGGGGAAGATGCCGTTTTTAGTCTGCGCCAGTAGGACGCTTCTATACGAAAAAAATTAAGTTTTTCATCATCCTTTGTATTTGCAGGCACAATTGAATCCGAGTTCTTTTAAAAATCATGATAAAATTGTTTACTTCATTTCTTTCGAGGATTATCAGGTTGCACCGCATGAAGATGTCTAGCACAGCAACACAGAGCCTAACAGAACTACAAAAATTCATCGATTACGACGGTCAAATGTTAATATGACATTTAGTTAGAAATTTATAGAAACAAAACACGAGGTCGTTGGAAATAATTTACGAAGCGATCGAAAAAGAAGCATGATAACCTATTTAAATCAAGTAGTTTAGGAGACAAAGTTACTCGGTTAGATAATAGTGACAATTCCAAAATACACCATTCTCATCGGTGATGATTTGCGAGTCAGACGGGTAGAAACAATACAAAGAGGAGATACACAACGTATGTACGCTGGAAGCATGACCGGAACGCAAACAATAAATTGGCGATAGTTAATAATTAAATTACGAAGTTTCACACGTGGAGATGAGGAACTAACTAACCAGTTAACAGTAGAGAAACAAGCTGTGTATTAACTAAATAAACGTAGTAATATTTGTAATTGATCGACATCTCAGTGGTATTGAAATAAGTAATACTTAATATATACTTGTGAATTTTACAAATCTAAAAATATTCAACACATTATTAGGGTATGAACTGTAATTTCTGTTACAACCTAGTAGACGAAATTATAAGTTCTCCTGGATTCCTGGACATTCTGGTATATTTGTTAATACTGTTGCTGATGCAGAAGCCAAGTCCGCTTCGAATAGCGGTGTGCTTATTCCTTATACACATTTAACAGATCTTTTGTGTCTCATTACATTTGCTCATAAAGAATATTGGAATAATATTTGGTCCAATCCTTATCTAGCTCCATATTACAGATCGATTCAAACTCTAATACCCATAAAATCTTGGTTTAGTGATATAAAAGTACAAAATAACATACTTCGATGTTTCATTACTACTTTATGTAGATTACGATTTGGAAAAAATCGTCTTCCATCGATACCGATGCAATCTTATAAATTCTCCTTTTGCCCTCATCCTTCCGATGACAACAAAATAGCAGATGCGGATCATGTATTTTTTGAATGTTCTTACTACACAACAATCTTTATTATATAATCAAATTATATCTCTCAAAGTACCATTGCCAATAAATATGTCTTACTTTCTATTAATCGCATTCATGTATATTTAGCTATTTATCATTATATTGCATCAACTAATATTAATGTTTAATATATCCATTTTAATAATTTTATACCAATCTGGGTGAAAAATCCCATGCCCATTATATAAAAAAAAATTAATATATTTTTTTTTAAATATATTTTATATACATATCGAGATCGTGAAGGCGGAGTTGCTAGAACGTTCTACTGTCAACCCAACGGTTGAGGGTTCGATTTCATCTTTTTTCATCGTCCTATGACTCACCTCAATCCGTATAATAATAATTATATATATATATATATATATATATATAGTTTGTAATTAATTCGAGTAGTTCAATGCGTGTAGATGATTATTATCACGTAATTCACTCGACGTTATCTAATGTAAGGATACACGCTTGACAGGCTTCTCTCACGTTCAACGCATAACGCATGTCGGTGTAGTTCCTCTGTTTCACATTATAGGAAAAATGCGCACAGGTCGTCTCAGGCGTAAAATTCAGCCTCATTACGACATGCGTGTAATGAAACAGGTTTCAAAGTCGTCTTCTTCCGCGGCTGACTCAGTTCATGACACGAATATATTTTTTTTTGACTTTTCACGTACATCGTTTCCGATGCAGCTGCCATTGGGAGCATACGAAACAAATTCATTAGCGGCATTTGTAAATGCGTTCGTCTTCTGTCTTTTATTTTAAATGTAATTTAAGGGGAATAATTAATTTAATAGTAGAACGTTCGTAAAAATAACTTTTCTAAGATAATACGCTGATTATTTATTATCGCTACAGATATTCGTTCTGTAAAATTCATCCACACCCCATTTGAATATCCGAATACTAGTTTGCGACTTATACAGAATAAATATGTCGTCGAGAAGTAAATTGAAAGTACGCACGAATATTTTAACGTCGATTAAATTTTTAGTAAATAATTTTACGTTGAATAATTTTAACGTGATTATTATTTACGCGTTTCGACAAAAGTTAGATTTTTTATATAGGCACTTTTTTTTTTTTTAGGTGCCGCCGTGTACCATAAATTAGGTTAGAGGCGTCGAAGCTATTTTAATTGAATGAACATATATTTGTTATTTTTAAAAACCGAATGTTTTTTTCAAGTTCCATTGGATTATCAGAGAGTGCTGTGTGAATTGAAATATTGCCATCAAGACGGTGTGTCTGAAGTGGCCTACACTTTGTTAGCTAGTGTAGGACTATTAGAAGGCTCCCGTCCGCAGTAGCAACATATCGGTTGATTTTTTTCCCCCACGTGATCGAGATTAATGCTACGGCGTAAAGTGCGTCGGAAAAAATAATTATTTTTTGTAAGCGTAAGTCTCTAGCCAAATCGATAGCTAAGTTGATTGTCATTAGTTCAGCGGACAGCACTGAGAATTCGGTTGGTAAAACGTTACGGTGATATCTGACGGAACATAATTCGGTATAATAATACAAAATATATATGACCGATGTAAGAAATAATCCTAGGCCTGTAGGTCATCAAATATGGACATATGAACAAAATCGACATATTTAAATAGTTAAAAAAATTTATACAAACAAACACGTTAGATAAAGAGCAAGCAAATGTAATTAGCATTAACGAAAAATATATATAATAAAAAAATCGATGCGCCTAAAATAAAAATTGTGGCATTGTAACGCGATGAATAAACCGGAAGGATCGTGTGCGTCGGCGTGTTTAGCAATGTAAGTAAAGGAACAAATCAAAATGAAGAAAAAGAAAATAATACGCAAGAAATGTTCGATTAGCAAAAGTCGGATAAATATTGAAAATTGAAACGTAAAAATAGTTTCGGATTTAGTAGGAATAATCGAAAAAAGAAAAGAGTTCACATCTTTTTTGACAGAAAGTCCGTTTTTTTTTTTGTTTTTTTTTTATAATTTAAAAATTAGAACTGGTCTAGATTCCGGAATTTGTTTGTTAATCACATGTAGGCGGGAATTTGAAAAGGGTTCGTTCATTCCTAGATTTTGGAGGCATGAATGAAACCTGATTGTTTGGTGTAAGATTTGAAAGTTAAAAACAAAATCAAAAAGTTCTGATAGTTCTAATTATTTCCAGACCGCCGTGTTAAATTGGTTTTCCCATTTTTCAACGAATCATGATTATCTTCCTCGTTTTCAACAATCGTCCCCGACTTTCCATCTAGGATAGTCTTTCTCTACTGATGCTGTTCGTCGTGTTATAAGACCGAAATATCCTTCTATTTTTTTATTTATCAGGTTCGCCTAATTACATTTTTTTTTTACGATGGACTCATTTGTCAGTTATACTGTCCATGACAATACTCGCCTGCACGTCGATATCTGCAACACGTATATATCTATTCATAGGATAGTCTAAAACCGGGATTAGACGTATTCTATTATTTCGTCTCCATTTCACATATCGTGTTTTTTCCAGTTATAATATTAAGTAGTTTCTCGATGATTATGGTTGAATCGATTCAGTTGCAATTTTTTTTTTTTTTTATTTGCCTAGGCGGAAAAACTCTTGTGCCCATTCAAACCCGATGGAAGGGGCTATAAGAAAATCGATAATAATAATAAACTAGAATTTATACAAATAATATTCGAAGATATTAGCATTAAATTTTAATTCCATCGTCCGTAATAAAATGGAACAGAAGAAAAGAAAGGGAAGAGGCCAACAGACTAAGACTGTTCAAAAAAGGTACCGGGATAATGTTCATATTTATCGCGGTTAAATAGACGGTGATTAAGTAGAGGTACGATATGATAGTTGTAAAGCAAATCGTCAATCTTTACCGAATTGTACGACTTCTACCCGCCCGGCTACATCTCTATAAATGTTATTATCATCCGTATTTTTCCATGTCATTTTTTATACTATTTTCAACCGATGGGATCATTTAACCGTGCTAATTTTATCATTTTCGCTATAGTCACATTGAAAAATATCCCGATGCTTATCCTAGAGTTAAGATTGCCCGATTGATCAGAACCGGTTATACGAGACGAGTATGCGATAATTTGCCGTCTCTTTAGTCGGTTTCTTTACTCTCCAAGCAAGCTCGTTTTACACCGACCAATTGAATGGATAGCTGTGAATTGACTCGGGAGGTCAGAAGTATGTTTACAGTTTAAAAATCCTCTACTTTTGAACTGAAACTTCTATTGGCGCGGTTTATATGGGGAGTTAACCCGCAAAATGAGCGAGTGAGCCAAATTAACATACGGATATATATATTATACGTATATATATATATATATAAATATATAAACACACACCAGATATATATATATATATATATATATATATATATATATATATGCGTAAGTATACATATATATTATATATATATATATATCGTTTGCATGTACCGCACTACCAATACCCAACCGCGTTTTGCAGGTTACGCGCGTCTACTGATACACATAGGTATGCTTATTCTTATATATATGTGTGTGTGTTTATATACACCCGCGTAAAAATTTAATAAAAAAAACTCTGTGTGGAATTTTGTTAAAACGTCTTTAAGTTTCACTTGTTGCTCCGCTTCGAGAAAATGATGTTTTTTTTTTCTTTTACGATTCCAACTCAGGTAGTACGATAGTTGATCCTATTTTTTATATTAAAATCTCGAAGTTACCGACAATTTGATTTTCGTTTCATAATTGCGAAAAAAATAAAAAAAAAAGGGGGAATAATTTAACTTAGTCGGAAACATTTAAATTATAATTTTTTTAACGACATCGTTTCGGCCATAATTGTCAATCGTAAACGTAAATCTTTAATTAATAATATGTAATTTAAATAACCCGTATTTTTATTAAGCGTTTTTCCTGATGGAAAAATGTGAACTTCGTTTAAGCGAATATTCATCACCTCCTAATTACACGCGTTAGGCGAGCGAAGTAAAAGGCTTTTTATAGATAATTTATTGTGGGAATAAAGTTTAAGTCTCGGTGATTAAATTATTAATTCTATCGGTACGTTCGCAATTATTTCCGGTGTAAACCGTGTCGTTACTTCTTTAATTACGTAACATTTAGAAAAGAATTTTACATTTAAAAATGAAAACTGTAATTGTTTTCGAAATTAAAAAATTCACGACGTAGTTTACACCGAACAAGAAAAACGTGAAAGTTGAAAAATTTATTTAATTCTACCAAATACTAATTACGGGTAAACCCAAAAACACTCCGAAGAAGAAACTTTTGACGAACGTAATCAGTATATTAAAGAAAAAAAATAATACACGTTAATCTAAGCCCTTTTTTTTTCCTGGTGCGCCTTCATTTTATATAAATACGTATCCGTTTTGATACCGTGATTAACTTATTTATATAACGTAAAATCGCAGGCGCCTTAATTAATATCTCGTTTTTTTTTTCTATTACCAAATACGATTATATATAGAGAAAATTTATTGACGCGTTTATATATATATATATATATATATATATATATATATATATATATATATATATATATTCGATTCTCCGATGTCGCCTCAATGATTTTGGTTATATTTATTGAATCGTCATTCCTGCACGTATTGCCAACTTGCCGTATACACGTGGTTATTTCAATATCTTAACGTGAATTTTTTTCCGGAAACACCTTCTGTAAGCTTAAAAAAAAACTACCAACAAAAAACCGGATACATAACATTGTAGCGATACAACTAGGAAACTGCGAAATTAACGCCTACATCGATCTGTATTCCAGTACGTGGTAATAAACTGCTACAATAAAGATACAAAGTTAACCCCGACCGATTCTACATGGTATAAGTTCAGTCATGAAGTCGAGGAAATCAGTTTGAATCTTTTTATTGTAGCGTCCTCGTAATTACGCCGTAAAAAGAAGATGATACATTCATTCCGGTTCTTTAAGAAACGAGTGCCTACATTACCTGTCATCGTTATTTATTTATTTCATACCATTATATTGAATATTATTGTTAAGCCGTGTCGCATATTGGAATAAGGTGAAAACAATGAATTGAGAAACTAAAGAGAGAGAGAGAGAATATAAAATTATTAACAATAATAATATGTTCACGTGTAACGTGTGATTCATTTTTTTTCTATTGTAGGGAAATTTATTTTTCACTATTATCATCATCATCATTGTTCGTTGCCGAATGTCGTGACTGGGCACCGTACGTTTATATTTATATACAAAATGGGCCAGCATTCAACTAATTATATGCAAAGCAGATACGTTATACGGGTTAGGATGTCACTGCCTTCTCTTTGATAATTAAGAGTTAGGTAATGATGAAAAACTTTATAAAATTGTACGGACGATATTATTGAAAGTGCGAATCGGATAATTTTCACACGTAACAAATATAGGGTAACCCAGAGAAGACGGACGGGTTTGTTTTTTTTTTTTGAATAGCGCAGTTGGTAAAACACAGTGCTTCACATTGTTTAGAGTATACACGAGGTATTCATTTTTGTTCAGTTATCACGGCATTCTATAAGCGTTTTGTGCGGAAAATTATTTTCGGAGTGAATCGATCACGCAAAGCAAAGAGAATTTCGGAAAAAATTCAAAATTCAGCCAGAACTGATCTCGAAAATGTTGTAAAAAGACTGAACGAATGTATAGTTGTAAATTCTGAACGACATTGTGTTCCACAAATGATTGTAAGCTAATCTCGGGTTTTCCTATTTTGAAATAAAATTTCATTCGAGAATTTTGGTCGAGCAGTTTTTGAGTTATTCAAAAAACAACAAACTTGTCCGTCTTCTTTGGGTCATCCTATATATAAATATATTAGAACTAAAATACTACATCGTCCGCTCGTTTCCTCATGACCAGATATTCTTTTTAGAATACTTTTCAAATTTCAAATATATATATATATATATATAAATTTTAGTGGGGATGCCTTTATAGCCTACCCAACGTGGTAATTATTTATATTTTAATAAAAAATGACGACTTATCTAGAAATGTTTCTGTATGGAGGAATAATTGTAGATCATCCAAATGGTAAAGGGACGTTACAGTATACGGAGGTGTAACACATGGTGAATGTAACAGGATAAGGTAAAGCTCAGAACTTTCAGCAAGTTATTACATACTTATTATCTAGTTTTAGTTACGTTTCCTGATAACTAACATAAGTTCATTATTTATATGTATACACACATGTGTATATGTATGTCTGTTTTACACGTACATCGATATATACATATATATATGAAATTTATTACGCGTAGCAGAAAATAACTCTATCATCTTGGGGGAAGTTGTGTAGGTGTCTTCGTTACGATAAAATGCCAACAAAATTAAGGAAAAAAGCTCGGAAGAAAATACTTTTATGTAAGTAGAAATAGTAAAAAAAAAAAAAAAAGAACGCTGAAAAGTTACTAATGAAGCCGGTAGCTATTTTGTTTATGATTCTAAAACACCGCACACGCTTACACACATACATACACAAATGACGTGATATACATAGGAGCGCATTATTTTCGAGCCGATTTTTTTTGTTACAGAACTCATCTCAAATAATAAGTAGTGAAACAAAAGCACGTTAGAGTGCGACAAACGCGCTCTTCTGACGAATATGTGGAAATTATTTTTGGAAACGATGGTCGACCGCCATCAGTAGTCGAAACATTATTATTCATTAATTATTAATTCGGTGTTATTTTCTCTCTTTTTTTTTTTAAGTATCGACCGCTAATTAACGAATTTAAATAACGAGAAATTACGATAAAATTAATCGTTCGATCGTGACTATACGCCACAATATGGTTACCGAAGAAGAATTTTATTCATCCGCGTGGTCTTCGACGAAACAGGTTAGAATTAGAATATGATTTAATCGTATCCAGCTGTGATAATTAAATTATATCGAATTAAAGTATTTCGTTAATATTTATTCGTGACAATTAAACTGATCTATTTCATTAATTTATATATCGTTCAAACTCTCCACTCCTGCCCACCGCGAAATATCGGTACTTATATATATATATATATACACTCCGTTTTAAATACACCGTTTACGCAGTACATTATGCATTATATAACGAAAATTATTACGAAAGAAAAGATTTTTTATATAGCTCAGCAAAAATTGTATTTGATATATCGGTCACGCCTTAAAAAATGTGATGGTCTAGAAAAAGTAATTATACAATATAAGATGGAAGGCGAGAAAAGACGCGAAAAAGCTCCATCGCATCGAGATATATTGACCAAATAAAACCGATTGATCGGTACGCCGTTACACATTAATGGGTACGATTGGCAGCGGATAGATATGAATGGCGTCAAAAAGTTCTTCTGTAGATTGGCTCATAAAATTCACATTGCACTCGATCGAAGAAGAATAATCCTCAATTCGATATTTTAAAGTTTTGCATTCTACGTTTCTAAAACTGTAACTTTAAGGGGAGATTGTTTATGTGCGTGTGATATTAAGTATAATTTTTTATATATGTATACGTAGATATATATATATATATATATATATATATATATATCTATGTAAGAAGTTACCCACGGCTTCACCTGTGTAATTACTTTTTTTTAAAGCTTCGTTTGGCAGTGATATCACAAATAGGACAGAAATTAGAATAATTTAAACTTTTAAAAAGTAGTAAACAGCGATATCTCTGCCTAGCTGTTTAAAATTTAACACGTTTTCCGGTTCGAATGAACCTTCCCAACACACGAAATACAAAGCACTTTTTGTTGTGTTAGGAGCGTGGCCGAAATAACGGACGGATATATATATATAAATACGTATACTATACTAATATATGAAGCTGTTAAAAGAAAGTCAGCGATATTGTATTAAAAAAAAAAAATTATACAAGCGAAGCCGTGGATAATTTGTGGTATATATGAGAACCATTTATGTATTCCTGCGGAGAAGTGAAGAGTAAAAAAAAATGGAAATAAAATTGATGCTGCTCCGGAAGATATTATGTAACCAGAGTCATCATCGTAATTTCTATAATCCCAAGAAAAATTTATATCATCATGCGCGCGTTCTTCGTCTAATACCGTGGCTATCACGTTTTCCTGTTCGAATGTACCTTCACTACCAACACCCGCAATAAAAACTATGTTTTGTTGCATTAGGGGCGTGGCCAAAATAACGGACGGAGATATATATATATATATATACGTATACTAAACTGTTAAAAGAAAGAGACAGCTATATTAATTATTGTAATTTCTGTCCGATTTGTGATATCAATAAACTTAGAACGAATCCGACAATAATATAGTCTATAAGCTGTACGAATTTCATCATTATTGCTTTAATAGTTTTCGAGTTAAATCGGAACAGACAGTTAAAAATTAAAAAATATATATATATATATTTTTCTGTTTATGTGTGATAAAAATAGCCTGTTATAATGAAAATATTCGCAAATCACACAGACAGACTTTATATATTAGTATAGATATAGATATACTTAATTACTAAAAACAGTTGAAATCACTAAATTTATTTAATTATGCGAAGCTTTTCGGCATTTACGCCATTGTCAAGCTATATAAAATTAAAATTAACTATACAAAAAATATTTTATGATTTTGTATAGTTAATTTTAATTGTATATAGCTTTACAATGGCGTAAATGCCGAAAAGCTTCGCATAATTAAATAAATTTAGTGATTTCAACTGTTTTTAGTAATTAAGTATAAATAAAATCACTACATTCCACAATCTAAACTTATATATATATATATATAATATATACGATTTGTTATGCAATAGAATTCAAGTTTATAAGCTATACGTTTGTCTTTATCTTCTCGAATTTATTTTTTTGCTGATTTTTTTCACATTTTTTTTTCTAACACATTGTTGTTCGAATTTTGATAATTTTATACCTTATTTGTTATATTTTCATAGATTAACCAGATTTATATTTGTCGTTTGTTTCCACGTAACTTTTTACTTATAGTATTTTACCCGGAAAACAAGTTCATGTCGCATTGTTTTATCTATCTCAGCGCTCTTTACGTGTACTACAATGTACTAACTAATAACAACGACTATTTGAACTAATTAAAGTTAATACTACTATATTTTTATTTTTATTTTGATCCTCATTATTATCGTCGGTAATTATCGTTTTATTGGTAACGGTCGACGTAACATAAGAAAGTGCGTAGGAGGAAATGCCGTTCTTCGAATGCGATTTGCTGAATGCAATCATTCATTCTGCCAGACATCTATAATAACGAGCTGACATTACGAGAGGACAAGAAAAACTGACGTAATTGGATGTTTAACCTCAATTATGGATAGAAACATACATCTGCGTGTATATATGTATTATCGAATTTTTGTATTTAACAAACAGACAAAAATTTATTTAAGTATACGTTGTTAAAATGGAACAATAGGTGGGTGCAAGTTGGGTTGTTAGCTGGGTCCAGCGTAGATATTATAATTCACGCTTAAACATATATATATATATGTATGTATATATATATTTATATATATATATATATATATATACATAACAAAGTAAAATAATAATTTGTCAGATGACAACGTTAGTAAATAATTGTGAACGACTGTTCACATATTGACCCAATTTTTCGTTTGTTTTTCATCGTTCTGTAATTACAATATCTATTTATTATTAAATTTCCCTCTGTCATTCTCTCTTTATATAAAACAATTTTATTGAATAACTGAAATTTCATTTATATATATATATATATATATATATATATATATATAATATAAACACACACGCATATACATATATACAGTGGCGTAGCCAGGGGTGGATGTTGGGGGTCTGACCCCCTTGGAATCAATCTGATAATAAGAAAATATATACTCGTTGTTAAATGCAGTTTTGCATTTGTTAAACCTATTTTTTTTTTTTTTTTTAATCTCATTTATTTCATTTAAATTTCATTGTTTTTAAAGTAAATAAATAGTTTTGTAATATAGGACGTACTATAAGAATTTTGTAGAAAAACGCGGAGAATAAATAAAATAGATTTTAAATTTTAAATTTAGTTAAATATTACTATGTATATTATTCCTTCAAAAAATATAAAATCATTTTTTATCGTTTATTTTTTCGCGGAATTTATTGTACAACCATCTCCCTCTGTCCTCAATAACATACTATTAGTGTGTTCCAGTGACGTTAAATATTTCTGCCGTCTATAGCTTCTAATAGAATTACATATTCGACGTCTAATAAGTATAAAAATAACTCTGGTGGGTTGAATTGCTCAGGGCTTGGGGTTTAACCTACTTGAGTTTTGGTTATTTACTTGAGTTCAATTTAACTTGGGTTTACTGTTATAATTTAGTTTTGTTTGAACACCCCCTCTTCAACCAAGTCTGGCTACGCCATTGATAATATACGTATATATATATACATATATATATATATATATATATATATATATATACATATATACTACTTTTTATATCTATTTTATATATAGTATAAATATATATAGGATATGTAACTCTTTAATCTTTACTATTTTCATTTATTTTTCTTCTAGTTTGTCGTCTTAATGTTCTTGACTTCCTCTGTTATTTTAAAATTTAAATAAATGTTAAACATTCGCTAAGTGCATAAAACACCCACAAAAATGTATTTTAAACACATCCTATTTCCATAACATAATCCTACCTCGGTCAGTTATACATCGCTATGTTTTTTTACAGCATTATTTTTTCTTTTTAGGTGAACATATATATATACACACACACATATATATATATATATATATATATATATATATATATATATATATAATGAGTTATGTTTAACGCGAAAAACGCTTGAGACGAAATATGGATTAACAGGAAATAAAGAAACGTCCGGACGAATTGTCACGTGACTTGGTGTACATTTCTTTTAACAGGAAACAAAACTGGTTTAACCCGAAAATGTTTCTCTTCTCAGAACCGACCTGCTTCGTCCTTATTTCTTAAAACCATCTAGGTTTATTGTTCTCACGCTTTTATTGTTTTCCTTTTTTGTGGACTTGAAAAAACAAACACAGAAAAAATCGATAATTATTTTGTTTGTTAAAAAAAAAAAATTGATAATTATGTAAGTATTAAATTTCACGAAGTTCTTGTTAATTATATGGTTTTACTAATTTTTATTAGATGCGTGCGGACCCAAATATCTATTGTATACAAAATGTACTCCAATAAACGTAATTTTGTGGAGCATTTGTATTTTTTTTTTAAATATCGGTTTAGCATGAAATTCTTGTAACACGAAAAGATATTTCAGTTCTCTCCAAGTGGTGTTAAACAATTTTATATATATATATATAATGTGTATATAAATGTTTATTTTGTATATTCGATTACCCATTGTCCTTATGATATCGTTATTTGTTCAGTCATTGCACTTCTCGTAGATATAATCTATAACATGATAGATATAGATTGGAGGACGAATTACGAATATTCGTAATAATCTTTTCCCTATCTGTTCTGGTGATTTTTGTATTCATAATGGTTTCCATTAAAGAATATCCATCCCAGACGGTGGTTAAAAGAAAATGGCACATTTCCATTGTGTGGTTTACATTATCGTTTAATAAAACCCGATTGTATTTTTAAAGAACTTAGTAAATACAGTTTACAATGCTTTGAATTACGTGTATATAATATACATATATGTGTGTATGTGCGTGTGTTATTATTATACGTGTAATATATGCGTATTATGTGTATTCAAAGGAATAACTTAATCGTTAACACATTATCAGGTGGTTAATGTGGATACGGAATTGCGAATCCCTTTATATTTCTCAAGATTGTTCCTTATGTTATTTTTTCTTTTAACAATCACATACCACGCGATTACACACACAGACTGAAATACACAGCGCACGCATATATATATATATATATATATATATATATATAAAGTTTAGATTGTGGAATGTAGTGATTTTTTATACTTGATTACAAAAAACAGTTAAAATCACTAAACTTTATTTATTAAGCAAAGCTTTTCGGCAACTACGCCATTATCAAGCTATAAAATTAAATATATAAAAACATAAAATATTAATTTGAATTTAAGTTCACAATTTTTACACAATAAATGAATTATAAATACTTAAAACCCTTATTTATATATATATATATATATATATATATATATATATATATATATATATATATATATATATAACTTAAAACTAATTACTTTAAAAAAAATAAAAATAATTACTTTATATGGTGATTAGCGTAATTATCGAAAGCTAGCGATTTAATCTCTATAGTCTTCATCGAGGTTGTGTGTAATAATTTATTAATTATATTATTCTACTATTAGGCCTAAATTGCGAATGATCATTTTTACAACGAAATATTTCTTCACTCACCTACATTTCCGAAGATAACCTTCGACTCGTGACGATATAGTAATAAGTAATAATTGTTACTATTGTAATTCAAACAACTCCGGTCATTTTTCATTCTTTTCTACAAGTATATGATTCACATTAGTAGAAAGAAATTTATATTTATACGTATACACATAAATAACTTACACACACAAATACGTGTATATATATGTATGTATGCGCGTCTATCTATTACATAAATTATGGATTGTACGAACTGCGAGGAAGACGGGGAAATACGAAAAACATTAATGATGTATAGTTTTGTCGAGCGCCATTTCGTTAATTAAGTAATTAAATAATAATCCCGATAATAAATAAATAAATAAATAAATCAATAAATCATCGTTGTTATTAAGAGCCTTGCTCTTCTAGCTTAACCAACCCGCTATTCTTTCCACGTTTGTCTATCTCGAGCTGCGTTTTAATGAGTTAATTATCGTTGTCCGTTTTCTAAGAAAAAAAAATACAAAATTCTCCTCAGTCGTAACCCAGAATTGCGTTGTAGCAGACTTCCTCGTTTGCTATTGTCAATTACGAAACCACACGAGAAATACATCACCTTTAGCGGGGGGAGGGGTGATTTTTAATTATGTCTCATAAAATCTTCTAGCTAGAGGCGCACAAAAAAGTATTAAATTGATATAGTTCAGTATCTTGCAGGAACAGGATTAGTCCGGACAGCGTAGAAATGTTATCAAATAGTAGTTGCAAAGGAAGATGAAATGCCGTAGTACGATTTCAGTAGGCTGTATTGAGGACGTTCTGTTAGTATATGTTGGACAGATAGCACAACGTTGACTGTAACGAAGCTTCTATTAGGAAGATATAGATGTGTTAGCTATGGCCTAATCGAAGTCTGCTGATAACTACGTCATCTCTCCGATGTTGTATCTTCCTAGGTGTTATTTTTGTCTTAACGGATCGTTAGTGCGTTCGATGTTCGTGTGGAGTGCCATTCTTCTGGCCATAACTGGAAGTAACGATGATGTCGTATATCTCTCGAGATCTGCGAATGGAACTGGTAAATTAGGTCAATGCAGTTGCTGTTTCCTTTACGCTATCCGAACTGCTAGTTCATTTTCAGCAATTCCAGTACGTGCTAGAATCCGAAGGGCTAATATAATGGATCATCCGGTATTTTAATATGCCAGAATCGACAGTATATTTACCTGTTCTACTTTAGGGATTTTATTCTAAAACTATCGACCAAAGTTTTCGATAAGTGCTCGTACCAATACAACGAGTTCGTCTTCTCTCGATTGCCAGTTACGATAGGCACATATATTACAAATATAAACGCAGACTACTCAAGCGTAATAGAATGTAGTAATAAATTATATAAATGATTTATTTACTAATATTAACCGCCCTTTTACTACGACACCTATGTTATATCCTTTTTATTCTTATTTTTTTTTAACGCGGTATTAATTATTTTAGAAATTTAATAATCTATTAATAACGGGTATTGCTAAGTAATCAGAGAACTCGTTTATTTTTATATCCTCGAATTTTTATTTAAAGTGTTTAACCTTTTGTTTACTTTTACTCTTTATATTTGTTCCCGATGAAAGCCGTGTTATATTTTCTTTGATCTTTATAACTTTAGGCAAATATACATGGTTTTTGTTGTTTATATATATATATATATATATATATATATATATATATATATATATATATATATATATATATATATATATATGTGTGTGTGTGTGTAATTATTAGGCAGCTTTCGATTTTAAGGGCGGGCTAAATATTTTCTTGTTTTCAGTAAATTTCTCCTATTATTTTGAAGATAGTAGACGTTATATTACTGAAATTAATTTTTAGAAATGCGAGTACTTACGTAGGAAGCAATATTCGCTTAGCCAACTTCGTAATTAAACCGGCTAGTTTTATTGCGAATAATGAAACAAAAAAAATGTTATTACTATTGTACATTGTTTACATATCTTTATCTATATCCATATAAATATATATATATATATATATATAATATATATACACGCACACACATATATATATATGTACGTTGATTTATTTATAGGCGTCTACTAATATGCATGCTCGTATTTAACACGTAATAACATATTCGCGAAAATGTACATTTTAGAAAAATAATAATAATAATAATGCCAATAAAAAATAAAAATTTATAGATAATGAATATAAAAATAGTAGCGAAGGCCTTGAATTACGTAATTCGGTCCGCGTGTTGCGTCTATTTTTGGTCATGGAAAACGAATGTCTGGCCGTAGAACGTTATTTCATTTCATTTCACTTAATTTCACTTTATTTCATTTTGTTATTAGAAAAAACTTTCTTTTCTTTTACGAATTCGTTACGTTGCTAGAGTAATTTTTTCGTCTAGATTGATGAAATTTTTCCCTTTTTTCTTTTAAAATGTTTGTTTACGCTTCTCTATCGTCGTAAATTTCTTTGTATAACATAATAGCATAACTGAGCGATGATTGCGTTTTGGGGGCTTTTTTCCTTTCACTACAAAAACGGAATCGCGAATTTGTCTTTATTTTTTTTTGTTTTAATCCGACAAGTGTTTTAAATTTTAAAATGCTCCATTAATATTTCACGATGCGTATGTCTGCATAATGCCTGCATATGTGTACCTATGCGTGTGTATATATATGTATGTGTATATTTAAACATGAAGATATAATAATAATGAGGATGATGATGATGATAATAATAATGATAATTATAACGATGATTAAAAAAATACATCGAGAAATAAAAACGTACATTCGAAATAGAATAAATTTTTATTTTATATTTAGTACCATGGCAAAAAAAAAAACAAACACGTTTTTACCGTGTAAAGTTTTTATGAAAACCAAAATTATATTTCTTCGATGTCTTTTATAGTGCTAAGGTATTTATGCGACATCGACAAATTAATCGTATGGACCATTACTCTCTTCCCGACATGCTGCCATTCTCGTAGCTGACCTATATGAGACCACTTTTTTTTTTTTTTTTTTTGTTTCATCAGTCCATCGAAACGGGCACTTTACTCGGTTTCTATATGCTCCCTGTATTGGGTCTGGAGTATTATGTGTGATGATCACCATTCCTGACGTGTTACCTTTCTCGTAGATGCAACCTGTGTGATCCCAGTTTTTGGTTTTATTCCACTAGTCTATCGAAACGGGCACCTTCCTCGGATTCTATATCCTCCCGGTATTCGGTGTAGATCAATGTATTCCTTCCCGACATGCTGCCGTTCTCGTAGCTGACCTATATGAGACCACTTTTTTGTTTTGTTTTATTCCATCCGTCCATCGAAACGGGCACCTTCCTCGGTTTCTATATGCTCGCTGTATTCGGTCTAGAGTAGTATGTGTGATAGTCTGATGGTCTTGACGAGCTGCATTTCTCGTAGATGCAATCTGTGTGAGCCCAGTTTTTGGTTTTTATGGGCACCTTCCTCGGAATCTATATCCTCCCGGTATTCGGTGTAGATCACTTGATAATCCTCGTTAATAAGCGGGGACTTCGACTTTCGGACCCCGATATCGACGCGAATAATTCGATGTGACCCCCCCCCCCTATACATTTCGACTTCGTCAATTTGCCCATCATCCGTACGTTTTATACTGCGATTTTCTGAACCCTATATCGCTGTTGGAAAAATTTTTTACTCTATTTTATTTACTAAGTGCGACGCTTTTCCACGGCATATCTAGAGGTTTTTTGATATATTCTTTTTTATTTATAATCATATTATACGACGATATCATCCGTAGACTTGGAATTTCTTCCGCGATCTATAGCCGTAACTTTTATTTTCTCCGCACTAATGCGTAATATTGAAATATTTCATTTCTTTTTCCGTATTAGCTAAAAGGAGAATGTCGTATGCATATCGAAGATCGCGATTTTTCCATCAGCACCGATCGAAACGTTATATATAAGTGTGTATATTTCTTTCTTCTTCTTCCATTGCACCCTCGGAAAGATGTAGTGATATTATTGGGACCGCCGCCTATGCTGTTCTTCTCCAATCCGATCTGTGTGACCAGCCGACAGTGCTTCGTGCGGATTTAATCCAGTTAGTGATTTTATCTGGTCAACCCAGCTTTTCCTCTTCCCGCATACTTTCCCGGTAATGATCAGATTTTGCAGAGAGTCCGTATATCTGAATATATCGTCCTTAAATCTGTAGGATGAAATTTAATAATCAATAAATCGTATATCATCCGTATTTATATTCGTGTACGCTTATTAGAATTACAATTATTTTCCACTGACGGTCGTTATTATTTTTCTTGAAATAAATTTTATTATCGTGCGCCCATTATCGATGTCGTCGTTGAAAAGTTTAATAGACTTTGGTTTTCTATTATCTTACTCGTCTATAAATGAATCGAACATCTGCTTTTATCATTTCAATATGAATGATGGAACACCAGCGTGTAACACAAAATTACCAGGTCGACAACAAACTGGCGGATAATATATCGAAATTATTAAATTACAATTTTACATTCGGCAAACATCGGCGATAGATTAAAATTATTTAATACGCTTAAATAATGACGTCTATATACTAACTCAAATTCACTTACGTAGATAATTATATACGTAACGGTATAATTGTGTGCGTATATAGACGACGGTAAAGAGTGATATCAGAAGTGAATGGAAATTTAAAAAAAAATAATAATAATTGTTCATAAGCAGCCGAAGTGAGATTAGAGCTAATAAATGACATCGGGAAAAATTGAAATATTGGCGGAAAAATGAAAGGAAATGGAAAATTAATTACCCGAGAAAAAAGAGTTTCAGAAATAGGCTCAATAAAGAAACATACGA
This sequence comes from Coronaproctus castanopsis, assembly GCA_032883995.1. NCBI lineage: Eukaryota > Metazoa > Arthropoda > Insecta > Hemiptera > Monophlebidae > Coronaproctus > Coronaproctus castanopsis. The sequence goes on from CM065053.1 coordinate 195,020,307, forward strand.
GGGGAAACTATCTGACGTTATAAGGAAAATAGCGTATTTAGTTAATAAAACGAATCTTTCAGCATATAGCCCGAAATGATTCTTGAATCTCTAGATGAAATGGAAATAGATTTTTTTTCTCTCTCGTTTTACAAACAACAGACGGTTGTATAAACGGAAATAAATGGATAAGATTACTGCCCGTTACAAACGACTAGACTTTGCTTATTTATACATACCCTTATTATTATACTAGGGTCAATATTTACGATGTCACTAGGTCATCGAGTTTAAGACGTTTGAAGCGTCATCTTGATAGGTAATTGAGACTTTTGGATGCGGACGATTACAGAGTCAACGTGTCGGTAAGCCTAATATACCTCGTTAACCCGAGCTTAATTCTTAAATCGGCGTGCAGTTTCGTTGATAGTACAACTGGCATTATCGTACGAAGGATTTTATTTCACTCGAATAATTCGCTCGATCGGAATTTTGGCGGTGCAACCTCACAGCTGGATTCCACACTTCAAGATTAAACGTAAAACAGTCTGATAAATTAATCGTTTATCGAAAATAGAAACTAGAATTTAGAAATAAAAAAAGAAAAAAGAATTACTAAGAGTAATAGAACGGATGGACGATAGAAGGAAAGAGTATAATATATAAAGAAACACTGGAAAGACGAGAAAAGAAAATGTTTGTTCTTTGGCACGGTCTATAGATGAGGGATGGTGAAGAATAACGGCGTAAAAGTGAGCGCGCACTAACCTTAAATTAATAAAACGTTAACGGGACGAGTACGGAATTTAACATCGAAATATAAAAAAAAAAAAATCGGAAAAAGACAAAATTTAAAACAGAAGATGAAACAAATTTCGACGATATTCTCTGCACTAGTTCACGATAAAAATGTTTACCGGAGGTGGGTGACTCGTGAATACCTTAAAAATGATAATAATAATCTTCATAATCATAATGATGCAAGGGGCTGATTTGAAGTTTAGGTTCCTAAACGAAAAACGCTGTGTTTTGTAATATTAATCGCGGCCAAACTTTTAAATACCTAAAATAGACTTATTACAATCGAGCTAATAACGTTCAATTAGGTAAATAATTTTTATATATTCGTATCTTATTGAAAATTTCACTATATTTTCCTAATAACGAACTAACCGAAATCGCAATTACTCAGCCGTTGCTTTTGACAAAACAAAACATTAATCGCGCATTAATAAAATTATAAGATTCGTTGTTAAATGATTTTATAAATTCTTTTTATAAAATTTATTTATTATTTGATTACTAGCTGACCCGACGAACTTCGTATCGCCACAGAATCGATAAATTTACTAGCTTATTTGCTGAATTAAATAAAAAAATACTGATGGAGAATTAGGAATTGCACAAAAAAACTTAAAAAAAAAATTTGTAAACAAGCTTAAATGGATATGCCTATACTTTTTAATTTTTCCAGATTTATTGACCTTAATTAAAAATTATATTTAATTCAGCTTTAAACTCGCGAGTTAATTTTAGTAACATTTACGTTATAACACGAATGCTAGATGTCCACGTCTACTTTCTTTTAATGCCAACCCGAACCCCCTACCTATCATAGGGGCCGTAAAAACGTCCCAAAACCCCAAAACCTTTTAACCTCAAATTTCTCGATGAGTATTTGCTATAAAAATATGGCAATACCACCATTAGACGCGTATTTTAATGCCGCGTAATTTTTGTTTAAATAATTTTCCCCGCGCGCGAATTATTACGAAAAAATCGAAAGACAACCCTTTGGAAATTTTCGGATTCAGTTTGAAATTTTTATTCGCGGTTTTTTCGCTTTATTAGGTACATCTTATATAGAAATGATTATTTCCACAGTCGGAATAGTTTTAAAATGTTTAAGTTCAGCCCAATCGGATAAGCGGTTTAACCGTCTATAAAACGCGAACAAACAAACAAACAAACAAACATTCTTTTATATATATATATATATATATATATATATATATATATATATATATATATATATATAGATAGATTTCGTTACTTTTAAGAAAAAATTATTCTTCATTATATTTAACTGATAATAAAATTTCCAACTGGATTTTAAATATAACGGTTTTAACTAATTAATCTAGTTTCGACGTCCTGTTTCGTGGTAGCCCATTCATTAATTTCCGTTATAAAATTAATGTCTTTGGTTTATTTTCCGGATATTAATTTCAGTTTTGGTTTTTGTCGAAATTATTTTTGCGTCAATGAAATTATTTTTGGTTTATTCAATTATCGATGATGTGGGCGATAAATTCACTATCGTTCACTAGATAAATTATAGGGAACGGGTGTTTGCACCCAAAAACGATAGAAATATCTGAAATGCTTCCAGGACCTTAAGTTGTATAAAAGTACCCATGACTGAATTGCTTCCACGTTCATTTAAATATTTCCTATTTTTAAAAAGTCACATTTTCAGAGTACCTACTTTTTTTCGTTAGCGCTATCTATCGGATTTCTGCGTAACGTGTGTTTCCCGGAGATATATACTGTTAACGTCGAAATTTGTGTTCTGTCGCGTTTTTTCAAAATTGTCATTTTTTCAAAAAATTTTTACTTCCGAAAATAATTTCACCACTAGCCGTTACGCGTGTCTTATTATTTATCTATTATTATTTTTTTTTTGTGTGAAAAATTTCTCTACTTGTGGAAGAAACTAAACTTCAAATCTCGCAAATATAAGTTTATCGTTAGTTAAAATCGCACTTAAGTTTACGACGTATCGTCAATTTTTTTTTTTTAGATAATTTTTATATATTAGAACTTTTATAAATTTTAAAATTACATATATTTTAAGTGCATATATATATATATATATATATATATATATATATATATATATATATATATATATATATGTGTGTGTGTGTGTGTGTAAGAGTATATCTCAAAAATAGTTTTGAAGTATTTTTATTTAAAACGAGTTATGAATTATTCGAGTAAAATTCTACCGATCTAGAATAGAACTTTACGTCGATCGATTTGTAAAGTTCCGAATATACGACTTCCATTAGTATGAAGTTGTACTTTTAATACGATTTAAACTTCCATTCAAAATTATTGACGTCATCATCGCGCATTAAACGAACGTAGTATGATAGTGATATACGGGTAAGGCTAAATAAAAGAAATCGCGTCAATAATCCTTAACGAGAATAAAAAACGAACGGGATAGTAAAAGGGAACTTCAAAGAAAAACAGATTTTTTACATTATATTCGACGAAGAAAGATTTAAAAAAGCTGTCTAAAAAATCGATTAAACAATACTAACGGATGAAGAAATTAATTTTGTCACGATCCACGATTCTATAATCACTTTAAAGTCACGTTCAATGATTATTTTAGGATATATATATATATATATATATATATTACTCCATACATGGTCACATATGTATCCTTATTTATGCGCATCTGTAGTTCTTCTTTAATAAATATTAAAGACAAATACATAAAGTCATTTTATATACAACACAAACAACAAATACTTATATATATATATATATATATATATATATTGGACCAATTCCGTTAATTGCAGTATCGTCAATACGACTGAAACGATAATACAAACTAACAAGCAGTGGCGAATATAAGGGAAGGGCCCAGGGCCCCCCGAAATGAGGAAATAAAAAAATAGTAAAGTACCGTAATCTGAATTATAGTAGATTCCCAAATTCAGCAACCTATGCTGGACAAAGATTTCGAAAATTTTGTACCGAATGAATGTATTGTTGCAAATGGCGATAATCTGAACGATTTGTTGTATTCCACAAATGATTGTAAACTAATTGAAAAATTTTGATCGAGTAATTTTTGAGTTACTTAAAAAACAACAAACCATTCGCCTTTTCTAGGTCACCCCCGTATATTTCATTTATTATTAGTTTGATACGTTATAATAAAATGATTATTTACATTGTCAAACATTCGAAATTATCGCGTATTTGACTCTTTTAGTTCGGATAAGTGTTTGCGAATGGGTATCAAGTATAATACTTTATTAGACCCTACTCGAGCACACCGTCTAATACACTTGACTCTTTGTAGCATACTTATATCAACCTTGTCACTTTTATTAGATTCTAATAAGTCTTTAAGAAAAGCCCAACGTAAATCTGAAGGGAAAAAGAAGATAAAGAGCTTGCAGAAACATAAAATAATTAGTCCTAGATGTAGTAGCATTGGAAGCTTTTTCTCCGGTCGGTGAAATTTAAAGAATGTCCCAAACAGGGTACCAATATTGTCGAATTATTTTCTTTTGTCTTTAAAGCCTGAAGCCCAAAGCCCATTAAATTTTCGACTGATTGACGATGCATAACATCAAAGAAGTGCGTTAGACGAAAGGTTACAATATCTCCCGAGTTGTTTATAGCGTCCTTAGAACGTATGTCCAAAAAGTTGGTTTAAGAGTATAAAGGTATCCGTACAGAACATGTTGATTGACCTTCTCATATGTTACAAAAAAACAGGATTAACGATAAACACCAACAAAACTATGATTGCGACAAATACGCTTATGAAATTACAAATAAAAATAGATAGGCAGATACTGGAACAAGTCAGTAAATATATATATATATATATATATATATATATATATATATATATATATATATATATATATATATATGAATTTAGGTCAAGTTTACGACAGAGACGGAGGCAATCTCTCGTGAATAGCTTTTGGAAAGTTGAGCAAGGTGTTCAAGAATTTAAAAGTCTAAGAAAGTGTATGAACAGTACGTCCTTACGGTGCTTATATAAGGAGCGGAAACATGGACCCTGACGAAATATATAGTTAAGAAGCTTGTCGTCGCTCAGAGAGCTCACGGAAGAGTAATGCTGGGAATTAAGATGTCAGATTGGAAAGCCGAATCATGGATAAGACAGCAGACTAAACTGTTTGATAAAGTAGAACGTGCAGCGCAGCCGAAAAGGAACTGGAAGGTCATTTGGCAAGAAGAAATGATGATGGGTGGACGAAACGAATAATGGAATGTCTGCCAACGGAAGGATACATGGAAGGATGATATAAAAGGGTCAGCCGGTGTAAAGTTCGGATGAACTATAATTCTCGGTATGAATACTAAAAAAAATGTAAATATTTCAATATTGTTCAGACGAATCTTCCGGTATTTTCCAACCACGGTACGCTCGTATCCCAATCTCAATCCCCCCATCATTAACATTGCAAATTTGTTGCTATAATTTGTAGAAATGCGCATGGGTCATAGAGTTAAATTTTTCAAATGGAGAATCAGGGACAATGCATAAGACATATTTCCATAAATTTCCTGGAAGATATAAACCACAATAGACAAATATCTTTTAATAAACTGATATTTTGCTCCGTTTTCCACCATATTCCCTACATTTTCTATTAAGACTATAAAGTATTATTTCTTATTTTTATTTTAAGGTGCAACAGTATTATTTAAAATTATAATTTAGTATATAATACTTAACTTCGAATCTACTGGCCACAAAGGTTCAACTTAATGTAGGGGGAAAAATAAATGAAAGAGACCGGTCGCAATAGATGGAGAAAAGGGGGAACGCTTACATCAAGCAGTGGATCGATATAAGCGTATCGTGATATACAAAACGTACACGTACATGTACAAAGTATATATAAACGAGAAAAAGCACGATATAATAATAAACGGAAATAAGATGATTGGGAATGAGAACGACAGATATGTTCGTGTTACCAAGATTTAAGTGAAAGCGGAGTGAATTCTTTTATTTCTTCATCCTTAAAGCTGCGGTTATATGAACACAATACATATATATATATATATATATATATATATGTGTGTGTGTGTGTGTGTGTATAAAAAAATATATATATATATATATATTTCAATAATTATTTCTTTTTTGAGAGTTCATACGTTAACTAATTGGGCGGAAATATTACTGTTCCGACATTATTACTGAACCAGCTAGTGTCGCCTGATTCTATAATGTAGTACAAATTATTATCCAAGTTGTGTTTATTATGTTCAATCGGGACGTATCTTCATTTCTTATACGTTTTACCACGTATTTCCTGTTTATAATTTTCCCATTCAATACGAATCTTGTATATATTTTTTGACGATTTTACTCGATATACGTACAGACACACATGTATATATATAATATATATTCATATATACATTTTCAATTGCATTGTAGACTGTTGAAGTGTGAAAAAGATAGTCTTCTCGTTATATTTTTCCTTTTTGAATTTACTTTGAAGTTTAACGAGCGGCTGAAATCGTTTTTAATATCACGAAAGTATAAACGAAAATTTCGAACGATGACCTGACTGTCTAGAACGGAATTGGGAAGAAATTATCGTGGCACGTAAAACGATACAACTTATATATATATATATATATATATATATATATAATCTATTCCTAGCCAATGGGCTTATCAGTGGATGGTATAACAAAAGATCATGTAAAGGGTACACAATCCAATGACTAGTACCTATATTAATATCTTGTTTTTAATAATTTACATAATTTTCATTACTATGCCAGGTCTAATGGCTTAATTCTTCTCAGCCTGCGAATTTGCATCTGTAGCGAGTTTTCCAATAAGCTAAATGCAGACCAGTTAGCATGACTATGTAACCGCACCTGATGTTTGATTGCCATCTCTTAAATTACGTCAGCTACGTACTCCATACGAAGGTCATTATGTATAGTTTTGTTCCTTACATACCATGGAGCGTTGACGATTAACCTAAGAGTAATATTTTGATATCTTTGTATTTACGCTAATAAATCCCAAATACCCTTAAAGTCAAAAAATTACCAATCCTATCGCTTAAATTCACCCGGATCTATAGTCATTAAATTTTGACCACTCAGATCCAAGTTACTGTGAAATATCGCGGTTGACATTTGAAGGATGTTATGTTCCCTATATAATGGAATAGAAACAAAAAAGGTTTTCATTAATACCTCGTACACAGTTCATTTTATCAACATATACCCGACCCACCACCCACCGTTATTTGAAACTCGTATATATATATATATATATATATATATATATATATATATATATATATATATATATATATATTTGATAGATGAATTTGTTATTGTTTAAAATTCATCTGACATAAATAATTAGGTGTGGTTAGGTTAGCTTGGATTAAGTTGAGTTATGTTATGTTAACCCACTAAGCGAGTAATTAAAGTGATTTAATGTTTTTTGGCAAAGGTTTCTAATGTATATAAAACTTGACAAAACTTCGTGTACCATGCAAAAATCTGAAAATCTTTGACCTCTGAAATACGGGTTGAAAAAGAAATTATGACTATCATCCGCAATTAACAAGTACTAGTTGTATTCATGAAAGTAGGACACGATAAAAAATCATCTCCTACATGAAACGAAGCGGTACTTCCTACATGTTATAGTCGGGCAATGAAATGACCTTAAAGTCTTGCGTATAAAAGCAATCGATCAATCCAACTTGTCGCAAACCATTTTGAATTTCAATTATAAGTTCGAATATCCGGTATTTTAATTCGAAACAATTAACAGACTGTTATTATGTTTGAAGTCACGGTCAACGTATTCATGTAATGATAAACTTATTTAGTTGATCGACTATTGTTCAATATTTAATACGCCGCCACCTACTACTGACAATAATGATATTACTATTATTATTATTTGAACAGTTTTGGAATGTTGCGATTTTTATAAAATAAATAAAAAAAACATTTAGGTTAAACTATTTTTTTACTTTGCTATTTTTTGTAATATTGTACATTTAAATTAAATATTTTCTTACAATTTATTGAATGTTTGGTTTTTTTTCTTTTATATTTTCTATAAATTGTACATTTTTATTTTTTTTATTTTATTATTTGTGTCCATTTTATAATGGCTTAATAAACGAAAAGTTTTGTACTCATTTTATATATAAAAATTTTAATGATTTTAACGTATTGTTACAAATAGCTGTCATCTGAACCATATTGTTGTTGTGTTCCACAAATGATTGCAAGTTAATCTCTGGTTTTCCTATTTTTAAATAAAATTTCATTCGGAAAATTTTGGTCGAGTAGTTTTTGAGTTATTCAAAAAAACAGCAAAACCGTCCTTCTCTTATATGTGTCCATTTTGTTCTCAGTCTATCCTGACCGTATGATCTTCGAGCGTTCTCCATAGGTTCTGGTTCTGAGCTGTAGTGACTGCTGTTGCAACCGTAAAAAATTGACTCCGCGAACCATCAGTCCAGCGAGCAGGCACTCTCTCTCTTCATGTGTACCAAGTACTTTACTAAACGGTAATATTTTCCCTTGCTTTTTGTCCATTTACAATATATAAAAAAAAATTTGTGTATCCGTCTTTCACGCAATCTATGTAATTCTATCGGTTCGTCGACTTCTGTCCGTATTTAGAGATTTATTCTTCTCTCATTCTTTGATACACACGTTAATCGTCCACGTCTGGACTGCATGTAAGGAAATTAGAGAGAATTAATGTTATAATTTCATAATTGGGACTTCCGAAATTTTTTTGAAATAACTTGGTACAACATTTTCTTCCTTACCCACGGTGAACGTTGATAGAAACCCCGACGTTTACATAATTTTTTTTACTACATTCCATAGCGTTAGCTATTTGGGAAATAAGCCAGTTAAACTTTTACCGACAGAGCTATTACTAAACTATATGACTGATAGATTTATTTGATGTAGCTTTTTATAGAAAAAACCACGGTTCGAAGTGAGGTTGTTAGAGTTACCATTTTATTTTAGGAGCCGATGAAACCATAAATCTAGTAACTCAGAAGTGATCGGACAAGTTAATTTTTAATACATTATATGAAAATACATTTAAAATACGAGATTCGTTCAACAAATAAAAACACGATGCAGACACGAAGACGGATTTAATATTATTGATTCATTGTCAACATTAGGAAAAATTTGATTATTCATAATATTAAGGTAATCGTAGGAGACCATAATATTTATATCACCAGTTACTACAGCTACATCACCGAGAGACCTATAATATATCATTTAAATTCTTAATGAAGGTACTCTCATAAGTGATAAATATATACTAAAAATATAGAGTCACCAATATCTAGACGAAGTTTCAATCCGGCTTTATAAAAGTAAGTTTGAGCCTGCATCATGTAATAATCCCATCCCGACATCGAGTTAAGAACGTATAGCCAAGAATTGAATAACGCTCAATCCGTATACAGTCACGTTTCAGTTAATACAACAACATAATACACGCAATCGGGTGAGGAAAAAATTCACGCATTCGTCTATTTTGAAGTCTCGATATGCGTATACGAATTGCGCTCATCCTGATCAATATTATTTAAATAAAGTATGCACCCTAGAGAAAGATATCACCAATGCGACGGCCAGATGGCGCTAGGCTTAATGTGCCGAATGCATTCCACCTAGTAGGAGACGAACTAGATAGAAAACAATCGACAAAGTCGTACAATGTCACCACCATGTCCTTCCGAAGGACAATGAATTTGATTTATTAAATATACTTGTAGTTTTTTCACTTCTCTCATGCATAGTTTACTTTATATATATATATATATATATATATATATATATATATATATATATATATATATTTAATCTAAATTAATGTGCCATGTGCAACACCTAAGACTAGAGGCAGGAGGGAGAAAAAGTTGAATCAAAGAGTACAGACGAGACATGTGTAAGAATATGATTAGGTTATTTAGAGACGAGTATTCATCTTTGAAGATAAGAGAAAATGGGGAGGGCAGATTTGGAGACAATCTGAGTAAGGAGTACAAAGGATAGTCAATGAGTATATGGGTGACGGAAAACGTGACGTTACACACAGTGAACTGAGGAGCCGGAGTTCAGTTTATCAGGTATGAATGTGTGAATCTTGCATGGTTCAGCCGCAATCTTTTGAGGACAACGTCATCTCTGCGGTTTGGAAGCGAAGTGTTCCAAGGTAAAACGGAATTCTTGATTTGGCGAAGCTTGTTTGTCGACTGCCGCTTTTGCTACTACGAAGCAAAAAGACTTGATTTGACATAATCACGTACATCAATAGCTGGCACTGGAACGTTTGGGATGGGTAATAATGTAGCAGCTTCCTTTTCTGCTCTATCTGCCAGTTCATTCCCAGAAATCCTGGTATGAGCTTGAATTCACAGAAACGCGACGAATTGGCTCAGTTTTACTAATAACAGCCGTGTCACTTCTTTGGCTATAGGATGCTGTGAATACATCGCATAAGAAGTTGAGAGCTGAAAGAGAGTCGGAACATACAGCCGATGGCTGTTGGATGTTAGAGCTTATATATATATATATAGGGAATTTAGCTTTTTCTACCGAGTGATATCTGTACACACTTCGCTCGTTTTTATTCATTGTAAGACAACGATGAATTATATTTATTTTGTAAATATACGTTATGTATATTAGAAGAACTAAATGAAATTGGCAAAAAGATGGGCTTAAGCATTAATCAACAGAAAACTAGAATAATGCTAAACGAATTCACACCAAATAAATACATCAAACTTGAAGGCAAACATCTGGAAACAGTCCAAGAATGGATATATCTGGGTCAACTGGTTACTATCACAGGATCATTGCATCAAAAAATAAGTAGAAGGATCAGACTGGGATGGACAGCGTTTGGAAGAAATTCGGTTATTTTTAAATCAAAAATGCCACTG